>CM042179.1:27513032-27690532 GCA_023376005.1 Doryteuthis pealeii | reverse complement strand
TTTCTCAATATATATATATATATATATATATATATATATTAATATATATATATATATATATACTATCTGATAAATATGTACTTTCTCAATATATATATATATATATATATATATATATATATTATACCATCTGATAAATATGTACTTTCTCAATATATATATATATATATATATATATATATCTGATAAATATGTACTTTCTCAATATATTATATATATATATATATATATATATATACCATCTGATAAAATGTACTTTCTCAATATATATATATATATATATATATATATATATATATATACCATCTGATAAATATGTACTTTCTCAATATATATATATATATATATATATACCATCTGATAAATATGTACTTTCTCAATATATATATATATATATATATATATATCTGATAAATATTCAATATATATATATATATATATATATATATATATACACCATCTGATAAATATGTACTTTCTCATTATATTATATATATATATATATATATATATACACCATCTGATAAATATGTACTTTCTCATTATATATATATATATATATTATATATATATATATATATGAGAAAGTACATATCTATCAGATGGTATTATATATATATATATATATATATATATATATATATATATATATATATATATATATGAGAGAGAGAGAGAGAGAGAGAAAGTACATATTTATCAGATGGTATATATATATATATGAGAAATACATATTATCAGATGGTAATATATTATATATATATTATATAGAGTACATATTATCAGATATATATATATTGAGAAAGTACATATTTATCAGATAATATATATATATATATATATATATATATATATATATATGAGAGAAAGTACATATTTATCAGATGATATATATATATATATTGAGAAAGTACATATTTATCAGATGGTGTATATATTTTATATATATATATATATATATATATATATTGAGAAAGTACATATTTATCAGATGGTGTATATATATATATATTGAGAAAGTACATATTTATCAGATGGTATATATATATATATATACACACACACATACACACACACAACAGCCTGAAAAAATCTAAATAATAAAAGTTATCAATCCTCATCTAAAAAAACTCAAAAGACAATTAAGTTACCTTATGATTATCCGGAAGGCAGACAAGTTGACCATTCTGATCCATAAATGTCGGATTAATTGCAGAATGGATTTTATTCCTCGGCATCAACAAAGGTGTACTGATCCGGATTGCTCCATGGCGGCTGAATATTTGCGTTACGGAATCGATAACATTCTGTTGCAGCAAGCTATACCTCACGTGGCAAGGCTGAAATTAAAATAAATAAAAATGAGTGGGTCGGAAAAGTGATCCACTGGGAATTGTGCAAGAGATTAAAATTTGACCATTGTGTTTTAAAACTATGCATGGTAAAATTCACTATTCCTATGGGAATGCTCTGTCCTTGTGGCCACATACCAGACTATGCATGGTAAAATTACCGGTAATTTTCACCTTTAGTTGTCAAAATTCCTAGCAAATAAGGCAATTAGAGTAACCTCCCTTGACTTTCACTTTGAACTAAGCCGGTAGCTATTTTGAAAGTCTCCGTGCGAAATAAACAAATCTTAGAAACTTTTTCAAAAACAATACAACTGCATGCTTTAACACAAAAATATCATAAAATAAGAATTAATAACAATTAAGTTCATTTCAGATAATTTTATGCTAGGAATTTAGCCAACTGACTTTCACTTTGAAACAAGACGGTAGCCATTTTGAATGTGTCCGTGCGAAATATACAAATCTTAGCATTGTTTCGAAAACAATACAACTGCATACTTTAACTCAAAAATATCTTAAAATGTGTTCTTAATAACAATTAAGTTCATTTCAGATAATGCGCACGCACAATTTTATGCTAGCAATTTTAACAACTAAAGGTGAAAATTACCTACTCCTACAGGGTGCCTTGTCCTTAGTAAATATCTATGCCATAATGGTGCCAGTTTTTTAAAGCACTAGACTGATTGTTCCTATGATGGGGGACTGTTCACTAAAATCAACTTTTCATTATTTGGCACCTTGTTGTATAGCGGGTCTTGTCAATGTGCCTCCAAATAACGGGAGACAGAAATTCAGTAAAAAAAAAAAAAAAAAAAAAAAAAATTGGTTTTCCATTGAATATATAGAAGAGTAACTTTAAACCCCAAACCAAAAGTTCTTTTGTGTCAAAGAGTAATTTGGTTTATATACTCCAAAATAAGGAAATAGGAGAGAGGTGTTTTTTTTTTCCCCCTCCTTCCTTTTCCTTTAGTCGTTTCAGTGCATTGTGTGAAAGTAATCAGTCCCTTTATGTGGAGAAAACAAGTTTCATTAATAATTACTATTTATTTTCCAGTGCAAATTCTTGAAACTCAAGTAAAATGCCAGACATTTATTTTCGTTTCTTAATTATGTCACCTTTTTTAAAAAGTCTAATCACTCGGAGAAGTTTATCTCAAATATTACAAACGTGATAGAAAATTAATGTGCACTGACTTGGTGTAATGGTTAACAAGCTAATCTTACAGATCAATTACTAGTGAGTTTGAGCCTCACCGAGTGTTGCATATGCCATAATGGTACCAGTTTTTTAAAGCACTAGACTGATTGTTCCTATGATGGGGGACTGTTCACTAAAATCAACTTTTCATTATTTGGCAGATTTATTTTCTGTCACCTTGTTGTATAGCGGGTCTTGTCAGTGCAAGTAAAAAGGGGATAGACTCCCTCGCTGTCTGGCTGATACCAACATTAGGCTGTATGCTGTATATGTATATTGTCAATGTGCCTCCAAATTCACAGCACTAAAAAGTTATTTGTTACGCGGTGGTCGTCTTGTCGATAAAAAATTCACTGATTTCCTTTTTGAGTAGTCCCAGTGCGCCAACAACTACTGGTATTGGTTTTGTTTCCAGTTGCTACATTCTACCAATTTCCACTTCCCCATCTTTATACTAGAGTAATTAACTCTTAACATCCCGTTGAGAATTTTCAAAGTCCAGAGCCCAATTCCTATAAGGATTTTATCAAAAAGTGCCTAAAAATGGCCTTTTCATTTCAGGTTAACTCTGAGATATGTTTAATATACATTTAAACAAAGGCTCTCATTTGGGGTAGATCAGGAAAATGAATGTAACATCCGGCCAGGCGGAATGAGGTGGTATAGGATGTTTAGAGTTAAAAAAAATAAGGGGAGTTTAGATGAAAAAAAAAAAAAAAATTTTTCCAGAAATTTTGTCCATAAATTAATTGTTTAGAATTAGTTTATAACAAAAATTATTTTAATCTTGCAAAAATATTTCTTTTGAGGCTATTTGTTGTATAGCGGGTCTTGTCAATGTGCCTCCAAATTTACAGCACTAAAAATGTATTTGTTACGCGACGGTCGTCTTGTCGATAAAAAAGATACAACGCATGAGATATATCGTCACAAGGGCTTAGCTTTTATTTTCGGGCTCGTCTCGTGG
Organism: Doryteuthis pealeii; assembly: GCA_023376005.1. Classification (NCBI taxonomy): domain Eukaryota; kingdom Metazoa; phylum Mollusca; class Cephalopoda; order Myopsida; family Loliginidae; genus Doryteuthis; species Doryteuthis pealeii. The sequence continues at coordinate 27,687,009 of CM042179.1, read as the reverse complement.
GCTGTTTCGGAGAGGAAGAAAGGCAGAGAGAAAGAAAGAGAGGACACTGTTAAATTACTGTAACCCCACACTAGGGACCAGAGGCCCGTCTGTACTCTATGCCCCGGAAAGCAAAAAGAGGGCGATCTTATTGTTTGTTGTTCCTTGTCACCACCTGACTTCCGGTTCCGGTCAACACCCAAAACTTCCAGTTGGCTTTCAATTCTCCATTCGGGGGGGGGGGGGGTCATGCCTCGGTCAAATTCCTGACTACCCGTTTTGTGTCCATTACTGAGGACCGCGCGCGCATATATATATATATATATTTTGGGAGATTATGTGCTTAATTACAGTCATACCTAATTTGTTAATTAATTAATTATAATTAAATGAATTAGGCGTGCATAAAGAGCATATTACACAGAAACTTTTGATTATAGCAACATTTTTAAAATCCTTAAAGAATAAACAATTTTCATTTCAAATTTGAATGATAATTTGGCGAGGCCGGTGTTTACTCTGAAGGTAATATTTTAGTGTTCAAAATTCATGACAGGGTGGAGGTAAATATAAAATACTAATTACAATCACTTACTCCCTCCTCTGATGAAAATATATTTTAACTGACTGGTGTTGCAATAGACACGTTGGGTATCTAATATATATATATATATATATATATATATATATATAAAAAAACAACATTAATCCATTGTTTTCGTACTAACTACCACCACCACTTTTTAAGCTACTACTCGTTCTTCTATAAAAACGAGGCACTTGGAAAAAAACTTAACATCGTTTCCCCACCTGATGATGGCTGATAAACCAGCCGAAAGCGCTCGAATAAAAGGATTTGGTGGACTATTACAACTTCTCCACCCAAACACAAAAAAGATCGCAAGAAAAATTGAAAGGACCATGAAAAAACTCCTCAGACTTGAATTGTCTGTGGCGTTTAACCGAACTTGTCTAAAAGAAAAAATGCTGCCGAAGTATACATATATATATATATATATATATATATAGCTAAAGTACTTTTTAAAACTTTTACTTTCTCTTATTTCTTCTTCCTCTCTTTCTATAGCCGTCCGCCCAAAATTCCAGACCTTCATAATCCATTACAACCATTCTAGACTATCAGAACTTTTAAACTGATAGTAGAGTTGAACTTAGTGCATATTATCTATACATATATAAAAGGACAGTTGCTGTGTATGTATGTCCAGAGAAAACTTCTAAAATAAAACAATTAATGACAAAGTAAATAAATATACACATTCACTGCCACCAAAGCTTGCTTTCTGTACAAAAATAATGAAGATTTTATTTATATCTGGGAAGATATTTGAAAATTAGGATTTGAATAGAAAGAGAACGAAAAGTCATTGGTGGCGTTAGTGATTAAAACATAAACAAATCAATTATGAAAGACTAAAACAATCAATGGATCTGTAAGAGTAACTTCCCCCCACCTCTACCCAAGCAATGCTGGGTAGCCACTTCTAGTTCATTTATGATCTATAGCAGTGCTTCTCAACCTTTTTCTGCTTATGGACCATTTTTTATTCAAAAAATTCCCATGGACCAATCCTACTTTTACTTTTAAGCTGTTCCACGTGTTAAAGTAAGACAAGACAATTCATTATCCGCTGATTATCGATGTGCGCTTAAATAGAGATTTTCAACTGGGGAGGGTCATTATAAGAAGCGCTAAATTAGTTAAATTTTTGTGAAATGGCTAAAACATTTTTGTGGCTTCGAACTGTCTGTGGACTACTAGAAATGTTCTGTGGACCACAGATGGTCCAGCTGGACCATGTTGAGAATCACTGATCTATAGGGACACCAAGAATTTTTTTTTTTTTTTAAATTCAATAAAATGAACAATGAAAGAAAAGATTTTAGAAATGCACACACTTACCTTGAAAACTTCCTTATCATAGATTGTATCACAGACATCGTCATATTTTTGGTTAAAGAAAGATTCAACAATGTATTTGTAGGTCTTGCTTTTTGGATTGGAAATTGCAGATGCCAACACATCCTTAATTTTGGCTTCTTCTATTTCAACTGGAGGAAGTAAACGAGATTGCAACAATTCTTTGCTTGTTGGACGGCTTTTTGATTCATGATTCAATAGAGATTGAATTATCTGTTTCTGATTGAGGAAATAAAAAAAAAAGAATCAAAGGATTAAAATTAATGGACACACAGAAGTGATAATAATAATTAAATCAGCATATATATATATATATATATATATATATATACACTAGCAAAAGTACCCGGTCCATGACCGGACTATAAAAATTTTAACACCACGTAATGAGTGGGTAAGAGAGAGAATAAGAGGAAAATAATTTATAGAATTAAAAAAAAATGTAATCCTTAACTTTTGAGTGTTTTGAAATATAATTCAATTTTTCAAAAACTGTTTTGTACATATGACAAAAACTTAAATTCAGTTCCTAATTGCTTGTTGCTATAAAGTGATAAAAAATATCAATTTAATTTCTTTTCTTTTTTTACCCCTAAAAATTAACAATTAAAAAGAGCTAAGTATTAAACAGGTGTCCTTATTTATTTAGCTCTATTGGCTGAGGCTGTACAATATGCCGACAGTGCCTCTGCTGAATAAAACCTCCTTCCAATTGGGCCACATGTTGGCCATAGGTGATGACCTGTGGTGTTTGCAGAGTAGTCCATGGCATGCACTGTTACTTGGGCTAGCCGGTCGGTCGGAGAGGTCCCCCCAATCAACCGGCTGGTCATGTCAAGCCCTAGCACCTATATGATTGTCCCTACCGTATTGCTCTTATGGTAAAACTGAATCTAGTGGTGAGGTTCCAATTACCCCTTCATTGCCATTACTCCCAGGCTCACATTGACCCGGATTGGTAGTACTTGCTAGGCCCACCAAGTACGACCATTCCAGGTCCCATCTATTGGTTAAATAGGAATAAAAGGATTTTTTTAAATGTTTAAAAATGAATTAGAAATAAATTGAATACCTAGTAATAATGAATGAAACAATCATGACTTCGGCATATAGTCGATTTAAAATACATATGAGGATCATTTGCCTTTCTACGACCATATGCGTAGAAGTTCAAAGCCTAAGTAAATAAAAATTATTTGAGATGGGTGCAGGGATGTACTCACTTCAAATACCAAGTCTGTACCAATTTTTTTTAAAGTTTTTTGTTACAGTTTGGAATTGTGTTGACGCTACTTCAAAGATGAATTTTGCCGATGGGATGGGTGGGTGTGTCAGCTTAACTTTAGTTTTTGTTTTTTGAAATGAACATTCGTATTATCTTTCATACAGTTACGGAGTCTTCTGTCTGGAAAGATTAAAACTAAACTTGTGTAGACGTGAGTAGGGTGGGGGTGGAGGGTGTGTATACTGTATTTTTTAATTTTTTGTTAATTATTGAATTATATTGCTTAATTATTAAAATCAAGACCCAAATTTTGTTTGTTTCTTAGTTATAAGCATATCAAGTAGTATACAAGATTTCAAATCTGAATTAACTCTCGTTTGTGAGTTATAAGTCGACACGTACATAACAAACTTCCTTTTATATATATATATAGATATATGAGAGTTTTATAATTTGCTTGAAGCATTGTGTATATATTAGTTGGGAGGTTGATTTAGAAGGCTATCACAATGCAGGTGTAAAGAAAAAAAAAATAATACGGTAACAATGGTGTTGTGTGTTAACCTGTATTTAATTCTTGAATTCGAGATAAAATCTCTTTTTCAAAAGATCACTGGAACTGAAGCAGTCTAGTTATGGCATTTCTTTTTAAAAAGAAATGCCATAACTAGACTACTAGTGATCTTTTGAAAAAGAGATTTTATCTCGAAAATTCAAGAATAAAATACAGATTAACACACAACACCATTGTTACCGTATTATTTTTTTTTTTTCTTTACACCTGCATTGTGATAGCCTTCTAAATCAACCTCCCAACCAATATATATATATATATATATAGATGTGAGGTATCCAAAACTTGGTAGTAAGAGATGATTCTATATGTGATATCTAAGACACACTGTATTATTATTGTATGATCCAGTATGTATAAATACAGTGAATCTTTAAATCACTACAGAGAGCTCAATGTATAATAAACTTTTTAGATTATATACAGAGCAATATTTATCTTTGAAAGGAAGGAAAAACTCAACACCGTTATTCCATAGTAAATTTATTTTGACCAAAATTGGGGCCTTTATAAATCTAAGTTGATTTAACAAAGCTCCCCAAAATCAAGTCTCATCAGATATTGATGATTATCCATCTGATGAGACTAAATTTATTATGGAATAACGGTGTTGAGTTTTTCCTTCCTTTCAAAGATATATATATATATATATATATATTCAAAAATTGGCCTGTTCAGCCACTCGCGCAGATGCAGTTTAAAAAAAAAAATGAACACTACATCATTGTCTTTAACAGACAGAAGAATACCAACTGAATATCTATATATATATATAAAAGAAAGTTTGGTATGTACGTGTCAACCTATAACTCCAAAAAGAGACATCACTCAGATTCGAAATGTCGCATATACCTTAATATCCTTCTAACACCAAATTTGGGTATTGATTTTTACTGATTAAGGGATATAATTGATTAATGAAACAAAAATCAAATGATTTTCGGAAAGTATAGTATAGCTGCTCCTGCTACTTGGTGTATCAATAGGAGCTTGCCTACTGCCTATATCAGCTGCCTGTTGGCTAGCAGTCATTCAAAATGTCCGCTACAACTATGACTAAATTTTAACATAAAATCAAATTCTTTGTGTTGTTATGGGTCCAACGGGAGAAAATTAAATATTTTATAAAAAAGAAAGTCCACAAAGTGGATTATGTTTTTTTTTAAATTATTATTATTATTTTACATTTGCGACATGTGTTCCAGATCTTCTGATATCTTCTTCACGCGTTAATTAACCATATTCTGTCCGAATATGAATATGTACATGTGTGTGTATATATATATATATATATATATAATATATTCATCAAAAGTTGCTACTACATTTTGGTTGTAGTAGCATTAGTAGTTAATCCAAAAGTGCTCAATATATTTCGTAAAAATATAGAGCATTTATAGTTGTAGAAAAACATTTTTTCTCTTTACCATGGTTTCAGTGTTCTTCAGGAGAACTAAAAATTATAGGTAGCTACATTTGTCTGGTTTGGAATTATTTTTATTACCCTTTCTGTCTTTTAATTAGTTTGTATGAATTTTAGTTTTTAAGTCTAGACTTTTTTTCCTTTGAAATCAAAAATTCATACAAAATAAGTGAATTAAAATTTTTTTCATATGGAAAAAAAAATTTTTTTTTTTTAGATCAAAATTGTTTCAAAACACTCATGGGTTTAGGGTTACATTTTTTAAATAATATTTTTTAAATGAAAAAATATAAAAAAAGATTACAATTCCTAAAATAAACAACATTGTAATAAACAAATTCTTAGCAATTTTTATTTAATTCGATAAGGAATTTGCTAAATTATTTTCTTCTTAACCCCTCTCTTATGATCCCACACAAACACATTTCATATTTAAAAAAAAAAATTACATGATAACCAGAAAACGTACCTGGTTTTCTAATTCCACTTCAAAGTTATCAGGAAAAATAATATCTGGACGTCTGAGGTTTGTCAGTACTTTAAAACGTTCCATTTTGGTTTCCATTCGGGTGTAACACATTTCAAAGAAAATAATACCAAGACTGTACATGTCAATTTGCTATGGAAGAGTAAACAAAACAAAAAATTATTTTCATTAAAAAAAAAAAAAAAAAAAAAAAAGAAAACAAAGCAAACTTAATTATAAAACTAGCAAAATAAAAAAAACGCCCTCCGGGCAATGTAAAAGTGAATTTTTTAAAGATATTGCTTGAAGAGGTGGAAGTTAAAAATTAAATGTCAGAGAGTTTGAACCATAAATCTTGAAATCATCAAATTTATTAAAGGAGTAAAAAAAACAAAACAATTTGAAATCGAAACTAAGTTCTATTAACTTTGAATATCTATTAAAATAAAACAAACTATATATAAATATATGATACTGGGGATGTATCTATTAAAACTTGTTTTAAAAATCAATGAGGACTGTCTAATGTTGCATGCTCAAATTTTGAGTGTGTTTATTCTATGTTATGAAGATTTATGACAGGTATAGTGAAGTAAGCAGTGACGTAGTTTTTGTTACAGACAAAAACCGGAAACAAATCTCCATTATTAATAGATTATTAGAATTGATTTTTAATAATCAAAGAATGAAAGTGACAAAGGTAAAATAAAATAAAAATGTAGAGAAAGGACGTAAATATTCATTTTTTAAATTTCATATACTGTTCATATACTACTCTCCCTGGAAGTGTGTGGTGTAATGGTTAAAGTCACGGGAAATGGACTCATTGCCCCAAGTTCAAATCCTGGATGTGGTAATTGCATTTCACTTAGTGCTATTACCCTTGGGAAAGGTATGAATCCTACTCTCCCTCCAGCTATGGATAAATAGTAGGGCAGACTGGGCTCTTTAACCTTGGTTAGGCAACCGGTCTAGAAGAAGGAAAACTCTGAATTCAAACCTGTTGAATTCCGCTTAAGAAATTGACCTTGTGTCACATCCTGCTGATGCAGAGGGGTTGGTGTGTGTGTATATATATATATATATATATATATATATATATATATACACTACTCTCCCTCCAGCTATCGGTAAATAGTAGGGCGGACTGGGCTCTTTAACCTTGGTTAGGTAACCAGTCTAAGAGAAGGAAAACTCTGAATTCAAAGCCATTTTTCGCAACCCCTCTAAAATTTGGAGAGCTAAAAATCGACATAACTCCGCCAATTTTTGGAATTGGATGCTCAAATTTTGGGAATTGGCTAACTTTATCATAATCCACACTTGGACAAAATTTCAGAAAAATTGAAGGGGTGAGTGACATGGCCTGGATGATTTGACATGGAATTGAAGGGGTGAGTGACATGGCCTGGATGATTTGACATGGAATTGAAGGGGGTGGGTGACATGGCCTGGATGATTTGACATGGAATTGAAGGGGTGGGTGACATGGCCTGGATGATTTGACATGGAATTGAAGGGGGTGGGTGACATGGCCTGGATGATTTGACATGGAATTGAAGGGGTGGGTGACATGGCCTGGATGATTTGACATGGAATTGAAGGGGTGGGTGACATGGCCTGGATGATTTGACATGGAATTGAAGGGGGTGGGTGACATGGCCTGGATGATTTGACACGGAATTCAAGGGGGTGGGTGACATAGCCTGGATGATTTGACATGGAATTACCCAAAAGAGAATTAACAATGAGCAGAAGTCTAGGAAAAAAAAAAAAAAAAAAAAAAGAAAAGAAAGAAAAAGAAAAGAAATATGATAATATTATTTAATTTATAATTGTGAATAATGTAAGGTATTTCTTCAGACAAAGATATAGACACAAACTAGACAAAACTGAACCATTGGGTCACCCATTCAGCTCTGGGTAGATAATTGAGATTAGGGAAAAGGGAGTTAGCAAAGTGAATAGAATTTTTTTTTTAAAATAAATACAGCCTTAAAAAAAAAAAAAAAAAAAAAAAAAACATCAAACCTTAAAATCATTTTTGACCCCATTTAAGCTATGGGCTGCTGGTTGTGAAATTTAACATAGCAATACATTTCAAAATTCTCCAAGCTCTCTCTCTCTCTCTCTCTCTCTCTCTCTACACTCCAGAGAAACTAACATTATATAATGAGGAGGTAGTCAAGAGATACATAGAGAGAAAGAAAGAGATAGATGTAACAGAAAATAAATAAATGAGAAGATTGGTTTTGTTTTTTTGTTTGTTTTGTTTTACGGCATATCAACCTCAGTGGGTAATTTAATGCCAATAAAGTTTTGAAATAAATCAATTCTTAATGGATAATACAATTTTTTTATAAATACATTTTTCTATTTAACCCATAGATGGGACCCTAACAGGTACTACCACTCCGGGTCAGAGTGGACCAGGGAGCAATGGTGATGAATGGGTGCTCCACATTCCCCAAACTTCCAAAACTGGAACCTCACCATCAGATAGAGTTTAACATCATTCCCAGGACATGTAGACCCTCAGTCACCGACTTCTAGCACCCATATGATAAAAAGGGGTTGGGGCTTGCCATAAGGGCAATAGGGTTGGGAAAATCATATTGGTGCTAGGGCTTGTTGGGACCAGCCGATTGATCGGAGGGGGGCTCTCCAACCGCCCGTCTAGCCCAAGATAGAGCCAAAGTAGAGTATTGCATGTCATGAACTGCTCATCCACCTGGGCTCTATCCTTAAGCATCACGGATCGCCACCGACGACCAACAAGTGGCCCCATTCTGCAGAGGTGCAGTCGGTGCATTCTAATGCCCCAGCCGACAGGGCAGAAATGAGAAGAGGAATACAAACCTGGTCATAATGTCCAGTAGGGGAGTTCATCTCTGGACTCATGTAAAAAAATGTGCCAATTTCCGTGGTCAGGGTGGATGTCAAACATTCTTCAGACTGGAATAGTTCTGGGTGATAGTCGGGCTCATTAACTGTTTGTTGGGGCTACAAAAGAAATTAAGAAGAAAATTTGGTAATCCTTAAATTTTTCCTCGGTAAATTCCTACCATAAAATAAACTGAACCCTCATTTTATGTCCGTGTTTTTGCAATAAATGTTTTATTTTTCTTGCACCCGTTATTTTACAATACTAAATATATTTTCTTTATTCATTCTTTATTCTTTAACAAATAAAGAAAATATATTTAGTATTGTAAAATAACGGGTGCAAGAAAAATAAAACATTTATTGCAAAAACACGGACATAAAATGAGGGTTCAGTTTATTATGGTAGGAATTTACGAAAATAGTTAAGGATTACCGAAAATTCTATAGTCTATAACAGTGGTTCTCAACTGGGAGCTATATGGCCCCCTGGAGAGCATGTAACATTGGGATGGGGGCAGGCAAGCAAAAAATATCTAATCATAAAAATACATCAGAGTAAAATAGGAATCAAATAAAGTCATCGAAGCAGCCTAATGTCGGTATCAGCCAGACAGTGAGGGAGCCTATCCCCTATTCATTAGTGCTAGACCGAAGAGATTATTTTAGCATCTGGGGTTGAGCTCCACACCTACCATCAGCTCCTCACTTTACCGAACAGATCCCTGTGCTACTCATATGCTGAGTTGGTGAGGACCGGTATCGAACCGGGAACCTTGTGATTCCTAGCCAAACACTCTACCGACTGAGCTAAACCGGCCCTTTGATTCCTATAGTCCATAGGTAAAAAAAAATGTTGGGAACCACTGGTCTATAAAAGAAGAAAGAAAAAAGAAAATACCTCTAACAAAGAAAATCTATAAAGAAATGATTAAAATGTTACAAGCTAGAACTTGTTTTTTTCTTGTCTGACCTTTGGAAGCGAAAATGTGATAGACAAAAAAGTTGGAGATTTCTTCAAAAAGTATAAGATCAGGAAAAAAAAAAAAAAAAAAAAAAAAAAGCACTATATCACTAATAGAAGATTAGTCTCAGAATTAGTTTCATATATAACATATGACGGTCAGGGTTTTAAATTAAAGGCTCAATTTTTGAAAAAAAAAAAAAAAATACTTAAAATTTAGTTGTTTTTAATACGTAAACATCCCCCTGCATGCGTCACATTTCGGACCTAAATCACTCTAAATGACAATTTCTTGAGTATTTCTGATCTAATCTTAAAAATATTCATATAAGATCAGAAAAAAAAAAAAAAAGCACTATATCGCTAATCGAAGAAAGTCTCAGAATTATTTTCATATATAACTAACATATATAACGTAACATATATAACGTAACATATATAACATACATAACGTACATATATAACGTAACATATATAACGTAACATATATAACGTAACATTTGGATGTTGCTTAACCATCAGGTTTTTTTGTCAAACTTTCAATTTTGGAAAGAACAAGTTAAAATTATGAGAAATGAAAACAAAACTCAGCACATGCCAGACCGGCTTTGTTTAAAAACATATGTAAATAGGTAATCTATTTCTTGTATGTAATTCAACATAAGCATTTAAAAATGTATTTTTAAGTTCAAAGTAATGTTATATATTTAAATTACTACTATATATGTGTATACATGCAGTATTAGAATGAAAATGTTGAATAATCTTGTGGTAAACTCTTTTTTAAAAATGCTATCCGTACCTCTTATTCTCTAACTAATTGGTTACAGCATAGAAATACATACAATTTCAGTGCAGAATCAGAAAGAACATACAATTTTTCATAAGGATACCAAGTTTTATCAAAATTGCTCCAAAAATAAAGAAATGGTGAAGAAATTACTGAATTTCTTGTTCTGAATTGGTCTGTGATTTGACATATTTTTTAACAAAATCATGTACCCCCAATTTCGGGGTTTAAATTCTCATAACTTTTGAACCACTGAGGATATTTGCATAATTCAAACAGTTTTGAACTCCATTTACAAAGCTGTATATAACTAATATGATTGAATAACAATAACCTCAAATAAAATAATCAACTGGGAATGCTATTAACAGATCTATCCTTCTGCTCAATTATAGTGAACTAACCATCAGTTTTTATATGGTAGGATTGCAATGGAGCGGGAGGGAAACTGCCACATAGACAAAGAGTTAAAATCTTACCTTTGCTTTACGAATTGTTGCCAAACCAAAATCTCCAATTTTTATATGGTCATAAGAATCCAAGAAAATGTTTCCTGGTTTCAAATCTCGATGGATTATTCCCTGGATTAAAAATAAAAAAAAAATCAGCGTAGAGTTATTTCTGGATTTTGTGTGCGTGTGTGTAGAAATATATCAAAGTTAAGGTAGCATGCACATAGTGTTAACAGTACCTGGTTACTGACAGTTTTTCTCATGGGCAAGAAACTGTCAGTAACCAGGTCCTGCCCATTGATTTAAAGGGGCAGGGATGGGTTTATTGTCCAGTGTCTACAGTGCCCCCCTTGAGAGGGAATACTGCATTTTTTATGCCTACCATCACATGAGTTTCGGTTCGTGGGTGTCCCACATTAATTGAATGTTGTGTCTGACCTGCATAAGTGGGATGCATAGTAAATAATTGGTAATTTTCACCTTTAGTTGTCAAAATTCCTAGCAAATAAGGCAACTAGAGTAACCTCCTTGACTTTCACTTTGAACCAAGCCGGTAGCTATTTTGAAAGTCTCCGTGCGAAATAAACAAATCTTAGAAACTTTTTCAAAAACAATACAACTGCATACTTTAACACAAAAATATCATAAAATGTGTTCTTAATAACAATTAAGTTCATTTCAGATAATTTTATGCTAGGAATTTAGCCAACTGACTTTCACTTTAAAACAAGACGGTAGCCATTTTGAATGTGTCTGTGCAAAATATACAAATCTTAGAAACTTTTTCAAAAACAATACAACTGCATGCTTTAACACAAAAATATCATAAAATGTGTTCTTAATAACAATTAGGTTCATTTCAGATAATACGCACGCACAATTTTATGCTAGGAATTTTAACAACTAAAAGGTGAAAATTACCAAATAATTTTGATAATAATTAAGAAATTAAATAAAATACTGACCTGTTCATGAATGTGAGCTAAGGCATCTAAGAGTTCTCTGAATAATCGCCAGACTCGATCAGTTTCTTTGTAAAGATCTTTCTCAATACAAGTTTTTAATGTACTCTTTTCACAATACTCCATCTTTGAAAAGAAAAAAAAAAAGGCTTCCATTTCAATTCATTGAATAAAAATAAAAAGAAGTTACATAAACAAAAATAAATATAAAACAAATAAAAAAATTAAAAAAGAACAAATCCAGTAAAACATCTTTGGTCTATTGACAACTTATGGTTGATAAAGAACAACAAATAATAAAACAATAAATTTATATGAATTTGGTTATTTTCTGTTTATTTTTGGAAGATATAGCAAAAAAAAAAAAAAGTGAATTTAGTGAAAACTTTGGTCTATTGAAAACTTATGGTTGATAAAGAACAGCAAATGATATTTGGTTAAATCAAACAGACCTAAATTCCACCATCGTATGTCACCCCGCCGAAAGAAAAAAAAAACCAAAAATCAGGGAATTAACCAAATTTAATTTTCAGTGTTGATATATTAATGAATAAAAGATATAATGCACCAGTTATTTTATTTAAAAACTTTTACATTTTTTTTCAGGTCAGTTAATTTGAACCACATATCTTTGAGGCATAGCAAGATCTCAAAGATACGTGGTTCAAAGTTAACTAACCTGAAAAAATGTAAAAGTCTTTAAATAAAATAACTGGAAACCAATGCAACCAATTTTGATTTTTTGGTCTGTTGTCCTCATTTTTAATGTGGTAGTTAAAAAAAAAATTATGCACATCAAAAATTCAGACAAATTACAAATTTTTCATTTTTGTCATCAGAAATTTTTTTTTTTTTTTTTGTTACAAAAGTAAATATTTTATTACCTGAATGAATAGAAATCTTTTGGGGACAGGTTTCCTCTAATTAAGACAAAAAAATAAAAAAAGATAAAATCATTTCAAGAAAAAAGAAGCAGAACAAGAAAAAAAACATTAAAAGATCAATTAATACAAAAAAAAAAAAAAAAAATTAAATATAATCAAGCCCAATACAGTGACTATATATATACATTGAAATGTTACAAAATGATTTTGAATATAGTGCACGCATTTCAGGTGAAGTTTCCAAACAATCCAAACATTAATAAGTGTAAAAGAAACATTACTACAAAGAGTCCTCAATACATTACTATTACATTGGTAAAATATTTATAGATGTTTTTATGAGGGTGTGTATTTTTGCTTGTACGAATCATTATTCTAAACTTCAATAAAAGCCAGTCAACGCCATTCAGTTTTGATAATAATAATAATAATAATAATATATAGCCATGATATAGGGATGGAATTTGGAATTGAAAAATATGCTATGCTAGTAATAAAACAGGGTGAAAGAAAATTAATGGACGGAATACAACTGCCAAATCAGGACACTATAAAATCGCTTGATGAAAATGAAAGTTAGAAATACTTAGGAATTTTAGAAGCGGACAATATCAAGCAAGCAGAAATAAAGGAAAAGTTAAAAAGAATACCTCAGAGGAGAACAAGAAAACTCCTAGAAACCAAACTCAACAGCAGAAATTTGATCAAAGGAATTAATACCTGGGCTGTCCCCATTATAAGATACTCTGGACCATTCTAAAATGGACAAAAGAAGAAATCAGATTTGACCAAAAGACGAGAAAATTAATGACCATGCTAAAGGCTCTACACCCGAGAGACGATAGAGATAGACTATATGTATCAAGAAAGGAAGGGGAAGAGGTCTTGACTGCATAGAGGCCACAATCACAACTCGAAGACTACACAAAAAAGAGCAAAGACAGATTACTTATGGCGGCCAACAATAGTAGTTGTGACATATGGACAAACAGAAAAACAACAAAAACTAGAAAACAAAAAATGGGAAATCGGAGAGGTTACACAGAAAAAACCTGGACATGGTTAAGAAAAGGAAATCTTAAAAGAGAAACTGAATCACTAATAATTGCTGCACAGAATAATGCCATAAGGACAAACTATATCAAAGCAAAAATTGATAAGACCCAACAAAATAGTTGAATAGGACTATGCGGTGACAGAGATGAGACTGTAAACCATGTACTATGCGAATGTAGCAAACTAGCACAACGGGAGTAAAAACTAGGCATGACTGGGTTGGGAAGGTGAATCCACTGGGAATTATGCAAAAAATAAATTTGATCATACAACAAAATGGTATATGCATAAACCAGAATCTGTTCTTGAGAATGAAACGCATAAAATTCTCTGGGACTTTGAGATAAAAACAGATCACCTTATCCCAGCAAGAAGACCAGACCTAGTGTTGATAAACAAAAAAAAAAAGGAACTTGTCAACTGGTGGATTTTGGAGTTCCAGCAGATCACAGGTGAAGCTGAAGGAAAACGAAAAAGATGGAACAAATACCTGGACCTTGCCAAAGAACTGAAAAAACTATGGAATATGAAAGTGAAAGTGATACAATTGTGTTGGTGCACTTGGAACGGTCACAAAAGATTGGAAAAAAGACTGGAAACTCTGGAAATCAGAGGGAGAATTGATACCATCCAGAATACTGCACTGCTGCAATCTGCTAGAATACTCAGAAGAGTCCTGGAGACCTGAGGAGCCTTGCTGTCACTCAGACTCCAGTGAAAAAACCATCAGCTAACGCTGATGTGAAAACTCAAAAGGAGTGAATTAATAATAATAAAATTCCGTCCTGAACTCTGTATCAAAAACAATCCTTCAATTTACTGTTATTCGGATCCAACAACCACTCCTCCAACAATAATATGTTGATAATAACTCTGCCTGTTCTCACAACTTTGCTACGTAATTATATATTAATTTTTTTTTTTTTTTTTTTTTTACTTCCCAATTGCGATTTTACACATTATTCCTCGTACAAACATTAGTGTCACGTATGCTTCTCTGATGAAGACGTGACCGAAAAAAAGATACTTTTTCAGAAGGAAAAAAAAAAAATTTGTAAAATTGTATTATTATAAATCTCACAATGCACACGCTTTTTTAAAACCATTTTCAAAATATATATATATAATATATATATATATATATATATAATATATATATTATATATATATACTGAATATTATGATAATTTTGAACATTGTAGGGGAGCATTTCAGGTGAAGTTTCAAACAATCTAAAACATTGTAAGAGTATAAGGAAACATTAAGGCAAAAAGCAATCTAAACATTGTAAGAGTATAAAGGAAACATAAGGCAAAAAGCAATCTAAACATTGTTTCCGGTCAACACCTGGAGCTTCCTTTTTATCTTTGAATCTATTTCCGGGGTCATTTTTCGTCAATTAGCTGTACCCCATTGTGTATTTATTCTTCCAAACTTTAACCTTTGTTCTTATTTCTTTCCCTCTCTCCCTATCCAGAAATCCGACCACCTTTTTATTTTTTCAATTCCGAATTTCCGGTAGGCCATATTAATTACACTATACTAATTTAATATATATTTCATTAAAACTGAAATACTTGTACTTAATGGTACATATTTTTGCTAGTACATATATACAAAAGATACCCAATAAACAAAAAAAATAAAAATAAAAAGGGGGGCTACAAGTGAAAAATTTACTAATGCATATAAAGCAAAAATACCAAATAAAAATACCACAAAAAAAACCAGAAAAAAAAAAATGCCCAGTAAAAAAAAAAAGACAAAAGGAATAAAAATACCCCAAAGCAAAAAAAAAAAAAAAGGATAGAATTGAAAAATCTCACCGTTTCTGAATACAATCCGTTCTAAATCATCATCAACAGAATCATCTTTATCGTCATCATCATCATCTTCTACATCATCATCATCACTTCCTTCAAAAACTACATAATCAGAACAGTAAAAAAGAAGAAAAAGAAACAACATTTATCTCAATTTATATGACAGCATGCCCCAGTACTAAACAACTGATCCATTACTCACACATCTGACTAAATCTATCAAATCAATTACACCCCAGTACTAACAACATATCCATTAACTCACTCATACTGACTAATCCTATTCATCAATTACACCCAGTACTAACACATTCACATTCCACACTCGTGACTAATCTAAGCATCATTAACCCCAGTACTAACAACTTATCCATTACTCACTCATCTGACTAATTCTATTCAATCAATTACACCCCAGTACAACAACTGATCCATTACTCACACATCTGACTAATTCTAAGCAACAATTACACTACCTTCATCCGATATCTAATCAAACACGTTGACACTTATCATACTCACATCTGAACTAATCTAAGCAATCAATTACACCCCCAGTACTAAACTATCCATTACTCACACATCTGACTAATTCTAAGCAATCAATTAACACCCCAGACTAAGCAACTTATCCATTACTCACGACATTGACTAATCTATTCAATCAATACATCAGTAACAACAACTATATCCATTACTCCACGTCATCTGACTAAATTCTATTCAATCAATTACACCCCAGTACTAACACTGATCCATTAACTCACTCATCTTTGACTAATTCTATTCAATCAATTACACCCCAGTACTAACAACTTATCCATTACTCACACATCTGACTATTCTAAGCAATCATTACACCCCAGTACTAACAACATATCCATTACTTCACTCATACTAATTCTATTCAATCAATTACACCCAGTACTAACACTGATCCATTACTCACATTTGACTAATTCTAAGCAATCAATTACACCCCAGTACTAACAACTGAGCTATTACTCACACATCTGAACTAATTCTAAGCAATTCATTACACCCGCGTACTAACAACTGAGCCATTACTACTCACTCATCTCACTAATTCTATTCATCAATTAACACCCCCAGTACTAACAACTGATCCATTACTCACTCATCTGACTATTCTATTTCAATCAATTACAAACCCAGTACTAACAACTGGCTATTACTGCACTCATAACTAATTTACGCAATCATTACACCCCAGCACTCAACTGAGCTATTACTCACTCATATGAGCTAATTCTAAAAGCAATCAATTACACCACCAGTACTAACAACTGAGCTATTACTCACATCATCTGACTAATTCTAAAGCAATCAATTACACCCCAGTACTAACAACTGAAGCTATTACTCACTCATCTTGACTAAATTCTTAAGCAATCAATTACACCCCAGTATACAACTGAGCCATTACTCACTCATCCTGACTATTCAAGCAATCATTACACCCAGTACTAACAACTGAGCTATTACCTTACTCACTCATCTCGACTAATTCTAAGCAATCAATTAACACCCCAGTACTAACAACTGATCCATTACTCACTCATCTGACTAATTCTATCAATCAATTACACCCCAGTACTAACAACTGAGCTATTACTCACTCATCTGACTAATTCTAAGCAATTCAATTACACCCCAGTACTAACAACTGAGCCATTACTCACTCATCTGACTAATTCTATTCAATCATTACACCCCAGTACTAACAACTGAGCTATTACTCACTCATCTGACTAATTCTAAGCAATCATTACACCCCAGTACTAACAACATCCATTACTCACTCATCTGACTAATTTTACTTCAATCAATTACACCCCAGTACTAACAACTGATCCATTACTCACTCATCTGACCTAATTCTATTCAATCAATTACACCCAGTACTAACAACTGAGCTATTACTCACTCAATCTGACTAATTCTAAGCAATCAATTACACCCCAGACTAACAACATATCATTACTCACTCATCTGACTAATTTTATCAATCAATTACACCCCAGTACTAAAACTGATCCATTACTCACTCATCTGACTAATTCTATTCAATCCAATTACACCCAGTACTAACAACTTAATCCATTACTCACACATCTGACTAATTCTAAGCAATCATTACACCCCAGTATAAACAACATATCCATTCTCACTCATCTAATTCTATTCAATCAATTACACCCAGTACTAACAACTGATCCATTACTCACACATCTGACTAATCTAAGCAATCAATTACACCCAGTACTAACAACTGATCATTACTCACACATCTGACTAATTCTAAGCAATCAATTACACCCCAGTACTAACAACTGATCCATTACTCACTCATCTGACTAATTCTATTCAATCAATTACACCCCAGTACTAACAAACTGAGCTATTACTCATCTGACTAATTCTAAGCAATCAATTACACCCAGTACTAACAACTGAGCTATTACTCACTCATCTGACTAATTCTATTCAATCAATTACACCCCAGTACTAACAACTGAGCTATTATCACTCATCTGACTAATTCAAGCAATCAATTACACCCCAGTACTAACAACTGAGCTATTACTCAACTCATCTGACTAATTCTAAGCAATCAATTACACCCAGTACTAACAACTGAGCTATTACTCACTCATCTCACTAATTCTAAGCAATCAATTACACCCCAGTACTAACAACTGAGCTATTACTCACTCTCTGACTAATTCTAAGCAATCAATTACACCCAGTACTAACAACTGAGCTATTACTCATCTGACTAATTCTAAGCAATCAATTACACCCCAGTACTAACAACTGAGCTATACTCATCTGACTAATTCTAAGCAATCAATTACACCCAGTACTAACAACTGAGCTATTACTCCTCATCTCACTAAATTCTAAGCAATCAATTACACCCACTAACAACTGAGCTATTACTCACTCATCTCAGTACTAACAACTGAGCTATTACTCACTCATCTCACTAATTCTAAGCAATCAATTACACCCCAGTACTAACAACTGAGCTATTACTCATCACTCATCTCATCTCACTAATTCTAAGCAATCAATTACACCCCAGTACTAACAACTGAGCTATTACTCACCATCTCTAATTCTAAGCAATCAATTACACCCCAGTACTAACAACTGAGCTACTCACTCATCTCACTAATTCTAAGCAATCAATTACACCCCAGTACTAACAACTGAGCTATTACTCACTCATCTCACTAATTCTAAGCAATCAATTAACCCCAGTACTAACAACTGAGCTATTACTCACTCATCTACTAATTCTAAGCAATCAATTACACCCAGTACTGACTCCATCTACTTCTCACTCATCTGACTAATTCTAAGCATCAATTACACCCCAGTACTAACAACTTATCCATTACTCACTCATCTGACTAATTCTAAGCAATCAATTACACCCCAGTACTAACAACTTATCCATTACTCACTCATCTGACTAATTCTAAATTTTCCAGTTAAGACATTCAATGGCTTAACTAACATTTTAGACATAAAATTACAACTGAAATTTCAGTTACAGTTTTGAAGATGATTTTTTTTTTTACTTACAGTGAATATGAAAAGTCTTCCTCACATTCTTGTAAGCATTTTGCTTCATCATCTCCATCTACCTCATCATCTTCATCGTCGTCATCATCTGAAGAGGAGCCATATTCTTCTATCCATGAATTATAATATCTTGAGAAAAAAAAAAAAGAAAGGTTTCTTAATGATAATAACAAAATAACCTTTTAATTCTTCTCATGCAACTGACATGCAAATGGGCCTGTATAACCACTCCACAAAATGTAGACATCACAATTTATACAAGGGTCATTCAATAAATAAGAGGAATTTTGACTAAGAGCTGGCAATAGTAAGTACTGTTTACAGTTGCACCTTTTTCAAGGAAATCAATAGTCAGGGGTCCTTTTTCTTTATATATACAAGGGTCATTCAATAAATAAGGGGAATTTTGTCTAAGGAATTGACATAGGAAATATGTTTATTGTTGCACCTTTTTCTTTATATATACAAGGGTCATTCAATAAATAAGGGAATTTTGTCTAAGGAATTGACAATAGGAAATACTGTTTATGTTGCACCTTTTTCTTTATATATACAAGGGTCATTCAATAAATAGGGGAATTTTGTCTAAGGAGTTAGTAATAAAACACTGTTTACAGTTACACCCTTTTTCTTTATATATACAAGATGTATATATTCATTTCTTTATATATACAAGAATCATACAAACCCATGTCTAGTCCATTTGTAAAGATTTAAAAAAAATGTAAATTTCACATGGTTTGCATTTCTCAGCCTACAAAAATTTGATGACAGACCTCTTTGTTCAAGCCTGGAGCATTGTTTGATTTCCTGCCACTTTGAATAACCTCAAAACAAATATTTTAGTGAGATTAAAATAATTTTTGCTATAGATTAACAGAGATGCTGATAGCTATGCATCCTGCATCCCTAATGCTTAAAAATCTAAAAGGATCCAGTAAAATCGTAACCATGTGTCCCAGAGTTTTTCTTTTTTCTTCCCTCACCATTTCCAGCTAACTGTAAATACATTTCATTAGAAACGAATTACACAGGATAGGTTACAAAGTAGGAGTTAGACGGCAGGACCCATAAATTTTTAAGGGGACTCATTCAAAGCAAATATGTGTGTCCCAAGATGCACTAAATCAAAAAGCTATCAGCATCACTGCATCTTATACCTTATAGACCAATGGTTCTCAACCTTTTTTTACCTATTGACCCCCCTTTTAATCCTATTTTACTCTGGTGGACCCCCACCCCCATAGCCATTCGTCGGTAGAGCATTGGCCTAGGAATCGCAAGGTTCCTGGTTCTATACTGGCCCTCGCCAACACAGCGTATGAGTAGCACAGGGATCTGTGCTGTAAAGTGAGGAGCTTATGGTAGGCGTGGCACTCCACCTCAGACGCAATGATCATCACTGGACTAATTACATATAATGCTGTGTTTACATTTATGGAAAAAATTTTGGAGAAGAAAAAAAAAAAAATATTTTGCTTTTTTAAAAAAAAAATTCCCCTTAGTTATTGAATGACCTTATATTATCTATCTATACATATATAAAGGGCAGTTGTGTGTATGTATGTCCGTGTAATCTATACATATATAAAGGGCAGTTGTGTGTATGTATGTCCGTCTATATCCATACATAATAAAGGACAGTTGTGTGTGTATGTCCGTCTATATCTATACATATATAAAGGGCAGTTGTGTGTATGTATGTCCGTCTATATCCATACATATATAAAGGGCAGTTGTGTGTATGTAGTCCGTCTATATCTATACATATATAAAGGGCAGTTGTGTGTATGTATGTCCGTCTATATCCATACATATATAAAGGGCAGTTGTGTGTATGTATGTCAGTCTATATCTATACATATATAAAGGGCAGTTGTGTGAATCTTTATGTCCGGAGGAAACTTCGATAATAAAACAATTAATGGCAAAGTAAATATATATATACACATTAAATATCTCCAGGGCTTGGTTTTTGAGCAAAAATAATAAAGTTTTGAGTTATATTCGTGAAGATAATTAAAAAAAATTAAATTTAAATGATAACAGCATGAATTTTTCTTTGTTGCACTTAGTATTTTAAATAGGAGACGTTAATTTTTCTTTTCAGAGTGGCTGGATCAAGGCAAGGTCTTTTTTTACGTAGGGATTTTAATGGGGCCTCCTGCGAGGATCCAACCCATGATTAAACAATAATGGATCGACGAGACTACCTTTTTTTTTTTTTATCCCTCTCCTCTACCTAGGCAACGCCGGGTAGCTGCTTCTAGTTAACAATAATGCTGTATTGGTTAGAGTTGTTAAAACTGACATCTAAATTAAATTAATAAGATTAAAGAAAAAAAAGTCTCCCTGGTCTAGCACTAGTGAAAAGGGGATAGACCACCTCACTGGTTTGGCTCTTTCTGACAATAGGCCACACAGGATAAATGCAGAAAAGTAGCATCTAGGAGCTAACAGTATTTGTGGCGCTCCACCTCAGCAAAAACATGCTACTAATTAGATTTTTAGGTAGTTCTAGCTTGAGACATGAAATAATTGCATAGATCTATTTCTTAGTGTCAAGTTTTTTTTAACAACTGCAGTTGATGCCAATTTGCCGACTGTTTTGAAAAGTGGACGAGCAGGTTGTGACACAAGATCAATATTTTTAAGCAGTGTTTAATAGCTTTTGAGCTGTTCTTTTTTGTTTTGTTTTGTTTTATGGCATATCAACCTCAGTGGGTCATTTAATGCCGATAAATTTTTTAAATAAATCAATTCTTAATGGATAATACAATTTTTTTATAAATACATTTTTCTATTTAACCCATAGATGGGACCCTAACAGGTACTACCACTCCGGGTCAGAGTGGACCAGGGAGCAATGGTGATGAAAGGGTGCTCCACATTCCCCAAACCTCCAGAACTGGAACCTCACCATCAGATAGAGTTTAACGTCATTCCCAGGACATGTAGACCCGCAGCCACCGCATTCTAGCAGCCATGTTAAAAAGGGGTCAGGGCTTGCCATAAGGGCAATATGGTTGGGAAAAATTATATAGGTGCTAGGGCTTGATTTGACCAGCCGATTGATCGGAGGGGGCCTCTCTGACCGCCCGTCTAGCCCAAGATAGGGCCAAAGTGGAATATTGCAAGTCATGAACTGCTCACCCACCTGGGCTCTATCCTTAAGCATCATGGGCCGCCACCCACGGCCAACAGGTGGCCCCATTGGGGGAGTCTTATCCCTCTGCAGAGGTGCAGTCGGTGCATTCTAACGCCCTACCGACAGGGCGGAAAAAACTGATGGTTAGTTCATTATAATTGACTCAGATTACAATAATAATAAGACATTATTCAAATAGAATGAGTTCTGAAGTGAATAGATAGTGAACTTGTAAATATCCTATCATACAGGTAAAAAAAAAAAAAAAATACCAAGAAAATTTGGTACAGTCGTAGGGGGAAATTTGGTAAGCAAAGAGTTGAATTAGAGAAAAAACAAAAAAAAAATACCTGACGATATTTTCATGGTTGAGCCGTGAAAGCAATTTCACTTCAGTAGTGATGTTTTTGAACAATTTATCATTGTCTTTTGAGTCAATGATTTTAATAGCATAAACTCTGTCATCCACTTTGTTTTTCACCTGAAATCAAAGAAATTACATTTTGACACATTGACTATGTATTAGTACACATATGTTCAAATGTTGCTCAAAGAAATTACATTTTGACACATTGACTATGTATTAGTACACATATGTTCAAATGTTGCTCAAAAAATTACATTTTTGACACATTGACTATGTATTAGTACACATATGTTCAAATGTTGCTCAAAAAATTACATTTTGACACATTGACTATGTATTAGTACACATATGTTAAATGTTGCTCAAAAATGTATGTAGTACACATATGTTTAAATGTTGCTCAAAAAATTAATACCAGGGGTCATAAATTAGTATTAGTACACATATGTTTAAATGTAGCTGGGTCATAAATTAGTATTAGTACACATATGTTTAAATGTTGCTCAAAAATCAATACTCGGGGTCATAAATTAAAACTCTCAAAAAAAATTTTGCAAAACAAATCTAAGGCAAAATTATTTTAGTAAGGATGGTATATTCATGGAATAAACTACCATCATCAGCACTGAATGCCCATCATTGAACTCTTTTAAGGCAAGGTTGGATGAACTGCGGAAAGAATATAAATAATCATTTGTTGGTTGGTTTATTGATTTAACAACATATCAACCCGTCTGGGGTTATGTCATGCCTAACGGTTAGGAAGTAATATACATTGTGTATTTATATTTATACTTTTTAGTAATTGGGTTTAACAATTTGTTAGCACCATTGGGGATTATGTTGTATGGTACTGATTAAGTTCATGTCTATATTCTATGGTATATCAACCTGTCTGGGGTTATGTCATGCCTAACGGTTAGGAAGTAATATACATTGTGTATTTATATTTATACTTTTTAGTAATTGGTTTTAACAATGTGTTAGCACCATTGGGTAGTATGGTAATGATTAAGTTAATGTCTAAATTCTATGGTATAATTTTATTTCCTTCAAAAAGGACAAAATGTCCTTTATGTTAACATTTTCAAATTCAGTGGAAATAAGATGTTTTGAACAGCTGACAGGTCTCAGATCTAATATACTAACTGAAAAGATATTATCATTATTACTATTATCAACTAGTACAAAATAAAAAACACCCTCCAGGCGATGTAAAAATAGATTTTTGAAACATATTGCTTGAGGGGGTGGGAGTAAAAAATTCAATGTCAGCGAGTTTCTACCCTAAGTAAGTAAAATCATCAAATTCATTAAAGGATTAAAAAATAAAACAATTTGAAATGTAAACTTTAAATATGTATTAAAATAAAACTATATATAGATATATAATACCAGTCATGTGTTTATTAAAACTTGTTTTAAAAAACAATGAGGACTGTCTAATGTTGCATGTTCTAATTTTGAGTGTATTTATTCTATGTTATGACGATTTTAGGTAATGTGACGTAAGCAGTGATGTAATTTTTGTTCTACTTAGAATACTGTTACAGTTTACTAAGAGTTTATATACTCTCAGCAAAGGTTCCATAAAGGAGAGGAAATCTTTGTTCTACTTATAATAGTTACAGTTTACTGAAGTTTATATACTCTCAGAAATGTCAAAGAGTTCCACAAAGAGAGGAAACACATGGGTTAGGTTTAGAATGCTTTGTTCTACTTATATAGTTACAGTTTACTGAGAGTTTATATACTCTCAGAAATGTCAAAGAGTTCCACAAAGGAGAGGAACACACATGGGTTAGGTTTAAGAATGCTTTGTTCTACTTATAATAGTTACAGTTTACTGAGTTTATATACTCTCAGAAATGTCAAAGAGTTCCACAAAGGAGAGGAACACACACGGGGTTAGGTTTAAGAATGCTTTGTTCTATTATAATAGTTACAGTTTCTGAGAGTTTATATACTCTCAGAAATGTCAAAGAGTTCTACCTTTTACAAAGAGTAGGAACACACAGGGTTAGGTTTAAGAATGCTTTGTTCTACTTATAATAGTTACAGTTTACTGAGAGTTTATATACTCTCAGAAATGTCAAAGAGTTCCACAAAGAGTTCCACAACACAGTTAGGTTTAAAATGCTTTGTTCTACTTATAATAGTTACAGTTTACTGAGAGTTTATATACTCTCAGAAATGTCAAAGAGTTCCACAAAGGAGAGGAACACACATGGGTTGGTTTAAGAATGCTTTGTTCTACTTATAATAGTTACAGTTTACTGAGAGTTTATATACTCTCAGAAATGTCAGAGTTCCACAAAGGAGAGGAACACATGGTTAGGTTTAAGAATGCTTTGTTCTACTTATAATAGTTACAGTTTACTGAGAGTTTATATACTCTCAGAAATGTCAAAGAGTTCCACAAAGGGGAGGAACACACATGGTTAGGCTTAAGAAAGTTTTGTTCCACTTTTAATCTAAAAAAATAAATAAATTGATAAATAAAAAGGAGAGAAAAAATGGATAAATATTTACTTTCATTACATAACCAAAAGCACCTTTTCCCAATTGTGCTATGACTTCAAAATCTCTTCTAATTCTGCTACTTTTTGGTCTCTGGAAAGGAAAATCACTGCCTGATTTCATGTCATCTTCTGGAAAGATAAAATTTTAAAAAATAATTTAATGTTCTCTCTTATCAGGAGAAACAATGAATTTCTTTAATGGGATTGAGAGAGAGTACCCGACCAGAGGTAGCTGCTGAAAAATAAGTATAGCTGCACTGATGAGGGGTACACCCCAAAACGCGCGTCTGTAGATTGCTTTATATACGCTCCCCAATTTTCAGGTTGAGCACTCTGTTTAGAAGGGACTAATTGCAAAAATTCACCGCTTCGGCGCAAAGCTAGTCTCACTTGTTTACAAGTTAGAGACCTCTGGTGAGTTTATTTCCGGTTTAGGAAATATAGCGATTATTCTGCCTTCTAATCTTGGCAGCTGCTTGTGGACCCATCGGTAAGAGACTTGACGAGCGAAAGTTCGTTCGGGTCTTGAACCCGACCAGAGGTAGCTGCTGAAAAATAAGTATAGCTTGCACTGATGAGGGGTAAACCCTGAAACGCGCGTCTGTAGATTGCTATATATATATATATATATATATGAGAAAGAGAAAGAGAGAAAGTAAGTATTATATTTCTATTGATAAAAGTTTGAACAGCAGGAAAAGTACAATCTGTATCTTGGAAATAATTTGTCTGCAAAGGTTTAAGAAATTTTTGGGGAAAAAAAAAAAAAACAGAAAAAAAGTTTAATTTCTAAAATATATCTGTTTAAAGAAGAAAGTTGTCTAATTAGGTTTTTATAATACTTGTTTTTTGTTTTGTTTTGTTTTACGGCATATCAACCTCAGTGGGTCATTTAATGCCAATAAAGTTTTGAAATAAATCAATTCTCAATGGATGATACAATTTTTTTATAAATACATTTTTCTATTTAACCCATATGGGACCCTAACAGATACTACCACTCCAGGTCAGAGTGGACCAGGGAGCAATGGTGATGAAGGGGTGCTCCACACTCCCCAAACCTCCAAACTGGAACCTCACCATGAGATAGAGTTTAACGTCATTCCCAGGACATGTAGACCCACAGCCACCGCCTTCTAGCACCCATATAGAATAATTGGCTTTGACACGTAAATGGCAGTTTCAATAAAGGTTAGAGTTGTTGATAAATGTCTTAATAAATCAAAAAAATCATTGTACAAAGAAATGATTACCTTTGATATCAATGGAGACAAATATCGTAAAACTATCTGAGCAGCATCATGTAGCGAGATTGAACGGCAAAACTCACAAACAGCGAAGAATCCACACAGAGTATGTATCGGAAATTCCATGTCAATTATCTTCCCCTGCCACTAGGGGGACAAATCGCCAATGGCATATTGGCGCCAAAATTAAAACCCTACTTTACTTATCACGGAGCAGTCAACGAGGGAAGTCGCAAAAATAAGCGATCCCTAGACTTTATTTATCAAGAACTGTTACTGGAGAGAGGCGTCTAAAACCACGCTATCTCACTTAGCCCAAAATCAGGGCCTACTTATCAAACCACACATTAAGGGTAACGCAGTATTACCGTTCCCTAAACTCTCTACGAACCTTCAACGCTATCTCACTTAGCCCAAAATCAGGGCCTACTTATCAAACCACACATTAAGGGTAACGCAGTATTACCGTTCCCTAAACTCTCTACGAACCTTCAACGCTATCTCACTTAGCCCAAAATCAGGGCCTACTTATCAAACCACACATTAAGGGTAACGCAGTATTACCGTTCCATAAACTCTCTACGAACCTTCAACGGCGGTTTAATTGCAAATTGAGAACTAAAACAAGAAACGACCCGTGAAGCTCGAATGAACACTTAACAACACGATACCAAGAACTCTTAGAAGATAAGTCTGGTCGCAAATTCCAGCTAATTTGCACACCCCCTTTTGTTGTTCTACCATTCTATGTAAATATTTGTACCTTTTATTGTTAACCACTTGTCTAAAACCCTTGTAAATGTTGTAATACAAGTGTCTGCATTCAACTTTGTGTTTGTTCTTCTTTGTCCGACAATTTGCCAACGACCACGGGGAAATAAAAGTCCCTTCGATATGTAAATACTTTTATATGAGACTGATCACCATCAGCGATGAGCACAGTGATTCCCTGGAGACAAGTAACTACGGGCCTGATACAGATGCACCAGATGACACCACTACAGCCGAGTCATCCGTCGAGGTAGAAGTACTGCCGCGAAGAAGCACCAGGCGTAAAAGACCCGCCCCAGGTTGTCAAGTGTGTGATCTGCAGATCATGGGGGAGTGTAGTGAGATCGAATGGCAAAACTCACAAACCTGTGATGAGCCAACAACGGTCCGTCGTCCGAAGAGACAGCGATTGGCATATTGTACGCGTTGGCGGAAGCAGAAATGTGATGAGTCTGACTAGTTGTGAAATTGTGAGTGTCCTTGAGGCCGCTATTTGTAGTGGCAAGTCTCGTAGCTGGTGAGACGAGAGTTGTGACGTGTCTCGGCCAGACCGAGCATAAAAGGACAGCGGCAAGGAGGAAAACACAATGGACTCAGGTTGTCAAAATTCATCTCAAGTGTTATGGTGTCTTTAGTAGAATCAGAATTACATTTCATTTGCTAGACATCAACCACAAGTTTTGTATTGTATAAAGAAGCCTTGATATAGTACATATTTTTAACAAATATGTCATCCTGTTTCTCTGAATTTTTGAAATGTGGTTTGATAACTAGTATTATTTGTATATAAAAAAAATTATTTTGATAATTAGTTTTATTTGTATTAAAAAAAACAAAAAAAAACACTATTAGTCTAGGTAAAAAAATCATACATAAGTGAATATAAAATGTTTAAAAATTAAATATATATAAAAAAGTTTTAAATAAAAAAAAGAGAAAAAAAGGATCTTTAAACAATTCTAAAATTTGACAATATTTACATATAAAAGTTTTGGTAATTTTCACCTTTAGTTGTCAAAATTCCTAGCATAAAATTGTGCGTGCACATTATCTGAAATGAACTTAATTGTTATTAAGAACACATTTTATGATATTTTTGTGTTAAAGCATGCAGTTGTATTTTTTTTTTAAATTTCTAAGATTTGTTTATTTCGCACGGTGACTTTCAAAATAGCTACTGGCTTGTTTCAAAGTGAAAGTCAAGGGAGGTTACTCTAAATGCCTTATTTGCTAGGAATTTTGACAACTAAAGGTGAAAACTATCAAAGTTTTGTAGTATAGGTGAACTTATTGAACTTTGAAAAATTGATAAATTGGTAATACTTATTATTTGCATCTATAATTTTGCAGGTGACAAAGAAGGACCCCCACCCCCATTAAAAAAAAAAAAAAAAAAAAAAAAAAACAAACAACTCACCTTTTGTGGATTGATTATCATCAACTTTGATTAGAGGAATATTCTTATCTCTGGAACAAATAAGGAAAAGAAAATATATATATATATATGTAGGGCTGGGTTAGCTCAGTCAGTAGAGCGTTCGGCTAGAAAGCCACAAGGTTCCTAGTTTGATACCGGCCCTTGCCAACTCAGCGTATGAGTAGCACAGGGATCTGTGCGGTAAAGTAAGGAGCTGATGGTAGGTGTGGCGCTCCACCTCAGATGCTAAAACAATCTCCTTGGTCTAGTGCTAGTGAAAAGGGAATAGACTCCCTCACTGATAGGCTGATACCGACTTTAGGCCACCCCGACGACTTGACTTTACTTTATATATATATATGTATGTATGTATGTATGTATGTGTGTGAGGGTAGTGTGGACATGAAGTCAATAGTGCTTTTTATATATATATATACATATATATAGGAGAAGTAAACAAACAAACGATGTGTTTGATATGGCTTTTTTAGCTGACAATTTTTTGGAGAATATGTGCTTAATTGAAGTCGTACCTAATTTTGAAAGTTAATTAACTAATAATTAACTAATTAGGCGGGTATACCTATTTAAATGTAAGGCTAAACAAATCAAGAAAAATCAATCTCTGTATGTACATTTTGGCCTATTAGGCCTCATCAGCAGAGCTATAGATAGGAAGACCGCCCTGTGCGTGATTCGAACCCTGACTGTCAAGCTGACAGGCGAGGACTGTAACTCCTACACCAACCAGACTTTCCTAGATGTTTCATTTTGTTTAGAACTAGTTTATATTCCTCTTATAGTGACTTTTTCTACATGACAGTATGAGAAGTAAATACACAAACGATGTGTTTTGATATGGCTTTTTTAGCCAACAATTTTTGGGAGAATATGTGCTTAATATAAGAGGAATATAAACTACTTCTAAACAAAACGAAAAATCTAGCTGCTGATGAGGCCTAATAGGCCGAAATGTACATCTCTATTTTTCAAAAATTCTTTCTATCTGAAAATAAATTAAATTTTATTTTTGAGCACACATTAATTATTATATATGCAAAAATTCACCTGAAATAAACAACAAATTCTATGTTAAAATGACATTTCAAAACCGAACACTTCAATCAGCCATTATTTTTGTAACAACCTAATATCTTTCTTATAAAAAATAAAAACGTGGGACCATATGACCTTTAGACACCCCTTTTACAATCTCAATTCATAAGGACATTTTTTTCATTTACACCATCAAAATCTGGTTGTTTGTTAACAGATGATTTTTAGATTTTTTTTTTTTAAATTATAAAACTAACCCTTAACCCTAACCCCCAACCCAAACCCCTAACAAACAACCAGATTTTGATGGTGTAAATGAAAAAAAAATGTTCTGATGAAACGAGATCGAAAAAAGGGTGCCTAAAGGTCATATGGTCCAAAAAATGTAACAAAAAAACCCCCCAAAAAAAAACAGTTTTTTTGAGGGGGCTTGAATGTATTAATGTTATTTCAGTTTATCAATGGGGAAAAACTAAATAGAAATATAAAAAGTCGTCGGGGTGGCCTAATGTCAGTATCAGCCAGACAGCGGGAGAGTCTATCCCCTTTTAAGTAGCGCTAGACCAAGGAGATTATTTTAGCATCTCAGGTGGAGCACCACACCTACCATCAGCTCCTCACTTTACAGCACAGATCCCTGTGCTACTCATACGCTGAGTTGGCGAGGGCCAGTATCGAACCAAGAATTCTGTGATTCCTGTCCGAACACTCAACCAACTGAGCTAAACCAGCCCTTTAAATAGAAATATAATAACGGTATAAATCAATGATATATTAACAAATTTAATTCTTTTTTTAAATAAAGGATAAAAAAATAATATAAAGCAAATAAAAGAGAAATGAAAGAGAAGAAAAAATACAAATAAGAAAAATATTAAAGAAAAAATGGTTATTTCCTAGTTGAGTAACATGAGTGACCCAGAAAAAACAGAACCCAAATTATGGTTATTTCCTAGTTGAGTAA
Organism: Doryteuthis pealeii; assembly: GCA_023376005.1. Taxonomy (NCBI): domain Eukaryota; kingdom Metazoa; phylum Mollusca; class Cephalopoda; order Myopsida; family Loliginidae; genus Doryteuthis; species Doryteuthis pealeii. The sequence continues at coordinate 27,656,479 of CM042179.1, read as the reverse complement.
CATGAGTGACCCAGAAAAAACAGAACCCAAATTATGGTTATTTCCTAGTTGAGTAACATGAGTGATTATGGTTATTTCCTAGTTGAGTAACATGAGTGACCCAGAAAACAGAACCCAATTATGGTTATTTCTAGTTGAGTAACATGAGTGACCCAGAAAAAACAGAACCCAAATTATGGTTATTTCCTAGTTGAGTAACACGAGTGACCCAGAAAAAACAGTTGACTTGTTTATGTGTGTGTAAGTGTGTGTGCGCGTTTATGTTTCTTTTCATTTGCTTTTTTCTTCTTTTTCTTTCTTTTTTTTTGTTAATTATTATTCCAGATTTGGTTTGCCCTCTAAGCATGGTTTTTTTGTTTACTAACAGGACCATCTGATCTCTTTTTTATTAATATGTGTCTGAGATTTACATTCCAGATATCGTTTAATTGTTTATGGGTGCGGGTGTGTAAATTTACTGTCTATCAAAATCACCTGTTGTCCTGTTGTGTGTGTGTGCGGTGTATTTGTTATTAAGTCCCAACATCGTGTGTGTGTGTGTGTTATTTGTAGGGTGAGACTTATTTTTAACTTTTTAAACCCAAGGCAATACCAGGTAGCTCTGCTAGTATAAAATATCACATATACCTCAAATTGAACAATTGGTACAACAAATTTATATATATATATATATATATATATATATATATATATGGAAAAACGATGAGGAAATTAATCTGACAATATGTAAAGAAAATATTTTCAAAAATATAACAAACAAGATTAGAGGAAACAATTTTATGTGTCTATACTTAAGTATTTTCGGTATTAAACCATCATCAGGACACTGTTACAGACATTTTTTTTTTTTTTTGTGAGGGAGAAAATTGAAAAATGTTAAGTGTATAGTGAATGTGTGAATGTAATATTATTAACCGTTAATTTTTATATGTGCGTTTGTTTATGAAAGCTGATGACGTGATCATTGCATGTGAAAAAAATGAAAAATGAAGACCAAAAAATTCTGTAACAGTGTCCTGATGATGGTTTAATACCGAAATACTTAAGTATAGACAGATAAAATTGTTTCCTCTGATCATAACATCCCGTGTTTGTTATATTTTTGAAAATATTTTCTTCACACACACACACACACATTATATATATATATATATATATATATATATATATATAATATATTTACCAACCCCTCCACATGAGCATAGTTAAATACTTAAGCGGAGTTCAACAGTTTTGAATTTAGAGTTTTCCTTCTTCTACACTGGTTACCTATCCAAGGTTAAAGAGCTTAGTCTGTCCTACTATTTACCCATAGCTGGAGGGAGAGTTGTACACAAGTTTTTTGTTATTGTTAAAAAAAAAGAACATTTATTGATAATCCAATGATAAGGTACAGCTTTAAATAGCGGAGGGGGGTGAGGTAAATGAATAAAATATACAAGAGGTATTTGTGCAGGGTGAGGGTAGCATCATCCTGTCTTGTGGTGGGTGGGTGGGTGGGTGAGTGGATGGATGTCTGGAACATTTTAGTTTAAAATTGATAAGGAAAGTCTAATTCATCCAAAAGCCAAAATTGGTGGGGGTGTAAGTCCTTGTGTTTGTTAGTTATGTATCAGAACATGTCACTGATGACATGTGTGGAAACACTGGGAACCACAAGGTTCCTGGTTTGATACCGGCCCTCGCCAACTCAGTGTATGAGTAGCACAGGAGAAAAGGAGATAGACTCCCTCGCTGATACTGACTTTAGGCAACCCCAACGACACTTACATTAACGGTGTATCAACACTAATTTCAAGTAAAGTATACCATCGCTGGTTTAGCTGTCGATAGAGCATTCACCTAGGAATCACAAGGTTCCTGGTTCAATACTGGCACTCGCCAACTCAGCATATGAGTAGCACAGAGATCTGTGCAGTAAAGTACAAAGCTAGTGTAACACGTATATTATCTACTTGCTGAAACCTAGGATGTAGTTTGTAGTGTCCTTGGTGCGACACTAAACTGGATCCAGTGGTGAGGCTGCAGTTCTAGAGAGCTGAGGGCGTGGAGTATCCATTTATTGCCATTACTCCCAGGTCTACTCTGACCTGGAGTGGTAGTACATATTAGAGAGCCATTTATGTTTTTAAAATTATTCGTATTCAATAGGAACTGATTCCTTATAACTGCAAATTATTTGTATTAAGAATAATTACTTGAAGCTATAATTGTTTACTAAGGATTCTTCTTCTTCTTATTATTATTATGAGTTTTTCATGCCTGCTGTAGCTGGTGGTTCACTGGAGGCTGAGTGACAGCAAGTTTCCTCAGGTCTCCTTGGTCTAATGCTAGTGAAGAGGAGATAGACTCCCTCACTGATACTGACTTTAGGCAACCCCGACAACAATTACATTAACAGTGTATCAAAACTAATTTCAGGTAAAGTACACTATGGCTGGTTTAGCTCAGTCAGTAGGAATCACAGTGAAAAAGGAATAGACTCCCTCAATGTCTGGCTGATACCAACTTTAAGCCACCCCAACAACTGTACTTGCTTACTTTTTGCTAATAGGGTTTAGCTCAGCATATGAGGAGCTGATGGTAGGTGTGGCGCTCCGCCTCAGATGCCAAAACAATCACCTTGATCAGGCGTTGGTGAAAAGGGGATAGACTCCCTCGCTGACTGGCTGATACCGATTTTAGGTATCAGGTATAGATGGTCTCCTACCTATCTCAGTTCTTCTTCATCGTCTTGGATGATGGATCTCTTAGCATCAATCTTTGTTAGTTCTTGTAAAATCAGGAACACAAAGACTCAATTCTTTGGTGTATACATATTTACTTTAACTCAATATGCAAGGAAGAAATCAGCAGACACAAAAACCATGTGTCCAAAAGTGAAGAATCTCTTGCTTAATCTCCTAACTTTTTGACAGATAGGCCTGTCACATGACTTTCTCAACCAATGAGAAAATCTCACCACAGGTCAACCAGGGGTTAAAGCTTGTCTGTCAAACTTATTTTTAACTTATGTTATTTTCCATGGTTTCACGACTAATGTTATATACCCCTGTGATAATACCCAGTCTGCACTCGAGCACCTTCGTTGCACAATGTCTATGACCCCAACGCTGTAATATTCTGTGCTGGCCGATTTGAAGGGCATGAGTCAGAGACAGGTTCACAAGGATTTTAAAAAAATACAATAGAAAGTTTGATGACAGGACGCTAATGGAAGAGGAAGTTGTGACACTTTGTGCAGTTTGTGGTGGAGCAGAGGACACTTAAGCCTATGTTGTCAGCTGGCAAGAAAGTTGTTTTAAATTTAAGTTTATTACTGGCTTCACTGATGTGAGTCTGGCTATTTCTATCTACTGCTACGGGGACTATCTCTCACTCCAAAGGCTGGTCTAAAACTAACTCTTATGGTTTAATGACTAATGCTATATACCCCTTTAACATATCAAATACATAATTGGCGAGAGAGTAGAGTAGGAGACGATGGGATCTTAATTTTCTGCTTCTAACTTGAACTGCCTCTAACTAAAGCAGCAAAAACATTAAAAATTACAATGTTTTTAAGATAAAGTAGCAATAACATTAAAAATTGCAATTTTTAAGATAAAGCAGCAATATATTAAAAACATTAAAAATTGCAATGTTTTTAAAGATAAAGCAGCAATAATATTAAAAACATTAAAAATTACAATGTTTTTAAGATAAAGCAGCAATAATATTAAAACATTAAAAATTACAATGTTTTTAAGATAAAGCAGCAATAATATTAAAAACATTAAAAATTACAATGTTTTTAAGATAAAGCAGCAATAATATTAAAAACATTAAAAATTACAATGTTTTTAAGATAAAGCAGCAATAATATTAAAAACATTAAAAATTACAATGTTTTTAAGATAAAGCAGCAATAATATTAAAACATTAAAAATTACAATGTTTTTAAGATAAAGCAGCAATAATATTAAAACATTAAAAATTACAATGTTTTTAAGATAAAGCAGCAATAATAAAAACATTAAAAATTACAATGTTTTTAAGATAAAGCAGCAATAATATTAAAAACATTAAAAATTACAATGTTTTTTAAGATAAAGCAGCAATAATATTAAAAACATTAAAAATTACAATGTTTTTAAGATAAAGAGCAATAACCATAAAACATTAAAAATTACAATGTTTTTAAGATAAAGCAGCAATAACCATAAAAACATTAAAATTACAATGTTTTTAAGATAAGCAGCAATAACCATAAAACATTAAAATTACAATGTTTTTAAGATAAAGCAGCAATAACCATATTAAAAACAATGTTTTTAAGACAGCAATAATATTAAAAACATTAAAAATTACAATGTTTTTAAGATAAAGCAGCAATAATATTAAAAACATTAAAAATTACAATGTTTTTAAGATAAAGCAGCAATAACCATAAAAACATTATAAATTACAATGTTTTTAAGATAAAGCAGCAATAATATTAAAAACATTAAAAATTACAATGTTTTTAAGATAAAGTAACAATAACCATAAAAACATAAATTACAATGTTTTTAAGATAAAGCAGCAATAACAATATATAGATACTCAATTTCTTTTTATATCATCCAACAAAAAATGAATAAAGGAAACTTCAATCAATTGACTGTCAAAATATACTGTCAACATTTTTTATACCAACCTGTCATTTAAAGGACTTTGTGATTCTGAAGAAGAAAACACTGGTTCTACAGAGGAAGCCCGACATATATCGCCTTCCTCATCACTGGACTGAAAGGAAAAAGAAAATTCCTGTTTTTTTTATGGCTTTTAAAAGAAGATTATAGCATTTAATTTATAGTCAGTATAATTACTACATAAAAATAATAAAATTCTATGAAAAATCAATTGTCAAATTTTTACAAAGATTTTGATACTTATCCACCTTTAGATGAATTTCTGTTTAAAATAGTTTTTTCCTAAAATATATTGGGGGAAAATTTTTTTTTTGCAAGTAATATTCTATTATAAACAAAAAAAATAATAAGTTAAAAACGATATGTAGGGGTGACAAGACTTTCGGACCACCCTTTAGATTAATGTACAGCATGGTCGGAAAGTCTTCTCACCTTACATATTTTTTTAGAGGTAAAATAATTCCATAACTTATATATTATATTATTAAAACAAAAAATAATGAAAGTTAGAACAATATGTAAGGGTGACAAGACTTTCTGTCCACTCTGTAGATTAATGTACAGCGTGGTCGGAAAGTCCTGTCACCCGTACGTATTGCTTTTTTTTTTAGGTAAAATAATTACATAACTTATATATTATATTATTAAAACAAAAAATAATGAAAGTTAGAATAATATGTAGGGGTGACCACCCTGTACTTTGATAATTGCTTTATTCAAATTCAGTCACTTCTATTATATATATATATATATATATATATATATACATAAGAAGTAAATAAACAAACGATGTGTTTGGATATGGCTTTTTTTTAGCCGACAATTTTTGGGAGAATATGTGCTTAATTGAAGTCGTACTTAATTTTGAAAATTAATTAATTAATAATTAGGTATGCCCGCCTAATTAATTAATTATTAATTAAATTTCAAAATTAGGTACGACTTACGAATTAAGCACATATTCTCCCAAATATATATATATATATATATATATATATATATGTGTATGTGTGTAGGGGCCGGGCCAGCTCAGTCGGTAGAGTGTTCAGCTAGAAACTGCAAGGTTCTTAGTTCAATACCGGCCCTCGCCAACTCAGCGTATGAGTAGCACAGGGATCTCTGCGGTAAAGTAAGGAGCTCTACCTCAGATGCAAAAAAACAATCTCCTTGGTCTAGCGCTAGTGATAAGAGGATAGACTCCCTCGCTGATTGGCTGATACCAACTTTAGGCCACCCCAACGACTTTACTTTTATTTATATATATATATATATACTAGCTAAAGTACCCGGTCCATGACTGGACTAAAAAAAAAATAGGAACACCAAAGAGTGAGTGGCGAGAAAATAAGAGATAGGTATACCCAATTTCGGTTCATTTTTTTAATATCTCATAAAATAAAATAGGGGATGGGGGTAGACCTCGTAAAAAAAATATTTCCCCTAATATATTTTTGTGAAAATGACCATTAATTGATTTTTCATAGTATATTTTAAAAATCCTCTTGTCGTAAGTTGTTTTTGGCTACGTAAAATTTCAGTTGATTTAACGGTGCAAAAATGAAAACATTGTTTTTCAATTATAATTTTCAGCTAAATCGAGAAAATGTCAATCCCTGCCTTACATTTGAACATATATGCCCGCCTAAATTCCTTAATTATTAACTAATTAATTTTCAAAATTAGATATGACTTCAATTAAGCACATATCCTCCAAAAATTGTCGGCTAAAAGCCATATCAAATAAACACAATGTTTATTTACTCACTCTCATATATATATATATATATATTTGGATGTTTGTTTATTTTAGAAGTATTGTTGAATAAAGTATATATTAATATTTATATTTTTGCTTGAAGGCAATTACAATACGCATATCGCATAAAATTCGATAATTATAGAAGATAATAATGACAAGTGAATTTCGCAAAGAATTACTCGGTGTATAGAACATCGTACAGACTGTTTCAACTTTATTAAGTCTCATCAGCGATGTATACTAACGATTTCCCTCCGACAGAAATCGAAATCGGGACTTCAGCAGGATAGTCAGAAACTATACTGCTTCGGCCACGATACAGCACGGAGAAATTCCTGCAAAATTAACCTGTCAATGATACTGAGACGTCTCTACCATATGAGGCAAGGGGGCACTGAGTCAACAATAACAAACCCGGGCTTTATGCTCTTCGATTTCGATTTCTGTCGGAGGGAAATCGTTATCATATATCGCTGATGAGACTTAATAAAGTTGAAACAGTCTGTACGATATTCTACACACCGAGTAATTCTTTACCGAAATTCACTTGTCACTATTATCTTCTATAATTATCGAATTTTATGCGATATGCGCATTGTAATTGCCTTCAAGCAAAAATATAAATACTAATATATATATATATATATATATATGAAGTTGGAAGACAAGATATTGTGGACTCATATTGAATTGTATCCCCTTGCGTTTTATAATATTATTTTTTATTATTCAATGATTTAAATTGTCATAAGGTATAATTTCATTGACACTTAACAATATTAATCTTATTTTGGTATTTTTGTTTAAAAATGAGCCATGTCAAGCCATAAAGTAATCCTCTCTTCCCCCTTCCTCCATGTAAAAGCTACAAAAAAAAAAAAAAAAAAAAAAAAAAAATCTACCATGACAGGCCAATCTTCCGAAGTTGAAAGACAAGATATTGTGGACTCATATTGCTAAATTAAAGTTTACCTTTTTAATTGTATCTCCTTGCGTTTTATAATATTATTTTTTATTATTCAATGATTTAAATTGTCATAAGGTTTAATTTCATTGACACTTAACAATATTAATCTTATTTTGGTATTTTTGTTTAAAAATGAACTCCTGCGTCACTGAAAACATTAATTTTCATCTGCTTACTGATCTTGCTTGTCGTTAATTTAAAATGGTACCTGTGGACTTATACTAAGTTAAAACTTAGTTTTTTTTGGGTTTTTTCAGTCAAAAGTTAATGGCAGTTATTAGCTTTGTTGCCAAATTTGTTACACTAAAATAAAAGGGTTAAATAAGATATTTTTTTTAAATATACAAACATCGTCCTCTTTTTGTTTCTTGAGTATGGCCTCATATCTTTGTTTGACTTCATCTTCGACTTTTTTATTCTGAAATTAGAAGAAAAAAAAGTTTGATAAATAAATAAAATTATTGAAGTCTATGAATATTTTAAGTCATGAGAATTACATATTACAATTTTTAACATTAGCAAAGGATACATTTTTACAATATGAAAAATGATTTCTTTTATTATTTAAACAAACAAAATCCTGGTTTTATTGTTTTCAAAAGAGAGAGAGAGAAAAAAAAGAGAGAGAAAGAACAAGAGAGAGAGAGAGAGAGAGAGAAAGAAAGAACAAGAGAGAGAGAGAAAGAAAGAACGAGAGAGAGAGAGAACAAAAGAGAGTGAGAGTGAGAGAGAGAACAAAAGAAAGTGAGAGTGAGAGAGAGAACAAAAGAAAGTGAGAGTGAGAGAGAGAACAAAAGAGAGTGAGAGTGAGAGAGAGAACAAAGAGAGTGAGAGTGAGAGAGAGAACAAAAGAGAGTGAGAGAGAGAACAAAAGAGAGTGAGAGAGAACAAAAGAGAGTGAGAGAGAACAAAAGAGAGTGAGAGAGAGAGAGAGTGAGAGAGAGAGAGAGAAAGAAAGAACAAGAGAGAGAGAGAGAACAGAGAGTGAGAGTGAGAAAAAAAGAGAACAGAGAGTGAGAGAGAGAGAGAGAGAGAGTGGAGAGAGAGAGAGAGAGAGAGAGAACAAAAGAGAGAGAGAGTGAGAGAGAGAACAAAAGAGAGAGAGTGAGAGAGAGAACAAAAGAGAGAGAGTGAGAGAGAGACAAAGAGAGAGAGTGAGAGAGAACAAAGAAGAGAGAGTGAGAGAGAGAACAAAAGAAAGTGAGAGTGAGAGAGAGAACAAAAGAAAGTGAGAGTGAGAGAGAGAACAAAAGAAAGTGAGAGTGAGAGAGAGAACAAAAGAAAGTGAGAGTGAGAGAGAGAACAAAGAGAGAGAGAACAAAAGAGAGTGAGAGTGAGAGAGAGAACAAAAGAGAGTGAGAGTGAGAGAGAGAACAAAGAGAGAGTGAGAGTGAGAGTGAGAGTGAGAGAGAGAACAAAAGAGAGTGAGAGTGAGAGAGAGAAAAAAAGAGAGTGAGAGTGAGAGAGAGAACAAAGAGAGTGAGAGAGAGAGAGAGAAGAGAGAACAAAAGAGAGTGAGAGAGAACAAAGAGAGTGAGAGAGAACAAAAGAGAGTGAGAGAGAGAGAGTGAGAGAGAGAGAGAGAGAAAGAAAGAACAAGAGAGAGAGAGAGAGAGAACAAAAGAGAGTGAGAGTGAGAACAAAAGAGAGAGAGAGAGTGAGAGTGAGAACAAAAGAGAGAGAGAGAGTGAGAAGAGAGAACAAAAGAGAGAGAGAGAGTGAGAGAGAGAACAAAGAGAGAGAGTGAGAGAGAGAACAAAAGAGAGAGAGTGAGAGAGAGACAAAAGAGAGAGAGTGAAGAGAGAACAAAAGAGAGAGAGTGAGAGAGAACAAAAGAGAGAGAGTGAGAGAGAGAGTGAGTGAGAGAGAAGCAAAAGAGAGAGAGAGACAAAAGAGAGAGTGAGAGAGAGAGAAAAAAGAGAGAGTGAGAGAGAGAAGAACAAAGAGAGAGAGAGAGAGAGAGAAGAAGAGAGAGAGAGAGTGGAGAGAGAGAGAACAAAAGAAGAGAGAGAGAGACAAAAGAGAAGAGAGAGAGTGAGAGAGAGAGAGTGAGAGAGAACAAGAGAGAGAGAGAGAGAACAAAAGAGAGAGAGAGAGAGAGAACAAAAGAGAGAGAGAGAGAGAGAGAACAAAAGAGAGAGAGAGAGAGAACAAAAGAGAGAGAGAGAGTGAGAGAGAACAGAGAGTGAGAGAGAACAAGAGAGTGAGAGAGACAAAAGAGAGAGAGAGAGAGTGAGAGAGAACAAAAGAGAGAGAGAGAAAGAAAGAACAGAGAGAGAGAGAGAGAAAGAAAGAACAAGAGAGAGAGAGAGAGAGAGAGAGAGAAAGAAAGAACAAGAGAGAGAGAGAGAACAAAAGAGAGAGAGAGAGAGCAAGAGAGAACAAAGAGAGTGAGAGTGAGAGAGAGAACAAGAGAGTGAGGTGAGAACAAAAGAGAGTGAGAGTGAGAACAAAGAGAGTGAGAGAGAACAAAAGAGAGTGAGAGAGAGAGAGAGAGAGAAAGAAAGAACAAGAGAGAGAGAGAGAAAAAGAGAGAGAGAGAGAGAGAACAAAAGAGTGAGAGTGAGAACAAAGAGAGAGAGTGAGAACAAAAAGAGAGAGAGTGAGAACAAAAGAGAGAGAGTGAGAACAAAAGAGAGAGAGTGAGAGAGAGAACAAAAGAGAGAGAGAGAGAGTGAGAGAGAAAAAAGAGAGAGAAAGAGAGAGAGAGAGTGAGAGAAACAAAAGAGAGAGAGAACAAAGAGAGAGAGTGGAGAGAGAGGAGAGAGAGACAAAAGAGAGAGAGTGAGAGAACGAGAGAAGAAAAGAGAAAGAAAAAAGAGAGTGAGAGAGAGAGAGAACAAAAAGAGTGAGAGAGAGAGAACAGAGAGAGAGAGTGAGAGAGAAGAGAGAACAAGAGAGAGAGTGAGAGAGAGAGTGAGAGAAGGAGACAGAAGAGAGAGAGAGAGTGAGAGAGAACAAAAGAGAGAGAGAGAGTGAGAGAGAACAAGGAGAGAGAGAGAGAGAACAAACAGAGAGAGGAAGAGTGAGAGAGAACAAAAGAGAGAGAGAGAGAACAAAGAGAGAGAGGAGTGAGAGAGAACAAAGAGAGAGAGAGAGAGAGAACAAAAGAGAGAGAGAACAGAGAGAGAGAGAGAGTGAAGAGAACAAAAAAAAGAGAGAGAGAAAAAAGAGAAAGAGTGAGAGAGAACAAAAGAGGAGAGAGAGTGAGAGAGACAAAGAAGAGGAGAGGTGAGAGAGAACAAAGAGGAGAGAGAGTGAGAGAGAACAAAAGAGGAGAGAGAGTGAGAGAGAACAAAAGAGAGAGAGAGAGAACAAAAGAGAAGAGAGAGCAACAAAAGAGAGAGAGAGAGAGAACAAAAGAGAGAGTGAGAACAAAAGAGAGAGTGAGAGAGAACAAAAGAGAGAGAGAGAGTGAGAGAGAAAAGAGAGAGAGAGAGAGGAACAATGAGAGAGAGAACAAGAGAGAGAGAGCAGAGTGAGAGAAAAAAGAGAGAGAGTGAGAGAGACAAAAAGTAGAGAGGAGAGAGTGAGAGAGAACAAAAGAGAGAGAGAGAGTGAGAGAGAACAAAAGAGAGAGAGAGTGAGAGAGAACAAAGAGAGAGAGAGAGAGTGAGAAGAGAACAAAAGAGAGAGATGAGAGAGTGAGAGAGAAAAAGAGAGAGTGAGAGAGAGAGAGTGAGAGAGAACAGAGAGAGAGAGTGAGAACAAAGAGACAAAAGAGAGTGAGAGAGAACAAAAGAGAGAGAGAGAGAGAAAAGAGAGAGAGAGTGAGAGAGAACAAGAGAGAGTGAGAGAGAACAAAGAGAGAGAGAGAGAGTGAGAGAGAGAGAGAGATGAGAGAGAACAAAGAGAGAGAGAGTGAGTGAGTGAGAGAGAACAGAGAGCGAGGTGAGAGAGAAAAAAGAGAGAGAGAGAGAGAGAGAGAACAAAAGAGAGAGAGAGAGAGAGAGAACAAAAGAGAGAGAGAGAGAGAGAGAAGAAAAAAGAAGAGAGTGAGAGAGAACAAAAGAGAGAGAGAGAGTGAGAGGACAAAAGAGGCGAGGAGTGAGAGAGAAAAAGAGAGAGAGTGAGAGAGAGTGAGAGAGAACAAAAGAGAGAGAGTGAGAGAGAACAAAGAGAGAGAGTTAAGAGAAAAAAGAGAGAGAGAGAGAGAGTGGAGAGAACAAAAGAGAGAGAAGAGTGAGAACAAATGAGAACAAAAGAGAGAGAGAGAACCAAAAGAGAGAGAGTGAGAGAGAAGATGTGAGAGACAAAGAGAGAGGTGAGAGAGAACAAAAGAGAGGAGTGAGAGAGAACAGAGAGAGAGGTGAGAGAGAACAAGAGAGAGAGTGAGAGAGAACAAAAGAGAGAGAGAGAGAGAGAGAGAGAGACAAAAAAAAGAGAGAGGAGAAGCAAAAGAAAGAGATAGACAAAAGAGAGAGAGAGAACAAAAGAGAGAGAGAGAACAAAGAGAGAGAGAGACAAAGAGAGAGAGGAAAAAAGAAAGAAAGAGAGAGAACAAAAAGAAGAAAGAGAGAGAACAAAAGAGAGAGAGAGAGAACAAAAGAAAGAGAGAGAGAGAGAAATAAGAGAGAAGAGAGAAGAGAGAGAGAGACAAAGGAGAGAAAGGAGAGAGAGAGAAACAAAAGAGAAAGAGAAGAGAGAACAAAAGAGAGAAAGAGAGAGAGAGAGAACAAAGAGAGAGAGAAGAGAGAGTGAGAGGAAACAAAAGCAGAGAGAGAGAGAGTGAGAACAAAAAGAGAACAAAAGAGAGAGAGAGAGAACAAAAGAGAGAGAGAGTGAGAGAACAAAAGAGAGAGAGTGAGAGAGAACAAGAGAGAGATGAGAGAGAACAAAATGAGAGAGTGTGGAGAGAAGAACAAAGAGAGAGTAAGAGAAGATCATTGTGTATTTTTATATGTTTTTATGTGTATGTTGCGCTGTGTTGTGTAATGATTTTTTTAATTTTTTTTTTTTTCGATAACAAGATCGAGAACAAACACTCAAGTGTGTGTATGTGTGTGTGTGCGTGGTTGTTGTGTATGTTCTGAGAAAATGTTTGTTTCAAGTAAGTGGTGGGAAAATATTCTGTATTTATATACAAAATTTTTACTAATAAATCTTTGTACTTATTGAATTTTTGGAATCATTTTTGGTTAATCCTATCTGTATTATTATTTCATTTATTTTTGTCAGATTTTAACACCATGTCAACCATGTTTCATTTTATTTAGGCTGAAGACATTTTATTTTATTTATTCTTGATAGGTATTCAATTGTTTAGTATACCACCGCCTTTATTAGTCTTGAATACTGATTTTTCATACTGTGTTTAATAACTCTATTTTATTTTACTATTCTAGTGTGCATTAAATGTGTGAAAAATGATAAAGGAATATCATTAGAACAGATAAAACTATTGAAAGAGAATCTTCAACAAAAGGCGGAAGAGTATGTTGGTGAGGGTAAGAAATTTCAACTTTTTTGAATTGATAAAATTTTTTTTTTTAATTATACTAAGTGAGTCAAAAAGTTTTGCATATTTGGTAATTATATACTTGAGTGAGTCAAAGTTTTGCAATATTTTGGTAATTTTACTATACTTGAGTGAGTCAAAAGTTTTGCAATATTTTGGTAATTTTATACTCAAGTGAGTCCAAAGTTTTGCAAATTTTGGTATTTTTATATACTTGACGTGAGTTCAAAAGTTTTGCAATTTTGTAATTTTACATACTCAAGTGAGTCAAAAGTTTTGCAATATTTTTACTTTTAGCTTTAGATTTTCTTTAATGTTTCATGTAATATATAATACTCTTTGGTGGTAATTTGATATACAACGTGGTCTGAATTTGATTTTTAAGATTTTATTTATCTAAGTTAAAACAATATAAGGGATGACAAAGACTTTCGGACACCCCTGTTTATATAATCTTGCTTTTAATGTTTAAAAGTGAAGGGACATTTTCTATACTGGCTGGCCGAACGTCTTGTTACCTCCCTACATTTAGAAAAATAACTTTTATAAGGTAAAATTAATTACATAACTTATATATAAATACTATTTAAAACAAAATGTTAAAAACAATATGTAGGGTGACAAGACTTTCGGACCACCTGTAGATTAAATTGTACAGGTGGTTGGAAAAGTTTTGTCACCCTACATATTGCTTTTTTTTTTTTTTTAGAGGTAAATTAATTCCTAACTTTATAATTATATTATTAAAACAAAAAATAATGAAAGTTAAAACAATATGTAAGGGGTGACAAGACTTTCGGACCACTCTGTAGATTAATGTACAGCATGGTTGGAAAGTTTTTGTCACCCGTACATATTGCTTTTTTTTTTTTTTTTTTTTTAGAGGTAAAATAATCATAACTTATATATTATATTATTAAAACAAAAATAATGAAAGTTAAAACAATATGTAAGGGGTGAAAGAATTTCGGACCACCTGTACGATAATGTACAGTTGTAGGTTTGGAAAGTTTTGTCACCGCTTAACATTATTGCTTTTTTTTTTTTTTTTTTTGAGTAAAAATTAATTCCATAACTTATTATATAATTATTAAAAATAAAAAAAATAATGAAAAGTTAAAACATATGTAAGTGGGTGACAAGACTTTCGGACCACCTGTAGATTAATGTAAGCAGTTGGTTGAAAGTTTGTCACCCTACATATTGTTTTTTTTTTTTTTTTTTTTAGAGATAAAATAATGCCATAACTTTATATTATAATATTTAAAAAAAAAATTAATGAAAGTTAAAACCATATGTAGGCGGGTGACAAGATTTCGGACCACGCTGTAGATTAATGTACAGCGTGGTTGAGAAAGTTTGTTTCACCCTTACATATCGCTTTTTTTTTTTTTTTTTGCTACTTATCTTAAAACATTGTGTAACTTTTAATGTTTTAATATTATGCTTACTTTATCTTTAAAAACATTGTAATTTATAATGTTTGTATGTTTTCAAATTACAAATTAAATCAATATGATATATATTTCATTCATGTTCAGTGTAATGATGTGTCATTGAGTGTGTTCTTTCCACTCAGTTGGTGGGGTTTAGAAATCGCTGATGCATTCCCTGCAGAGAGACTCCCTGCCCCCCACCCAAAAAAAAATGGGTGTCCTAAAGTATGACAAAATATTGTATTTAATTATATTAAAAGGGTAAGACTGGCCCGAGTGGGGCCACCTGTTGGCCGTGGGTGGCGACCCGTCATGCTTAAGGATAGAACCAGGTGGTTTGAGCAGCTCCATGACTTTGCAATACTCCACTTTGGCTAAAATGACGGTCGCGAGAAGCCCCCCCCTCAATCGATCGGCTGGTCATGTCAAGCCCTAGCACCTATATGATTTTCCTAACCCTGTTGCCCTTATGGCAAACCCCAACCCCTGTTAATCCATATGGGTGCTAGAAGGCATTGGTTGAGGTGATACATGTTCTGAGTATGAACGCTTAAACTCTATCTGAGGTCTGTGTTCCAGGTTTGGGAATGTTGGAGCACCCCTTCATCACCATTGCTCTCTGGTCCAACTCTGACCGGAGTGAACTACCATGTTAGGGTCCCATCTATGGTTTAAATTAGAAAAACATTTCAGTTGATAAACCAAATTTGATTATCCATTAAGAATGAATTTATTTCACCACTTTATCGGCAGTTAAATGACCACTGAGGTTTGATTATGCCTTGTAAAAACAAACCAAAGACCAAACCAAAACTCTGACCTTGTAGTGGTAGTTACCTGTAGGGTCCCATCTATGGTTAAATAGAAAAAACATGAGTTGATAAACCAAATTTGATTATCCATTTAAGAATGAATTATTTCACAACTTTATGGCCATTTTAAATAACCCACTGGAGTGATATGCCGTAAAACAAACCAAACAAACCAAATCTGACCTTGAGTGGTAGTACCTGTTAGGGTTCCCATCTATGGGTTAAATAGAAAACATGAGTGATAAAAAACAAATTTGATGTAGTCCATTAAAGAATGAATTTATTTCACAACTTATCGGCATTAATGACCCACTGAGGTTTGATATGCCGTAAAACAAACAAACCAAACCAAAACTTCGAACCTGGTAGTGGTAGTACCTGTTAGGGTTCCCATCTATGGGTTAATAGAAAAAAACATGAGTTGACTAAACCAAATTGTGGACTTATCCATTAAGAATGAATTTATTTTCAGCACTTTATCGGCATTAATAGACCCACTGAGGTTGATATGCCGCGAAAACAAACCCAACCAAACCAAACTCTGACCTGTAGTGGTAGTTACCTGTTAGTGGTCCCCATTCTATGGTTAAATAGAAAAACCCATGAGTGATAAACCAAATTTGATTATCCATTAAGAATGAATTTATTTCACAACTTTATCGGCATTATGACCCACTGAGGTTGATTATGCCGTTAAAACAAACAACAACAAACTCTGACCTGTAGTTGGTAGTACGTGTTGGGTCCCATCTATGGGGTTGAAATAGAAAAACATGAGTTGATAAACCAAATTTGATTATCCATTAAGAATGAATTTATTTCACAAACTTTATCGCATATTAATGACCACATGAGGGTTGATATGCCGTAAAACAAACCAAACCAAACCAAATCTGACTGTAGTGGTAGTACGCTGTTAGGCGTCCCATCTATGGGTTTTAAGATAGAAAACATGAGTTTGATAACAAATTGATTATCCCATTAAGAATTGAATTTATTTCACAAACACTTATCGGCATTAAATGACCACTGAGGTTGATATGCCGTAAAAACAAACCAAACTCTGACCTGTATGGTAGTACCTGTTAGGGGTCCATCTATGTTAATAGAAAAACATGAGTTATAAACCAAATGTGATTATCCATTAAGAACTGAAGTTAGTTTCACAACTTATCGGACATTAATGACCACTGAGGTTGATATGCTGTAAAACAAACCAAACCAAACCAAAACTCTGACCTGTAGTGGTAGTACACTGTTAGGGTCCATCTATGGTTAAATAGAAAAACATGAGTTTATAAACAACATTTGATTATCCCATTAAGAATGAATTTATTATCACAACTGTCGGATAAATGACCCACTGAGGGTTGATATGCGTAAAACAAACCAAACCAAACGCAACCAAACTCGACCCGTGAGTGGTAGTACCTGTTAGGGCTCCCATCTATGGGTTAAATAGAAAAACATGAGTTAAACAAAATTTTGATTATCCATTTAAGAAATGAATTTATTTCAGCAACTTTGTCGGGCATTAAACTGACCATTGAGGTTGATATGCCGTAAACAAACCAAACCAAACCAAACTCTGACCCGGTATAGGTAGTACCTGTTAGGGTCCCATCTATGGGGGTATAAAAGAAAAAAACATGAGTTATAAACCAAAATTTGATTATCCCTTAGAAATGAATTTATTTCAAAAACTTTGTTTGGCATTAAATGACCACCGAGTTGATATGCCGTAAACTAAACAAACTAAATACTGGAATGCACATTTTTTTTTGCTAGTATTAAAAACGAACTTATTGTTTTAATTTTCTTGTCCTTTTAATACTTTTTAAGGAAATGTTATAAGTGACTGCTTGCATCAAGAATATCTGGAAGGCTTATAATTTTGAGAAACACCATTATCTTTTTTATGATGAGATGGCTTAAGAATCAACAGAAACAGCGAGGCTGACAAAGCACCAGTTGAGAAGAAAAAGAAAGATATTATTTAAGCAAGAAAAAAAAAAAGGTAAAGTTTTCTGTATTCTCTTTTATTTATCTTCCCCTTGCGCTTAGAGGCGAACAAATCTGGAAATAAGTAATAAAATAAATTTAAAAAGAAATGATCAGACACAAATACATATAAGCACCACGCACACACACATACAGCTTACATTTACAACACAAAGCACGCGCACAACACACACTTACACACACAAACACACACATAAGCAAGCACCCCAACGATACACATACACACACTGCATTTGAAGACCCTAGGCAGAACGAATGTAGGCAGCCGCTAACGACAACTTCAGTTCCAGTATTCTTCTTGAGGATGGGAATCTCTTCCCGAATATTGAGAAATAAATGACAGGCTGTTAACAAAAAAACATCATAGTACTTCTTCTTTGTTCTTTACACTCGGCATTGTGACAAGCTTCAACCAACCATAAAACCAATATAACACAATGCTTCAAGCAATTTAAAACCCTTTATCTTCCTCTTTGTTGGAATGTAATATATATTATGCATTACTATTCAAAATTGTCTGTTCAGCCACTCACTTAGCTGTAGATTAAAAAAAAAAGATAAAAAATAAAAAAAAGTGGACTCTATGGCATCATCTTTAATAGATGGAAGGATGCCAACAACAAAAAAAAAATAATATATATATATATATATGTATATATAATATAATAAGATAAAATATATAAGGTTTATATATCGTATTATTGGGTGACAACGAACAATCACAACCATATTGGTTTCATGCGATGCATCATCAGGTGAAGATGTTTCAAATGTCAAGGAAAATCGAAAAAATTATACAAAAAAAATTTCAAAAAACAATTCAATAGAGCATGGGATGGTGTATGATTGGTAAAGATGATTGTGTGTGTATGTGGAATGGTGGAATGAATGTTTGAGATGTTTAATGGGCGTATAAAGGTTGCGTAACGCGTAGTATGTCCACACACATAATACGTTGATCTGTGAGTATTTGGTATTTTAACAGTGCTTACGTGCGAGCGCTTGTGCTGTGCATGTTATGTGTGTGTGTGTATTTTTTTTTCCTTGTCAGATGTGTAGTTATGTATGTTGTATATAGCTGGTCGTGTTAATTGAGGAGTGGCGCACTCCTAATTAAAACACTACCCAGTCTATATACAATATATATACTATATATATATATATATATATATTTGAAAAATGAATAAAGGAAAGAAAGTATAGAATGGATAATATAGGAATATTTTAATGCAATTTTACTTACAATGTTTTGGTCAGGGTTTATCCATGTGTACATTATTCAAACTATTATTAGCATTTTTTAAATATAATCAAATGAAAGAAAAATAATAATAAAGACAAATGTAGAAATGTGCCGCACACAAAGAAATTCGACCTTCATCAGAGTAAATCCTTATTGAAATGAAATTTGTTTTACACCACACACACACATATATATATATATATATTATATTATATATAATAAGAAAATTTGAAAAAACAAGTATTCCGAAATTGTGATGAATACTTTTTTTTCAATTTCTTTATTTGTCGGATTTTAATTTCCATATTTTACTCCCTATAGTTATATATATATTTATTATATATATATATATTATATATATATATAATATAAATCCATTCCAACGGGATGTATTTACCATCTAAGATAATCGACAAACTCGATAATTTAACCTAATGAACCCTGAAAGAGTCAAGTCGAGAAACTCGAGTAGGTTACTTCCTTTTCCATTGTTAAAATTATATATATATATGTGTGTGTGGTGTGATATGTTCGAAAAAAAAATAAATGAATAAAGGTAAGAAAATGTTTGAATGGATTAAAAATATTTATGAAATGCCACATGTGTTTCGGCTGAGAAGATGTTCTGTACATATTGTATTCTATTTATTATCAAAATAAAATGAAAATGAAATAATAGGAAAATATTAAAAAAGTTTGTTTTTTAGTATACAGAAAAAACAGTCATCATCAGGGCCAAGATGTTTGATATTTGAAATATTTAATGATGGCCTGTTTTTCACAAAGTTACAGGCGGAATGTCATAAAGTTAGTCCCACTGGCTTTATATGGTTTGTATTATTTAGACTTGCAAAAAAAAAAAAAAATAATAATCTGTCCAGGCATTGTAGAAGTTAATTTTTGAATTTTTTTGCCTGAATGGTGGGGTTACAAATTCAATGTTAGAGAGTTGTACCTAAGTAAGTTAAAATCATCAAATGGCTAAACTTGCAAATCAGTCGGAAATTTAAAACATATTACAAGGTGACCCAGAAAAAGCAGAACCCAAATTATTTATTTATTTTCCCATTAAACTAACCCTAAACCCAACTCTACCCTAACCTCTAGTTGAGTTAACATGATATTACAGGTGACCCAGAAAAAATCAGAACCCAAATTATTATTTATTGTACCATTAATCTAACCTAAACCCCAACCCTAACCCTAAACCCCCCTAGTTAAAATTAAGTTTTATTACAAAATTTGTGGGTTCTGTTTTTTTCTGTANATACAGGGCGACCCAGAAAAAACAGAACCCAAATTATCTATTCATTTTCCCATTAAACTAACCCTAAAATTTTTGGGTTCTGTTTTTTCTGGGTCACCCTAATTTTCCAACCGATTTGCAAGTTTAACCCATCAAATTTATTTAAGGAGTAAAAAAAAAATAAAACATTTTGAAATGAAAGCTTAGTTCTGATAACTTTGAATATATATCAAAATAAAAAACTATATATATAAATATATAGATAGGGTATGTATTTATTAAAACTTGTTTTAAAAAAACAATGAGGACTGTCTAAGGTTGTAATACTTAATTTTTGGTCCAGCTCTTCTGTAAAACTTTTTTCATGAATCCATTTACTTTTTTTCTTCTTCACAAAGTTTCTGGGACTATCATAAAATTGGTCACCAATGGTTTATATAGTTTGTATTATTTAGATTTTTCATGGCACTGGCTTCCCACTAGGAAAGGGTCAGGACTCAAATCAGTCGGCCTTTGGCGCATGGTGATGTCTGACATTGATTTCATAACCCTAGAGGCATCCACTGCGTAGATATAGACGCATCTCATATTACCCCGACCCTTAGCTACCAGTAATCCGTGGCATTGGCTTCGCACTAGGAGAGGGTCAGGACCCAAATCAGTCGACCTTTGGCGCATGGTGACATATGACACTGATTTCATATTAATTTATTTGAGGGGAACAAAAGACATTTTTCATTAGGCAATATCTTTAAAAAATCTTTATTGTTACTAGCAAATATATGCACCCTCCGGTTGCAAGTATTTAAGTCTTAATGTAATAAAATATTATATTAAATTAGAAAGGCTAATGAAACTAAATAAGAATGCAGATAAAAAGATTTGAAACAGAGGGAGTATAATCGAAAAATAGAACAACTGAAACTTACTCTTCCATCACTCCCGTCTTTCATTGTTATTTTTTCTAGTTTAAGTATTTAGTTAAAATAGGAAGTAAAGAATAAAATGACAGTTATTTTTTCTTGTTAATGGATTTCTTTTAAGATTAATTGAAGAGATTTTTGTTTATATTCATTAAAATAAAACCAAACAGTTAGAAATCAATAATACTAAGCACATATTTATTAAAATCACATTTTAAATATCAATATGCAAATTAGCCTTCCCGTTCACACTGTAAACCGCTATTTTGTTGTATATATAAATATAATAGCATGTTATTAACATGTACATATAGTTAACAGTATTAATAATGTAAAACAATTTTATTAATAATTGAGGTTAAAATTAAAATAAATTCATGGTGAATGTGACGTCAATAACTAAGGGAATTGTGACTTGAGTAGTGATTTAGTTTCGGTTACAGACAGAAAAACACACAATCTCCATTATAATAAGATATATACACAATGTCCTCCAGCTTTCTTCAGGCGTATCTTGTTGAATTCAAGAGCCTTCATGTCATATAGTCAGGATTGAACCTGCAACCTAGAGATGAATGTCACTTATAACTGTATTAACTCAATCCTTATATCTGTTGTGCCGTGGTCTAATGGTTAGAGTCATAGGAAATGGACTCGTCATTATGCACGTGCCTCCAACTCGTCAACGCGAGTTCAATTCTTGGACGAAGCCGTTGGTATTTCACATGGCGCTAATACCCTTTGGAAAGGTATGAATCCAATTCTCCTCCAGCTATGGATAAATAGCAGGGCAGACTGGACTCTTTAACCATGGCTAGGTAACCAGTCTAGGAGAAGGAAACTCTGAATTCAAACCTGTTAAACTCCGCTTAATAAATTGACCTTGTGTCGCATCCTGCTCGTGCGGAGGGGTTGGTAAATATATATATCTGTTGTGCCGTGTGTCCAACTACACACACACACACACACACATATATATATTTACAAAACTCTCTGCACAAGCAGGATGTGATACAAGATCAATTTCTTAAGCTGAGTTTAACAGGTTTGAATTCACAGTTTTCCTTCTCCTAGACTGGTTGTCATATAAAAGCCAAAGAGCCCAATCTGTCATTACCATCCTCTCTGCACAAACAGGATGTGAGATAAGGTCTCTATTTAAACAGTGTTTAACAGGTTTGAATTATACATAACGCTAATATCCTTGGGAAAGGTATGAGTCCAACTATACTCCCTCCAGCTATGAGTAAATAGTAGGGGAGACTGAGCTTTTCAACCTTAGTTAGGTAAACAGTCTAGAAGGAAAACTCTAAATTCAAACCTGTTAAACACTGTTTAAATAGAGACCTTATCTCACATCCTGTTTGTGCAGAGAGGATGGTAATGACAGATTGGGCTCTTTGGCTTTTATATGACAACCAGTCTAGGAGAAGGAAAACTGTGAATTCAAACCTGTTAAACTCAGCTTAAGAAATTGATCTTGTATCACATCCTGCTTGTGCAGAGAGTTTTGTAAATATATATATGTGTGTGTGTGTGTGTGTGTAGTTGGACACACGGCACAACAGATATATATATTTACCAACCCCTCCGCACGAGCAGGATGCGACACAAGGTCAATTTATTAAGCGGAGTTTAACAGGTTTGAATTCAGAGTTTTCCTTCTCCTAGACTGGTTACCTAGCCATGGTTAAAGAGTCCAGTCTGCCCTGCTATTTATCCATAGCTGGAGGGAGAATTGGATTCATACCTTTCCAAAGGGTATTAGCGCCATGTGAAATACCAACGGCTTCGTCCAAGAATTGAACTCGCGTTGACGAGTTGGAGGCACGTGGCATAATGACGAGTCCATTTCCTATGACTCTAACCATTAGACCACGGCACAACAGATATAAGGATTGAGTTAATACAGTTATAAGTGACATTCATCTCTAGGTTGCAGGTTCAATCCTGACTATATGACATGAAGGCTCTTGAATTCAACAAGATACGCCTGAAGAAAGCTGGAGGACATTGTGTATATATCTTATTATAATGGAGATTGTGTGTTTTTCTGTCTGTAACCGAAACTAAATCACTACTCAAGTCACAATTCCCTTAGTTATTGACGTCACATTCACCATGAATTTATTTTAATTTTAACCTCAATTATTAATAAAATTGTTTTACATTATTAATACTGTTAACTATATGTACATGTTAATAACATGCTATTATATTTATATATACAACAAAATAGCGGTTTACAGTGTGAACGGGAAGGCTAATTTGCATATTGATATTTAAAATGTGATTTTAATAAATATGTGCTTAGTATTATTGATTTCTAACTGTTTGGTTTTATTTTAATGAATATAAACAAAAATCTCTTCAATTAATCTTAAAAGAAATCCATTAACAAGAAAAAATAACTGTCATTTTATTCTTTACTTCCTATTTTAACTAAATACTTAAACTAGAAAAAATAACAATGAAAGACGGGAGTGATGGAAGAGTAAGTTTCAGTTGTTCTATTTTTCGATTATACTCCCTCTGTTTCAAATCTTTTTATCTGCATTCTTATTTAGTTTCATTAGCCTTTCTAATTTAATATAATATTTTATTACATTAAGACTTAAATACTTGCAACCGGAGGGTGCATATATTTGCTAGTAACAATAAAGATTTTTTAAAGATATTGCCTAATGAAAAATGTCTTTTGTTCCCCTCAAATAAATTAATATGAAATCAGTGTCATATGTCACCATGCGCCAAAGGTCGACTGATTTGGGTCCTGACCCTCTCCTAGTGCGAAGCCAATGCCACGGATTACTGGTAGCTAAGGGTCGGGGTAATATGAGATGCGTCTATATCTACGCAGTGGATGCCTCTAGGGTTATGAAATCAATGTCAGACATCACCATGCGCCAAAGGCCGACTGATTTGAGTCCTGACCCTTTCCTAGTGGGAAGCCAGTGCCATGAAAAATCTAAATAATACAAACTATATAAACCATTGGTGACCAATTTTATGATAGTCCCAGAAACTTTGTGAAGAAGAAAAAAAGTAAATGGATTCATGAAAAAAGTTTTACAGAAGAGCTGGACCAAAAATTAAGTATTACAACCTTAGACAGTCCTCATTGTTTTTTTAAAACAAGTTTTAATAAATACATACCCTATCTATATATTTATATATATAGTTTGTTTTATTTTGATATATATTCAAAGTTATCAGAACTAAGCTTTCATTTCAAAATGTTTTATTTTTTTTTTACTCCTTAAATAAATTTGATGGGTTAAACTTGCAAATCGGTTGGAAAATTAGGGTGACCCAGAAAAAACAGAACCCAAAAATTTTAGGGTTAGTTTAATGGGAAAATGAATAGATAATTTGGGTTCTGTTTTTTCTGGGTCGCCCTGTATACAGAAAAAAACAGAACCCACAAATTTTGTAATAAAACTTAATTTTAACTAGGGGGGTTTAGGGTTAGGGTTGGGGTTTAGGGTTAGATTAATGGTACAATAAATAAATAATTTGGGTTCTGATTTTTCTGGGTCACCCTGTAATATCATGTTACTCAACTAGAGGGTTTAGGGTTAGAGTTGGGGTTTAGGGTTAGTTTAATGGGAAAATAAATAAATAATTTGGGTTCTGCTTTTTCTGAGTCACCTTGTAATATGTTTTAATTTTCCGACTGATTTGCAAGTTTAGCCATTTGATGATTTTACTTACTTAGGCTACAAACTCTCTAACATTGAATTTTAACCCCCACCACTTCAGGCAAAAAATTCAAAAATTAACTTCTACAATGCCTGGAAGGATTATTATTTTTTTTTTTTTTTTTGCAAGTCTAAATAATACAAACCATATAAACCAGTGGTGACTAACTTTATGACATTCCGAGTAACTTTGTGAAAAACAGCCATCATTAAATATTTCAAATATCAAACATCTTGCCCTGATGATGACTGTTTTTCTGTATACTTAAAAAAAACTTTTTATATATTTCCTATTATCATTATTTCATTTTATTTTGATAATAAATAGAATACAATATGTACAAGAACATCTTCTCAGCCGAAACACATGTTGGCATTTCATTAAATATTTTTATCCATTCAACATTTTCTTACCTTTATTCATTTATTTTTTTTCAACATATACACACACACACACATATATATATATATTTTAACAATGGAAAGGAGTAACCTACTCGAGTTTCATCGATTGACTCTTCAGGGTTACATTAGTTAAATTAATCGAGTTTTCGATTAATCTTAGATGGTATAATACATGCCCGTTGGAATGGGATTTATATATATATATATATATATATATATATATATATATATATATGTGTGTGTGTGTGTGTAAAACAAATTTCATTTCAAATAAGGATTTACTCTGATGAAGGTCGAATTTTCTTTGTGTGCGGAACATTTCTACATTTTTTCTATTATTATTATTTCATTTCATTTGATTATTTAAAAATGCTAATAATAGTTTGAATAATGTACACATGGATAAACTCCTGACCAAAACATGTGTAAGTAAAATTGATTAAAATATCCTATATTATCCATTCTATACTTTCTTTCCTTTATTCATTTTTTCAATATATATATATATATATATATATAGTATATATATTGTATATAGCTGGGTAGTGTTAATTGAGGAGTGCGCACTCCTCAATTAACACGACCCAGCTATATACAACATACATAACCTACACATCTGACAGGAAAAAAAATACACACACACACATACATGCACAGGCACAAGCGCTCGCACGTAAGCACTGTTAAAATACCAAATACTCACAGATCAACGTATTATGTGTGTGACCAGTTACTACGCGTACGCAACCTTTATACTGCCCATAAACACTCTCACACATTCAATTCACCTTCACATACACACACACATCATCTTATCCAATCATACGCATCCCATGTCTATTGAATGTTTTGAAATTTTTTTTGTAATTTTTTCGATTTTCCTTACATTTGAAACATCTTCACCTGATGATTGCATCGCATGAAACCAATATGGTTGTGATTGTTCGTTTGTCACCCAATAAATAGATATATAAAACCTTTATATATTTATCTTATTATATTATATATACATATATATATATATATATTATTTTTTTTTTGTTGTTGGCATCCTTCCATCTATTAAAGATGATGCCATAGAGTCCACTTTTTTTTATTTCTTTATCTTTTTTTTTTAATCTACAGCTAAGTGAGTGGCTGAACAGACCAATTTTTGAATAGTAATGCATATATATATACATTCCAACAAAGAGGAAGATAAAAGGGTTTTGTAATTTGCTTGAAGCATTGTGTATATATTGGTTTGTTGGTTGGTTTTGAAGGCTGTCACAATGCGAGTGTAAAGAAAAAAGAAGAAGGTAACTATGATGTTTTTTGTTAACCTGTCATTTATTTCTCAATATTTCGGGAAGAGATTCCCATCCTCAGAAGAATACTGGAACTGAAGTTGTCTTAGCGGCTGCTACATTCGTTCTGCCTAGGGTCTTCCAAATTCAGTGTGTGTATGTGTATGGTTGGGGTGCTTGCTTATGTGTGTGTTTGTGTGTGTAAGTGTGTGTGTGCGCGTGCTTGTGTGTGTAAATGTAAGCGTATGTGTGTGTGCGTGGTGCTTATGTATGTGTGTCTGATCATTTCTTTTTATTTTATTTTATTACTATTCCAGATTTGTTTCGCCTCTAAGCAAGGGGAAGATAAATAAAAAGAGAATAAAGAAAACTTTACCTTTTTTTTTTCTTGCATTAAAATAATATCTTTCTTTTTCTTCTCACTTGTGGCTTTGTCAGCCTCCTGTTTCTGTTGATTCTTAAGCATCTCATCATAAAAGGATAATGGTTTCTCAAAATTATAAGCCTCCAGATATTCTTGAATGCAAGCAGTCAACTTATAAACCATTTCCTTAAAAAGATTAAAAGGACAAGAAAATAAAACAGATAAGTTCGTTTATATCACTAGCAAAAAAAAAATGTGCATTCCAGTATTTAGTTTGGTTTAGTTTACGGCATATCAACCTCGGTGGGTCATTTAATGCCAACAAAGTTTTGAAATAAATTCATTCTTAATGGATAATCAAATTTGGTTTATAAACTCATGTTTTTCTATTTAACCCATAGATGGGACCCTAACAGGTACTACCACTCCGGGTCAGAGTTTGGTTTGGTTTGGTTTGTTTTACGGCATATCAACCTCAATGGGTCATTTAATGCCGACAAAGTTGTGAAATAAATTCATTCTTAATGGATAATCAAATTTTGTTTATAACTCATGTTTTTCTATTTAACCCATAGATGGGACCCTAACAGGTACTACCACTACGGGTCAGAGTTTGGTTTGGTTTGGTTTGGTTTGTTTTACGGCATATCAACCTCAGTGGGTCATTTAATGCCGACAAAGTTGTGAAATAAATTCATTCTTAATGGATAATCAAATGTTGTTTATAACTCATGTTTTTCTATTTAACCCATAGATGGGACCCTAACAGGTACTACCACTACAGGTCAGAGTTTGGTTTGGTTTGGTTTGTTTTACAGCATATCAACCTCAGTGGGTCATTTAATGCCGATAAAGTTGTGAAATAAATTCATTCTTAATGGATAATCAAATTTGGTTTATAAACTCATGTTTTTCTATTTAACCCATAGATGGGACCCTAACAGGTACTACCACTACAGGTCAGAGTTTGGTTTGTTTTACGGCATATCAACCTCAGTGGGTCATTTAATGCCGATAAAGTTGTGAAATAAATTCATTCTTAATGGATAATCAAATTTGGTTTATCAACTCATGTTTTTCTATTTAACCCATAGATGGGACCCTAACAGGTACTACCACTACAGGTCAGTTTGGTTTGGTTTGGTTTGTTTTCGGCATATCAACCTCAGTGGGTCATTTAATGCCGATAAAGTTGTGAAATAAATTCATTCTTAATGGATAATCAAATTTGGTTTATCAACTCATGTTTTTCTATTTAACCCATAGATGGGACCCTAACAGGTACTACCACTACAGGTCAGAGTTTGGTTTGGTTTGGTTTGTTTTACGGCATATCAACCTCAGTGGGTCATTTAATGCGATAAAGTTGTGAAATAAATTCATTCTTAATGGATAATCAAATTTGGTTTATCAACTCATGTTTTTCTATTTAACCCATAGATGGGACCCTAACAGGTACTACCACTACAGGTCAGAGTTTGGTTTGGTTTGGTTTGTTTTACGGCATATCAACCTCAGTGGGTCATTTAATGCCGATAAAGTTGTGAAATAAATTCATTCTTAATGGATAATCAAATTTGGTTTATCAACTCATGTTTTTCTATTTAACCCATAGATGGGACCCTAACAGGTACTACCACTACAGGTCAGAGTTTGGTTTGGTTTGGTTTGTTTTACGGCATATCAACCTCAGTGGGTCATTTAATGCCGATAAAGTTGTGAAATAAATTCATTCTTAATGGATAATCAAATTTGGTTTATCAACTCATGTTTTCTATTTAACCCATAGATGGGACCCTAACAGGTACTACCACTACAGGTCAGAGTTTGGTTTGGTTTGGTTTGTTTTACGGCATATCAACCTCAGTGGGTTATTTAATGCCGATAAAGTTGTGAAATAAATTCATTCTTAATGGATAATCAAATTTGGTTTATCAACTCATGTTTTTCTATTTAACCCATAGATGGGACCCTAACAGGTACTACCACTACAGGTCAGAGTTTGGTTTGGTTTGGTTTGTTTTACAGCATATCAACCTCAGTGGGTCATTTAATGCGATAAAGTTGTGAAATAAATTCATTCTTAATGGATAATCAAATTTGGTTTATCAACTGATGTTTTTCTATTTAACCCATAGATGGGACCCTAACAGGTAGTATCACTCCGGGTCAGAGTGGACCAGAGAGCAATGGTGATGAAGGGGTGCTCCACATTCCCCAAACCTGGAACACCACCATCAGATAGAGTTTAAGGTCATACTCAGAACATGTATACCTCAACCAATGCCTTCTAGCACCCATATGATTAACGGGGTTGGGGTTTGCCATAAGGGCAACAGGGTTAGGAAAATCATATAGGTGCTAGGGCTTGACATGACCAGCCGATCGATTGGAGGGGGGGGGGCTTCTCCGACCGTCCATTTAGCCAAAGTGGAGTATTGCAAGTCATGGACTGCTCAACCACCTGGGTTCTATCCTTAAGCATGACGGGTCGCCACCCACGGCCAACAGGTGGCCCCACTGGGCCAGTCTTACCCCTTTTAATATAATTAAATACAATATTTAGTGTCATACTTAGGACACCCCATTTTTTTTTGGGGGGGGGCAGGGAGTCTCTCTGCAGGGAATGCAGTCAGCATATTCTAAACCCCACCAACTGAGTGGAAATTAACACACTCAATGACACATCAATACACTGAACATGAATGAAAATATATCATATTGGATTTAATTTGTAATTTGAAAAACATTACAAACATTATAAATTACAATGTTTTTAAGATAAAGTAGCAATAATATTAAAAACATTAAAAGTTACAATGTTTTTAAGATAAAGTAGCAAAAAAAAAAAAAAAAAAAAGCGATATGTAGGGGTGACAAAACTTTCCAACCACGCTGTACATTAATCTACAGCGTGGTCCGAAAGTCTTGTCACCCCTTACATATTGTTTTAACTTTCATTATTTTTTGTTTTAATAATATAATATATAAGTTATGGAATTATTTTATCTCTAAAAAAAAAAAAAAAAGCAATATGTAGGGGTGACAAAACTTTCCAACCACACTGTACATTAATCTACAGGGTGGTCCGAAAGTCTTGTCACCCCTTACATATTGTTTTAACTTTCATTATTTTTTATTTTAATAATATAATATATAAGTTATGGAATTATTTTACCTCTAAAAAAAAAAAAAAAAAGCAATATGTAAGGGTGACAAAACTTTCCAACCACACTGTACATTAATCTACAGGGTGGTCCGAAAGTCTTGTCACCCCTTACATATTGTTTTAACTTTCATTATTTTTTGTTTTAATAATATAATATATAAGTTATGGAATTATTTTACCTCTAAAAAAAAAAAAAAAAAAAGCAATATGTAGGGGTGACAAAACTTTCCAACCATGCTGTACATTAATCTACAGAGTGGTCCGAAAGTCTTGTCACCCCTTACATATTGTTTTAAACTTTCATTATTTTTTGTTTTAATAATATAATATATAAGTTATGGAATTATTTTACCTCTAAAAAAAAAAAAAAAAGCAATATGTAGGGGTGACAAAACTTTCCAACCACACTGTACATTAATCTACAGGGTGGTCCGAAAGTCTTGTCACCCCTTACATATTGTTTTAACTTTTTGTTTTAATAGTATAATATATAAGTTATGTAATTATTTTACCTATAAAAGTTATTTTCTAAATGTAGGAGGTAACAAGACTTTCGGACCAGCCATTATATGAAAAATGTCCCTTCACTTTAAACATTAAAAGCAGATTATATAACAGGGTGGTCCGAAAGTCTTGTCATCCCTATATATTGTTTTAACTTAGATAAATAAAATCTTTAAAAATCAAATTCAGACCACTTTGTATAATCAAATACCACCAAAAGAGTATTATATATTACATGAAACATTAAAGAAATCTAAAGCTAAAAGTACCAAAATATTGCAAAACTTTTGACTCACTTGAGTATGTAAAATTACAAAATATTGCAAAACTTTTGACTCACTCAAGTATATAAAATTACCAAAATATTGCAAAACTTTTGACTCACTTGAGTATATAAAATTACCAAAATATTGCAAAACTTTTGACTCACTCAAGTATATAAAATTACCAAAATATTGCAAAACTTTTGACTCACTCAAGTATATAAATTACCAAAATATTGCAAAACTTTTGACTCACTTGAGTATATAAAATTATCAATTCAAAAAAGTTGAAATTCTTACCTCACCAACATACTCTTCCGCCTTTTGTTGAAGATTCTCTTTCAATAGTTTTATCTGTTCTAATGATATTCCTTTATCATTTTTCACATCTATTAATGGCACACTAGAATAGTAAAATAAAATAGAGTTATTAAAACACAGTATGAAAATCAGTATTTCAAGGACTAATAAAGGCGGGTGGGTATACTAAACAAATTGAATACCTATCAAGAATAAATAAAATAAAATGTCTTCAGCCTAAAATAAATGAACAATGGTTGACATGGTGTAAAATCTGACCAAAATAAATAAATAGATAAATACAGATAGGATTAACCAAAAATGATTCCAAAAATTCAATAAGTACAAAAGATTTATATATAAAAATTTGTGTATATAAATAAGAATATTTTCCCACCACTTACTTGAAACAAACATTTTTTTCAATGAACATACACACACACGCACGCACACACACACATACACAACTTTGAGGTTTGTCTCGATCTTGTTTATCGAAAAAAAAAAAAAAATTTTTTTAAAAAAATCATACACACACGCGCAACCATACACATAAAAACATATAAAAAATACACAATGTCTTTTTTCGATACACACACTCACATACACTCATACTGTAAAAGAGAATATTTGACGTCATATTTTCAACCGTTCACCTTTCCAGTGTTCTTTCTTCAAACTTCAAATTTTGAACAGACTGATAAACAAGGACTATTGCAGTTTTTCTCGTTATTCTGTGATAAAAAATTCTTATTAACTTTCCTTATATCAACAAATGCCCTGAAGAAGATCTAATTAAATAGATCGAAACACTGCAGCGTTGGCCAATAAACTTACCACTTAAACTTACTTAAACCTATGTTTTTTCAATTTTCTTAATATACTACATACTGTCGGATTCACCTCCATCTCTTCACACATAAATAAGTAAATAAATATCTAGGGGAGTAAACTCTGAAAATAAATCCGGAGCTGGAGTCCCTAAAGGCGGTGTGACTCTGAAATCCAATGCTACCCAGCAACTCCTGCGACACTACTGCTGCCAAACTACATATTGGTACCTTACCTTTCCTTTGGATCACAGCGGCAGTGTGGAGAGGGGGGGGATTTGTTGCTTGGGCAACAGCTTATCATCCATATGAACCCGCCCAGGTCATGTAGTTTTTTTTTTTAATTTAAAAAATGGACACTACTCCATCATCTCTCGTAGATAGAAGGATGCCAAGTAAATAAGTAAGTGATGGGGTGGCCTAATGTCAGTATCAGCCAAACAGCGAGGGAGTGTATATCCTTTTCACTAGTGCTAGACCAAGGAGATTGTTTTTGCGCCTGTGATGTAGTGCCACTCCTACCATCAGCTCCTCACTTTACCGCACAGTTCCCTGTGCTACTCATACGCTGTGTTGGCGAGGGTCAGTATAGAACCAGGAACCTTGCAATTCCTAGGCCAATGCTCTACCGACTGAGCTAAACAACAACAAAAATTCTATTTAAAAATATAAAATTTTGAGTGACATCTCCAAATGATAAGCAGACTGTTGGATCATCTATAACAGTGGTTCTCAACTGGGGTCCATGTGGACCCCCGGAGACCATATAACATTTTTTTGGACCCAGGCAAGTAAAATGTATTTAACTATAAAAATACAATGGGATTTTTAAACAACGAATGGCTATGGGGGTGGGGGTCCACCAGAATAAAATAGGATTAAAAGGGGGTCAATAGGTAAAAAAAAGGTTGTGAACCATTGGTCTATAAGGTATCAGTGATGCTGATAGCTTTTTGTTTTAATGCATTCTGGGATGCACATATTTGTTTTGAATGAGTCTCCTGAAAAATTTATGGGTCCCAACTAATGCCATCTAACTCCTACCTTGTAACCTATCCTGTGTAATTCGTTTCTAAGAAACTATTGAAATGTATTTACAGTTAGCTGGAAATGGTAAGGAAGAAAAAAGAAAAACACTGGGACGCATGGATATGATTTTACTGTCCTTTTGGATTTTTATGCCTCAGGGATGCAGGACGAGTACCTATCAGCATCTCTGAAGATGTATGCAAAATCGTCACTTCAATTTATGAACTATCCGGTAGAAATTGGCCAATGAGAGAAGAAGACATAAAGCATCTAAGATCATTTACAAGTGTCCTCAAATCAATTACTGGTTGAACTTTCTGTCAGGAAGACCTGTCGTTTGGATTAACATCAGAGGAAACCTACAGAGTAGGATTGAAAACTCACTACAGACTTGGATTTATACACATTACAAGGAACACTACAGACTTGGATTTATACACATTACAAAGAACACTACAGATTAACCAACTGAATTCTTTCAATTTAAACAAAGAACATTTTCTGTGCTAATTTAAAACAGAGTCATCACTAAATTAGGTTTATATTTTCTTCTTTTTAAAATTAATTTTCTTAAAAAGATGAATTACAAGTAACAGATTATGAGTGTTCCTTGTAACGTGTATAAATCCAAGTCTGTAGTGTTCCTTGTAACACATTACAAGGAATACTACAGATTAACCAACTTGATTCTGTGAACAACTGAACCCCTATAATAGGGACAAGAATTCTAACACTGACCTTTTTGGATAATCAGCTTTGTACTGAATGCACAGTATGACTTTGGCATGAGCTTGTCTTCCACTTGGTCCATTTGTCGGTCCAATTGTTATTTCATACATGGCAGGCTGAAAAATAAATAAAAAATTCTACATTTAATTCACAAAATTTTTGGCAGACATTTCTCTTGACAAGTCAGAGAGAACATTGTTTTGATAATACAGGGTGCAGCAGAAATACCTTCAACATTTTAAACTGTCACCAATGGGGTTGTGCAACTGAAATTAGGCAAGTGGCAATGGCAGCTCCATCTAAATAATGTCTTACCATTTTCTTTTCTTCCAATACAATCATGGATTGGACCAGTGCACACAGGGTGTGGCAGAAATACCTTCAACATTTTAAACTGTCACCTATAGGGTGCAACTGAAATTAGGCAAGTGGCAATGGTAGCTCCAGCTTATTATAATAGAGATTGTGTGTTTTTCTGTCTGTAACCAAAACTATATTACTACTCAAGTCACAATTCCCTTAGTTATTGACATCACATTCTCCATGATTTTATTTTAATTTAAACCTCAATTATTACTAAAATTGTTGTACATTATTAATACTGTTAACCATATCTACATGATATTTTCCACGTACCCCACTTGTACGGGTCAGGCACAAGGCCCTATTTATGTGGGACCACCCACAAACCGAGACTCATGGAGTGGCAGGTGAAAAATTGCGTCGATCCCATCGGCATTCCCCCTCAAGGGGGCAGGTGTTGCCTGGGGGGATGGCCCCCTGGGATCGACGCTGTTAATTATATCAATGGTCCAGAGGCCGAAGCCACTGTTGACCATATCTACATACTAACAACATGCAATTATATTTATATATACAACAAAATAGCAGTTTACTGTGAGAATGGGAAGGCTAATTTGCATATTGATATTAAAAATGTGATTTTATTAAATATGTGCTTAGTATTATTGATTTTTAACTGTTTGGTTTTATTTTAATGAATATAAGCAAAAATCTCTTTAATGAATCTTAAATGAAATCCATTAAGAAGAAAAAATAACTGTCATTTTATTCTTTACTTCCTCTTTTAACTAAATACTTAAATTAGAAATAACAATGAAAGATGGGAGTGATGGAAGAGTAAGTTTCAGTTGTTCTATTTTTCTATTATACCTCCCTCTGTTTCAAATCATTTTATCTGCATTCTTATTTAGTTTCATTAGCCTTTCTAATTTAATACAATATTTTATTACATTAAAACTTAGATACTTGCACCCGGAGGGTGCATATATTTGCTAGTCTAAATAATGTCTAACCATTTTTTTTCTTCTTCAAATACACTCATGTCTGGACCAGTGCACATCATGCATTTGCTGTTGAAACTTTTTTTTTTAAAGACTGGTGAATATTTAATTGCAACACAGAGAGTTGTTTGTGCTCATTTCATGTTACATCAGAATGATGCTATTCCAGATAGAATTTTCAACCTATAACAGTATTGATTTTCTATCTGGAATAGTATCATTCTGACATAACACAAAATGAGCATGAAAAACTCTTTGTATAGTAATTACAGATTCACCAGTCTTAAAAATTATCTCAACAGCAAATGTACAGTGTCCGCTGTTATATAGCTCCTTCCTTCTTATATTTATATCTTCTTGGCTAGCTTGTCTACCCTACTATGTGGCCTCTTCTTGTTACGTAGCGCCTCTTTCATGGCACTAAATGGCAATATGTTACGTTCTGCCTTTTTCACTGCACTAAATTGTGTATGTAACGTAGCGGGTATGGTCACAGTACCAAATGCGATATATGTAGTAGTCGGCTACTACCGGCTACTGGACCTCAATAAACAACAGTTACGTTCTGCCTTTTTCACTGCACTAAATTGTGTATGTAACGTAGCGGGTATGGTCACAGTACCAAATGCGATATATGTAGTAGTCGGCTACTACCGGCTACTGGACCTCAATAAACAACAGATACATATATACAAAATATGACCAGTCTTTATTTTTTTCGGCTTGTGGGTGGTGAGGGCAGCGTAGAGCTTCACAATGGAAATGCCCGAGGGTTGACAATGAGCGTTGACAATGACCGCTGGCTAGCGTTGGTGAGGTAAAGGGGTGGCTAGGTGGGTCTCACAGTCTCTTGGCCGATGGACCATGAGCGGCTATCACGCTCACTTGTTCTCTGTCCCGAGGGTTCTGTCTGACTAACCGCTGGGATCTCTGACTTATTTTATGTATATAAGCTGCCTACGCATTTTCTTTTGTTATACTTATCAGCGGAAAATCTACTTCCGAATTTCATTGTTATACTTTTTTTCTTTGTTCGCATTAACCGGGAAAAAATCCTTTGTCATTTTTGTCGTCTTTTCTTAGTTTCGATTTAAACGGAAAATCCTACTTCTGCCCGTACGATATGCAACATTCTCAGCTGGTTGGGTTGGCTATTGTCCATCTCCCCCCCCTTTCCTTCTCTCTTATTTTTTATTCCCTTTTTTTTCTCACAATAAAAACAGAATATGTGCACTGTGGGATAAAATATATTAAATTAGAAAGACTAAGAAAACTAAACAAGAACACATACAAAAAGATTGTAAGTATTTTAATTTTATTTTTAATTGATTTCTATATAAAATTATCAATAGAATTGCTTTTAATATGTTTGATTGGTTTGGTTTGGTTTGTTTTGTTTTACGGCATATCAACCTCAGTGGGTTATTTAATGCCGACAAAGTTGTGAAATAAATTCATTCTTAATGCATAATACAATTTTGTTTGTGAACTCATGTTTTTCTATTTAACCCATAGATGGGACCCTAACAGGTACTACCACTCCGGGTCAGAGTGGAGCAGGGAGCAATGGTGATGAATGAGTGCTCCACATTCCCCAAACCTCCAGAACTGGAACATCACCATCAGATAGAGTTTAATGTCATTCCCAGGACATGTAGACCCTCAGTCACCGCCCAAATATAAAAAGGGGTTGGGGCTTGCCATAAGGGCAACAGGGTTGGAAAAATCATATAGGTGCTAGGGCTTGACGTGACCAGCCGATTGATTGGAGGGGGCCTTATGAACTGCTCATCCACCCGGGTTCTATCCTTAAGCATCACGGGTCGCCTCCCACGGCCAACAGGTAGCTCCATTGGAGGAGTCTTACCCCTCTGCAGAGGTGCAGTCGGTGCATTCTTACGCCCCAGCCGACAGGGCGGTAATATGTTTGAGGATAAAACAATAATATAATAAATCAATAAGACCAAGTTATGTTTTATTAAAATCAGTGTGCAAATTATTACACTCTGTTCTATGGTTGAAATGTGAGGAGGTTAATCCGACAATATGTGGAGAAAAGTAGACAAACACGGGATGTTATGGAAATTGGATGTTTATTGTCGACGATGCAACGTTTCGGCCATTTAGACCATCATCAGGACCAAAAGCCCAGTTCTACTTCAATGAAGGCATTTTCAGAATGGTGAAAAACAGTTGGTCGTCAGTAGGGGCAGGGGTGGCGGGGGGGGGGGTAGTGGATTTTCTTCCCTCTAGATGGGGAGTGTTATGAAGATGCAGGTGTTTGGTCAGAATGTTGGATGAGAATTGATGGGTCAAAAGATGAATGAGTGTGTGTATGTGTGTTTGGGAGCTGGATTTGTCATTAGTTGTATATGTGTGAGTTTTATCTTTTTAAAATCTTTCTGTCCATCTATTTGTATATTTTATATCTATCTTTCTGTCTGTATGTGTATATGTTTAACTTGAATTTAAGTTTTACTGTCTTTCTGTGTATCTGTTAATATATTTTAATTTGAATATGTGGCTGGTATGTTTGTGTGATTTTTTTTAAAAACTATCTACCTACTGTTTTTCACCATTCTGAAAATGTCCTTCATTGAAGTAGAACTGGGCTTTTGGTCCTGATGATGTTATGGAAACACGGGATGTTATGGAAATTGGATGTTTATTGTCGACGATGCAACGTTTCGGCCATTTAGACAATGGCCAAAACGTTGCATCGTCGACAATAAACATCCAGTTTCCATAACATCCCGTGTTTGTCTACTTTTCTCCACACTCTGTTCTATATAAACCTTAATTTCTTAGTAGCATAACCAGGTCGTTTGGTAAAATCGTTGGACATTGACAAATTTTCACCTTCATCAGTTCAAATCGCAATATATTGTGTATTTCTGGTCCAATCTTAAAAATATTTATATGGTTTTCAATCGATAAAAACTATCAATTGAATTATTTTTCACAGCGAGTTAAAATGATATTTTGCTTCAAACAGTCGAAAACATAAAATATGACTTTTTTTTTTAAGACTAAATTTTATACGCTATTTTCAAAATCAAAGTAGCTAAAAGTAAAGTCGTCGGGGTGGCTTAATGGCCTAATTGGACAGACAGCG
Organism: Doryteuthis pealeii; assembly: GCA_023376005.1. Lineage (NCBI taxonomy): Eukaryota > Metazoa > Mollusca > Cephalopoda > Myopsida > Loliginidae > Doryteuthis > Doryteuthis pealeii. Next base: position 27,618,941 of record CM042179.1, on the reverse strand, counting down.
CGGGAGCCTATCCCCTTTTCACTAGCGCTAGAAAGGAGAATACATTAGCATCTGAGGTGGGGCGTCACACCTATCATCAGCTCCTCACTTTACTGCACAGATCCCTGTGCTACTCATACGCTGAGTTGGCGAGGGCCAGTATCAAACAAGAACCTTGTGATTCCTAGCCGAACACTCTACTGACTGGGCTAAACCGGCCCTAATAGTAGCTAATCTTTATCAATATTCTTGAAATTTTACACTTAATTAGGAATCTTGTATTTTTTATTGTATGTAACAAGGATCAATCAGGATTTTAAATGCATTAATAACATGGATTGTTAGTGGCAAATCTAACTAAGGTAAACTTTAAGAGACATCTATACATATATAAAGGGCAGTTCTGTGTATGTATGTCCGGATGAAATCTATACATAGATAAAGGGCAGTTGTGTGTATGTATGTCCGAATGAAATCTATACATATATAAAGGGCAGTTGTGTGTATGTATGTCCGGATGAAATCTATACATATATAAAGGGCAATTGTGTGTATGTATGTCCGGATGAAATCTATACATATATAAAGGGCAGTTGGTGGGTATGTTTGTCCGGATGAAATCTATACATATATAAAGGGCAGTTGTGTGTATGTATGTCCGGATGAAATCTATACATATATAAGGGCAGTTGTGTGTATGTATGTCCGGATGAAATCTATACATATATAAAGGGCAATTGTGTGTATGTATGTCCGGATGAAATCTATACATATATAAAGGGCAGTTGGTGTGTATTTATGTCCGGATGAAATCTATACATATATAAAGGGCAGTTGTGTGTATATGTATGTTCAGATGACATCTATACAATATATAAAGGGCAGTTGGTGTGTATTTATGTCCGGATGAAATCTATACATATATAAGGGCAGTTGTGTGTATATGTATGTCCGGTTGACATCTATACAATATATAAAGGGCAGTTGTGTGAATGTATGTCCGGATGACATCTATGATTTCATGTTAAACATGCAGTTGTATTGATTCAAACAAATTTGTATTTTCAGTGTAGATTTACGGTGAAATGAAAATGGCTGACCAAACATATGGCTTGTANGAAACGAACAACAACTTTACTGATTTTACTTTTATTCATAAATAAGGAATCAACAAATTTTAATGCCCCTCCTCATCCCCTCCTCCTTCCTACCTCCTCCTCCTACTGTTTGTTAACAAACAACAAAAACTGTTTAGTTTTAAGTCGAATTGAAGCCTAGTCTATTGATTTGTGGCAACTGTTGCTTTCATAGTACACACATTGGAAACTGGCATTGAGATGGTTAACAGAATTCTTAGAGGGAGAGGGAGAAGACCAGACGAGAGAAGAGAGGGGAGTGGAGGAGAAGAAGAGAGGGGAGAGAGAAGAAGAGAGGAGATAGAGCAGAAGAGAGGAAGAGAAAGAGAAAGAGAGAAGAGAAAGAAGCCGGAGAGATGGAGAGGAGAAAGGCAGGTAGAGACAAAAAGAGAACAAAACGGAGAGTGAGAGAGAACAAAAGAGAGAGAGAGAGAAACAAAGAGAGAGGAAGAGAGAGAGAGAGAGAGAGAGAGATGAAGAGAACAAATGAGAAGACGAGTGAGAACAAAAGAGAACAAAAGAGGAGTGGTGACGAGAGAACAAAAGAGATGAGAGGAGAAACAAAAGAGAGATGGAGAACAAAACAGAAGAGAGAGAGAGAGAGAGAGTGAGAAGGAGAACAAAAACAAAAGAGCAGAAGGAACAAGAGAGGAGCGAGAGTGAGAGAGAACAAAGAGAGAGGAGAGAGTGAGAGAGAACAAAAGAAGAGAGAGGGAAGTGAGAGAGAACAAAAGAGAGAGAGGGGAGAAGTGAGAGAAGAGAACAAAAGAAGAGAGAGATGAGAGAGTGAGAGAGAACAAAAGAGAGAGAGAGAGAGAACAAAAGAGAGAGAAGAGAAGAGAGTGCAAGAGAGACAAAAGAGAGAGAGAGAGAGAACAAAAGAGAGCAGCAGAGAGAGAACAAAGACAGACGTGTGAGAGAGAACAAAAGAGAGATAGAGAGAACAAAGAGAGAGAGAAGTTGAGAGAGAGAACAAGAGAAAGAGAACAAGAGAGAGAGTGAGAACAAGAGAGAGAGAAACAAGACGAGAGAGAGAAAACAAAGAGATGAGAGAGAGAGTGAGAGAGAACAACAAGAGAAAACAAAAGAGTGAGAGAGAGACAAAAAGAGGAGAGAGGAGGAGAGGAAGAGAGAACAAAAAGGAGAGAGTGAGAGAGAACAAAAGAGAGAGTGAGAGAGAAGTGATGATGAGAACACAAAAGAGAGAGAGAGAAGAACAAAAGAGAGAGAAGAGAGAGAGTGAGGAGAGAACAAAAGAGAGAGAGAGAGAGAACAAAAGAGAGAAGAGAGAGAGAACAAAAGAAGGAGAGTGAGAGAAGAACAAAGAGAGAGTGAGAGAGAACAAAAGAGCAAAGAAGAGGTGAGAGAGAGAAACAAGAGAGAGACGAGAACAAAGAGAGAGAGAGAACAAAGAGAAGAGAGAGATGAGAGAAACAAAAGAGAGAGAGTGATGAGAGAACAAAAAGAGAGAGAGAGAGAGTGAGAGAGAACAAAAGAGAGAGTGAGAGAAGAAAAGAACAAAAGAGAGAGTGAGAGAGAACAAAGAGAGAAGAGAGTGAAGAGAGCAGAACAGCAGAGGGAGGGGGGGAAGAGAGAAAAGAGAGAGAGCAGAGACGTGAGAGAGAACAAAGAGAGAGAGTGAAGAGAGGAACAAAAAAAGAAGAGAGAGAGTGAGAGAGAAAACAAAAGAGAGAGAGATGAGAGAGAACAAAAGAGAGAAGAGAAGTGAGAGAGAACAAAAGAGAGATGAGAGTGAGAGAGAACAAAAGAGAAAAGAGTGAGATGAGACAAAGAGAAGGAGAGTGAGAGAGAACAAAAAGACGAGAGACGGAAGAGAGTGAGAAGAGAACAAAAGAGAAGACGCAGAGAGTGAGAGAGAAAAGAGAGAGAGTGAGAGAGAGAGAGCAGATGAGAGAGAGAGAGAGAGTTTGAAGAGAGAGAGAGAAGTGGAGAGAGAGAGTGAGACGAGAAACAGAGAGAGGAGAGAGACAAAGGAGAGTGAGAGAGAACAAAAGAGAGAGGAGAGAGAAACAAAAGAGAGAGACCGGTGAGAGAGAACAAGAGAGTGAGAAGAAAACAAAAGAGAGAGAGAATTGAGAGAGAAACAAGAGAGAGAGAGAGAGTGAGAGAGAGAGAGAGGAGAGAGAACAAAGAGAGAGGAGAGGAGAGTGAGTGAGAGAAGAACAAGAGACGAGAGAGAGAGATGTGAGAGGGAAAGGGAAGAGAACAAAAGTAGAGAGAGAGAGCAGGTGAAAGAGAACAAAATGAGAAGAGAGTGAGAGAGACAAGGAGAGAGAGTGAGAGAGAACAAAAAGACGAGAGAAGAGAGTGAGAGAGAAAAAGATTGAGAGAGAGAGTGAGACGAGAACAAAAGAGAGAGAGAGAGTTGAGAAGAACAAAAAGAGAGAGAGAGTGAGAGAGAACAAAATGAGAGAGAGAAGTGGAGGAGAACAAAAGAGAGAAGAGAAGAGTGAGAAGACAAAAGAGAGAGAGTGAGAGAAACCAAAAGAGAGAGAGAGGAGAGAGTGAGAGAGAACAAAGAGAGAGAGAGAGAGCAACAAAGAGAACAAAGAGAGAGAGTATGAGAACAAAAGAGATGAGAGTGAGAGAGAACAAAGAGAGAGAGTGACGAGAGGAACAAAAGAGAGAGAGGTGATGATAGAAGAGAACAAAAGAAGAGAGTTGAGAGAGAACCAAAAGAGATGAGAGTGAGAGATGAGAACAAAAGAAGAGAGAGAGAGAAAGAGAGAGAACAAAAGAAGAGAGAGAAGACAAAAGAGAGAGAGAGAACAAAAGAGATGAGAGATGAGAGAGAGAACAAAAGAAAGAGAGAGAGAACCAAAAGAAAGAAAGAGGGAGAGAAACAAAAGAAAGAGAGAGAGAGAGAACAAAGAAAGAGAAGAGAGAGGAAACAAAAGAGAGAAAGAGAGACAGAACAAGAGAGAAAGAGAGGGAGAGAGAGAACAAAAGAGAGAAAAGAGAGAGAGAGAGAACAAAAGAGGAGAAAGAGAGAGAGAGAGAACAAAAGAGAGAAAGAGAGAGAGAGAGATGGAGATGAGAACAAAAGAGAGAAAGAGAGAGAGAGAGAGAACAAAAGGAGAGAAAGAGAGAAGAGAGAGAACAAAAGAGAGAAAGAGAGAGAGAGAGAGACAAAGAAAGAAGAAAGAATAGAAAGAACAAAAGAAAGAAAAGAGAGAGAGAAGAAAGAAAGAGAGAGACGAGAACAAAAGAAAAAAGAGAGAGAGAGAACAAAAGAAAGAAAGAGAGAGAGAGAACAAAAGAAATGAGAGAGAGAGAAACAAAAGAGAGAGAGAGAGAGAGGAGCAAAAGGAGAGAGAAGAGAAATAGAGAAGACATGTTAATTACATGTTCTGTGACAGTAAGCAAAACAGCACACAGAATTTTTTCCCAAGATCTTTGTATTTTGTAGAGAATTTAGGATAGAAGTGTTAATAACACACAGTAAAATTAAACAGGTTTATTCAGAATATCATCATTCACAATCGTCAATCCACAGTAATGACAGGAGGAAGGTTGCATTGAGTGAGTCATGCAGAGAGGGTTGGAGTGATGGCTGTGGAGTAACATTCACTAGTTGATATTAGTAGGCCTCATACAAAAATCTTTTCACCAAAAACTATTTCAAATCCTTTGTGTTTTTTTTTGCGTTGAAAACTGTGAAAAAGAAATAATCTGAGAACAATTCCATTAAAAAAAAAATTTTTTAAATAAAATTTTTAAAACCAAATTAAAATAGCTATATGTCGAGTTGAGCATTGTTGGGCATAATGGTTAGAGTCTAGGAAAATGGTCCGTCGACCCAAGTCAAATCCTGACTTAGGATGTTTGAATTATACATAACGCTAATATCCTTGGAAAGGTATGAGTCCAGAACTATTACTCCCTCAGCTATGCAGTAAATAGTAGGGGAGACTGAGCGTTTTCCAAACCTTAGTTAGGTAAACAGCTCTAGAAGGAAAACCTCTAATTCAAACCTGTTAAACACTGTTTTAAAGTAGAGACCTTATCTCAACGATCCTGTTTGTTCAGAGAGGATTGGGTAATGACAGATTGGGCTACTTTGGCTTTTATATGACAACAGTCTAGGAGAAGGAAAAACTGTGAATTCCAAACCTGTTTAAACTCAGCTTAGAAATTGATCTTGTATCACATCCTGCTTGTTGCAGAGGTTTGTAAAATATATGTATGTGTGTGGTGTGTGTGTGTAGTTGGACCAACGCACAACAGATATATATATTTACCAACCGCTCCGGCACGAGCAGGATGCGACACAAGGTCAATTTATTAAGCGGGTTTAAACAGGTTGAATTTCAAGAGTTTTCCTTCTCCTATACTGGTTACCTAGCCATGCGTAAAGAGTCCAGTCTGCCCCTGCTATTTATCCATAGCTGGTAGGAGATTGGATTCATACCTTTTCCAAAGGGTATTAGCGCATGTGAAATACCAACGGCTTCGTCCAAGAATTGAACTCGCGTTGACGAGTTGGAGGCACGTGGCATAAGTTGACGAGTCCATTTCCTTATGACTCCTAACATTAGAACCACGCCAAACAATATAAGGATTGAGTTATACAGTTATAAGTGACATTCCATCTCTAGGTTGCAGGTTCAATCCTGACTATAGACATGAGGCTCTTGATTCAACAAATCACGCCGAAGAAAGCTGGAGGACATTGTGTTTATATATCTTATTATAATGGAAGATTGTGTGTTTTCTGTCTGTTACCGAAACTTAAATCACTACTCAAGTCCCACAATTCCTTAGTTATTGACCTCACATTCACCATGAATTTATTTAAATTTTAACCTCAATTATTAATAAAAATTGGTTACTTATTAAACTGTTAAACTATATGTACATGTAATAACATGCCTATTATATTATATATATACAACAAAATAGCGGTTTACAGTGTGAACGGGAAGGCTATTTGCATATTGTATTAACAATGTGATTTTAATAAATTTGTGCTTAGTATTATTGATTTCTAAGTTTGGTTTTATTTTAATGAATATAAACAAAAATCTCTTCAATTAATCTTAAAAGAAATCCATTAACAAGAAAAAATAACTGTCATTTTATTCTTACTTCCTTTTTAACTAAATACTTAAAACCCTAGAAAAAATAACAATGAAAGACGGGAGTGATGGAAGAGTAAGTGTTCAGTTGTTCTATTTTTCGATGTATTACTCCTCTCTGTTTCAATCTTTTATCTGCATTCTTATAGTTCATTTAGCCTTTTCTAATTTAATATAATATTTTATTACATTCAAGACTAAAATACTTTGCAACCGGAGGGTTGCATATATTTTGCTAGTAACAATAAAGATTTTTTAAAGATATTGCCTGAATGAAAAATGTACTTTTGTTCCCCTCAAATAAATTAATATGAAATCAGTGTCATATGTCACCATGCGCCCAAATAAAGTATTATGCTCTTTGTCCTTTCTTATCGACTGATTTGGGTCCTGACCTCTCCTAGTGCGAAGCCAATAGCCACGGATACTGGTAAGCTAAGGGTCGGGTAATAGGAGATGCGCTATAATCACGCAGTGGATGCCTCTAGGGGTATGAAACAATGTCAGACATCCTATGCGCCAAAGCCGACTGGATTTGAGTCCTGACCCTTTCCTAGTGGGAAAGCCAGTGCCATGAAAATCTAAATTAATACAAAACGTATATAAAACCATTGGTGACCAATTTTTATGATAGTCCCAGAAAGAAACTTGTGAAGCAAGAAAAAAAGTTAAATTGGATTCAATTGAAAAAAGTTTTACAGAAGAGCTGCCGACCAAAATTAAGTATTACAACCTTAGACAGTCCTCATTGTTTTTTAAAACAAGTTTAAATAAATACATACCCCTATCTATATATTTTATATATATAGTTTGTTTATTTGATATAGTATTCAAAGTTATCAGAACGTAAGCTTTCATTTCAAAATGTTTTATTTTTTTTTTACTCCTTAAATAAATTTGATGGTTTAAACTTGCAAATCGTTGGAAAATTAGGTGACCCAGAAAAAACAGAACCCAAAAATTTTTAGGTTATTAATGGGAAAATGAATAGATAATTTGGGTTCTGTTTTTTCTGGGTCCCCTGTATACAAGAAAAAAACAGTAACCCACCAAATTGTTAATAAAAACTTTAATTTTAACTAGGGGGGTTAGGGTTAGGGTTGGGGTTTTAGGGTTAGATTATGGTACCAATAAATAAATAATTTGGGTTCTTGATTTTTCTTCTGGTCACCTTAATATCATGTTACTCAACTAGAGGGTTTAGGGTTAGAGTTGGGTTTAGGGTTAGTTAATGGGAAAATAAATAAATAATTTGGTTCTGCCTTTTCTGAGTCACCTTGTAATATGTTTTAATTTTCCGACTGGATTTGCAAGTTTAGCCATTTTGATGATTTTACTTACTTAGGCTACAAACTCTCTAACATGGAATTTTTTAACCCCCTCCACTTCAGGCAAAAAATTCAAAAATTTAACTTCTACAATGCCATGGAAGGATATTTTTTTTTTTTTTTTTGAAGTCTAAAATAATACAAACCATATAAACAGTGGTGACTAACTTTATGACATTCCGAGTAACTTTGTGAAAACAGCCATCATTAAATTATTTCAAATATCCAAACATCTTGCCCTGATGATACTTTTCTGTATACTTTAAAAAAACTTTTATATATTTTCTATTATCCTTATTTCATTTTTATTTTGATAATAAATAGAATACAATATGTACAAGAACATCTTCTCAGCCGAAACACATGTTGGCATTTCATTAATATTTTTATCCATTCAAACATTTTTTCTTACCTTTATTCATTTATTTTTTTTCAACATATAAACACACACACACATATTATATTATTTTAAACAATGGAAAGAGTAACCTACTCGAGGTTCATCGATTGACTCTCAGGTTACATTAGTTAATTAATCGAGTTTTCGATTAATCTTAAGATGTATAATACATGCCGGAATGGATTATATATATATTATATATATATATATATTATATATATATGTGTGCGTGGTGTGTCTAAAACAAATTTCTGTTGCAAATAGAGGCATTATTTAAATCTGTATCAGGTCGAATATTTTCTATTTGTGTGGCGAGAACATTTCTACAATTTTTTCTATATATAATTATTTCATTTATATTTCATTTATTATAAAAATAATAACTAATAATGTTGAATAATGTACACATGGATTTAAATCTCCTAACCTACGAAACAGTAGTAAGTATATAATTGATTAAAATAATCCTATATTCTATTCATTCTATACTTTTTCTTTCCTTTATTCATTTCATATATAATATATAATATATATATAATAATATATATATATATATATAGTTATATAATATTGGATATAAGATGGGTAGTGTTAATTGAGGAGTGCGCACTCCTCAAATTAACACGACCCAGCTATATACAACATTACATACACAATCTGACAGGAAATAAAAAAATACACAACACACAATAATGCCAGGCACAAGCGCTCGCACGTAAGCACTGTTTAAAATACCAAATACTCACAGATCAGACGTATATGTGTAGTGACCAGTTACTACGCGTTACGGCAACCTTTATTACTGCCCATAAAACCACTCTCACACATTCAATTCACCTTCACATACACACAACATCATCTTTATCCATTTCATACGCATCCCATGTCTATATTGAATGTTTTGAAATTTTGTTTGTAATTTTTTCAATTTTCTACATTTGAAACATTCTTCAACCTGATGATTGCATCGCATGAAACCAATATGGTTGTGATTGTTCCTGTGTTCACCCAATAAATAGATTTATATAAAACCTTTATATTTATCTTATAACTCATCCACTAACCATTTAAACCTGTGTATTTTTCAATTTTCTGAATATATACATTTACCGTCGGATTTATTCCTCTCTCACATACAGTATATATATATATATATATATAATATATATAATATATATATATACATATATATATATATAATATATTATTTTTTTTTGTTGTTGGCGCATTCCTTCCATCTAATAAAGAATGAATGCCATAGAGTCACTTTTTTTTTATTTCTTATCTTTTTTTTTTAATCTACAGCTAAAGTTGAGGTGGCTGAAACAGACCATATTTTTGAATAGTAATGCATAATATATAAACATTCCAACAAAGAGGAGATAAATAAAAAAGAGAATAAAGAAAACGTTACCTTTTTTTTTTCGTGGCATTTAAAATATAAGTATCTTTTCTTTTTCTTCTCACTGTGCTTTGTCAGCCTCCTGTTTCTGTTGATTCTTAAGCAGTCTCATCATTAAAAGGATAATGGTTGCTCAAAATTATAAGCCTCCAGATATCTTAATGCAAGCATTTCCTTATTAACCATTTCCTTAAAAAAGATTAAAAGGACAGAAAAATAAAAGAATAAGTCGTTTATATCACTAGCAAAAAAAAAAATGTTGCATTCCAGTATTTAGGTTGTTGGTTGTTTTACGGCATATTAACCTCGGTGGTCATTTAATGCACATAAGTTGTTGAAATATAATTTCATTCTTAATGGATAATCACAATTGGTTATCAACTCATGTTTTTCTATTTAACCCATAGATGGACCCTAACAGGTACTACCACTACCGGTCAGAGTTTGGTATTGGTTTGGTTTGTTTTACGCATATCACCTCAGTGGGTCATTTAATGCCGAAAAGTTGTGAAATAAATTCATTCTTAATGGATAATCAAATTTTTTATAAACTCATGTTTTTCTAATTTAAACCATTAGATGGGAACCCTAACAAGGTATCTACGCACTTACGGGGGTACAGAGTTTGGTTTGGTTTGGTTTGGATTTGTTTTCGAGCATATCAACCTCAGTGGGTCATTTAATGCCGACAAAGTTGTGAAATAAATTCATTCTTAATGGATAATCAAATGTGTTTATAACTCATTTTTTCTATTTAACCCATAGATGGGACTAACAGGTACTACCACTACAGGTCAGAGTTTGGTTTGTTTGGTTTGGTTACGCATATCAACCTCAGTGGGTATTTAATGCCGATAAAGTTGTGAAATAAATTCATTCTTAATGATAATCAAATTTGTTTTATCAACTCATGTTTTTCTATTTACCCATAGATTGGGACCCTAACAGGTAAACTACCACTACAGTCAGAGTTTGGTTTGGTTTGGTTGTTTTACAGCATATCAACCTCAGTGGGTTCATTAATGCGATAAAGTTGTGAAATTAAATCATTCTTAATGGATAATCAAATTTGGTTTATCAACTGATGTTTTTCTATTTAACCCATAGATGGGACCTAACAGGTAGTATCACTCCGGGTCAGAGTGGACCAGAGAGCAATGGGATGAATGGGTGCTCCACATATCCCAAACCTGGGAACACCACCATCAGATAGAGTTTAATGTTCCTATTACCCAAACATGTATACCTCAACCAATGTACCTTCTAGCACCCATAGATTAACGGGTTGTGCCATAAGGCAACAGGTTAGGAAAATCATATAGGTGCTAGGGCTTGACATGACCAGCGACGATTGGAGGGGGGGGGGGGCTTCTCGACCTCCTTTAGCCAAAGTGGAGTATTGCAAGTCATGGACTGCTCAACCACCTGGGTTCTATCCTTAGCATGACGGGTCGCCCAACCACGGCCAACAGATGGCCCCACTGGGCCAGTCTTACCCCTTTTAATATAGATTAAATACAATATTTAGTGTCATACTTAGGACACCCCATTTTTTTTTGGGGGGGGGCAGGGGAGTCTCTCTGCAGGAATGCAGTCAGCATATTCTAAACCCCACAACTGAGTGGAAATTAACACACTCAATGACACATCAATACACTGAACAATGAATGAAAATATATCATATTGGATTTAATTTGTAATTGAAAAACATTACAAACATTATAAATTACAATGTTTTTTAGATAAAGTAGCAATAATATTAAAAACATTAAAAGTTACAATGTTTTAGATAAAGTAGCAAAAAAAAAAAAAAAAAAAAGCGATATGTAGGGTGACAAAACTTTCCAACCACGCTGTAACATTAATCTACAGCTGGTCCGAAAGTCTTTCACCCCATTACATATTGTTTTAATTTCATTATTTTTTTTTTAATAATATATATATAAGTTATTGAATTATTTATCTCTAAAAAAAAAAAAAAAAAAGCAAATATGTAAGGGTGACAAACTTCCAACCACACTGTACATTAATCTACAGGGTGGTCCGAAAGTCTTGTCACCCCTTACATATTGTTTTAACTTTCATTATTTTTTATTTTAATAATATAATATATTAAGTTATGGAATTAATTTTACCTCTAAAAAAAAAAAAAAAAAAAAAGCAATATGTAGGGGTGACAAAACTTTCCAACCACACTGTACATTAATCTACAGGGTGGTCCGAAAGTCTTGTCACCCCTTACATATTGTTTTAACTTTCATTATTTTTGTTTTAATAATATAATATATTAAGTTATGGAATTATTTACCTCTAAAAAAAAAAAAAAAAAAAGCAATATGTAGGGTGACAAAACTCCAACCACACTGTACATTAATCTACAGGGTGGTCCGAAAGTCTGTCACCCCTTACATATTGTTTTAACTTTTTGTTAATAGTATAATATATAAGTTATGTAATATTTTACTATAAAGTTATAATTTCTAATGTAGGAGGTAACAAGACTTTCGGACCAGCCATTATATGAAAAAATGTCCCTTCACTTTAAACTTAAAAGCAGATTATATAACAGGGTGGTCCGAAAGTCTTGTCATCCCTATATATTGTTTTAACTTAATAATAAAATCTTTAAAAAATCAAATTCAGACCACTTTGTATAATCAAATACCACCAAAAGAGTATTATATATTACATGAAACATTAAAGAAATCTAAAGCTAAAAGTACCAAAATATTGCAAAAACTTTTGACTCACTTGAGTATGAAATACAAAAAGATACACTTAGTAAAATTACAAAATATTGCAAAACTTTGCTCACTGAGATATAAATACCAAATATTGCAAAACTTTGACACTTGGATATAAAATTACCAAAAATATTGCAAAAAACTTTTGACTCACTTGAGTATATAAAAATTACCAAAATATTGCAAAACTTTTGACTCACTTGAGTATATAAAATACCAAATATTGCAAAACTTTGACTCACTTGAGTATATAAAATACCAAAATATTGCAACTTGACTCACTGAGAAAAATTACTATGCAAACTTTGCTCATAGTTATAAAATTACCAAAATATTGCACAATTTGATCACTCAAGTATATAAAAATACCAAAATATTGCAAATGACTCACTTATTAAAATACCATTGCAAAACGATCATCAAGATATAAAATTACAAAATATTGCAAATTGACTCACTTCAAGTAATAAATTACCAAAATATGCAACTTTGATACCAGTATAAAAATTACAAAATATGAAATTGATACTCAGATATAAAATTACAAAATATTAAAAATTGTGACTCGTAAAAATACCAAAATATGCACTTGACTCCTCAGAATAAAATTACCAAATTGCAAAACTACTCACCAATATATAAAATACAAAATATCAAACTTTGACTCACTCGATATAAAATACAAAATATTGCAAACTTTGACTCACTCAAGATAAAAATACCAAAATATTGCAAAACTTTTGACTCACTCAAGATATAAAATTACCAAATATTGCAAAACTTTGACTCACTTGAGTATATAAAATTATCATTCAAAAAGTTGAAATTCTTACCTCACCAACATTACTCTTCCGCCTTTGTTGAAATTCTCTTTCAATAGTTTTATCTTTCTAATGATATTCCTTTATCATTTTCACATCTATTAATGGCACACTAGAATAGGTAAAATAAAATAGAGTTATTAAAACACAGTATGAAAATCAGTATTTCAAGGACTAATAAAGGCGTGGTGGTATACTAAACAAATTGAATACCTATCAAGAATAAATAAAAATAAATGTCTTCAGCCTAAAATAATGAACAATGGTTGACATGGTGTAAAATCTGACCAAAATAAATAAATAGATAAATACAGATAGGATTAACCAAAAATGATTCCAAAAATTCAATAAGTACAAAAGATTTATATATAAAATTTGTGATATAAATAAGAATATTTCCCACCACTTACTTGAAACAAACATTTTTTTTCAATGAACATACACACACACGGCACGCACACCACACACATACACAACTTTGAGTTTGCTCGATCTGTTATCGAAAAAAAAAAAAAAAGTTTAAATCATACACACACGCGCAACCATACACATAAAACATATAAAATACACAATGTCTTTTTTCGATACACACACTCACATACACTCTACTGTAAAAGAAGAATATTGACGGTCATATTTCAAACCGTCACCTTTCCAGTGTTCTTTCTTCAAACTTCAAATTTTGAACAGACTGATAAACAAGGACTATTGCAGTTTTCTCGTTATTCTGTGATAAAAAATTCTTATTAACTTTCCTTATATCAAACAAATGCCCTGAAGAAGATCTAATTAAATAGATCGAAACACTGCAGCGTTGGCCAATAAACTTACCACTTAAAACTTACTTAAACCTATGTTTTTTCAATTCTTAATAACTACATACGTCGGATTCACCTCCATCTCTTCACACATAAATAAGTAAATAAATATCTAGGGAGTAAACTCTGAAATAAATCCGGAGCTGGATCCCTAAAGGCGGTGTGACTCTGAATCCAATGCTACCCAGCAACTCCTGCGACACTACTGCTGCAAACACATATTGGTACCTTACCTTCCTTGGATCACAGCGCCAGTGTGGAGAGGGGGGGATTGTGCTTGGGCAACAGCTTATCTCCATATGAACCGCCCAGGTCATGTATTTTTTTTTTTATTTAAAATGGACACTACTCCATCATCTCTCGTAGATAGAAGGATGCCAAGTAAATAAGTAAGTGATGGGGTGGCCTAATGTCAGTATCAGCCAAACAGCGAGGGAGTGTATTCCTTTTCACTAGTGCTAGACCAAGGAGATTGTTTTTGCGCCTGTGATGTAGTGCCACCCTACCATCAGCTCCTCACTTTACCGCACAGTTCCCTGTGCTACTCATACGCTGTGTTGGCGAGGGTCAGTATAGAACCAGGAACCTTGCAATTCCTAGGCCAATGCTTACCGACTGAGCTAAACAACAACAAAAATTCTATTAAAAATATAAAATTTTGAATGACATCTCCAAATGATAAGCAGACTGTTGGATCATCTATAACAGTGGTTCTCAACGGGGTCCATGTGGACCCCCGGAGACCATATAACTTTTTTGGACCCAGGCAAGTAAAATGTATTTAACTATAAAATACAATGGGATTTTTAAACAACGAATGGCTATGGGGGTGGGGTCCACCAGAATAAAATAGATTAAAAGGGGGTCAAAGGTAAAAAAAGGTTGGAACCATTGGTCTATAAGGTATCAGTGATGCTGATAGCTTTTTGTTTTAATGCATTCTGGGATGCACATATTGTTTGAATGAGTCTCCTGAAAAATTTATGGGTCCCACTAATGCCATCTAACTCCTACCTTGTAACCTATCCTGTGTAATTCGTTTCTAAGAAACTATTGAAATGTATTTACAGTTAGCTGGAAATGGTAAGGAAGAAAAAAGAAAAACACTGGGACGCATGGATATGATTTTACTGTCCTTTTGGATTTTTATGCCTCAGGGATGCAGGACGAGTACCTATCAGCATCTCTGAAGATGTATGCAAAATCGTCACTTCAATTTATGAACTATCCGGTAGAAATTGGCCAATGAGAGAAGAAGACATTAAGCATCTAAGATCATTTACAAGTGTCCTCAAATCAATACTGGTTGAACTTTCTGTAGGAAGACCTGTCGTTTGGATTAACACAGAGGAAACCTACAGAGTAGGATTGAACTCACTACAGACTTGGATTTATACACATTACAAGGAACACTACAGACTTGGATTTATACACATTACAAAGAACACTACAGATTAACCAACTGAATTCTTTCAATTTAAACAAAAACATTTTCTGTGCTAATTTAAAACAGAGTCATCACTAAATTAGGTTTATATTTTCTTCTTTTAAAATTAATTTTCTTAAAAAGATGAATTACCAAGTAACAGATTATGAGTGTTCCTTGTAACGTGTATAAATCCAAGTCTGTAGTGTTCCTTGTAACACATTACAAGGAATACTACAGATTAACCAACTTGATTCTGTGAACAACTGACCCCTATAATAGGGACAAGAATTCTAACACTGACCTTTTTGGATAATCAGCTTTGTACTGAATGCACAGTATGACTTTGGCATGAGCTTGTCTTCCACTTGGTCATTTGTCGGTCCAATTGTTATTTCATACATGGCAGGCTGAAAAAAAATAAAAAATTCTACATTTAATTCACAAAAATTTTTGGCAGACATTTCTCTTGACAAGTCAGAGAGAACATTGTTTGATAATACAGGGTGCAGCAGAAATACCTTCAACATTTTAAACTGTCACCAATGGGGTTGTGCAACTGAAATTAGGCAAATGGCAATGGCAGCTCCATCTAAATAATGTCTTACCATTTTCTTTTCTTCCAATACAATCATGGATTGGACCAGTGCACACAGGTGTGGCAGAAATACCTTCAACATTTTAAACTGTCACCTATAGGGTGCAACTGAAATTAGGCAAGTGGCAATGGTAGCTCCAGCTTATTATAATAGAGATTGTGTGTTTTTCTGTCTGTAACCAAAACTATATTACTACTCAAGTCACAATTCCCTTAGTTATTGACATCACATTCTCCATGATTTTATTTTAATTTAAACCTCAATATTACTAAAATTGTTGTACATTATTAATACTGTTAACCATATCTACATGATATTTTCCACTACCCCACTTGTACGGGTCAGGCACAAGGCCCTATTTATTGTGGACCACCACAAAACCGAGACTCATGGAGTGGCAGGTGAAAATTGCGTCGAATCCCGGCATTCCCCCTCAAGGGGGCAGGTGTGTGCCTGGGGATGGCCCCCTGGGATCGACGCTGTAATTATATCAATGGTCCAGAGCCGAAGCCACTGTTGACCATATCTACATACTAACAACATGCATTATATTATATATATACAACAAAATAGCAGTTTACTGTGAGAATGGGAAGGCTAATTTGCATATTGATATTAAAAATGTGATTTTATTAAATATGTGCTTAGTATTATTGATTTTTAACTGTTTGGTTTTATTTTAATGAATATAAGCAAAAATCTCTTTAATGAATCTTAAATGAAATCCATTAAGAAGAAAAAATAACTGTCATTTTATTCTTTACTTCCTCTTTAACTAAATACTTAAATTAGAAAAATAACAATGAAAGATGGGAGTGATGGAAGAGTAAGTTTCAGTTGTTCTATTTTTCTATTATACCTCCCTCTGTTTCAAATCATTTATCTGCATTCTTATTTAGTTTCATTAGCCTTTCTAATTTAATACAATATTTTATTACATTAAAACTTAGATACTTGCACCCGAGGGTGCATATATTTGCTAGTCTAAATAATGTCTAACCATTTTTTTTCTTCTTCAAATACACTCATGTCTGGACCAGTGCACATCATGCATTTGCTGTTGAACTTTTTTTTTAAAGACTGGTGAATATTTAATTGCAACACAGAGAGTTGTTTGTGCTCATTCATGTTACATCAGAATGATGCTATTCCAGATAGAATTTCAACCTATAACAGTATTGATTTTCTATCTGGAATAGTATCATTCTGACATAACACAAAATGAGCATGAAAAACTCTTTGTATAGTAATTACAGATTCACCAGTCTTAAAAATTATCTCAACAGCAAATGTACAGTGTCCGCTGTTATATAGCTCCTTCCTTCTTATATTTATATCTTCTTGGCTAGCTTGTCTACCCTACTATGTGGCCTCTTCTTGTTACGTAGCGCTCTTTCATGGCACTAAATGGCAATATGTACGTTCTGCCTTTTCACTGCACTAAATTGTGTATGTAACGTAGCGGTATGGTCACAGTACCAAATGCGATATATGTAGTAGTCGGCTACTACCGGCTACTGGACCTCAATAAACAACAGTTACGTTCTGCCTTTTTCACTGCACTAAATTGTGTATGTAACGTAGCGGGTATGGTCACAGTACAATGCGATATATGTAGTATCGGCTACTACCGGCTACTGGCCTCAATAAACAACAGTTACGTTCTGCTTTTCACTGCACTAAATGTGTATGTAACAGCGGTATGTCACAGTAAATGCGATATGTAGTAGTCGGCTACTACGGCTACTGGACCTCAATAAACAACAGTTACGTTCTGCCTTTTTCACTGCACTAAATGTGTATGTAACGTAGCGGTATGGTCACAGTACAAATGCGATATATGTAGTAGTCGGCTACTACGGCTACTGGACCTCAATAAACAACAGATACTATATACAAAATATGACCAGTCTTTATTTTTTCGGCTTGTGGTGTGAGGGCAGCTAGAGCTTCACAATGGAAATGCCCGCAGGTTGACAATGAGCGTTGACAATGACCGCTGGCTAGCGTTGGTGAGGTAAAGGGGTGGCTAGGTGGGTCTCACAGTCTCTTGGCCGATGGACCATGAGCGGCTATCACCTCACTTGTTCTCTGTCCCGAGGTTCTGTCTGACTACCGCTGGATCTCTGACTTATTTTATGTATATAAGCTGCCTACGCATTTTCTTTTGTTATACTTATCAGCGGAAAATCTACTCCGAATTTCATTGTTATACTTTTTTTCTTTGTTCGCTAACCGGGAAAAATCCTTTGTCTTTTTGTCGTCTTTTCTTAGTTTCGATTTAAACGGAAAATCCTACTTCTGCCCGTACGATATGCAACATTCTCAGCTGGTTGGGTTGGCTATTGTCCATCTCCCCCCCTTTCCTTCTCTCTTATTTTTTATTCCCTTTTTTTTTCTCACAATAAAAACAGAATATGTCACTGTGGGATAAAATATATTAAATTAGAAAGACTAAGAAAACTAAACAAGAACACATACAAAAAGATTTAAGTATTTTAATTTATTTTTAATTGATTTCTATATAAAATTATCAATAGAATTGCTTTTAATATGTTTGATTGGTTTGGTTTGGTTTGGTTTGTTTTACGGCATACAACCTCAGTGGGTATTTAATGCCACAAAGTTGTGAAATAAATTCATTCTTAATGCATAATACAATTTGTTTGTGAACTCATGTTTTTCTATTTAACCTATAGATGGGACCCTAACAGGTACTACCACTCCGGGTCAGAGTGGAGCAGGAGCAATGGTGATGAATGAGTGCTCCACATTCCCAAACCTCCAGAACTGGAACATCACCATCAGATAGAGTTTAATGTTCATTCCCAGGACATGTAGACCCTCAGTCACCGCCCATATATTAAAAGGGGTTGGGGCTTGCCATAAGGGCAACAGGGTTGGAAAATCATATAGGTGCTAGGGCTTGACGTGACCAGCCGATTGATTGGGGGGGCCTATGAACTGCTCATCCACCCGGGTTCTATCCTTAAGCATCACGGGTCGCCTCCCACGGCCAACAGGTAGCCCCATTGGAGGAGTCTTACCCCTCTGCAGAGGTGCAGTCGGTGCATTCTTACGCCCCAGCCGACAGGGGGTAATATGTTTGAGGATAAAACAATAATATAATAATCAATAAGACCAAGTTATGTTTTATTAAAATCAGTGTGCAAATTATTACACTCTGTTCTATGGTGAAATGTGAGGGGGTTAATCCGACAATATGTGGAGAAAAGTAGACAAACACGGGATGTTATGGAAATGGATGTTTATTGTCGACGATGCAACGTTTCGGCCATTTAGACCATCATCAGGACAAAAGCCCGTTCTGCTTCAATGAAGGCTATTTTCAGAATGGTGAAAAACAGTTGGTTGTCAGTAGGGCAGGGGTGGCGGGGGGGGGGGTAGTGGATTTCTTCCCTCTAGATGGGGAGGTTATATGAAGATGCAGTGTTTGGTCAGAATGTTGGATGATAAGGGATGGTCAAAAGATGAATGAGTTGTGTGTATTGTGTTTGGGAGCTGATTTGTCATTAGTTGTATATGTGTGAGTTTTATCTTTTAAATCTTCTGTCCATCTATTTATTATTTTATTTTATCTTTCTGTCTGTATGTGTATATGTTTTAACTTGAATTTAAGTTTTACTGTCTTTCTGTGTATCTGTTAATATATTTAATTTGAATATGTGGCTGGTATGTTTGTGTGATTTTTTTAAAAATATCTACCTACTTTTTTCACCATTCTGAAAATGTCCTTCATTGAAGTAGAACTGGGCTTTTGGTCCTGATGATGGTTCAATAATGGTCCGAAACGTTTGCATCGTCGACAATAAATATCCAGTTTCCATTAACATCCTGTGTTTGTCTACTTTTCTCCACACTCTGTTCTATATAAACCTTAATTTCTTAGTAGCATAACCAGGTCGTTTGGTAAAATCGTTGGACATTGACAAATTTTCACCTTCATCAGTTCAAATCGCAATATATTGTGTATTTCTGGTCCAATCTTAAAAATATTTATATGGTTTTCAATCGATAAAAACTATCAATTGAATTATTTTTCACAGCGAGTTAAAATGATATTTTGCTTCAAACAGTCGAAAACATAAAATATGACTTTTTTTTTAAGACTAAATTTTATACGCTATTTTTCAAAATCAAAGTAGCTAAAAGTAAAGTCGTCGGGGTGGCTTAATGGCCTAATCGGACAGACAGCGCGGGAGTCTATCCCCTTTTCAAGGAGAATACATTAGCATCTGAGGTGGGGCGTCACACCTATCATCAGCTCCTCACTTTACTGCACAGATCCCTGTGCTACTCATACGCTGAGTTGGCGAGGGCCAGTATCGAACTAAGAACCTTGTGATTCCTAGCCGAACACTCTACTGACTGGGCTAAACCAGCCCTAATAGTAGCTAATCTTTATCAATATTCTTGAAATTTATTTATTCAAATATATTATTATATATTTATTCAAAGTAGCTAATCTTTATCAATATTCTTGAAATTTTACACTTAATTAGGAATCTTGTATTTTTCTATTGTATGTAACAAGGATCAGGATTTTAAATGCATTAATAACATGGATTGTTAGAGGCAAATCTAACTAAGGTAAACTTTAAGAGACATCTATACATATATAAAGGGCAGTTGTGTGTATGTATGTCCGGATGAAATCTATACATATATAAAGGCAGTTGTGTGTATGTATGTCCGGATGAAATCTATACATATATAAAAGGGCAGTTGTGTGTATGTATGTCCGGATGAAATCTATACATATATATAAGGGCAATTGTGTGTATGTATGTCCGGATGAAATCTATACATATATAAAGGGCAGTTGGTGTGTATTTATGTCCGGATGAAATCTATACATATATAAAGGGCAGTTGTGTGTATATGTATGTTCAGATGACATCTATACATATATAAAGGGCAGTTGTGTGTATATGTATGTCCGGATGAATCTATACATATATAAAAGGGCAGTTGTGTGAATGTATGTCCGGATGACATCTATGATTTCATGTTAAAACATGCAGTTGTATTGATTCAAACAAATTTGTATTTTCAGTGTAGATTTACGGTGAAATGAAAATGGCTGACCAAAACATATGGCTTCCTCAAAGTGAAACAAACAAGGGGAGGTTACTCTCATTTATGTAACTAATGTTCAGATTACCAACTAAGGGCACAATACTGCAGCTATTTTTTTTAGAATTTGCAAAATTTATACCTTTTAATAGTAATATTAAATAGAAAATCTTTTTAAAAAATTGATAAAAATAAATAAAAAGTTTTAAAATCAAATATTTTCGTTCAATTTCGATCACGGATAGCCAAACGGTGTTTAAAGATGGAGTGTTTACAAAATAGATTTAACATTTTCTCGATTGAAAAAATTTACCAAAAATCAGGGAATTAGTCGATTTTAATGAAATTTTCAGTATTGATTTATCAATGAATGAATTTTATAATGCATCAGTTATTTCATTTCAAAACTTTAATTAGGTATTTCTGTTATGATAAATTTAATATATAAAATTCATTTAAAATATGAGCAGCATGTTTTAAATTTAAAATGTCATATTATCAGATTGGAACATTTTCAAAAAAGAAAAAAAAAAAAATCAAACATCACCGAAGATGCTGACAGCTTTTTAATTTAGTGTGTCCTGGGACACATGTATTTGATTTGATCGAGTCCCCGGGAAACTTGATGGGTCCCAACTAAAGTTTCTTAAATTATAGAGTTTTTATTTATGAACAACTAAAGTCGTGTTAGGTCAGTAAAATGGTAATTCCTGTGTGTGGAGTTGAGTGAAGGAGAGGCTTTCTGTGATTGGATATACCAATCACGTGATATGAGCCCGGAAGTTT
This sequence comes from Doryteuthis pealeii, assembly GCA_023376005.1. Lineage (NCBI taxonomy): Eukaryota > Metazoa > Mollusca > Cephalopoda > Myopsida > Loliginidae > Doryteuthis > Doryteuthis pealeii. The sequence goes on along the minus strand of CM042179.1, from coordinate 27,597,306 downwards.
TGGCGCAAAATACCAAAAATCACTAGAGAGTCCAGAAGTTTTGGCGCTAAATACCAAAATTCACCGGAGAGACCCAGGAGCAGCATCAACGAGGCAGCGACTTTAAAACCTCTCCAAGAAATCACCCTAAGATACCAGATATCTTCTCTATACACAGGAAGGACTTTATATTGTTATTCATTGTTTTATTTGCTTGTTAATAAATTGTTAGAATTAAACTAAGTTTTAATTCATTTATTTGTTGCTGTTAGTTTTAGAATTAAATGCTATACTAACACAATAACAGGAAGGACTTTATATTGTTACTCATTGTTTTTATTTGCTTATTAATAAATATTTAGAATTAAACTAAGTTTAAATTCATTTATTTGTTGCTGTTAGTCTTAGAATTAAATACTATACTAACACAATAGCCGTCTAGCCCCTACCTTCTACCTTATACAGTGTAGTTTGTTTCCAAGAAAATATTGAAATGTATTTACAGTTAACTGGATATGGCGATGGAAGAAAAAAAAAAACACTGGGACGCATGGATACGATTTTTCTGCGTCCTCTTAGATTTTTCTGCATCAGTGACACAGGACACATACCTATCAGTATCTCTGCATCACAACATTATTAGCTTAGCATATGTTGTGGAAAGGATGACATTGTTGTATTGCTGAATACTGGTACTGAGACAGTTGTTCTACCACTACCATTCACATCCATATATTAACACATGTTCATGCTATATATATATATATATATATATATATATATACACACACACATAGCTACACATTGTAAACCCTTTTTCTGTTGTTGTTGGTAACTGACTTGTTTCTGTGACCCATGTAATTGGGTCGGACACGTGGCTGTACGCGCGCACAAGCTGCGTGAACACTGTGTCCCTTTGCCATGTCTTTGGATCAATTGAAAAATCTTCAGCAAAGGACACAAAGAAAAGACGCAACTCCGAGTAAAGACACATCTCCAGTCTCTCCATAGTTGAACATTTTTTTTATCCACTCTTATTTACAGTCTGTTAGGAAATTTGAACTTTTTCCTTTGTATTATTTTGTAAACTTGTTTGTGTTCGTCAATACATTTATTTATCATTCTAATTCATTCCATCATCTTCAGTTTTTTCCTTTATCATTTATTATTTTCGTAGAACGTATTGGTTAAACTATCTGTTAAGTTACCCAGCCTAACAGCACAGAATACCAGTTTTAGTCAGAAATGGAAGAGCACAAAACGAATATATTTTCAGGTTTCAATATTGTCACCCAGTCTTGAATTCCAGGAAAAGTTTTGGCAATAATAAAATAAGTTAATTTTCGCATTTTCTCCTTCTTTCAAATAAATTTTCTTTTTCTAAGCTGTAGGCAAATATTGCCATGGCATCGCTTGTCTTTTTAAGGACACCTAGACATTTTGCCATAGTGCCACTGTCTTAGCTCATCCCTGTATATATATAAAAGAAAAGGTTCAAATATCAGTCATATATAATAATATGGCTGGTATTTAAGCCTTTTCTTTACCAAATGTATGTAATCCTCCAATTATTGTGCATTGAGCTCTCAACATAGATGATACCAATCTTAATATTTCAATTTCCACCCATGAGTTTCGGCTTGTGGGTGGTCCCACATAAATAGGGCCTTCGTGCCTGACTCGGTACGAGTGGGGTATTGGGAAAATAAAATAAACCCAATCTTAATATTTCAATATTGAAAAAGCCCTGCATAGAATTGTTCCCAATACCAACTAACATGGTTATATATATATATATATATGTTGAAAAAAGAAATAAAGGAAAGAAAGTATAGAATGGATGATATAGGATATTTTAATCAATTTTACTTACACGGGTTTCGGTCAGGAGTTTATCCATGTGTACATTATTCAATCTATTATTATTTTTAAATAACAAAATGAAATGAAATAATAATAATAGAAAAAACGTAGAAATGTTCCGCACACAAAGAAAATTCAACCTTCATCAGAGTAAATCCTTATTTTAAAAAAAAAGAAATTCAACCGCGTTTGATCACTCTCTTCACGTGATTTTTTTCAAACATTTCAAAAATTCTCCGTTTTCCAACAAATTTCATTTAAAAAAAATAAATAAATAAAAAATAAGGATTTACTCTGATGAAGGTCGAATTTTCTTTGTGTGCGGAACATTTCTACATTTTTTCTATTATTATTATTTCATTTCATTTGGTTTGGTTTGGTTTGTTTTGTTTTACGACATATCAACCTCAGTGGGTCATTTAATGCCGATAAAGTTTTGAAATAAATCAATTCTTGGATAATACAATTTTTTTATAAATACATTTTTCTATTTAACCCATAGATGGGACCCTAACAGGTACTACCACTCCGGGTCAGAGTGGACCAGGGAGCAATGGTGATGAAGGGGTGCTCCACATTCCTCAAACCTCTAAAACTGGAATCTCACCATCAGATAGAGTTTAACGTTTTTCCTTTATTTATTTTTTCAACATACCATTGGATTCACTTCCAGTTTCATTTTACATATATATATATATATATATATATATATATATATATATATATATATATGTGTGTGTGTGTGTATTCTATACCAAAGCTGAGCGAATGAATTTTTGTTTCCTAAAGGCTTCTTTCCTGTTTAGTTCAATGACACACAATTCATACTATTCCTTGCTTCCTCAGAATTCATTTCAAGACAAAATATCAATTGAATCAATTGTCTGAGTTTATCCACCTTTTTTATGTTCTTCACACACACACACACACACACACACACACACACACACACATATATATATATATATATAAAAAAGACAAAATGTGACATGTTGGGCCACCCACTGAGCTCTGGGATTAGGGAAAAGTGAGTTTGCAAAGCGAATTAAAATTTTTTAAATAAATAAATACGTCTGGAGAATTTATAAAAAACAAAAAACTTTAAAATCATTTTGTAAGATTTCTAAGAAGGGGAAAGTTTGATCTAATTTAAATTTATTAAGTGCCAAGATAAAGCAACGGGCTAGTTGCTTATGAACTTAATATACAAATATGTTTCATACACTTTAATCTGTTTCTCTACTCTCACTGAGAAACTAACATGTATAACAAGGTGGTAATCAAGATATACATAGAGAAGGGAAAAGTGACAGGCAGAATATGAAGTAAGAGATGGGTCAGTTTTTTTTTTACTTAATTGCAAATTACAACTAATCAGAACTGATTAAAATGTAATTATTTTCAAACATACCTCAATCCTAAAACTAAGGAATATTTTAGTAGGAATTTTGTGTCATTAAACTAAACAGGAAAAATGCCTTTACAAAACAATCATTGGTTCACTCAGCTTTAGTATAATTATATATATATATATATATATATATATATAAAACAAAAAGTAAGTTACAAAAATACATACAACCTATCAAATATCAGAAATATATACAAAATATAGTTATTCAATGCCTGAAGAAGATAACTGATCTAAATACGTGTCGCATACGTAAGTTAACAATAATTTTTTTTAAAAACATAATCCTTTTTGCAAACTTTCTTTATATATATATATATATATATATATATATAGGAGTGACATCTGTTTTGGTATGTACATGATGACCGATAACCCAGAAAAGAGACATGGTTTTATTATGTTTATTATAAGGAAAAGTACAAAATTTAGACTAATCAGTTTTTCAGCTTCCTTCAAGCAAATACCACCACCTCCACCACTATTTTCATCAACATTCATTTTAAGTCTTTTCCAATTTCTTCTACAAGTATCTTAATGATTCTGGCCTCTGCCATCTTACTAGCAAAGTCATATACATATATGACCCATAGGGATGGGAGGCGAGAGAGAGTCATAGGAATCCATGTTGTCAGCATGACTTGATGATATATAATGAAATTGGAAGTGAATCCGACGGTATGTTGAAAAAATAAAGGAAAGAAAAGTATAGAATGGATAATATAGGATATTTTAATCAATATTACTTACACTTGTTTCGGTCAGGAGTTTATCCATGTGTACATTATTCAAACTATTATTATTATTTTTAAATAATCAAATGAAATGAAATAATAATAATAGAAAAAAATGTAGAAATGTTCTGCACACAAAGAAAATTCGACCTTCGAACATTTTAAAAAATCCCTGCTTTTTCCAACAAATTTCATTTCAAATAAGGATTTACTCAGATGAAGGTCAAATTTTCTTTGTGTGCGGAACATTTCTACATTTTTTCTATTATTATTATTTCATTTCATTTGTTATTTAAAAATAATAATAGTTTGAATAATGTACACATGGATAAACTCCTGACCGAAACATGTGTAAGTAAAATTGATTAAAATATCCTATATCATCCATTCTATACTTTTCTTTCCTTTATTCATTTTTTCAACATATATAATATATATATACATGTGTGTGTGTGTGTGTGTGTGTGTGTCATTGTCGTAAACCTTTAAAACAATAGCACAAAGTGGATTTCTAACAATGTTTATATTTTGATCCTTTGAAAAAATGCAACTTCCACTCTTTCCAATTTTTTAATTTAAAGCCAGCGTTCTTCGACAGCAGACCTATAATCAACCATTTATCGCAAAAAAACACACACGTGTAATCGACTGCCATTAATCAATTTCTAGATTTAACCCTGAAGATCCTTATGGTGAAACTCGAATAGGTTACTGAGTACTTTTGGCACTTCAAAGTGCCATCATCAGGGGTGATGTGTTCCAGTTTTTCAAATTATATTAATGGATGGAGGCTGGAAGGAGGAGAATTGATGGGAAAGGTGCAATGATATATTTAGTTGTAACTTGTTTTTGGCTACATTAAAATTTCAATTGATTTCATGGTGCAAAAATGTAAACATTGTTTTCATTCATAATTTTCATTATTTCTGTAAGCTGAAATTTTTTTTTCTAAATCATCAGGAGTTTTTTTTAATGTTTCTTCTTTTGAATGTACAAAAAAAATTCCTAGATAATATCAACCTTTAGGCAAGTTTCACCGTGTTAAATATGGGGGGGGGTAAATTTCACAGGGCAAATTGGAGGTACCTAATGTTCAATAAAATAAATTTGACTACTTTCACGTCTTGTTTAAAACAAGTAAAACTTTATTTTAAAATTTCCTTCGTCTCTCACGGACAAATAAATTCTGGCTAAACTTGCAAATTGGTTGGAAAATTAAAACAGAAACTTTTTTGGTGTCCCCCATGATTGTTTAACTACAGTCTATGAATTAACTTATTGCGAATTGGGTTATGGTTTAGGGATTAAGGTTGTTTTTAATTACGATTGCTTAAAATTTTTTTTTAAAAAACAAAAACAAATTACTATACATTTAATGTTGAAAAATATTTTTTTTAAACCAAGTTTAATTGAAATTCTACATTGCAATACTAACACAAACAACTGAGACTAATGTGTCTACCGTTGGATTCAATAATTAATTTCAATAGTTAATTAAATGTATTAATATTTGTTTTGTTTTTTTTAAGCAATACGTAATTAAAAACAACCTTAATCCCCAAACCCCTAAACCGTAACCCAATTCGCAAAAAGTTCATTCATAGACTGTAGCCCCCCCCCCCCCCAATATTTAACAGATTGAAACTTGCCTAAAGGTTGATATTATCTAGGAATTTTTTTTTGTACATTCAAAAGAAGAAACATTAAAAAAATCTCCTGATGATTTAGAAACTGTCATGGGGGACCACCAAAAAAGTTTCCATTTTAATTTTCTGACCAATTTTCAAGTTTCGCCTAAATTCCTCCTATTTATTTGTCCCGTTGACATTTACCAACCAAAGCTGTTTTTTTTTGTTTTTTTGGAGGGGGAGGGGTCTCCTTGGGAATTAGTTTATTTGAAAATTGCTCTTTCCTCTAATTTTCTAAAACTGAAACAGTTTAGTTAGATAGACAAAATAAAAGCATTAAGCTGAGAGGAGACTTGTTGTCACTCAGACTCCAGGGAAATACCATCAGCTAACAGTGTTAGCCTAACGCTGATGTGAAAAAAAAAAAAAAAATTATAATAATAATAATAATGATAATAATCCAGACTACTGCACTGCTGCAATCGGCTAGAATACTCAGAAGAGTTCTGGAGACCTGAGGAGACTTGTTGTCACTCAGACTCCAGTGAAATACCATCAGCTAACGCTGATGTGAAAAACTCAAAAGGAGTGAAAATAATAATTTCTATATATAATGGAGATAGATTGCATTTCTGTCTGAAGCCGAAACTACGTCACGGCTTACGTCACAGATTCCACAATAATTTAAAGCATTTATTAATGAGAACCTAATTTATAATCAATATAGTTTATACATAAAATTTAAAGAACATTAGTTTATATATACGATGAAGTTGTCGTTGTAATATCTGATGGTCTAGGCGATTTTTAACGAATCTTTCAATAAATGCATGTTTAGTTATATACATTTTTACATGGTTATTTTTATTTTGGTTTATTTATAATTATCTAATCTATAAAGTTTTGGGAGAAATTTTTCTATAAATAAGATATAGCCACTTATTTATATATCACCTTAAATTCTTACCCGCAAGATTTTGTCCGTATCTGCTAACGGAAGCAGATACGGACAAAATTTACGGTAACGAAAACATTTTTAAACTTAACATAATAGAGCTATTAAGTTATAAGATAATAAAAAATATTTTTTTTACTCATTCATTCAATTAAAATACAATTTGTAGAATTGTGTAAAAATATATATTTTTAAATCTTTTTCTTCGCATATCGGTTTGTTTATAAAAAAAAAAGGTGGTGTAAAAACAAAAAATTACCACTCTATTCTTATATACCTGTTAATATAATATTTCATTACACTAAACTAAATGTTTGTTGACGTTTGAAAGCAATTTATGGAAAATAGTGATAGATTTCAAGTTGTGGATGAATTTTTAAACTAACATTCGTTCAATTTTGATAACATTTTGGAGAATTAAGTAATTTAACAAAGATATTTTCAAAACAAAACATTGTTTTCAAGAACTCAGTTGATGCATTTTAGGTAAGTAATTGATTTAAAAAAATGTTATTGTCATGTGAGTTTGTTATTTAATTTATTCTTTAATTCTTTCAGTTTAGATTTATTAAAAGTTTTATTTTATTTAAGGAAGGAAAATAAGTTAATTAAGGAGATATATTTCTTTCGGATTTGACTTCTAAAATGTAACATGGACGTAGACGGAAAAGTTTTGTTTATTTATTCTTTGTTTTTTTTTTTTTGTTTTTACTGATCAATTAAAGAAATTTATTTATAACTTTTGCTCAATATATTTTAATTTTGTATTTGCAAACTTTTATTAATGTAACTGTAACAACTTTTTTTTTAACTTTGAAAAAACGTAAACCTACCAACTTATTTTTTGTTTACATCTTTTACGCTGGAAAGGATAAATTTTGTTTAAAAACTATATTTTTATTATTAAGTGTAGTGTATTATCTATTTAATGAATAAAACACTGAATAATAATTTAAAAAAAAACACCCTTCCTTTTATTTTGATAAATTTTATTAAGATAAAAAGGAAGAGTGTTTTTTTTTGTTTTTTTTATTATCATTCAGTGTTTTATTTATCAAATAAAAATTTTTTTATCATCTTCTCTCTACAGATTTATCTATTATGATAAAAAGAAGAATTTTAAAAAAATATTTTGGCATTGTTGTTTTTTATTACTTTAATTGATTTATTAATTTTACTTGGATACTCCCACTCCCCTCAGGCTATATTTTTCAAAAGTTTATTTTTACACCGCCCGAAGGTCGGTTTTGTTTTAATAATAATAATAATAATAATAATAATAATAATAATAATAACAACAACAATCGAAAAGGATTGGAAAAGGGTTTGGAAAGTCTGGAAATCAGAGGAAGGATTGAAACCATTCAGAACACTGCACTGCTGCAATCTGCCAGAATACTCAGAAGAGTCATGGAGACCTGAGGAGACTTGCTGTCACTCAGACTCCAGTGAAAGACCATCAGCTAATGCTGATGTGAAAACTCAAAAGGAGTAAATAATAACAACAACATCAAGTTGAGAATAATAATTGACAAAGATTTCTTAACAAGTTTCAACAAGCGAATCATCATTAATTTTTTTTTACGTGTTAAATTCTTAACTTAAAATTTAATTTAAATTACTATGGGATCATATATATAATATATATGACCCCGAAAAGAATTTACACAAGTTTGCAACATAACTACAATAAAAGTTTTTACTAAGCGATCACATGAAATGATTCATTCAAATGAAAAAAAAAAAAAAAAAAAACATTGGCTAAAACGACGATCACACACCCTCATAATTTTAGAATTCTGAGAATGTGACGTTTGAACTATGTTTTTCTTTTTTTTTTTTTTTTTTTTTTTGGAGGTTAACTTCGTAATAAATTTAAAGAAACAAAACAACAAACTAAAAACCAAACTGCAATACATTTCTTAATTCAGTCCTCGAATAAATAATTCCTATTGAATTAAAAGATTCAGATACATGTTTATTGTTTAAAATTACTAGATATTTACTAAATTCTGACTGACAGATAGATAGATTCCAAAACATAAATAAGTTGATAAAAAAAAATGAACTGCTGTAAACTTAAACTACTTAGTACTTGATCTATTCAGTTAATTGTAAATTTGGCCGAACAAATTCAGAAACGCACGTGTTACGAAATAATTTTATTTAATGTTTTTTGTTTTTTGTTTTATTTAACTTTTTTATGATCATGGCATGTACTTGATAGTCTTGTTGTTAGATACACTGATAGAAATAACTTAATTAAATATGCACACCTGTAATAAAAAATAGATAAAAATGTTTAAAACATTGTTTAGAGTTTGAACTAAAAATTAGAAGAAGAAAAAAAAGAAAAAAAAAGGAGTGCTTTTGGTTTGGGAAAATTTTTGTTAAAAGAAACTTCTGGGACTGGATTATTATTATCTTTCATTTTATTTTAATTATCTTTTCTTTTTTTTTCTTTTTTTTTTTGTACTTTTCGGATAGTATGAACCTTTCTTTCTGAAATATGGGAGGCAGGTATTGTTAAAATAAATTATTTGTTCTACATTATTATATGTTCGAGTTTTAATTATAAAAGTAACACGATAACTACTTAAATGGTCCCCTTGGCATAGTGTGTCACCACACATTGCAAACGTAATATTAAGGGACAGCACTATTCGAAAAGTACGATTTCTTTGTAAAGAGACTGAAGGAATTTATATAATTAAAAATAATAATTATAGAAGAAAGATGTTTAAATTACAAAATTGTTAAAAATAAGTAATATGGTAAAAACACCTAAATAATTTTACATTATTATCACTTTCTTATTTCTGTTCGTAATTTTTTTTCTACTACTGACAGTAGTAGAAAAAAAATATTAGAAAATATTAGAAAATAATTTTAACTAAACAGAAAAATAATAAGCAGTAACACCCCTAAAAAAATATTAGAAAATAATTTTAACTAAACTGAAAAATACTAAGCAGTAACATACCACTCTAGTAAAAATATAAAATAAAATAAAAGATACTTTAATTTTGTTGAAAAAAAAAAGAAATTCTTAAAGATATGGAATATTTGAAAATTATGAGAAAAAAAAAACTTTTTTAAAATGATAAAAGTTTAAATATGTATATTTTAGCAAGACTATATTGGTGGAAAGAAGAAAAAAAAACTTTTTCAAGCTGTGAAATGTTTATAAACATAACAAAACGTGTTAAGGATGATGGAAGATGAAAGTAGAAAACAACAATTTTTGTTCTCACTTGGTTTGACTTGTCCGTCCGCAGGTCAATAAAATCAGCGGCAAAAATCGATCGCATTGCTTCGACCTCATCTCTCTGTCTTTCTCTGCAACTGTCCGAGGGGTCTGAATCTAGGGAAACGGATGAACTAGCCATCGGCCAAAATCAAATTTCACGAGAAATTAAACCCCAGTAAACTTCCTTCTCATCTGTTAAACACATTCACAACATGCAGAATCAAAACGGAAGTGACGTCGTAAACCGGATGTTCAAAAAAACAGCTTGTTCTATTTTTCATGACAATCGACAAATACTTCAAATTATTGAATACTGTATTATATAGGAATGTTTTACCTGAAAAAAAAAATGTTCTTTTGTTTAGAATTATCAACAGCATTTATCACAAAAATTTCAGTTCATATTTGGAATTCAAATGAGTGTGAAGATTATTTATTTATTTATTTATTTTGTCATTATTACTTTTTTACGGATATATCATCATATAAAAATAACAACAAAAGTAAACAGATTTTTGATCGGCTGCTAATGGCATTATAGAAAGATCTTCTTGTGGAATTCTAATTAAATCCTGTTTCAAATTCTTGCTGTACTTAAAAAAAATACTTCTTTATTTATCTTTTCTGCATTAGTATCCCCACCCCCTTTTAATGGATATTATTAGATATTACCCATAGAAATGAACAAATTAGATTAGATATACCCAAAATGGGCCTAAAATGCGTTTTTCACAAAAATGACTTTACCCCCCCCCCCTACAGAAAATAATTTACGAAAAATCAGGGAATTATCGGATTTTAATGAAATTTTCAGTGTTTATTTATCAATGAATGATCTTTATAATGCATTATTTATTTTATTTCAAAACTTTCTCATTTTTTTCAGGTCACTTAATTTGGACCCCCCGCCCCTTAGGTTGTGGGCGTAACATTTTTATAAGTTGTTCTTATAGTTTTCTAATTACAGTATAAATAAAGAGATAAAAGACCGAAGTTATGAATAGAAACAAACAAAAAAATTTTACGGTGGCTTTTATATGAGAAAATAAGTACCGAAAATCGAAAAATAAAATGTAAAAAAATAATAAATAATTAATTTTTGGGAGATTTCTTTTTTACTCATTTCGATAATTATTTAATTGACTATTATCTTAAAAAAGAAAAAAAAAATTATACATCGATATTTTTTCTGCTTAAAAAGTGTGTGTGGGGGGGGGTACATTTTCAATAGAGTTTTTCTTCAAAAAGTATACTCTGATGTAATAAAATAAGGTTTGCATTAAATAGATATTTATTTCTAGAATATAAAAATATAACATTTTAAACTTAACATCAGGTTTTTCATATTTCCAATGAATTTTATATATTAATTTTTCATAGCAAAAATACTAAATTAAAGTTTTGAAATAAAATAACTGACGCATTATAAAATTCATTAATTGATAAATCAATACTGAAAATTTCATTCAAATCGGATAATTACCTGATTTTTGGTAAAATTTTTGCAATCGCGAATGTTACATTAAAATTGTAAACAAGCACTTAAAACCATTGAAAAATAGACAGAATGGCGGATCGCGTCGAAATTGACAAAAACAAATCCCTTTAAATGTATTAAAAATAAACTGCATATGTTTGACCTTAAATAATAGATTTGATTAATTTTAATTCGTTTTTAAAGACCTAGCAGACGATTTTTTGGGTATACCTAAATTAGATCTTCTTAAGCCTTGACACTCAAGGGATATAAGGGATTTGATTATTATCTGTTCCCGAAATTAGAGACGTCGAAATATGATTGATTTTATAAAGAACTTTATATATATATATTATATTATATTATATTATATTATATTATATTATACGGTAATACTTTTTTGGTACTTATATCATATCATATCTTATCATATCATATCATATTATAGATATATTACCAGGAGTTTTTTTTTATGTTTCTTCTTTTGAATGGACAAAATTTTTTCAATATAATATTAACCTTTATGCAAGTTTCATTGTGTTAAATATAGGAGGGTAAATTTCACAGAGAAAATTGGTGGTACCTATATATATATATATATATATATATATATATATATATATATATATATATATATATATATATATATATATATATAATAAAATGCAGGATACTAAAAATATACTACTTATATGTTGTAACAATCAGGGTATTTCATCATATCTAAAGATGAAATTCTATTGGTAGCTGTAAGTATATTTTTACCCTACCCTTTCTCGCTAATTTGATATGATACAGTTATAAATCCGGTTTTCCAAGAGAACAGACCTAATATGTTTTATTGCTACGCCAACTGCCGAACCCATCCGAAAAATACCAGTTTCTAAATTTTACGCACGATAAGAAAGTTTAATCTTAAAATAAATTCAAGACTGATACAAATAAACAATATATAAACGGGTAGGATACTAAAAACTAGGCATACCCATTTTACGCCTGCTTTTCGTTTTAAAAAACAAATTAATTAAATCGATTATTTAAGGTAAAATCTTTGCCCAAGTCGAAAAGTAGTAACATATGAAAAACAGTTATACACACACGCAAACATATTTGTAAATTATTGGCCATTACTGTAATTCAGGATGGTTCGAAAATTTTGTCACCCCTGCATATTGTTTTAACTTCCATCATTCTTTTTTTTTTATTTAACTCTTAACATCCTGTTGAGAATTCTCTAAGTCCAGAGTCCCATTCTTATAAGGATTTATGAAAAAATAGCTAAAAATGGCCTTTTCATTTAAAGTTACCTGTTATTTCCTTTAAATTAAAGACTTCTAAATATGTTTAATATTACATTTAGACAAAGTCCACAGCCCCATTCCTATAAGGATTTATGAAAAAATAGCTAAAAATAGCCTTTCCATTTAAAGTTACCTGTTATTTCCTTTAAATTAAAGACTTCTAAATATGTTTAATATTACATTTAAACAAAGGCTATCGTTTGGGGTGGATTTGGAAAATGAATGTGGCTTCCAGCTGGGTGGAATGAGGTGGTATAAGTAACGTAATTATTTTACCCCGAAAAATATACGTTTAAAAGTTAAATTTAAAATTAAATTAAATTTGGAATTTTGGGATATATTATGTACTTATTGTATCTGTAAACAAATATGTAGGGTGACTAGATTTTCGGACCACCCTGTACATAAAAAGCCAACATATGTTCAACTCAACCTCCTGTTATTTGTTTTGATGTTTGCATGTTTTTATTTATATAGGGATACCCTTCTTTTTTTTTTTCGTCTGCTTTTCATTTTAAATCGAATTAGAATTAATTAAATCGATTATTTAAGTTCTAATTTTTGTCTAAATCGAAAAGTAGTAACATAATGAGCATCAATAAAAAATTTTTTTTTAAAAAGCAAAATAATATTACACATGTAGTTTATTTTTAATACATTCAAAACGATTTTTTCGGTTAATTTTTTCCCCAATATGGCTGTAAACGCTGTCTAAAGATTCCTTGTTTACAAAATAAATTTAACCCTCACGATTGAAATTCTTTTTACCAAAAATCAGGGAATTATCCGATTTTAATGAGATTTTCAGTGTTGATTTATCAATGAATGACATTTATAATGCATCAGTTATTTTATTTCAAAACTTTCTGATTTAATTAGGTATTTCTGCTATGATAAATCAATATATAAAATTCATTTAAAATATGAGTATCATGATGTTAAGTTTAAAATGTCATATTATTAGATTCTAAAAACATATTTTTTTAATAACTACTTTACTTTAGTATCAATCTCTTATAATTTTTTGTCGAAAACTCTATTAAAAATTTATTGCCCCCTTTAAACAGAATAAATATTAATGTATAATTTTTTTCTTTTATAAGATAATAACCAATCAAATAATTATTGAAATGAGTAAAAAAAAATCTCCAGAAATTATTTTTAGTTTTTATTTTCTGATTTTCGGTACTTATTTTCCACCAGAGTCTCATCCTTAAAAACTTTTTTCTTCTATTCACACCTTCTGTCTTTTGTCTTTTTATTCATACAGAAATTAGTATATGGGGTTGTAAGAGGTTTTAAAGGTAGCTGGATATTCTCGGTGCGTGTTGTTAGGGTTTTGCTTTTAACACCAGCTCTTCGTCACAAATATTACACAAATGTTAATTAATGCTCATATTTTGAAAGATTAATTATACATCTAGTTGAGTTTCTCATCTGTATCTGTATTTGTGATGGCATCACACTGGGTTGGTTGAGCTGGCTCCATCCAATAAGTTTGCCGTATCCTGAATGAAGGTAAACCATGCACAGCAATCCAACGCAATCGATGATATGAGCGTGAGATATCTCCCAATTCACTAATTCAGCAATTCAATTCACGCACACACCGCAATAAAGAGATACACTCGCCAACAAAATAATATATAAGTTGCTGACGCTAAAAGAAAGTTTACTCAACGGTAGCCTAAAACGAAGTGACCAAAATAACATGGTTCTTATGCATAGGCTCCAGATGAACTTCCGTTTGGAAAACAAGAATTCCTAAACAATAAAGAAAATAATATTGTAAATAAAATTTGCATTTTCATCCAATCCAAACGATTCCCGGGTGAAATGAAATAAACAATATAATCATCAATAAACAATATGATAATCAATAAATAAAGTAATGAAATATCAATAAACAATATGATAATCAATAAACAAAGTAATGAAATATCAATAAACAATATGATAATCAATAAACAATATAATAATAAATAAACAATATGATAATCAATAAACAATATGATAATCAATAAATAAAGTAATGAAATATCAATAAACAATATGATAATCAATAAACAATATGATAATCAATAAATAAAATATCAATAAACAATATGATAATCAATAAACAATATAATAATAAATAAACAATATGATAATCAATAAACAATATGATAATCAATAGTAATGAAATATCAATAAACAATATGATAATCAATAAACAATATAATAATAAATAAACAATATGATAATCAATAAACAATATGATAATCAATAAATAAAGTAATGAAATATCAATAAACAATATGATAATCAATAAACAATATGATAATCAATAAATAAAGTAATGAAATATCAATAAACAAAATCAATAAACAAAAACAGTCACTGGTACATTTCCACTGCCCCCCCCCCCCCTATTCTCGATACAGGGCCTGTCAACAATTTATGACACCATAAATTGTAACATCCTCATTCAAAATTATTTATGTACATACAGTGACATGAAATTATTTTTTCTTTCCTATTCTTCTTCTCTTTGTTTAAGTATACAATCAATGTAACTAACATTTTCTAAATATTTGATGATATATTTAATGCTTAGATGATCTTGTATTTATGATAGGGAGTTACATTACATTGGGCTCATTGGAAAGAGAAAATATCCCGTCAAAAATATTTAATCTATGTGATCTATAAATAATTATTGGGATTAGGCTATAGACAAAGAGGATTATCTTTTGAGGTACACACACACATACACACACACACACACACACACACATAAATAATAAAAAACAATATAAATACAAATATATTTTATGTTGTATAAGATCATAATGGATTATTATGATAAGAGGTCTATTTAATTTTGAACACAGATTTTAAAGATACATAAAATAAAAGAAGATAAAAATAGATAAGAATATTTGTGTGTGTGTGTGTGTGTGTGTGTGTGTATAGATATAAGAATAGATGTATGGCTCTATAGTTTATGTTTTAACAAGAAAATATCATAGAATATGTTCTTAATAACAATTAAGTTCATTTCAAATAATGCGCAAGCACAATAAAGAATACATTTTATATTTTCATGTTAAAACATTCATTTGTATCAATTCAAACAAATTTGTATTTTCAGTGTAGATTTATGGTGAAATGAAAATGGCCGACCAACACATATGGCTTCCTCAAAGTGAAATAAACAAGGGGAGGTTACTCTCATTTATGGAGCTAATGTTTAGATAACCCAATTATCAATCAATAATACCAAAAAAACAAAAACAAAAAAAAAACAAAAAAAAACAATAACATCAAACAAACATTTGACATAAGACAAAATTATTGGCCATTTTCTGAGATTTTTATATATCTAAAAAATTATTACTAACAATATTTCTTTTTCTTTGCGGAAGAATAAAGTGATATATATATTTACCAACCCCTCCGCACAAGCAGGATGCGACACAAGGTCAATTTCTTAAGCAGAGTTTAACAGGTTTGAATTCAGAGTTTTCCTTGTCCTAGACCGGTTGCCTAACCAAGGTTAAAGAGCCCAGACTGCCCTACTATTTACCCATAGCTGGAGGAAGAGTAGGATTCATACCTTTTCCAAGGGTATTAGCGCTAAGTGAAATGCAATTACCATGTCCAGGATTTGAACTCGGGGCGACGAGTCCATTTCCCATGACTTTAACCATTACACCACACGCTTCTTATAAAATAAGAATAAAGTGATATAAGTCATTCCTTTTTTTTTCTTTTTTTTCTTTTTCAAAATATCCTGATTTTTACTGGTCAGGGAATGTATCCTTATTGTACAGTGTTAATCTTTATTCTCTATTATTGCTTTTAAATAGCTAAATAATGGACCATTCCGTTTTTATTAGAAAGGAAGGAAGAAGGGACATGCTACACAGCAAAAATATCATAAGAAAGAAAGATAGAGTGTAGGATAAAGATAGAGAGAGGGGATGAGAATGCAAAAACAAAAACGCTAATCTATTTAGCTCCCTCTGATTTTAAATCTAATGAATCTTCTTACTACAGGTACTTACCTGATTCTAGAGGACCTACTGAGAGCGATGGCCAAAGGATGGATGGTGCAAAAGAGTCAAGGGAATATCATTGACTATTCCTGAATTGTGTAACAACTGGATGCAGTCTAGAGGACCTACTGAGAGCGATGGCCAAAGGATGGATGGTGCAAAAGAGTCAAGGGAATATCATTGACTATTCCTGAATTGTGTAACAACTGGATGCAGTCTAGAGGACCTACTGAGAGCGATGGCCAAGGATGGATGGTGCAAAAGAGTCAAGGGAATATCATTGACTATTCCTGAATTGTGTAACAACTGGATGCAGTCTAGAGGACCTACTGAGAGCGATGGCCAAAGGATGGATGGTGCAAAAGAGTCAAGGGAATATCATTGACTATTCCTGAATTGTGTAACAACTGGATGCAGTCTAGAGGACCTACTGAGAGCGATGGCCAAAGGATGGATGGTGCAAAAGAGTCAAGGGAATATCATTGACTATTCCTGAATTGTGTAACAACTGGATGCAGTCTAGAGGACCTACTGAGAGCGATGGCCAAAGGATGGATGGTGCAAAAGAGTCAAGGGAATATCATTGACTATTCCTGAATTGTGTAACAACTGGATGCAGTCTAGAGGACCTACTGAGAGCGATGGCCAAAGGATGGATGGTGCAAAAGAGTCAAGGGAATATCATTGACTATTCCTGAATTGTGTAACAACTGGATGCAGTCTAGAGGACCTACTGAGAGCGATGGCCAAAGGATGGATGGTGCAAAAGAGTCAAGGGAATATCATTGACTATTCCTGAATTATGTAACAACTGGATGCAGTCTAGAGGACCTACTGAGAGCGATGGCCAAAGGATGGATGGTGCAAAAGAGTCAAGGGAATATCATTGACTATTCCTGAATTGTGTAACAACTGGATGCAGTCTAGAGGACCTACTGAGAGCGATGGCCAAAGGATGGATGGCGCAAAAGAGTCAAGGGAATATCATTGACTATTCCTGAATTGTGTAACAACTGGATGCAGTCTAGAGGACCTACTGAGAGCGATGGCCAAAGGATGGATGGTGCAAAAGAGTCAAGGGAATATCATTGACTATTCCTGAATTATGTAACAACTGGATGCAGTCTAGAGGACCTACTGAGAGCGATGGCCAAAGGATGGATGGTGCAAAAGAGTCAAGGGAATATCATCGGCTATTCCTGAATTGTGTAACAACTGGATGCAGTCTAGAGGACCTACTGAGAGCGATGGCCAAAGGATGGATGGTGCAAAAGAGTCAAGGGAATATCATCGACTATTCCTGAATTGTGTAACAACTGGATGCAGTCTAGAGGACCTACTGAGAGCGATGGCCAAAGGATGGATGGTGCAAAAGAGTCAAGGGAATATCATTGACTATTCCTGAATTGTGTAACAACTGGATGCAGTCTAGAGACCTACTGAGAGCGATGGCCAAAGGATGGATGGTGCAAAAGAGTCAAGGGAATATCATTGACTATTCCTGAATTGTGTAACAACTGGATGCAGTCTAGAGGACCTACTGAGAGCGATGGCCAAAGGATGGATGGTGCAAAAGAGTCAAGGAAATATCATCGGCTATTCCTGAATTGTGTAACAACTGGATGCAGTCTAGAGGACCTACTGAGAGCGATGGCCAAAGGATGGATGGTGCAAAAGAGTCAAGGGAATATCATTGACTATTCCTGAATTGTGTAACAACTGGATGCAGTCTAGAGGACCTACTGAGAGCGATGGCCAAAGGAAGGATGGTGCAAAAGAGTCAAGGGAATATCATTGACTATTCCTGAATTGTGTAACAACTGGATGCAGTCTAGAGGACCTACTGTGAGCGATGGCCAAAGGATGGATGGTACAAAAGAGTCAAAGGAATATCATTGACTATTCCTGAATTGTGTAACAACTGGATGCAGTCTAGAGGACCTACTGAGAGCGATGGCCAAAGGATGGATGGTGCAAAAGAGTCAAGGGAATATCATCGACTATTCCTGAATTGTGTAACAACTGGATGCAGTCTAGAGGACCTACTGAGAGCGATGGCCAAAGGATGGATGGTGCAAAAGAGTCAAGGGAATATCATTGACTATTCCTGAATTGTGTAACAACTGGATGCAGTCTAGAGGACCTACTGAGAGCGATGGCCAAAGGATGGATGGTGCAAAAGAGTCAAGGGAATATCATTGACTATTCCTGAATTGTGTAACAACTGGATGCAGTCTAGAGGACCTACTGAGAGCGATGGCCAAAGGATGGATGGTGCAAAAGAGTCAAGGGAATATCATTGACTATTCCTGAATTGTGTAACAACTGGATGCAGTCTAGAGGACCTACTGAGAGCGATGGCCAAAGGATGGATGGTGCAAAAGAGTCAAGGGAATATCATTGACTATTCCTGAATTGTGTAACAACTGGATGCAGTCTAGAGGACCTACTGAGAGCGATGGCCAAAGGATGGATGGTGCAAAAGAGTCAAGGGAATATCATTGACTATTCCTGAATTATGTAACAAACTGGATGCAGTCTAGAGGACCTACTGAGAGCGATGGCCAAAGGATGGATGGTGCAAAAGAGTCAAGGGAATATCATTGACTATTCCTGAATTATGTAACAACTGGATGCAGTCTAGAGGACCTACTGAGAGCGATGGCCAAAGGATGGATGGTGCAAAGAGTCAAGGGAATATCATTGACTATTCCTGAATTATGTAAAACTGGATGCAGTCTAGAGGACTACTGAGAGCGATGGCCAAGGATGGATGGTGCAAAAGAGTCAAGGGAATCATTGACTATTCCTGAATTTGTAACAACTGGATGCAGTCTAGAGGACCTACTGAGAGCGATGGCCAAAGGATGGATGGTGCAAAAGAGTCAAGGGAATATCATTGACTATTCCTGAATTGTGTAACAACTGGATGCAGTCTAGAGGACCTACTGAGAGCGATGGCCAAAGGATGGATGGTGCAAAAGAGTCAAGGGAATATCATTGACTATTCCTGAATTATGTAACAACTGGATGCAGTCTAGAGGACCTACTGAGAGCGATGGCCAAAGGAAGGATGTGCAAAAGAGTCAAGGAATATCATTGACTATTCCTGAATTGTGTAACAACTGGATGCAGTCTAGAGGACCTACTGAGAGCGATGGCCAAAGGATGGATGGTGCAAAAGAGTCAAGGAAATATCATCGGCTATTCCTGAATTGTGTAACAACTGGATGCAGTCTAGAGGACCTACTGAGAGCGATGGCCAAAGGATGGATGGTGCAAAAGAGTCAAGGGAATATCATTGACTATTCCTGAATTGTGTAACAACTGGATGCAGTCTAGAGGACCTACTGAGAGCGATGGCCAAAGGAAGGATGGTGCAAAAGAGTCAAGGGAATATCATTGACTATTCCTGAATTGTGTAACAACTGGATGCAGTCTAGAGGACCTACTGAGAGCGATGGCCAAAGGATGGATGGTGCAAAAGAGTCAAGGGAATATCATTGACTATTCCTGAATTATGTAACAACTGGATGCAGTCTAGAGGACCTACTGAGAGCGATGGCCAAAGGATGGATGGTGCAAAAGAGTCAAGGGAATATCATTGACTATTCCTGAATTGTAACAACTGGATGCAGTCTAGAGGACCTACTGAGAGCGATGGCCAAAGGAAGGATGGTGCAAAAGAGTCAAGGGAATATCATTGACTATTCCTGAATTGTGTAACAACTGGATGCAGTCTAGAGGACCTACTGAGAGCGATGGCCAAAGGATGGATGGTGCAAAAGAGTCAAGGGAATATCATTGACTATTCCTGAATTATGTAACAACTGGATGCAGTCTAGAGGACCTACTGAGAGCGATGGCCAAAGGAAGGATGGTGCAAAAGAGTCAAGGGAATATCATTGACTATTCCTGAATTGTGTAACAACTGGATGCAGTCTAGAGGACCTACTGAGAGCGATGGCCAAAGGATGGATGGTGCAAAAGAGTCAAGGAAATATCATCGCTATTCCTGAATTGTGTAACAACTGGATGCAGTCTAGAGGACCTACTGAGAGCGATGGCCAAAGGATGGATGGTGCAAAAGAGTCAAGGGAATATCATTGACTATTCCTGAATTGTGTAACAACTGGATGCAGTCTAGAGGACCTACTGAGAGCGATGGCCAAAGGAAGGATGGTGCAAAAGAGTCAAGGGAATATCATTGACTATTCCTGAATTGTGTAACAACTGGATGCAGTCTAGAGGACCTACTGTGAGCGATGGCCAAAGGATGGATGGTACAAAAGAGTCAAAAATATCATTGACTATTCCTGAATTGTGTAACTGGATGCAGAGCGATGGCCATGGATGGTGCAAAAGAGTCAAGGGAATATCATCGACTATTCCTGAATTGTGTAACAACTGGATGCAGTCTAGAGGACCTACTGAGAGCGATGGCCAAAGGATGGATGGTGCAAAGAGTCAAGGGAATATCATTGACTATTCCTGAATTGTGTAACAACTGGATGCAGTCTAGAGGACCTACTGAGAGCGATGGTCAAAGGATGGATGGTGCAAAAGAGTCAAGGAATATCATTGACTATTCCTGAATTGTGTAACAACTGGATGCAGTCTAGAGGACCTACTGAGAGCGATGGCCAAAGGATGGATGGTGCAAAAGAGTCAAGGGAATATCATTGACTATTCCTGAATTGTGTAACAACTGGATGCAGTCTAGAGGACCTACTGAGAGCGATGGCCAAAGGATGGATGGTGCAAAAGAGTCAAGGGAATATCATCGACTATTCCTGAATTGTGTAACAACTGGATGCAGTCTAGAGGACCTACTGAGAGCGATGGCCAAGGATGGATGGTGCAAAAGAGTCAAGGGAATATCATTGACTATTCCTGAATTATGTAACAACTGGATGCAGTCTAGAGGACCTACTGAGAGCGATGGCCAAAGGATGGATGGTGCAAAAGAGTCAAGGGAATATCATTGACTATTCCTGAATTATGTAACAACTGGATGCAGTCTAGAGGACCTACTGAGAGCGATGGCCAAAGGATGGATGGTGCAAAAGAGTCAAGGGAATATCATTGACTATTCCTGAATTATGTAACAACTGGATGCAGTCTAGAGGACCTACTGAGAGCGATGGCCAAAGGAAGGATGGTGCAAAAGAGTCAAGGGAATATCATTGACTATTCCTGAATTGTGTAACAACTGGATGCAGTCTAGAGGACCTACTGAGAGCGATGGCCAAAGGATGGATGGTGCAAAAGAGTCAAGGGAATATCATTGACTATTCCTGAATTATGTAACAACTGGATGCAGTCTAGAGGACCTACTGAGAGCGATGGCCAAAGGAAGGATGGTGCAAAAGAGTCAAGGGAATATCATTGACTATTCCTGAATTGTGTAACAACTGGATGCAGTCTAGAGGACCTACTGAGAGCGATGGCCAAAGGATGGATGGTGCAAAAGAGTCAAGGGAATATCATCGGCTATTCCTGAATTGTGTAACAACTGGATGCAGTCTAGAGGACCTACTGAGAGCGATGACCAAAGGATGGATGGTGCAAAAGAGTCAAGGGAATATCATCGACTATTCCTGAATTGTGTAACAACTGGATGCAGTCTAGAGGACCTACTGAGAGCGATGGCCAAAGGATGGATGGTGCAAAAGAGTCAAGGGAATATCATTGACTATTCCTGAATTGTGTAACAACTGGATGCAGTCTAGAGGACCTACTGTGAGCGATGGCCAAAGGATGGATGGTACAAAAGAGTCAAGGGAATATCATTGACTATTCCTGAATTGTGTAACAACTGGATGCAGTCTAGAGGACCTACTGAGAGCGATGGCCAAAGGATGGATGGTGCAAAAGAGTCAAGGGAATATCATTGACTATTCCTGAATTGTGTAACAACTGGATGCAGTCTAGAGGACCTACTGAGAGCGATGGCCAAAGGATGGATGGTGCAAAAGAGTCAAGGGAATATCATTGACTATTCCTGAATTATGTAACAACTGGATGCAGTCTAGAGGACCTACTGAGAGCGATGGCAAAGGATGGATGGTGCAAAAGAGTCAAGGGAATATCATTGACTATTCCTGAATTGTGTAACAACTGGATGCAGTCTAGAGGACCTACTGAGAGCGATGGCCAAAGGATGGATGGTGCAAAAGAGTCAAGGGAATATCATTGACTATTCCTGAATTGTGTAACAACTGGATGCAGTCTAGAGGACCTACTGAGAGCGATGGCCAAAGGATGGATGGTGCAAAAGAGTCAAGGGAATATCATCGACTATTCCTGAATTGTGTAACAACTGGATGCAGTCTAGAGACCTACTGAGAGCGATGGCCAAAGGATGGATGGTGCAAAAGAGTCAAGGGAATATCATTGACTATTCCTGAATTATGTAACAACTGGATGCAGTCTAGAGGACCTACTGAGAGCGATGGCCAAAGGATGGATGGTGCAAAAGAGTCAAGGGAATATCATTGACTATTCCTGAATTATGTAACAACTGGATGCAGTCTAGAGGACCTACTGAGAGCGATGGCCAAAGGATGGATGGTGCAAAAGAGTCAAGGAATATCATTGACTATTCCTGAATTATGTAACAACTGGATGCAGTCTAGAGGACCTACTGAGAGCGATGGCCAAAGGAAGGATGGTGCAAAAGAGTCAAGGGAATATCATTGACTATTCCTGAATTGTGTAACAACTGGATGCAGTCTAGAGGACCTACTGAGAGCGATGGCCAAAGGATGGATGGTGCAAAAGAGTCAAGGGAATATCATTGACTATTCCTGAATTATGTAACAACTGGATGCAGTCTAGAGGACCTACTGAGAGCGATGGCCAAAGGAAGGATGGTGCAAAAGAGTCAAGGGAATATCATTGACTATTCCTGAATTGTGTAACAACTGGATGCAGTCTAGAGGACCTACTGAGAGCGATGGCCAAAGGATGGATGGTGCAAAAGAGTCAAGGGAATATCATCGGCTATTCCTGAATTGTGTAACAACTGGATGCAGTCTAGAGGACCTACTGAGAGCGATGACCAAAGGATGGATGGTGCAAAAGAGTCAAGGGAATATCATCGACTATTCCTGAATTGTGTAACAACTGGATGCAGTCTAGAGGACCTACTGAGAGCGATGGCCAAAGGATGGATGGTGCAAAAGAGTCAAGGGAATATCATTGACTATTCCTGAATTGTGTAACAACTGGATGCAGTCTAGAGGACCTACTGAGAGCGATGGCCAAAGATGGATGGTGCAAAAGAGTCAAGGGAATATCATTGACTATTCCTGAATTGTGTAACAACTGGATGCAGTCTAGAGGACCTACTGAGAGCGATGGCCAAAGGATGGATGGTGCAAAAGAGTCAAGGGAATATCATTGACTATTCCTGAATTGTGTAACAACTGGATGCAGTCTAGAGGACCTACTGAGAGCGATGGCCAAAGGATGGATGGTGCAAAAGAGTCAAGGGAATATCATTGACTATTCCTGAATTATGTAACAACTGGATGCAGTCTAGAGGACCTACTGAGAGCTCAAAAGAGTCAAGAAATATCATCGGCTATTCCTGAATATGCAGTCTAGAGGATCTACTGTGAGCGATGGCCAAAGGATGGATGGTGCAAAAGAGTCAAGGAATATCATTGACTATTCCTGAATTGTGTAACAACTGGATGCAGTCTAGAGGATCTACTGTGAGCGATGGCCAAAGGATGGATGGTGCAAAAGAGTCAAGGGAATATCATTGACTATTCCTGAATTATGTAACAACTGGATGCAGTCTAGAGGACCTACTGAGAGCGATGGCCAAAGGATGGATGGTGCAAAAGAGTCAAGGAATATCATTGACTATTCCTGAATTATGTAACAACTGGATGCAGTCTAGAGGACCTACTGAGAGCGATGGCCAAAGGACGGATGGTGCAAAAGAGTCAAGGGAATATCATTGACTATTCCTGAATTGGTAACAACTGGATGCAGTCTAGAGGACCTACTGAGAGCGATGGCCAAAGGATGGATGGTGCAAAAGAGTCAAGGGAATATCATTGACTATTCCTGAATTGTGTAACAACTGGATGCAGTCTAGAGGACCTACTGAGAGCGATGGCCAAAGGATGGATGGTGCAAAGAGTCAAGGGAATATCATTGACTATTCCTGAATTGTGTAACAACTGGATGCAGTCTAGAGGACCTACTGAGAGCGATGGCCAAAGGATGGATGGTGCAAAAGAGTCAAGGGAATATCATTGACTATTCCTGAATTGTGTAACAACTGGATGCAGTCTAGAGGACCTACTGAGAGCGATGGCCAAAGGATGGATGGTGCAAAAGAGTCAAGGGAATATCATTGACTATTCCTGAATTGTGTAACAACTGGATGCAGTCTAGAGGACCTACTGAGAGCGATGGCCAAAGGATGGATGGTGCAAAAGAGTCAAGGGAATATCATCGGCTATTCCTGAATTGCGTAACAACTGGATGCAGTCTAGAGGATCTACTGTGAGCGATGGCCAAAGGATGGATGGTGCAAAAGAGTCAAGGGAATATCATTGACTATTCCTGAATTGTGTAACAACTGGATGCAGTCTAGAGGACCTACTGAGAGCGATGGCCAAAGGATGGATGGTGCAAAAGAGTCAAGGGAATATCATTGACTATTCCTGAATTGTGTAACAACTGGATGCAGTCTAGAGGACCTACTGAGAGCGATGGCCAAAGGATGGATGGTGCAAAAGAGTCAAGGGAATATCATCGGCTATTCCTGAATTGCGTAACAACTGGATGCAGTCTAGAGGATCTACTGTGAGCGATGGCCAAAGGATGGATGGTGCAAAAGAGTCAAGGGAATATCTACTATCAATACCAAAAAAAATATGGTGAAAACAAAATATTAGACGAACATTTCCTTGTTGTATACCCACAACTGCGACAATATTTTCAGTTATGTGACTACAAAACCAAAGAAATGTGTTATTATATTAAGCAATATCTAAAGTCATCCTTTTTCATTAAATGGTTTTTAAGGTTTAAAAAATTACTAATTGCCTCATTGTTATTTTTTCAATTGTGTTAATCTTTATTCTCTATCATTTCTTTTAATTTTTTTTTTGATACTTCTTTACAAGAACACCACATAAGGTCAGCTTTAAAGTGAAGTTTAATAAGTTTGAATTCAGAGTTTTCATTCTCCTAGACTGGTTACCATACCTAAGTTAAAGAGCCCAGTCTGCCCTCTTATTTACTCATAGCTAGAGGGAGAATAGTTGGATTCATACCTTTTATAGGCATGTGCATTTTGTCGCTGGCTCTAAAAATGGGTGCTTACAGGAAATTCTTCTAAAAATCATATAAAATAAACTAACTATCCGATTTTAATAAAACTTTCAGTATATGAAGTAATAAAAGACAAACTTTTATTGTAAATAAATGTTTACTAAATTGAAAAGACTAATAATTTTTTTCGTTAGTTTTTGTTTCGCGCATTGATCGCCCGTACAAAGATCTTAGTAATTTTTTTTTTTTTTTGGATATAAATAATTTTTACATTTTTGGAAAGATAATTTAATGACGGAACATATGTAAAAAAAAAAAACTAAATCGCTACTAATTCGGTTTTGGTAATAGGGCATCTTAAACATCGAAACTTTAATCTCGTAAATAAGAAAAAATATGTATTTTTTTTTTTTTTTTTTCTAAATTGTTAGATTATTTTCTAAAAAAATTTATATTAAAAGTTCCTATTATCTACATTTTTATTTTATTTTTCAGGGATTTTTAAAAATTTATAAAATGTAAAATAAATACTTTTGTTTAGCAGATATCAAAATCGTATTTATTAATCAAAGAAAATATTGTATAAAAAATATCTAGCTAAAAATAATGGCATAACACATTTCGGTTTTTATTTTTTTTTAATTTAAAGATAATGTTTGAATTACAAATTGTCGTCATTCTTATTAATGAATGGATCTAACGGAAATAATATCCGCTTTGGTTTTTGAGGAAAACTCTTGTTGTTGTTGTGTAGCGCTGGGTCGTTGAGGTACATAAGTTAAATCGTGAGACATCAAGGAAATGCTAAATTAGTAATTTGTTTTTGCTTCAGAAAAGAAATTATTATACGTACGATCGTCCATACAAAAAAATAGTGCACACGTCAAGATGCGATAACTATGTCAACAAAGATTAAGAATTTACGGGAATTTACTTTAAAATGCAAAAATTTAGGTTTTATGTAAGAGAAATTGTTTTTTTTCTTTTTCATAACACATAAACTTTGAATTGTTCTTTAAATTAAACGTAAAAGAAAACATTAAAAAGTTAATTTTCAATTTTTTTTATTGACGTTTTAAAATATTTTTTAAACAATCCTCGTGCGTATTAAAAGAGTGTGTTTTGCACATAGCTACCTTTTCTCAAGTGTATTATGTGAAATGCAAAAAGCATTGTCCAGGACGCCGTGTCCGTTTCTGAGGCATGCATGGATGGATGTCAAAAACGTCTGTAAATGGTGTAGGTAGGCCCTATACTATTACTCTATATACTCTAAACCTTATTAAAGCATTTTTACCAGGTTTCATATTACATATTTGTAATTAGTTTTATTCTAAAATTAAAGTAAAGATGAAAAAAAAAACCCAAAAAACAACTTTACTATAAGATTAAATAAAACTACTACTAGTACTTTTCAATTTAAATCCCTGCCTTTTAAACAGAATTGCCTTTTTAATCCTTAGAACCCTGTACCACCCCATGTCACGCACGTAAGGTCCCACACTCTGGTCTCCTGTAAAAATAAATGTAAAATGTTGTAATGTTTCATTTAATAGTCTGATTGGCTGTATTGTTGCCTAGCAACAATAGCTGTGGAGAAATGAGAATTTTCTGGCATTTCTTTTTTCATTTATTTCTTTTTCATTTAAAAAATTTTTTTATTTTATTTATTTATTTATTTAATTTTTTTTGTTGCAAGAAGTAAAGGTCTCCACTTTAAAAGCCGACCTTGTGTCGAATTCTACTTATATTAGGAATACCCAATTTTTCGTCTGCTAAATTTTTTTAAAACTAATTAAAATTGATTAAATCGATTATTTAAGGTAAAGTTTTTGTGTAAGTCGAAAAGTAGTAATATAATGAGCATCAATAAAAAAAAAAAAAGCAAAATAATATTACACTTGTAAATTATTTTTAATACATTTAAAACGATTTTTTCAGTCAATTTCGATCAAGATGCCCGCCAGACGCTGTTTTAAATCCGTGTTTACAAAATAAATTGTAACATTCGCGATTGAAAAAAAAAAAAAATCAGGGAATTATCCGATTTTAATTAAATTTTAAGTATTGATTTATCAATTAATGAATTTTATAATGCATCAGTTATTTTATTTCAAAACTTTAATTTTATTATATCTGCTATGATAAATGGTACGACCAATTTTCCCTGTGAAATTTACCCCCCCCCCCATATTTAACACAATGAAATTTGCATATTTATATATTATATTAATATATATTAATATTATCTTGAAATATTTTTGTCCATTCGAAAGAAGAAACATTTAACAAACTCCTGATTTAATTTTTTTTTTTTTTTTTTAGCTGACGGAAATAATGAAAATTATGATTGAAAAACAATGTTTTTATTTTTGCACCTTTAAATCATCTGAAATTTAACGTAGCCAAAAACAAGTTACGACAAGAGGATTTTTAAAAAATTCTATGAAAAATTAATTAATGGTCCGATTTTCACGAAAATTTACAGAATTGCTTTTCTTTTGATGAAAATATGTCTGAAATAGTTTTTTTCCTAAAATATATTTGGGGAAATATTTTTTTTCAGAGGTCTACCCCACCCCTTAATATTTTATTTTGTGACATATGAAAAAAATGAACCGGCAAAAAAACGATTTTTACTTTTTTTTCTATAAAGATAATAGTCTGAATAACTATATCAATAGATTTGTATAAAATTCAAGGCGGTAGTTTTTATAGAAAAAAAATCATGAATTATGAAATAAAAAGTGCTAACAAATGTCATAATATTATTATTTGAAAACTTTTTTTTCTTTTTTAATTGATATGTACTATATTCTATTAAATTCTCAAGAAAATTTTTTTTAAAGAAATTAATTTTTAAGAGATTTTAAATCTTTTGTTTGCTTAAATATTTTTGTTGTTTTTAATGTTTAAAAAATTTTTTTGTGTGTACAAATCGAATTTTTCTCTAATATTTAAATATAATATAACACTGAATTTTAGAATTCAGGTGAACTAAAAATTTGTCCGATCCACGATATATTAATATTTTTAAGCGAATTTAAGAGTTGTTGTTTTTTTAATTTTTTTAATGTAGAATAGTAATGTTTGATTCTTATAATATACGGAAGAGCAAAACTGACAATATTTGTAATATTTATTGTATTTTCTTTGCTTCAGTTACACTATAAGTTCAACTAAAAAAAAATATTCTGAAACTACTACAAAAAATCTTTCAAAAATCGTTGAAAACCAATAATCGGTTATTGAATATGCACAAGAAAACAATTATGTCGAATACAACCACCCATACATTTAAATGTATAATTGTCAAAGAGAAATATTATGTAACTTTACAGTCCCCATTTCTTAAATAAAAATCAGTCTTTTGCAAGTTAAACGAACTGTTTCATTTATTTTTTCAAGATAACGGTGTAATTTTTCCCAATCGGATAATTTGATATTTGAATTAACTGTTTATCTTTGTAACAACTATGTATGATCGTTACTTTTTTGCGGGATTTTTAAAAAACAAAGTAAAAGAATATTTACTTTCGTTTATTCAATATGGCCTAAACAGATCACGTGATCCGATTTTGGAGATACCTAGTAATTTAAAAGAAAGAATAAGTCAACACTGGAATTTTTATTAAAATCAGATAATTCTCTAATTTTTGGTATTTTTTCTTTCAATGTCGATCCACCGTAGGTAAAGAGATCACCTGACAATTTCTCCCTGTCAATTTTGTTGTAAACAAAACCAACAAGAATTTTTATAGCGTCTTTATTTTGCGTGTTTAGACCAAAAAGAAAAATATATTTCATTTAAAAGTTATTCCTTTTTCTGCACATAGTATATTTAATTTTTTTGTAATGATTTCTAAGAAACTGTAATAAGCCTTAAAATCGTTACAAAAACCCATTTTTGCAAAGTTTTGGCAAAACTTGCAAATTAGTCGGAAAATTAAAACGGAAAGTTTTTTGGTGGTCCCCCATGACAGTTCAACTACAGTCTATGAATGAACTTTTTGCGAATTGGGTTACGGTTTAAGGGTTTGGGGATTAAGGTTGTTTTTAATTACGTATTGCTTTTAAAAAAAACAACAAAAAACCCAAAATTACTATACATTTAATTAACCATTGAAATTAATTATTGAATCCAACGGTAGACACATTAGTCTCAGTTGTTTGTGTTAGTATTACAATGTATAATTTCAATTAAACTTGGTTTAATAAATATTTTTCAACATTAAATGTATAGTAATTTGGGTTTTTGTTGTTGTTTTTTAAGCAATATGTAATTAAAAACAACCTTAAACCCATTAATAGCACGGGCCTTTCGGGACCTGTGTTTGTTAATGTAAATTAGGGACTGGCAAACCGAGCCTAATATGTGTTTTAGACAAAATGACTTTAGCCCCCCTACAGAAAATAATTTACCAAAAATCAGGAAATTATCGGATTTTAATGAAATTTTCAGTGTTTATGTATCAATGAATGATCTTTATAATGCATTATTTATTTTATTTCAAAACTTTCTCATTTTTTCAGGTCACTTAATTTTGACCCCCTTATGTTGGGGGCGTAAAATGTTTTGCAAGTTGACCATATCTGATACTAATTACAGTATAAATAAAGAGATAAAAGACCGAAGTTATGAATAGAAACAAAAAAAATTTTTTTACGTTGGCTTTTCTATGAGAAAATAAGTACCGAAAATCGAAAAATAAAATGTAAAAAAGAATAAATAATTAATTTTTTAGGAGATTTCTTTTTTACTCATTTCGATAATTATTTAATTGGCTATTATTTTATAAAAGAAAAAATTATACATCGATGTTTTTCTGCTTAAAAAGGGGAGGGGGTACATTTTCAATCGAGTTTTTCTTTAAAACTTATTACTTTTGGCACCTAAAATAAGGTTTGCATTAAATAGATATTTATTTTTAAAATCTAAAAATATAAGATTTTAAACTTAACATTGGGAGTTTCATATTTTAAATGAATTTTATATATTCATTTTTCATAGCAAAAATACTAAATTAAAGTTTTGAAATAAAATAACGGATGCATTATAAAATTCATTAATTGTTAAATCAATGTTGAAAATTTCATTAAAATCGGATAATTACCTGATTTTTTGGTAATTTTTTTTGCAATCGCGAATGTTACAGTAAAATTGTAAACAAGCACTTAAAACAAAAAAGAGGCTGAATGGAGGATATCGTCGAAATTGACCAAAACAAATGGTTTTAAATCTTTTAAAAATAAACTGCATATGTAATGATGTTTTTCTTTTTTTAATGATGGTTATTATGCTACTACTTATCGATTTAGACAAAGTTTAACCTTAAATAATAGATTTAATTATTCTTAATTCGCTTTTAAAACTCGTAGTATCCGATTTTTTTGCTACTCCCTAATGTAAATTAACAGCGTCGATCCCAGGGGGCTATCCCCCCAGGCAACACCTGCCCCCTCGATTTAAAGAGGCAGGGCTGGGATTATTGCCCAGCGCCTGAGGCGCCCCCCTCGAGGAGGAATGTCGACGGGATCGACGCATTTTTTGTGTCTACCACCCATGAGCTTCGGCTTGTAGGTGGGCCCACATAAAAATGTCCTTGTGTTACGCCCTCATAAGTGGGGTGAGAGGCAAATACCTTAAAAACAACCTTAATCCCCAAACCCCTAAATCGTAACCCAATTCGCAAAAAGTTCATTGTCATGGGGGACCACAAAAAAACTTTCCGTTTTAATTTTCCGACCAATTTGCAAGTTTAGCCACATTGTGTATACTTTCCCCCCCCCCCTAAAAGTTAAAACAAAGCGGAAAGAGAAAGGAGAGAATGATAACTAATACGTCCGCATTCCCCACCCGATATAACACCCTCCGCAGCCTCATCTCTCACCTTAGACTTTACCTTCCCACCTAACACCACCCCTATGTTCAGACATTTTCTACTGGAGTTTTGAAAAAAAAAAAAGAAAGTTAAAATCCATCTCTCTCCAGACATCATGACCTAAATTCACCGATTTTGAAGTGACAGTTGTGTTCATTTTAAATCTATTTACAAATTTCAAATAGTTTTGTTAATTTCAGTTAACATTTTCGAAGTTAAAATTAAAGTTAATTCAACACCAGATAAAATTTTGTCATTTTGATCCTAAAACATCTAAATTTTCTATTGAAAAATGTTACCAGTTTTTACACTCGTTTACAATGCTACACCCAAATTTTAACCCTAACCTTTTAAAATGTTTCTGTATATACGTGTGTGTGTGTGTGTGTGTGTAAGAGAGAGAGAGAGAGAGAGAGAGAGAGAGAGAGAGAGAGTGTGTGAGTGTGTGTGGGGGGGAAGAGAGAGTGTGTGTGTATGTGTGAGAGAGAAATAGATAGAGAGTGATGGAGAGAGAGAGAGAGAGTGTGTGTGTGTGTGAGAGTGAGGTAGAGAGAGAGAGAGAGTGTGTGTGAGAGAGAGTGAATGTGGGAGAGAGAGAGAGAGAGAGAGTGATGGAGAGAGAAAGAGAGAGAGAGAGAGAGAGTGTGTGTGTGTGAGAGAAAGAGAGAGAGAGAGAGAGAGAGAGAGAGAGAGAGAGAGAGAGAGAGAGAGAGAGAGAGAGGGTGTGTGTGTGTGTGTGTGTGCGTGTGCGTGTGTCTGTGCAAACAAGCCAAATTGAATATGAGAGACAAGGAGCATGTATTTTTTCTTATTTAATTTTTTTGTATTATTTGGATTTTTCGGACTATTGTTCTCATCCTTATTGTTATCTACTCAATGTTTCGGCCGATCTGCCCTCCGGTCTTCAGGTATTTCTTGTCGGACTCGGTAACCCCCTCCTCGAACTTGGGAACTTCTCTTCACACTCGGGAAGATTCTTGTCGTAATCGGGAGCCTTCGCGGAACTTTGAACCCAAGCATTTATTCAATCCACGGGGGTAAACTGTTCTCATTCCGTTAACCCTGACTGGGTACGTGCTAAGCAGTGTCCATCATTCTATGTTACTGTAGCCCTTGACCAGGATTGAACGTGCAGCTTAGAGATAACTGTCACTGTATTAACTCAGCGCTTATATCTACTACGTCAGGAATCCAATTGTAGAGGTCAACAAAAAATGTGGTTAATGTTAGTGAAGCCTGGTCTTGAACGAAATATGGGCCTCCGTGTCTACGGATTGCGCCGCCGGGACTGTGACTGGCTGAAATTAAACCATTCACTCGCATCGGATGGTCAGCCTTCACTAGATGTAACCGGCTCAACACACCCCGCGTGAATGCTACCACAACAATAACAGCAAAATCAGGTCTGGGAAGAGCCAACTTATAGACGCGATGAAGCTGGGTTTGGTTTGGTTTGGTTCGGTTTGGTTTGTTTTACGGCATATCAACCTCAGTGGGTCGGTAAAACTTGCAGATCATACTCAAAATCCCGATATTACAGGGTGACCCAGAAAAAACAGAACCCACATTATTTATTTATTTTCCCATTAAACTAACCCTAAACCCTAAACCCTAACCATAACCCTAACCTTAAACCCTAACCCTACCCCTACTCCCCTAGTTAAAATTAACAGTTTTATTAAAAATATTGTGGGTTCTGTTTTTTCTGGTCATAAGATTTTGAGTATGATTTTCAAGTTTTACCAGTGGGTCATTTAATGTCAACAAAGTTTTGAAATAAATTAATTCTTAATGGATATTCAATATTTTTTTATAAACACATTTTTCTATTCAACCCATAGATGGGACACTAACGGGTACTACCACTCCGGGTCAGAGTGGACCAGGGAGCAATGGTGATTAAGGGGTTCTTCACATTCCCCAGACCTCCAAAACTGGAATCTCACCATCAGATAGAGTTTAACGTTATTCCCAGGTCATGCAGACCCTCAGCCACTGCCTTCTAGCACCCATATGATAAAAAGGGGTTGGGGCTTGCCATAAGAGCAATAGGGTTGGGGCAATCATATAGGTGCTAGGGCTTGACGTGACCAGCCGATTGATTGGAGGGGGGGCTTTCCGATCGCCCGTCTCGCCTAAGTAAGAGCCTAAGCGGAGTGTTGCATGTCATAGACTGCTCAGTCACAAGGATTCCATCCTTAAGCATCACAGGTCGCCACCCATGGCCAACAAGTAGTCCTAACCCCATTTAGAACTTAAGTAATTTTGTAATCAAAACAAAAAGAAAATAGAATATATATTATATAGGTCCATAAGGTTCAGGAAAGCCATTAAAAGATATACGGGTTAAATCCTACTTAACGGACCTAAATTCCACCATCGTATGTCACCCCGCCGAAAGAAAAAAAAATCAGGGAATTCACCGAATTTAATGAAATTTTCAGTGTTGATAAATTTACGAATAAACAATATAATGCACTAGTTATTTTATTTAAAAACTGTTACATTTTTTCAGGTCAGTTAACTTGGGACCACGTATCTTTGAGGCGTAACACAGATTCTCAAAGATATGTGGTTCAAAGTTAACTGACCTGAAAAAATGTAAAAAATTTTAATAAAATAACTGGTGCATTATATCTTTTATTCATTAATATATCAACAGTAAAAATTTCATTAAATTCGGTTAATTCCCTGATTTTTGGTATTTTTTTTCTTCGGCAGGGTGACATACGATGGTGGAATTTAGGTCTGTTAAATTCGATTTAACTGATGTACAAACACCTTGAATTGAAGTCACTTAAAAATAATATATTTAGGTGGTTAGTTTTAAGAGAAAATGTGTCTCGAAAAATTAATGGTCTGAAAATTTGGGGACATTGAAACTAGTAAATAGAGTAATGGCCATAATTTTAGGAGAAATTGGAGCCATAAAGTCTGTCCGAAAATTTATTACCAATTTCTGTGTGGTCAAATAAGCTGGGTCAGGTTGGGAGAATTCTGCATATATTCAGCCAGCTCGAGCCTCAAAGTGGCAGATCCAGACAAGCGGTCAGAGGAGAACGTTGTGTCAGTTGATATATAGCAAATAGTCTGGGACCCACATGATAGTTAGACTTGTATTTTATTCTAGCAGCCGACTTAAGAGAACTTCTTTCCAGCCGACGACATACATTTAGGTGCCCTCTGCTCCATCACAAACTGCACAAAGTGTCTCCCCCCCTCCTCCATTAGCGTCCTGTTATCGAGTTTGTTTTTTTGTTTTTTTTGTTTGTTTTTATTTTTTTTAAATATTTGTGAACCTGTTTCTAGCTCGTACCTTGCGAACCGGCCAACACAGATTATTACAACGTGGGGTCATCAACATTATGCAACAAAGATGCATTTCTGTGTGGTCAAATAATATCATGCTCATGTTGATATATTTTCAAAAGTTTAAGCCCAATATTCATGAACTTATCAAAAGTTATCAGCTTCACCCATAACATTAGGAAATGCGCTTCCTTGCTAAGTTATTAAGTTAACATTTGCAGCTATTTTTAAATACATGTTATGCTTACTTTACTAACAGTTTTACATAAACGTTTGCGCAGAATTCATTAATAACATAATTGTGATATATCTTAAGAAATCCGTAAAAGCGTATGGATTTGCAAAGAAGAATAATGGACAAGATGAATTGGATAAAAGTCGTTTATAAAAATAAATAAGTGTGAAAATTGTTGTTGTTGTCGTCGTAGATAATAGTAGTAGTTCTCTGGAGTGACCGAGGGGTTGTAAGTCAGGAATGGCCGTGGGGTCGTGAGGTGTGGGTATCGTATGATAATACGCCAGGAATCTCTCTTGGCCTGGTGCGAGGCGTGAGGTAGTAGAAGTTGTGAGTTGATACGGTCACTTGGTGTAGGGATCAAGTCAGGAATGACCCAGTGGAATAGTGATGGTCAGGGAAGGTGAGGGTATCGGCCGGCCGTGGTGATGAGTTGAAGTAAGTGTTGGGGTAGGTACGGGCGCGACGTGGTAGTCGAAAATAGCGGCCTTTTGATCCTGCCTGTCTGGTGATGTTCTCGGCGTCGAGGCCGTCCGTCAACCCCGATTCTCAAAATACCCGAGTTTATATGCTATGAGATAGGCTCCGGAATGCCTTTGGGTTTTTTAGCGGGAGAGTCCTTTATTGGCTGAAAATCCGGATTCCTTACAGTATTATTTTTTGTTGTTTTGGAATTCCTTTCAAGCGTAACTCAATCCGAGCCCATGCGCAGAACTGCGTCGAATTGGTCACTTCGTGATAGGGTACCATTGAGTTCACTTCCGCTTGTTGCCTCCGACTTGAGTTTTAATTTGTTTGCTAGTGAGTGCATATTTTGTGAGTAAGAATTGTGAATCATAAGAGATATCTTCTCTCTGATATAACAATTGGTTGCAACAAAACAACTGCAAGGTGGACTGGAGTATATAAGGACAGTGTCCATGATAGGTCAATCAACTTTTTGTAGGAGTCTACTAGTGACCTCCAATTTGACCTGTCAATTTTACTTCCATATTTAACACAATGAAACTTGCATAAAGGTTAATATTGTCTTGCAAAATTTTTGAACCATTTAAAAGAATAAACGTTAAAAAAAAAAAAGAAAAACTGATGATTTAAAAGAAAATTCCACTTACGGAAATAATGAAAATTATGAACGAAAACAATGTTTACATTTTCACACCGTTAAATCAATTGAAATATAACGTAGCCAAAAACAAGTTATAACTACCGGCTTTTTAAAGAATTCTATGAAAAGTCAATTAACAGTCAAATTTTTACGAAAATTTCGGTAATTATTTACCTGATGATGAAATTATGTTTAAAATAGGTTTTTCCTAAAATATATTTGGGGAAATATTTTTACGATGTCTCTCACCCCCCCCCCTTCTCCATTTTATTTTATGAAATCTGAAAAAATGAACTGATAAAAAATATTTTTAATTTTTTTTCTATAAAGATAAGAGTCTGAATAATTATATCAGAAGATTTTTATAAGTTTCTATACGGGATTTTTTTTTAGTTAAGGAACCATGAATACATAATTCTGCTAAAAATATCAATAAAGAACTGACCCTGTTATATTAAAAAAAATTGACTGTTTTACTTATTTTTCAAGATAGGGTAAGTAATTTTCCCCAATTGGATAATTTAATCTTTGAATTAACTGGGTTTTTTTTGGGTTTTTTTTTTTTTAACAACTCTTTGTTCGTTATATATATATATATTGCTTCGAAATCGATAAGACATAAAAACATCTTTTTGTTTTTATTTTTTATACGCATTGTATTGCCTTCGAATTTTTATATTTTATATATATATATATATATATATATATATATATATATATATAAATATAAAAATTCGAAGGCAATACAATGCGTATAAATTTTTATATTTATATATATATTATATATATATATATATATATATATATAATATAAAAATTCGAAGGCAATACAATGCGTATAAAAAATAAAAAAAAAAGATGTTTTTATGTCTTATCGATTTCGAAGCAAGAGCTTCATCATCAGAGTTTATTTTCAGAAATGACGTGCTTTCTGAAAATAAACTCTGATGATGAAGCTCTTGCTTCGAAATCGATAAGACATAAAAACATCTTTTTGTTTTTATTTTTTATACGCATTGTATTGCCTTCGAATTTTAATATTTTATAACATACTTAACAATGCTTCAAGCAAATTACCAATTACTTTTATATACGCACACATTTACACCATTTCTGTCATTTAAAAAAAAAAAAATATTTCGTTTACCTGACGAATGCTTTAGCAGGAAACCATTGGTCGTAATATTGTTCCCAAGTAGATGTATAAAAGCTAAACCTTTTATTTGTCCATTCATTCATATATATATATATATATATATATATATATATATATATATATGGTTTAATTTAGCTTAAATTAAACCGAACAATTTTTCCCAATTAAAGTTAAGTATAATTTAAACCTAAAGACAAACTATCAAAATATCGTATCGTTAAAAAATATTCCAGATCAAAAGGACTAGCTTAGCTTGGCACAAGACCAGTAACACGGAGGATCCAATAGAGGATATCGAATTAATTTTAGACTGCTGCTGCTGCTCCGAGGTCAGCATGCTAATTGTTACAAAAAAAATTTTAAAAATGAGGTACCTTGATTGACAAAAAGTTTAGGTCAGTTTAAGTTGACGACCACAAAGGGCGAGAATTTAATGAGGAGCGAACGTACTCTAGTGACGTCGTTAAAAGAGTGAATTCAATACTCGAAGTTAAATTTGTTGATCAAACAACGTTTCATGGCCAGACGCTTAAACAAAACGATATTTTAATCAAAATCATTTTTTTTAATTATCATTTTTTATTTTATTTGTTATCGATCTTTGACCCGGTACATTAATTAACAAAAAGAAATATAAAATAAGGCCCAAGGTCGATTTAGTTTTATCTAAACATTTCCAAATTATTCAGAAATAATATATACCAAATTTATCAGTACGCTGACGCCTCAAAGAAATAGGTAGGAATTTCTCTTTTTTTGTAACTTTAGGTACAAATGCAAAATAGCGCACAAGAGATAATATCATTAGAATCGTATTTTACGTATAAATAGCATTAGATTACGGAAACTCCCGAAATAGCCTATCCCTAAAACTAACCCTTACTCTTACCCTAGTCGTGAAATGTAATGCTTTTCATAGGTAAAAAAAAAAAGTACAAGTCGTCGAGGGTGGCCTAAAATCGGTATTATTTCATATACCACTTTTTTACATTATATACCAAGTCACCTTATAACTCAAGTTAATAAACTGGATGAAAAGACTTTCTATTTCTTTCTGATAATTACTAGGTACCACCAATTTTCCCTGTGAAATTCACCCCCGCACCCTATATTTAACACAATGAAACTTGCATAACGGTTCATATTATCTTGAAAAAAAAAATGTCCATTCGAAAGAAGAAACATTTAAAAAAAACAAAAAAACTCCTGATGATTTTTAATTTTTTTTCTTTCTTTTCAGCTTACGGAAATAATGAAAATTATGATTGAAAAACAATGTTTTCATTTTTGCACCTTTGTAACAACCCTTTATGTTCGTTATTTCTTTTTTACGAGATTTTTAAAAAAAGGGTTAAAAAAAATTTACGTTTCTTCTTTCAATATAGCCTAAACTGATCACGTGACCTATTTTGGAGGTGCCTAATAATTACACAGTAATAAAGTAAGTAAAGTCGGTGGGGTGGCCTAAAGTCGTTATCAGCTAGACAGCGAGTGAGTCTATCCCCTTTTCGCTTGCACTAGATCAAGGAGATCGTATTTGGCGTCTGAAGTGTAGCGCCACACCTACCATCGGCTCCTCACTTTACAGCTCAGATCCATGTGCTACTCATACTCATACGCTGAGTTGGCGAGGGCCGGTATCGAACCCAGAAACTTGTGGTTCAGAGTCTGACGCTCTACCGACTGAGCTAAACTGACCCTTTTATACGTAATCTAATTATTTTATCTCTTGTGCACTATTCTGAACATTCTGTACATTTTCAGACATTTTTACACGAAACATAATAATGCAGGCTGACTTTTGATTTAGGTCGGAAAATTAGCACGGAAAGTTTTTTGGTGGTACCCAATGACAGTTTAACTACAGTCTATGAATTAACATTTTGCGAATTGGGTTACGGTTTTAGGGGATTAAGGTTGTTTTTAATTACGTATTGCTTAAAAAAATAAATAAAACCAAATTACTATACATTTAATTAACCATTGAAATTAATTATTAAATCTATTATTGAGACAGTTGTTTGTGTTAGTATTGCAATGTATAATTTCAATTAAACTTAGTTTAAAAAAATATTTTTCAACATTAAATGTATAGTAATTTGGGTTTTTTGTTGTTTATTTTTTTAAGCAATACGTAATTAAAAACAACTTTAATCCCCTAAAACCGTAACCCAATTCGCAAAATGTTAATTCATAGACTGTAGTTAAAGTGTCATTGGGGACCACCAAAATACTTTCCGTTTTAATTTTACGACCTAAATCAGAAGTCAGCCATAATGCGTATATAAAATCCTACTATTTTGGTTAAATCCTACTTAACGGACATAATTTCCATCATCATATGTCACCCCGCCGAAAGAAAAAAAAAAAAAAATACTAAAAATCAAGGAATTAACCGAATTTAATGAAATTTTCAGTGTTGATATATTAATGAATAAACAATATAATGCACCAGTTATTTTATTTAAAAACTTTTACATTTTTTCAGGTCAGTTAACTTTGAACCACATTTTTGTGAATCTGTGTTACGCCTCAAAGATACTTGGTTCAAAGTTAACTGAGCTGAAAAAATGTAAGAGTTTTTAAATAAAATAACTGGTGCATTATATTGTTTATTCATTAATATATCGACACTGAAAATTTCATTAAATTCGGTTAATTCACTGATTTTTTTTTTTCTTTCGGTGGGGTGACATACGATGGTGGAATTTAGGTCCGTTAAGTAGGATTTAATTCTTTGCTCTAAACTTAATTTCATAACAATGGTTATGGTTCTTATTGAGTGAACTTTTACATTCCATAATTTTAGACATAAAAAAGGACATAAAACTCATTGAGGGGGTTCAAATGAGAGCTACGAAAGCAATAAATGATTTTAAAAAATCTTTCGTATGAAGAAAGGCTAAGGAAGATTGACTTACCAAGTTTGGTTTATCGACGTACAAGAGGGGATATCATTGAAGTCTACAAATATACCCATGGATTTTATTCAACGAACTTTGATCGACTAAACATTGCTCAAAATATCAATACCAGGGGTCATAAATTAAAACTCTTTAAAAGAATTTTTGTAAAGCAAATGCCAGACAAAATTATTTTAGTAACAGAGTGGTGAATACATGGAATAAACTACCATCATCAATAGTGAATGCCCCATCTCTAAACTCCTTTAAGGCAATGTTAGATAATCTGTGGAAAGATTATAAATATTCTGTGGTATTAAGATGAATGTTTATAAGGAACAGCTGACAGGTCTCAGACCTAATATACTAGCTGAAAAAGATATTATTATTGTTAATTTTTCGCACCAGCGTTAGCTGATGGTATTTCCCTGGAGTCTGAGTGGCAACAGGTCTCCTCAGATCTCCAGGACTCTTCTAGGTATTTTGGCAAGATTACAGCAGTGCAATATTCTGGATGGACTTAATTCTTCCTCTGATTACAAGATTTTCCAATCTTTTTTCCAATCTTTTTGGGACCGTTCCAAGTGCACCAGCTACAATTGGTATCACTTTGACTTTCATATTCCATAGCTTTTTCAGTTCTCTGGCAAGGTCCATCATTTCGTTTTCCTTCATTTTTACCCTGTGATCTGCTGGAACTGCAAAATCCAGCAGTTGACAAGTTCTTTCTTTTTTTTTTTGTTAATCAACAAATTTTTTCTTTTGTTTTTGTTGTTGTTGTTGTTGTTGTTATTTTGTTTTTTTGTTTTTGAGTTTTCACATCAGCGTTAGCTGATGATCTTTCACTGGAGTCTGAGTGACAGCAAGTCTCCCCAGGTCTCCAGGACTCTTCTGAGTATTCTGGCAGATTGCAGCAGTGCAGTGTTCTGAATGGTATCAATCCTTCCTCTGATTTCCAGACTTTCCAAACCCTTTTCCAATCCTTTTGGGACCGTTCCAAGTGCATCACTACAATTGGTATCACTTTGACTTTCATATTCCACAACTATTATTATTATTATTATTATTATTATTATTATTATTATTATTATTATTATTATTATTTTACTCCTTTTGAGTTTTCACATCAGCATTAGCTGATGGTCTTTCACTGGAGTCTGAGTGACAGCAAGTCTCCTCAGGTCTCCAGGACTCTTCTGAGTATTCTGGCAGATTGCAGCAGTGCAGTGTTCTGAATGGTTTCAATCCTTCCTCTGATATCCAAACTTTCCAAGCCCTTTTCTAATCCTTTTGGGACTGTTCCAAGTGCACCAACTACAATTGGTATAACTTTCACTTTCATATTCCATAACTTTTTCAGTTCTCTGGCAAGGTCCAGATATTTGTCAATTTTTTCATTTTTACTTTAAATGCTATGCTTCATAACATTTAAAGTAAAATCCTGGAATGTAAAAGTTTACTCCATGCATTAACAAGGAAGCCGGTTGTAAAAAACAGAAAAAAAAACAAACTAAATTGACAAAACATGACATTGACGTGACTTTTTGACACAAGACCTCATGTTATAGTCTAGAGCCTTCAGGAAAGACTGATAGATTTGTGTGGGATCAAGTGTCACGGAACATATGACCTTAAGTAGGCATTAGCAAACAGAGGCTAACATTCGTTTTTGACAAAATGACTTTAGCCCCCCTACAGAAAATAATTTACCAAAAATCAGGGAATTATCGGATTTTAATGAAATTTTCAGTGTTTATGTATCAATGAATGATCTTTATAATGCATTATTTATTTTATTTCAAAACTTTCTCATTTTTTTCAGGTCACTTAATTTTGACCCCCCCCCCTTATGTTGGGGGCGTAAAATTGCTTCAAGTTGGTCCTAACTTGATACTAATTACAGTATAAATAAAGAGATAAAAGACCGAAGTTATGAATAGAAACAAAAAATTTTTTTTTACGGTTGCCCTTCTATGAGAAAATAAGTATTGATTATCGAAAAAAAAAATGTAAAAAAAAATATAAAATAATTTTTTAGGAGATTTCTTTTTTACTCATTTCCATAATTATTTAATTGACTATTATCTTATTAAAAAAATTATACATCGATATTTTTTCTGCGAAAATAGATTTTTTCTTCAAAACTTATTACTTCATGAGTATAAAGTAAGGTTTGCATTAAATAGATATTTATTTCTAGAAACTAAAAATATAACACTTTAAACCTAATATCAAGATTCACATATTTTAAAACAATTAAATTGATTTTCAATATAATTCACATAATGTTAGAAGATTAATTGTATGGAAGACAATTAAGACCAAATACATAAAATATGAAATATATCTTCCTCTATTAGGAAGAGTTATTTTTTGTGTCAGTAATTTAACCGAAAGATTCAATATCTAATAAGTTAAGGTAAGTTCATTTGATTATTACTATTTTTAATTCAATTATTCGGACTTTTATTTTTATACAAAAAAAAAATTTTTTTTTATTTATACTGTAATTAAAAACCGAACGCTGACCAACCTGCAGAGATTTTACGCCCACAGAGTAAGTGGGGGGGGGGGGTCGAAATTAAGTGCCCTGAAACAAAATGAGAGTTTTGAAAAAGTTCATTCATTGATTAATCAACACTGAAAATTTCATTAAAATCCGATAATTCCCTGATTTTTGATAAATTATTTTCTGTAGGGGGGGGGGTGCTAAATTCATTTAGTCTCAAAACGGATTTTACTTCAAACAAGACAAAAAAGTTTAAAATATTATGCTCATTACGGAATTCCATAGAATTCCATAATATAAAGGGAAATAATTATCCAAATTTTATTTTCAACCGGAAGTAATAATATAAACTCAACGTAACTTTTTGTTGAAATTCGGACGATTTTTAATGTATAAAATGTATTATAAATAAATTGCATATTGTAATAATATTTTTCTTTTTTAATGATGGTCATTATGTTACTACTTATCGATTTAGACAAAGTTTGACCGTAAATAATAGATTTAATTATTTTTAATTCGCTTTTAAAATTCCTAGCAGCCGACAAAAATGCTAATGGCTAACCTTAAGGCACTCCTTTTTTAAATAAAAAAAATTTTTTTTCGATTAAGAAAGGACACGTTTTTCATTTACACCGTCAATGTCCAGTTGTTTTAACAGACGATTTTTAGATTTAAAAAAATTATAAAACTAACACTAACCCCTAACAAACAACCGGATATTGACGATGTAAATAAAAAACATGTCCTTTCTTAATCAAGATAAAAAAAGGGGTGTCTTAAGGTCATATGGTCCAGTGTCACTAACACAATCACTACATACATAGTGATTCCAGTTTGATAGACTAGAGACGGAAAGAAAGAAAGAAAGAACGAAAGAAAGAAAGATAGATAGAGACTCATGCCACTCTCTCTCTCTCTCTCTCTCTATATATATATATATATACAACAAAATAGCAGTTTACAGTGCAAATGGAAAGGCTAATTTGCATATTGATATTAAAAATTTGATTGTAATAAATATGTGCT
The DNA here is from genome assembly GCA_023376005.1 of Doryteuthis pealeii. Classification (NCBI taxonomy): domain Eukaryota; kingdom Metazoa; phylum Mollusca; class Cephalopoda; order Myopsida; family Loliginidae; genus Doryteuthis; species Doryteuthis pealeii. Next base: position 27,553,237 of record CM042179.1, on the reverse strand, counting down.
TAGTATTATTGATTTCTAATTGTTTGGTTTTATCTTAATGAATATGAGCAAAAATCTCGGGGATAAATCTTAAAAGAAATCCCTTAACAAGAAGAAATAACAGCAACTTTATTCTTTACTTCCTATTTTAACTAAATAGTCACATTAGGAAAAATTAGCAATGAAAGACGGCAGTAATGGAAGAGCAAGTTTCAATTGTTCTATTTTTTTAAATTATACCCCCCTCTGTTTCAAATCGTTTTTATCTGCATTCTTATTTAGTTTCTAATTTAATATGATATTTAATATTTAATATAATATTTAATATATTTTATTACATTAAAACTTAAATACCTGCACCCGGGGGTACATATATTTGCTAGTAGATATGAATAAACCGATAAAGAAAGAAAGAAAGACAGATAGATAGATAGATAGATAGATATGAAGAGATTGTTAGAGACTGAGACAACAATGAAAGATATGAAGATATTCATTTTTTCTGAATGCCTTTACTCTCTCTCCCCCCCTCTCTCTCTCCCCTCTCTCTCTCATCAACTCCTCCGCACGAGCAGGATGTGGCACTAGGTCAATTCAAATTTTGAATTCAGAGTTTTCCTTCTCCTAGACTGGTTACCTAGCCACGGTTAAAGAGCCCAGTCTGTCCTACTATTTGCCCATAGCTGGAGAGAGAGAGAGAGAGAGAGAGAGAGAGAGAGAGAGAGAGAGAGAGAGAGAGAGAGAGTAGTTGGATTCATACCTTTCCCAAAGGTATTAGCGCTATGTGAAATGCAAACAGCCTCGTTCAGGATTCGAACTCGGGTCGGGTCGACGACTCTAGTCATTACACACACACACACACACACACACACACACACACAATAGCTACATAAATGAGAGTAACCTTCCCTTGTTTCTTTCACTTTTTGGAAGCCTTATGTTTTGGTCGGCCATTTTCATTTCACCGTAAATCTACACTGAAAATACGAATTTGTTCGAATCAATATATATATATATATATATATATATATATATATATATATTAGGTACCACCAATTTTCCCTGTTAAATTTACCCCCCTTATTTAACACAATGAAATTTGCATAAAGGTTTAAAAAATGTTGTCCATTCGAAAGAAGAAACATTAAACAAACTTCTTATGATTTAAAAAAAAATTCAGCTTACGGAAATAATGAAAATTATAAACAAAAAACAAAGTTTACATTTTTACAGTTAAATCTATTGAAATTTAACGTAGCCAAAAATAAGTTATGACGAGAGGCTTTTTAAAAAATTATATGAAAAATCAATTAATGGTCTGATTTTCACGAACATTTCCAGAATTGCTTACCTTTGGATGAAAATATGTCGGAAATAGTTTTTTCCTGAAATATATTAGGAGAAATATTTTTTACGAGGTCTACCCCATATTTTATTTTATGAAATATGAAAAAATTAACCGACAAAAAACGATTTTTTACTTTTTTTTCCATAAAGAGGAGAATCTGAATAATTATATCAGAAGGTTTTTCATAAGTTTCAATTCCAGAGTTTTTTTTTTAGTAAAAGAACCATGAATACATAATTCAGCTAAAAAATATCAATAAAGAAACTGACTGTGTCGTAAAAAACGGACTGTTTTACTTATTTTTCGAGGTAATGGTGAGTAAATTTTCCCCAGTCGGATAATTTGATCTTTGAATTAACTGTTTTTCTTTGTAACAACTCTTTATGTTCGTTATTTTTTTCGAGTTTAAAAAAAAAAGGTTCAAAAATATTTACGTTTCTTCCTTCAATATGGCCTAAACTGATCACGTGACCTATTTTGGTGGTACCTAATTATATATATATATATATATATATATATATATATATATATATATATATATATAATCCAGAGAAGAAATCTTCCTTACGACACAAGAGTTTTATTTTTTTAAAAACTGTCGCCGCTTGAGAGCTCAATGTGTGCTCTTAAAGTTAGAGTCACAGAGCAAATATATAAGTAAAGAAATAACAAAAGACTTAGAGATTTAGCATTATAGTCTATTTCAGGGAGCTTAGACAAAGTGTCTAACTCTCCCGACTCATCAGATGCGAATGATGAATTCTTTATTCAATATATATATATATATATATATATATATATATATATATATATATGAGGTTAAGTAAACAAACAGGTGTGTTTTTTTAATTTTTTATATGGCTTTAAGCCAACAATTTTTGGAGGATATGTGCTTAATTGAAGTCGTACCTAATTTTGAAAATTAATTAGTTAATAATTAATGAATTCTAGGCGGGCATATATGTTCAATATTAGGTACCACCAAGTTTACCCTTTGAAATTTACCCCCCCCCCCAACATTTAACACAATGAAACTTGCAGAAAAATTAATATTTTCTTGAAATATTGTTTTCCATTCGAAAGAAAAAACATTAAACAAACTCCTGATGATTTAAAAAAAAATTTTTCAGCTTACGAAAATAATGAAAATTATGATTGAAAAACAATGTTTCCATTTTTGCACTGTTAAATCAACTGAAATTTAACGTAGCTAAAAACAAGTTACGATAAGAGATTTAAAAAAAAATTCTATGAAAAATCAATTGTCTGATTTTCACGAAAATTTCCATAAATGTTTACCTTTGGATGTAAATATATCTGAAATAGTTTTTTCATAAAATATATTAGGGGAAATATTTTTTTACGAGGTCTATCTCCCCCCTATTTTATTTTATGAGATAAAAAAAAATGACCTGTCAGAAAACTTTTTTACTTTTTTTCTATAAAGATAAGAGTCTAAATAAGTATATCAAAGAAATTGTATAACATACAATGCAGTAGTTCTTTTAGGAAAAATGAATGAAATCGGAAATAAAAAGTGCAAAAAATTGTCATATTATTATTTGAAAACTTTTTTTTGCTTTTTTAATTGGTATGTACTATATTCTATTATATTGTCAAAAAAAAAAAAAATTTAGGAAATTAATTTTTAAGAGATTTTCAATCTTTTGTGTGCTTAAATATTTTTTTTCTGCGTGAAATAAATTAAATAATTTATTTTCTTTGTGAAAAAATCGAATTTTTCACGGATATTTAAATATATGAATTTTAGAATTCAGGTGAACTAAAAATTGGTTCGATCCACGCTATATTAATATTTTTAAAAGAATTTGTAATTTTTATTGTTGAATAGTAATGTGTGATTCTTAGACTATACGGAAGAGCAAAACTGACATATTTGTTTTGTTTTTATATAAAGAGACGAGACGCTTCTCAGTAACTATTGTTTGTTTTTCTTAGCGTAAAAAAATATTTTTCAACTTTTTCGACCTATTAGAATAAAAAGTAAGTATATATTGATTATTTTATCAGTTTTTTCTCTTAGAAAAAATATTCAAATATTCATTTCATTTTCGATTTTAAAATTAATACCAAAACCGAAGACATTTTTTTTAAAGTCAATTTCACTGTGAAATTTTAATATTAAATTTTTTCAAGTTTTTATTCATTTTAATAGTAAATTGTAATATTAAAGTTTTTAAAGATTTTATTCATTTTAATAGTAAATTTTGGCTAAGAAAAAGTATGTTCATTACGGCCAGCCATATGTAGATGTATAATCATAAAAGGGAAATAATATGTAATTTTTTTTCTGTCTAAATTGCGGCCTGAAAATTACCCTTTCGCATGTAATACGGATAGGTTTATTTATTTTTTAAGATAACGATGTAATTTTTCCCTAACGGATAATTTGATCTTTGAATTAACTGTTTTTCTTTGTAACAACCCTGTATGATCGTTAATTGTTTTTTACGAGATTTTTGATAAACAAAGTTCGGAAATATTTAACATATATATATATATTAGGTATACCCTTTTTATCGTTTACTGCAAATTTTAAAAACGAATGAAAATTATTTACATCTATTATTTAAGGTCAAACTTTTGTCTAAATCGATAAGTAGTAACCATCATTAAAAAAAAGAAAAATATCATTACATATGCAGTTTATTTTTAACACATTTAAAATGATTTGTTTTGGTCAATTTTGACGCGATCAGCCATTCTGTCTATTTTTCAATGGTTTTAAGTGCTTGTTTACAATTTTAATGTAACATTCGCGATTGCAAAAAAAAAAAAAAAAAAAAACCAAAAATCAGGTAATTATCCGAAATTTTCAGTATTGATTCATCAGTTAATGAATTTTTATAATGCATCAGTTATTTTATTTCAAAACTTTAATTTAGTATTTTTGCTATGAAAAATTAATATATAAAATTCATTTAAAATATGAAAAGCCTGATGTTACGTTTAAAATGTTATATTTCTAGATTCTAGAAATAAATATCTATTTAATGCAAACCTTATTTTATTACATCAAAGTATACTTTTCGAAGAAAAACTCTATTGAAAATGTACCCCCCTTTTTAAGCAGAAAAAATATCGATGTATAATTTTTTCTTTTATAAGATAATAGCCAATTAAATAATCATCGAAATGAGTAAAAAAGAAATCTTCAAAAAATTAATTATTTATTATTTTTTTTACACTTTATTTTTCGATTTTCGGTACTTATTTTCTCATAGAAAAGCCATCGTAAAATTTTTGTTTCTATTCATAACTTCGGTCTTTTCTCTCTTTATTTATACTGTAATTAGAAAACTATAAGACCAACTTGAAAAAATGTTACGCCCCCCCAACATAGGGGGGGGGGGGTCAAAATTAAGTGACCTGAAAAAAATGAGAAAGTTTTGAAATAAAATAAATAATGCATTATGATAAATAATGCATTCATTGATAAATAAACACTGAAAATTTCATTAAAATCCGATAATTCCCTGATTTTTGGTAAATTATTTTCTGTAGGAGGGGGGGGGGCTAAAGTCATTTTGTCAAAAAAGCAGCTTAACCTCATTTTGGGTATACCTAATATATATATATATATATATATATATATATATATATATATATATATATATATCAGTCAGAACAGACTGAGATAAATGGATAATTTAACATGTTCTTGAAAACTAAAAGGAAAACTTTTCAAGAAGATGTCTCATCCTTAAAAGTAAAAATCATCATCACCGTCAACAGCAAAATTAAAGACGAAGATATCGTTACCATTAGAAACTTCGGAAAAAAAAAACAGACAAAAAAAACTTTTATCATTATCATCACCATCACTATCACTATCAGCAACAGCCACACTTAAAACAAAAGAACAAGCTAACAAGTGTCATGATAATAAAAAAACAAAGAAAAAACAAAAACAAGAACAGGCAATACAATCATCATCATCATCATCATCATCATCATCATCATCATCATCTTTCTTTCTAATCTAGTATTTCTAAAAAATTGTGGATTTAAAATGAATATTTATAAGGAACAGCTGACAGGTCTCAGACCTAATATACTAGCTGAAAAGATATTATTATTATTATTTACTCCTTTTGAGTTTTCACATCAGTGTTAGCTGATGGTCTTTCACTGGAGTCTGAGTGACAGCAAGTCTCCTCAGGTCTCCAGGACTCTTCTGAGTATTCTGGCAGATTGCAGCAGTGCAGTGTTCTGAATGGTTTCAATCCTTCCTCTGATATCCAAACTTTCCAAACCCTTTTCTAATGCTTTTGGGACTGTTCCAAGTGCACCAACTACAATTGGTATAACTTTCACTTTCATATTCCATAACTTTTTCAGTTCTCTGGCAAGGTCCAGATATTTGTCAATTTTTTCATTTTCCTTTAACTTCACCCTGTGATCCGCTGGCACTGCAAAATCCACCAGTTGACAAGTTCTTTCTTTTTTGTTAATCAACACTAGGTCTGGTCTTCTTGCTGGGATAAGGTGATCCGTTTTAATTTCAAAGTCCCAGAGAATTTTGTGCGTTTCGTTCTCAAGAACAGATTCTGGTTTATGCATATACCATTTTGTGTGTGGTCAAAATTTAATTTCTTGCATAATTCCCAGTGGATCACCTTCCCAACCCAGTCGTGTCTAGTTTTGTATTCTCGTTGTGCTAGTTTGCTACATTCGCAGAGTATATGGTTTATTATTATTATTATTATTATATTATTATTATTATTATTATTCACTCCTTTTGAGTTTTCACATCAGCATTAGCTGATGGTCTTTCACTGGAGTCTGAGTGACAGCAAGTCTCCTCAGGTCTCCAGGACTCTTCTAGGTATTCTGGCAGATTGCAACAGTGCAGTGTTCTGAATGGTTTCAACCCTTCCTCTGATTTCCAAACATTCCAGACCCTTTTCCAATCCTTTTGGAACAGTTCCAAGTGCACCAACTACAATTGGTATCACCTTCACTTTCATATTCCATAACTTTTTTAGTTCTCTGGCAAGGTCCAGATATTTGTCTATTTTTTCATTTTCCTTTAGCTTTACCCTGTGATCTGCTGGCACTGCAAAATCCACCAGTTGACAAGTTCTTTCTTTTTTGTTTATCAACACTAGATTATTATTATTATTATTATTATTATAAAAATCATCATCATCATCCTTTCTTTCTAATCTTGTATTTTTAAAAATCATCATCATCATCATTTCTTTCTTTCTTTCTAATCTTGTATTTCTAAAAATCACCATCACCATAATCACCATCACCATAACCACCACCAGTAAAAAGCAACGAATAACAGAAGTGAAATTATCAACAAAGTTAAAAAATAAATAAATAAATAAAACCAAGCAAACACTGTTTCCTATTTTTTGTCCTTCCTTTTCTGACTTGACTCGACTGATCTTACTTACAGGGAACCGATACTAGAATCTCATAACCCCACTCCCAACCAAATCTATGATACGGGTGGGCCCACTCTTCTACATGTTACTTTTCATAAAATAGTATTCATAGAGAAAATATATGAAACCTGCCTTTCCGGGGCTCAGGGATAGTACGCGCTGGCACCTGCTTACTGACACTAATCAGTTAGGACAAAAACAAAAACAAGAAAAACAAACAAACAAAAAACCCACCAAACAAACAAACAACAACAAAAACAAACTGGAGAACAACTATCATAATTTACAAGACTACATCATCAACATGAGCAAAAAGAATCAGAAAACAAGTTTCCATCTTTCTTGTCATTAGTGAGTGTGTAAAGAAAGACTAAACAGTATTTTAATAATGATAATGATAATTATAATAATAATAAGTTTCATCTTTTTGTCATCCGTAATACTAAACATATTTACTATTTAATAACATTAACAATAATGATAATAATAGTAATTATTATTATCAAATAATAATAATAATGATGATAATAATAATAATGCATTTCCATTAATAATAATACTTATTATTTTATCATTAAATAATAATGATAATAATAATGCATTTCCATTAATAATAATAATTATAATAATGATAATCATTATTATTAAATAATAATGATAATAGTAATACTAACAATGCATTTCTATTAATAATAATAATAATTATTATTATTATTAAATAATAATAATGCATTTCCATTAATAATAATAATTATTATCTTATTATTAAATAATAATAATAATAATTACAATAATGCATTTCCATTAATAATAATGATAATTATTATAATTATTAAATAATAATAGTAATGATAATAATGCGTTTCCATTAATAATAATAATAATAATAATAATCTAGTTTTAGCACAAAGTAAAATTAATACTCGTAAAGTCATGTAGAACTGTAGAGCTTACAAAGGTAGCAACAGTAACATTAATAGTTATAGCAGAAAGAGTGAATAAAAAATACATTGACATAATCGCTACGATCATCATCATCATCATCATTTACATAGGTAATACTGTGGTGGTGGTGAGAGGAGCTAAAAAAATTGCTTGTCGCCAGGTGGCGTATCAGGCGAGCCACCGTCGTTGTCTGGAAGCAGTCAACGCCAGAACCGACGGGTGAGTGGCGATTATAACACACACACATTGTGTAAGATAGACTGAGAGAGTGGGAGTGAGAGAGTAGGAGTGAGGGAGTGAAAGAGAGATTAGGAAGGAGGAAGTGAGAGAGTGGGAGGTAGGGAATCAGTGAGAGGGAGTGAGAATGACTGAGAAAGTGGGAGGGAGTGAGTGAGTGAAAGAGAGAGGGAGTGAGAGTGACTGCAGCACTTTTAAGTGACCTTACCCGCCGCTATCGGACAAAAAGAATTTAGGCATAATTTCTTGAAGGGTCAGAAAAGCAACAAAATTGAGAAAGAGAGAGAGAGGAACGAAAAAGGAAGAGAAGAGTTTAAGTCGGTATGAAAATCTCTCTCTCTTCTCCCGTTTCATGTTTTTTGGGGAATTTTTTTTATTTTTATTGTTTTTGTTCCTTTTTTATTTTTTTTTAAAAACAAGGAATCTTACTGTTGCTATTTTTTTTTTTTTTTTGCTTTTCTTTTTATAGTCTTCTTTTTCTTAAAAAAATCGTCTACTAATGTTATATATATCTGTCTTGACTTTTTAAATTCTTGTCTCTATAAAATTTACTGGTTTAGTGTTTAAAAAAATAAGAAAATAATAATCCTCAATTTTAACCTAAAAATATTATCCTTGTTCGTTTTTTTTCCCTTTGACTCATTGTATTGTTCATTGTTATTCTTATATTTCAAATGTAAGTACTTGTTTGTCTGCTTTTATTTATATCACACTCTCACTTGTGCTTATTTTTCTTTTTTAAAGATTTTTTCTTAAACTTTCAATGACCTGTTCATTTCTGTTAACAAATTTCACATTTGACTGCAATTTCTGTTTATTATATTATAACATATAACTAATTTATATGTATATTTACTTCGTTTCTTGCAAAAATGCATTTGCAGTGAATAATCTCTCCCACCCAACAGTTTTTATATTTATATATTTTTAATAATAAATCAACACCCCCTTACTCGAATGTAATATACATCCTGTTAGTGCTGTTGTTAAGAGTATTGGTTGATGAATAATACTCTTAAAATAAAATCGGTTTTTATTCCCTTTATTTATATATAATATATATTAAATACTGAAAAATCAGTGAACGAATTAAATAATTTTTCACTACAAAATGAAAGCTAAACAGAAAAATCTTTAAATGTAACAACTTACCCCCTCCCCTATTTCATTACAGAAAAAAAAAGAACTTGTTACCTAATCGAATTGAATGTGTGTTATGTAAATATCTGGTAGTTGAGTGACTCCCAAACAAAGGTGGCATATATGTGTGTGTGTATATAATATATATATACTTTTTTCCCTTCCTTCCTTAAAGAGAAATCTAAAACTGTATTATATCTAATTATGGCTATGATGAAATCATTTCTCAGAAAAAAAACTAAACATAATAGAAATATTCTCTCTCTCTACTAAGCTAATACTATCGTTACAGCTGTTAGAGATTATGTATGTTTTAATTATTGTAAGACGTAAAATAGTGTATTTAAGTCACTTTTTTGTTTTCTTTTTTAAATTCCTAGTTAACAAAGAATGAAGTGAGGATATACAATAGAGAAAAAGGAAGAAGAAAAAATGGCAATTGTTTTTCCCCATAATCAAAATACAGAGGAAATTTCTTTCGTAAGGTGAAAGTCAGCTGTTTGTTATCTGCTTTGTGGATGATGAGTAACGACTACTTTCGATGGCTTGTTTCGTGATAAGCTCTACTTGTAAATTTTGAAGTTCATTTTTACAGGTTATATATATATATATATAAGGTAATGAGGGACTATTTGCTCGTAAATTCCTACCATAAAATAAACTGAACCCCCATTTTATGTCCGTGTTTTTGTATTAAATGTTATATTTTTCTTGCACCCGTTATTTTACAATACAAAATATATTTTCTTTATTTATTTTAATATTCACTTCAATATGTATATTCTAAAAGTTTTTATTTTGTGAGAATGTTTAGTTTTAAAGTGCGGACTCGTTTTACAATTTAGGCATAAATTGGATCCTCCTTTTTATGACCGTAATTTTGTTTTTTCGTCGACGATGATTAAGATATGACGTTTTTATTTTAGAGTAGCAAAGCCGAAAAGAAATAACAACAAAAGGTAATCTTCAACTTTTTACTCGTAAATTCCTGCCATAAAATTAGGCTTGGGCATTTTATGGTAGGAATTTACGAGTAAAAAGTTGAAGTGTAAAAACGAACCCCCACTTTAAAACTAAGCATTCTCACAAAATAAAAGCTTTTAGAATATACACATTGAAGTGAATATTAAAATAAATAAAATATATTTAGTATTGTAAAATAACGGGTGCAAGAAAAATAAAACATTTATTGCAAAAACACTGACATAAAATGGGGGTTCAGTTATTTTATGGTAGGAATTTACGAGCAAATAGTCCTTTATTACCGCCAAATAGATAAAAGTACTCCAGTCTAATCAATTTTAATTGAACACTTGTCCTTAAATTTAACTTACTCGAGGAGTGTACACTATTAATGCTTATAAAAAAAAAAAGAATATTTTTTTTATTTTTTTTTTTTTTTAAATGTTTTTCCAAGAAAAACAAAATGGAAACTCTTGTGTTGTGAGTGTTTAAGGTCAAAAGCACACAGGCAAAATAGATTTTAACTTTTAGAAAACATTTAAGTCTTATATGCTTTTTAAAAGTTAAAATTGTGTTGAATTTTAAGACACCAGGGCCCCCTCGTTTAGTGATAAACAGGCTCAATCTAATCTGCAGTGAAAAGGTGCAACAAGAATCGCTGTTATAAACTCTGGAATATTAACTCTGCCTACTTCAACCCGCTCACAGCGGTTCGCCCACCATTACAATCCTATCGTCAACCATTGATAGTTAATTCATTATAATTGAGCAGAATGACTCTGATTACAATAAGATTTTATTTGGATAGAATAAATTCTGAGGTGAACAGATAATGAACCTTGAAATATCCCATCATACAGGTAAAAAAAAATGCCAAGAAAATTTGGTAACACCGTGGGGGAAATATGGTAGGCAAAGAGTTAAAACTATATATTATATAAACCCAAGACTGATATGTTTGTATCAAGCAGGATCTAGATTTTATTGAATTTTATTACAAAAATATTACAAAATTTAATTATTAATTTCTTAGTCAAAAAGAAACTGCTAACACTGACTTCTTGGTAACAATCACTCTCTCTATCTAGAGAGTCACTTTTTATCTCGGGTACCTCTTGTCTCCTCTTAGACAAAAAAAAAACAAAACACAACAACTTTAGAGACTAATCTTAAGATCTTTTAAAGAAAAGTTACGTTGACGCCCACAAACTCTTGAGTGCCTTTTTAAAAACCGCCATGCTTCTGATAATTATTCATTCATTATTTATTTGCCACGTTCTATTATGTTGTGTATTTTATTTTCTCTTTCCCCCACACACAGGGAAGGCAGGCTTATATTTACAAACTGACTTCCCCCTCAAGGTATTTTTGTTATTCCTAGTTCCAAATAGGCTTAGCCTCGCCTATTGTACTACTTACCAGATATATTTATGTACTATTATATTAAACTAGATCGGCATTGTTACACAGTCTATAATGCGAAAAAACAAAAACGAATAAAAACTACGATGGAAAAACGATATATGTTGCCTCCTCCTACTTAGTCATATTGTTAGTACTCCTACCACAACCTCTACTGCTATTTTTAAAAATTTTGATTATGTTGCAAACGAGACAATTGGTAATGCTGTGGATGATGTTATTATGATAATTTAGTTATAACCAAAATCTGTGCTAATATTCCTTCATACTCATCTAAACAACTTCGGATTCTTCTTTTTATTTTTATTTATTCCCCCACCCCCCCTTAATCCGATTTTAATTCTCGTTAGCTCTTACAATAGGTCTTGTCGTTTTTGTTAACAAACATCATAAAAGGATGTTCGGTAAAAAAAACAAATGTTTGTTTTAAAGTCGACTTTAATCGTCCTAAAAAATAAAATAATATAAATGAACAATAATTTGTATTATCACAGTCCATGTGATTGTGATAATACAAATGACTGTTAGAAATATTTTGCTCATATTCTTCTTTAATGATAGAAATAATTATCAGCTGTTGCCAACACTATTATTTTTTTTATTTTTATTTATTCATTTTTGTTTGAAAAGAAATCCTCTCATTACTTATTCTTACAGATTTTAAAACTAAATTTTTAGCATGAATGAATGATTAATAAAACTAAATTTTAGTATGAATCGATTGGGTAATTGGTAGGTATACCCAATTTTTCGAAAAATCTGTGTTTTTACAAAACAAATCTACCCCCACCTCGTTTTTTAAAAAAAGATAATAAAAATTTACCAAAAATCAGGAAATTATCCGATTTTAATGAAATTTTCAGTGTTGATTTATCAATGAATGGATTTTATAAAATTTGAATTGCATAATGACAAAACTAGGTGATTCTTTGAGAGTAGCTTCATTTTTATTTGATTTTTAATCAACCTGTCTGGGTTATATCATAGCTAGCGGTTAGGAAGTAATGTTTTGTATCTATATTTATACTTTTGTAGTAATTGGTTTTAACAATGTGTTAGCATCATTGGGAATCATGTTGTATGGTATTGATTAGGTTCATGTCTATATTCTATGGTACAATTCTTTTTGTTTTTCTTTGAGACAGAATATTAATATTAAATAATCGACGTTGGTTACACTTAAATCTTAATTCAAAAATAGATTTATTTACGTTTCAGAATAAAAATCAAAGAAAAATAGTAAAACTAATGTGTAGTTACCCCCCCCCCCCAATCACAGCTTTTGGATTGAGGGGGGGGGTAGATTTTTTTCCCATTTTTAATGATAATTCTTGTTTTTTTTCTGTTTCTCTGAAGTTTGTACAATTCAAACGTGAAAGAAAAAAATTGATGAATTTAATTTGATCAGTGATGTGGGGTGATCAATGATCACCCCACATAAAATTCTTTTAAAAAATAAATCTAGCTTTGAAAAATTTAGTATCTGCGCTAAACACACTATTAATCTAATAGAATCTCCATGCTAGAGCAGGGGGTAAGGTGTATTTGGCATGGGCCTACGACTTTAGGTGGTTCACTTAATTTGATACACATGCATATACCTGAGAAAACTTTGTCTTTTCTAACGTTCTTTAACAAATTACGTTCTCAGAATATTTTAAAAAATTAATCTCACCTGTATTCAAACAAGACTAAATAATGAAGACGTGTTGAATTGCTATCATTCAAATAATAGTTTTTTTTTTAAATTTTAATTTTTTTTTTTTAGATTGTTAGAGAATGTCCATTGTTTGTGCTGATAAATGATGGAAATTGTTTACTATCAGGCCTTGTTTGCCACAAGGCCAACAGAAGTATGGGTAACCAGTGAGACTCTAACTAGCAATGATTCGTTAACACTAGGTGCCCTGGTCAATATCGAAAGATTTTTTAGGGAATCACGGTGGTGTACTGGTTATTCGCAGGAAATGGACTCGTCAACCAGTTCAATTCCTGGACAAAGCCACAGTTCACATAGCGCTAATACCCTTGGGAAAGGTATGAATCCAACTATTCTCCCTCCAGCTATGGGTAAATAGTAGGGCAGACTGGGCTCTTTAACCTTGGTTAGGCAACCAGTCTAGGAGAAGAAAAACTCTGAATTCAAACCTGATCACTACTAGAATAGTCTCGGGCCTACTTAGTGATCTATCCTAATTAAAAAATAAAATAAAAATTAGCTAATGGAATCTGGAAGATAATTGCTTCCTTCTCTCTCAGAATACTCCTGGTACTTGGTTGTCAATTACTAAGCTTAGGTACAAGGCCAGAAGAAAGAAGCAACTAGTGAAAATCAAACTCACTAGCCTAGCTTGCTAACATTATACCACACAAAACACCCACTCATGCTGCTTTATTTTCACCCTTCTTAGAAATTAAGTTTTCTGAATGACTTTAAATATATTCTAATTTATGTGAATGCATTTGTTAATTAAATCCCTAACTTTGACTGATATTCATAATAAAACCGTTTTTAAATGCATAAATAATGCTGTTTTCGTTGAGTAGATAGTGAATTTGATTCTATTGTTCACTCCATAGAGATTGGCTTAGAAAGGGGAGATAATTATTCGTCTTTTAAAACGCTTTCATTTGGAAGGTTTTTTTTTTTGGGGGGGGGTTTAATTGAAATAGATCACTAACTAGGTCTGAGGCTATTCTAGTAGTGACCAGGTTTGAATTAAGAGTTTTCCTTCTCCTAGACTGGTTGCCTAACCAAGGTTAAAGAGCCCAGTCTGCCCTACTATTTACTCATAGTTGGCTTCATACCTTTCCCAAGGGTATTAGCGCTATGTGAACTGTGGCTTCATCCAGGAATTGAATTCTGGTCGATGAGTCCATTTCCTGTGACTCTAACCAATACACCACTGCACTTCCTAGTAACTTTTGATAAAAGTCTAAAATCTAAGATTGCCTGTCTTTAAAAAAAAAAAAAAAAATTCCTTGTCTCTGCCTCAAGGGAACTAAAATCAAATTTTGATTATCATCATCATCATCATGTCACGCAATTAGCACGGATATACATAACAATCTCTCGCCAACCTTCCCTATCATTCATTGCCTCCAGGAGGTCCTCTGCGCAGCATCCAGTATCCTTGCAGAGTTGGTCAATGTAGGTCCTTGCTGGGCAGCCCACATTAGCATGTCCATGTATTGGCTTCCGCAGGAGAATGTTGCTTATGAGTTCGTACTTGCTCGTCCAGCATGCCTTGTCCGTCTCCCTTGGATGGTTTGTGAGATGGGGGGGGGTAGGTGGCTGTACTGCTGCTTCCACGACTTGTTCAAGACTGCATGCAGCATTCTTGTGCAGCTTCTCTCTAACTTATTCTCAAGACGCCTTGTTAGGGTCCAAGTGGTGCGGCCATACAGCAGCACTGATTGCTTAACTCTCCTACCATTTTATAATTGGTTGAAAACTAGTTATTCTCTTGGGTAACATATGTAATAGTTGCATTGTAGCATATCATAATAACTTCACATAGTTATTTACACAAAACCCTGTTGGCTGGTGCTTTATAATACACAGACTGCACTTATGCAAAGGGGTAAGAACCCTTCAATGCTTAAGGAAGGAATCCTGGTGGTTGAGCAGTCCATGAAATGCAACACCCCACTTAGACCCTTACTTAGGCTAGATGGGTGGTCATGCCAAGTCCTAGCACCTATATGATTGCCCTTATGGCAAGCCCCCAACCCTTATCTTATGGGTGCTAGAGGGCAGTGGTCTTCATGTCCTGGGAATGTTAAACTCTATCTGATGGTAAGGTTCCAGTTCTGGAGGTTTGGAGCACCCCTTCATCACTGTTGCTCCCTGGTCCACTCTGACCTGGAGTGGTAGTACCTATTAGGGTCCAATCAATGGGTTAAATAGAAAAATGTATTTATAAAGAAAAATTGAGTACCCATTAAGAATGAATTTATTTCAAAACTATATCGGCATTAAATGACCCATTGAGGTTGATATGCCGTAAAACAAACAAAAGAACGATTATTTAGACAATGAGATGAATAATCAACTGATGGAAATCTGGGCAAATTAAACTATTCAAACAACTAAAATGTTGAAAGATTAAAATTTATATAACTTATTTAAGATTATCATTGAATAATTTAATGATTGAGCTAACTTCTTGTAGAGTGTGCAGTGGTGTACTGGTTAGTCGCAGGAAATGGACTCGTTGACCCCAGTTCAATTCCTGGACGAAGCTACAGTTCACATAGTGCTAATACCCTTGGAAAAGGTATGAATCCAACTATTCTCCCTCCAGCTATGGGTAAATAGTAGGGTAGACTGGGCTCTTTAACCTTGGTTAGGCAACCAGTCAAGGAGAAGGAAAACTCTGAATTCAAAGCTGGTCATTACTAGAATAGACTCGGGCTTACTTAGGGATATATTTTTTTTCTTTTTTTTTTCTTTCTTTCTTTAAGCTTACAATCTGGAAGAACATAAACTGTTCAGTTTTAACTAGGAAAATGCCTTTTATACTAAACTAGAAGCGGCTACCCGGCGATGTCTAGGTAGAGGGGAGGGGTAGATGGTCCCACATATCAATTACAGAATCAATCACAGAATGCCCCATTAAAATTCTCATGTAAAAAGAACTTTGCGTTGATCCAGCCACTCTGAAAAGAAAAATTAATATCTACTATTTGTATTATTAAATGCCAAAAAAAAAATCCCTTGCTGTTATCATTTTAGTTTTATTTTTTAATTCTCTTCATTAATATATTATCAAGTCTTCATTATTTTTTCTCAAAAAGCAAGATCTGGTGATAGTGAATGTGTACCTATATTTACTTTGTCATCAATTGTTTTATTTTCATAGTTTCATCCGGACATACATACACACAACTGTCCCTAATATATATGTATAAATAATCAAACTCTGGAAATTTCAATTTATATGCCAATAAAAATTAGGAACATTTTATATCTTTTACAGAGATGCTGATAGGTACGTGTCCTGCGTCCCTGATGCACAAAAATCTAAAAGGATGCAATTAAATCATATCCATGCGACCCAGTGTCTTTTTTTTTTTTTTTTTTTTTTTTTTTTTCTTCCCTCACCATTTCAAGATAACTGTAAATACATTTCAATAGTTTCTATTGAAACGAATTACACAGGATAGGTTACAAACTAGGGGTCAGACAGCTTTAGTTTTTCCCCCAGATCATTAATATTTATTGGCAATTCAGTCTAATGAATTACACAGGATAGGTTACAAACTAGGGGTCAGACAGCTTTAGTTTTTCCCCCAGATCATTAATATTTATTGGCAATTCAGTCTAATGAATTACACAGGATAGGTTACAAACTAGGGGTCAGACAGCTTTAGTTTTTCCCCCAGATCATTAATAGAAACACTACAATTTATTAAACTTAGGACCCGTAAATTTTCTTGGACTCATTCAAAGCAAATATATGCGTCCCAGGATGCACTAAATTAAAAAGCTATCAGCATCACTGTTCTTTATTTATACAATTTCATATTGTTTTATTCTAATGATGGTATATTTCACTTAAATTAAACTTTTATTCAATTTATGGCGTATAACAATTTGAAAGTTTTCTTTGTAAGTTTATTTCAATCTCATTTATTGCAAAGACTAAAAGATAAAACTTGGTGAAAATGTTACTAAAACAATGATTGACTTAATGAGATTTTTTTTTTTTTCTCTGACTGTTGTCCTCTTTGTTATATGCACGTTTTGGCCAATGTCCACTCTAGCCTTTTTAAGGTGCTTCTTAAAATTTTCATTAATGTGTATTTTCATTAAAAAAAAAAAAAAAAAATTATTCCCATCATAGAAATTTCTTATGCTTTTGTAATGAATTCCATTTATCAGTTATCATATTTATTTTTTTTAATTAATTTTAAATATTTATTTTTTTTAATTAATTTTAAATATTTATTTTTTTTAATTAATTTTAAATATTTATTTTTTAAATTAATTTAAAAAATTAATTTTTTAAATTAATTTTATATTTAAAATTTTTTTTATTAATTTTATATTTAATTTATTTATCTATTTATTTTTTTTTTTTTCATTTTTATTTTTTATTTTATTTATTTATTTATTTTTTTTTTTTTTTTAGAATATTGATATGGATTTTCATCCACTACTGATTATATCAATCTGCTACCAACTGGAAAATCAATAATTATTACTGAATTATAATGTACTTTTATTTTAGTAACTGCTTAGTTTACAAGAATGTCTAATATGCTTGTATGGTACTTATACCTTGTTTTTATTTCATGATTCTTCTGACAATGGAGTCTAATGTGCCCATTTCGTTCTCCATGTCTTGATGTCTATAATTTTATAACTATCAATTGAAAATTAGATAAAATGTACTAAATTTCAATGTTCCAATACAATGTGGAGTAACAAGTTGGTATACTAATCATATTAAAGAATAAATAAGTAACTTTTATAATTAACATTGTTTGTAAGTTGAAAATGGAAGTGAATCCGACGGTATGTTGAAATGAAAAATTAATGAAAGAAAGTGTTGAATGGATAAAATAGGATTTATTTTATTGTATTTAACTGACACGTGTTTCGCTATGTATACATGTATTCTATCTATTATCTTAAATACAAAACTGGAATAAAATAACAATAATAGAAAAATTTAGAAATGTTTAGTACACAAAGAAATAGCGACCTTCGTCAGAGTAAATCCTTAATGTTTTGAATGAAATCTGTTGAAATACGGAGAATTTCTGAAATGTTCGAAAAAGAACTTTTTTGAAATCACATGAAAGTGTTCAAACGTGATGGAGAAAAAAAGTTATGATGACGTCATACATTGTTTATATTATACAAATATAAAAAGTAAAGTAAAAGTCGACGGGGCGGCCTAAAGTCGGTGTCAGCGAGGGAGTCTATCCCCTTTTCAATAGTGCTAGACCAAGGAGATTGTGTTAGCATCTGAGGTGGAGCGCCACACCTACCATCAGCTCCTTACTTTACCGCACAGATCCCTGTGCTACTCATACGCTGAGTTGGCGGGGACCGGTATCGAACTAGGAACCTTGTGGTTTCTAGCCGAATGCTCTACCGACTGAGCTAACCCGGCCCTTTGACAAAATATAGGTTACCAATATTAGTACCTTGCTTAATGTTGAGGCGCCATTTTGAATTAAAAATCTGTTTGAGAATAAACTTTTTAGTCTTTATAAGACCTGTATTGTTTCATATGGTCCATCTGTGTTTCTTGATAGAAAAAAAATACAAGTTCTGAAATTGACATTCCATTTTAATGTTTCTCATAAAGTAAATAATATATATACATACATACATACATACAACTGCCCTTTATATATGTCCAGAGGAAACTGAAAATAAAACAATTAACGACAAAGTAAATATATATACACATTAGATATAAGCGGTTCTTGCTTTTTATGCAAAAATTGAAGATTTGATCTATATTCAAAAAGATATCTAAAAATTAAAATATACATAGAAATAGCATTGAAATTCTACTTAAGAATGTCCACCATTTGTAAATCTCAAAAGTAAACAAATCAATACACCAGGTTGATGCTGGGTAGCTGCTTCTAGTTCTTCATAAATTTTGAGCTGATTTTAGTTATTAACTCTCCTTTGTTTAGATATGGCACACAGGCCTCAGGTTGCTTGCAAGTATGCGTTGTTGCTTAAGTGGTCACCCAATTAAGTATTGAACACTCATCGCTGCTTAACTTCGGTGATCTAGTGTGGGGAATGGTGCATTCAGTGTAACTTGACTAATTGAGCTGATTAAAGTAACTTGTATAAAGATCCTTTTATCTCTACTAGCAAAATAAAAAGACGCACTCCGGGCGATGTAAAAATCGTTTTTTGAAAGATATTGCCTGAGGGAATTGGAGCTGAAAATTCAATGTCATAGAGTGTGTACCATAAGTATGTAAAATCTTCAAATTTATTAAAGGAGTAAAAAAAAAAAATAAATAAATAAAAGAAAGACAATTTGAAATGGAAACAGTTCCGATAACTTTAAATATTATATTAGAATAAAACAATCTATATATAAATATATAACGCCGGGCATCTATTTATTGAAACAATGAGGATTGTCTAATGTTGCATGCTCACATTTTGAGTATATTTATTCTATGTTATGACGTTGGGTAATGTGATGTAAGCAGTGACGCAGCTTTTGTTACAGACAAAAACCGGAAGCGAATCTCCATTATTAATAGATTATAATGCAGATTCGGTATCTATTTGTCTGTAACCGAATCTACAGCACAATACACCCAGGAATTGCATAAGTTTATCAATGAGTATTTGATTTAGTCAAAATCATTAATGCATAGAATAGAATAAATCTTTATGAAAATCTGAGTTAGATTTGTCTGAGAAAAGCATGTTTTAAAATCCTGTAATGTGTCTTATATATCACTAAGAAATAAAGGTTTACATAATATATGGTGTGGTTAATTTGCACACTGGTTTTAACAAAACTGGGTTTAATAACTACTTGGTGTTATTGATTTCTAATATTGTTTTATACTCCAACGTGTTAAAATCAATCCTATGATTTTTATATAGAAACTAATTGAAATATGATTAAAATAAGTAATCTTTGTATGAGTTCTTATTAAATTTTGTTAGTTTTTCTAATTTGATATTTTTCATTAAAACTTAAATACTTATGCCTGGAGGGCTCATATTCTTACTAGTCTCTTTAGAATAAAATTTAGATCTTGCTGTTGAAAATGTTATAAATCCAAAGGAATTATAACCATAGCTGACTGCCAATCTATACATATATAAAGGGCAATTGGTGTGTATGTATGTCCGGATGAAATCTATACATATATAAAGGGCAGTTGGTGTGTATGTATGTCCGGATGAAATCTATACATATATAAAGGGCAGTTGGTGTGTATGTATGTCCGGATGAAATCTATACATATATAAAGGGCAGTTGGTGTGTATGTATGTCCGGATGAAATCTATACATATATAAAGGGCAGTTGGTGTGTATGTATGTCCGGATAAAACTACGAAAATAAAACAATTAACAACAAAGTAAATATATATACACATTAAATATCACCAGTTTCTGCTTTTTGTGCTAAAGTTATGAAGACTTGATTTATGTTTAAAGATGAAAATATACATAGAAATAGCATTGAAGTTCTACTTAAAAATGTTCAGCATATGTGAGTCTCAAAAGTAAATAAATCAATACACCAGGTACTTTTTTTTTCCCCCAATTCCCTCTACCCAGGTAACACTGGGTAGCAGCTTCTAGTTGAATATAATGAGCAACTGAAAATTCTGCATTAAACTGACCAGGTATTAACTTATCTGGAGTGATATTTCAAAAATGAAAATCCTATTGTCCATATTTACAGTACATATTTTGAAGCCTACTGTTAAAAGCTTCATTTTACTTATATATATATATATATATATATATATATATATATATATATAGTGAAATCCTCTTTATCTCGCTTGAGTTGATGGATTGAAAAAAAAATCAAATCCTTATTGCAAGTCTTCCTTTTTATTTATTTATTTTGTTGTGCTAACTCAACACTGGCAACACATCTACCATAAATAAACTTTGAAAGAGCTTAGCTTAATTTATTACTCTTTCTTTTCAATAAGCATTGACAATAGATTAATTTGCTCTCTCTCTCTCTCTGTGTCTCTCTCTCTCTCTCTGTATCTCTCTCTCTGTCATTTAATCGAAATTACTGCCACTACTCTGCTTGCTTGCTTATCCAAATTATCACATTAGCTTCAGTTTACTTCACGTGACTGAAGACAATTGTGGTAGTCATTCACTTAAATGGGATACCTATTTTTTTTTTTTTTTTTTTTTTCCCCTTTTTTACTTTTTAAAATTTTTTTTTTATTTTCACTTTTTATTATTATATAGTTTTTATTTATTTATTCTTTTCCACTAATTTTTATTTTATTTATTTTATTTTTTTTCAAGTGTAGGAAAAAATAATTAAATATAATGCTAGAAATACTATTTACAAGAATTTGAATGGAAAATTTGTACTTGATCAGTAGTAAATTCTCATCTATATAAATATAGGTCTTCATTTATTATCACTAGCGTAAAAGAAAAAAAACGCCTTCTGGGCAGTGTAAAAATACATTTTTGAAAGATATTGTCTGAGGGGAGTGGGGAAAAATTAAATGAATAAAATAAAACGTTTAATATTTTAAAAAAAAATTTACTTAAACAGCATTATATTCACTCCATTCCAATGAGATTTTTTTTGTTTTACAACAGTAAGGACTTCCAAAACGTTTCTAAAAATTTCTAATTTAATTATACAGACTCTTATTTTCATAAAATGAAATAAGGGGGAGGCATTTGAACTAATAAAAATAAGTTTTATAATTTGCTTGAAGCATTGTGTATATATTGGTTTGGAGGTTGATTATTTCAAGATAAAATCTCTTTTTCAGAAGAACACTGGAACTGAAGTCGTTGTATTGATGCATTCGCGTAAACATGCAACACGAGAATACAGTTATAAAATTATACAGTTACCATCTGTAACATTTAAAAAAAAAAAAAAAAAAAATTTTTCATTTAACTAGAAATGCCATAACAAAAACAACTTCAGTTCCAGTGTTTTTCTGAAAAAGATTTTATCTCGAAATATCAAGAATAAATTACAGGTTAACACACAACACCATTGTTACCTTATTATTTTTTCTTTACACCTGCATTATGATAGCCTTCAAAATCAACCTCCAAACTAATAAAAATAAATTTCCCCTAATATATTTTAGGAAAATGCTGTTTTTTTTTTTTTTTTTTTTTTTTTTTTTTTTTTTCCATGTTAAAAAAAAAAAAGGATTCGTGTTAATATGTCCTGGTGGGAGATTAATAAATAAGATACTAATTAAGATTAAATAATGATAATCATTGAGAATAACTTAAATAACTAAGGGAATTGTAATGTTGGTGATGATGTAGTTTTGGTTACCATGCTAAGGGCTGGTTTAGCTTGTTAAGAGTACTGGGCTAGGAATTGCAAGGATTTGATATTAGTCCCCACCAACTCAGTGCATGAGTAGCATATATTGGGTAATCTTATCTGAGTGGGGAGCTGACGATGGGTGTAATGCTCCACCTTAGCAACAAAAAAAAAATCTCCCTGGTCTAGCACTAGTGAAAAGGAGATAGACTCCCTCGCTGTCCGGCGACAATAGGCCACTCCAACTTTACTTAGCGTACTAAGAAACTGAATTTTTTTTTTCTTTATGAAGTGTAATTTAAGTAACCTAAACCCTTGTAAGAAATGTTTTTTGCTAAAATACTATAGAAAGTAAAGTGTTAATTTGATCTGTGTCGTAATAAGATCTGGGAATCTGAGGTAGGTGTGGTGTTCCACCTTAACAAAAAAGAAAATTACTATAGTATATTCTAAGAACTAAAGTCTTGTGCTAGGATTTAGTTTTTAGTTTGGATTAATTACTATGCTGGACAAACTTCTGTCTTTGGGCCAGACTTTATTGCTTTTGATCCAGCCATCCTCCATTCTAAGCCAGCTTGAGCCAGAACTGTTTTTTTTTTTTTTTTTTTTTTTCTTCTTCACATATTGTAACAAGGCCCTAATTTGTCACCATAGTAACAACTCTGCGCATGAGTAGCATATATTGTGTAATCTGATCTGAATTGTAAAGTGGGGACTTTATGGCTTTTGATCCAGCCATCCTCCATTCTAAGCCAGAACTGTTTTTTTTTTTTTTATCTTCACATATTGTAACAAGACCCTAATTTGTCACCATAGTAACAAAAGCATGCTATCTCCTCTCTATTATTGCACACAGGCTGAGTCCCTGCAGTATTAGGTCTTTTTGTATTTATCTACCCCCTGCAAAAAAAATTCCAAAGGGACTAATTTGGATTTATATCTAGGGGCAGAAAAGATTTATTGTGATTTGGAGATTGGAAGAGAAAAATTCAGTTGTAGCTCAGCCAGTAGAGCGTTCAGCTAGGAATTATAAGGTTCCTAGTTTGATACCGGATCTCACCAACTTGGCGTATGAGTAGTACAGGGATATGTGCGGTAAAGTGAGGAGCTGATGGTAGTTGTGGCGCTCCACCTTGGATGCTAAAATAATCTCCTTGGTCTAGCGCTAGTGAAAAGGGGATAGACTCCCTTGCTGTCTGGCTGATACCGACATTAGGCCACCCTGATGACTTCACTTCATAAAACCATAAGTCCTACCTTTCTTGCCCAGCAATGTCCTTCTTTAGGGAAACAAATGCCCTCTGGGTGGTTAAATTTTTAAAAATTGAGATATTGCCTGAGGGGGGGGGGTTAGATAAAATAAAACACTTGATATTTTTATTTCACTCCACTCCAACAAGATATTTGTTTTATGACAGTACAGACCTCCAAAATATTTCTAAAAATTTCAGATTTAATTATACAGACTCTTTTCTCTATATAGAAAAATTTAAAAAATAGTAAGAGTAAAATATATTTTGATTGGATTAATTAACATGAAATAAGGGAGGGGGGTTGACCTATTAATAAAAATTCTATCACCTAATGTATCTTAGGAAGAAAACTATTTTAAACATAAATTCATCTAAAGGTGAATAAGTCTAAAAAAATTTTTGAAAATTTGACTCTTAATAGATTTTTCATAGAATTTAAAAAAAAAAAAAAAAAAAATACTGTGACGTAAGCAGTGACGTAGTTTCGGTTACAGACAAGAGATCAAATCTCCATTATTAATAGATTTGAAAAATGGTCACCCTAGTTATGACTAAAAAGAATTCTCTTCAGAAAGCGTTAAATTTGAACAAATTCTTGTGGCATATTTTTCAAATTGAAAAGAAAAGACCCCCTCCCCCCAAAAAAAATAGTTCTATTAATATAGAAATTGTAGTTTCTCCAGACATTCAACTTAATTAATATAACTGTTTTGATAATTCAAATACCTATGTCAGATTTAATATAGAAATAATACTTAATCAATTTTATTCCTTATTTAGAGGCAATAAAATTTAAAATGTAATATTTAATATAGAAATAATACTTAGGCAATTTTATTCCTTATTTAGAGGCAATAAAATTTAAATAGATTTGTTTGTTTGTTTGTACATACATATCAGATGGCAACCTGCCATGTAAAAATACTAGTATTATATATTTTCTAAATGTCAATTTTTTTTGTTGTTTAGTAATAAAGTAAAAATCATTTTATCTAGTGAACTGGTTAGACCTGTAATGATTGCTTCATTATTCATTTTGTTTTTGGTTGCTAGCCAAACTTTAAACAGATATTTCCAATCAAATCTTGGCTAATAAATTTATAATCTTTCAGCTTGTTATAAATCTATGAACTCTATTCTTAACCCTTCTAATGGCACATTGCCTGTCAAAATATTTTAATACAAATTCCTTTGAAGCATTTTCTTAATGCTTTCATTCTTAAATTATATATATATATATATATATATATATATATGTATGTATGTGTGTGTATATGTATATAATTGAAAGGAAGGAAAAACTAAAAAAAAACATTCTGTAATAAATTTATTGATTAAAACTTAAGGGGCTTTTAGAAATTTAAATAAATTTCTAAAACTCTCCAAAATAAACTTTTAGCCTCATCAGATGGGACACTAAAAAAAAAAAAAAAAAATCTGTATTTAATCTAAAAATATTATTATACATTGAGCTCTCCTTAGGATTATTAAAATACATGTATTTTCACTTACTAAACATGCAATAACCATACAGTGTGAATTTAAAAATCTCATGTAGAATCATCCCTTACTACCAGTTTTTGGATACCTTATATATGTTAAATATTGTTGTAATAATTTATGGTGTTCGTTGGTTGGATTTTACGTGTCAACCCTTGTTGGGTTATTTTATGCCAAAGACATTTTGTTTTATTCATTTTTGGGTTTTAAATTAAAAAAAACTTTTTTGAACACATTTTAAAAAAAAGAATCTATTTAACCCATATACGGTACCCTAACAGGTACTACCACTCCAAGTCGGGGTGGACCTGGGAATAATGGTGATGAAAGGGTACTCCATACTCCCCATAGCTCCAAAATTGGAACTTAACTAGATGCAGTTTAACATCATACCCAGGACACTAATACCCTCAGCCACCACCTTCTAGAACATATAAAAAAAGGGTTGGGGTTTGGCAATAGGGTCAGGACAATCCTGTAGGTGCTAGGGATTTATGTGACCAGCTGCTTGATCAAAGGGAGCTTCTCCAACTTAAGTAAGGGCCAAAGTGGAGTGTTGCATGTCATGGACTGCTCAACCACCAGGTTTCCATCCTTAACCATCACGGGTTGCCATTCACAGCTAACAGGTGGCTCCAATATTGTAAACAATGTACCATATTTGACTGCATATAAGATGCACCCCCATTTCAGCAGGTCAGATTCAGGAAAAAAAGTTTTTAGTGTATTTAACTCTTAAAGTCCTATACCACCTCATTCCACCCAGCCGGAAGTCACATTCATTTTTCTAATCTATCCCAAATGATAACCTTTGTTTAAATGTAATATTTAAAAATCTTTGATTTAAGGGAAATAACAGATAACTTGAAATGGATAGGCCATTTTAAAAAATTTTTATATATCCTTATAGGAATGAGGCTCTGGACTTAAAAAAAATTCTCAACAGGATGTTAAGAGTTAAGCATATATTGTTGAAAGCAGTCTAACTGTGCATTACACAAGCAGAAACATAGCTGTATAAAAGCAATAGAATAAGGATGCATGGAGTTTAGGGTAAGTAAAAGTACTGAGCGTAAGCTGGGTTAGTGTGCATTATAGAGATTAGCCTAGGCCTACAGGAGGTCTCAAACTTCACCTACGATGTATAAGACGCAAGGCAATTTTTTTGAGGAAACATTTTAGAAAAAAGTGCATCCTATATGCTGTCAAATACGGTCAGTGCTACACCCCCACGGATAAATAAGGTTATGGGATAAGTCTATATTTCTTCATGTAGTTTGTTTTGTATAAGAATAACCTGGCAGAACATCTCTCTCTATCGTTTAAATTCGTTTTTTTTTCTCCTTGATCAGTTGCAATACCAAGGTTAAAGAGCCCAGTCTGCCCTATTTACCCATAGCTGAATGGAGAATAGTTGGATTCATACTTTTCACAAGGGGGTTAGCTCTGTGAAGAGCAAACAACTTTGTTCTGGATTTGAACTTGGGTCGCTGTGTCCATTTTCTAAGACATATCAATTAAACCACATGTACCTCCAAGTCTATATATATATATACTGACCCCCTCTGCACGAGCAGAATGTGACACAAGGTCAATTTCTTAAGCGGAGTTCAACAGGTTTGAATTCAGTTTTCCTTCTCCTAGACCAGTTGCCTAACCAAGGTTAAAGAGCCCAGTCTGCCCTACTATTTATCCATAGCTGGAGGGAGAGTAGGATTCATACCTTTCCCAAGGGTATTAGCGCTAAGTGAAATGCAATTACCGCATCCAGGATTTGAACTCAGGGCGACGAGTCCATTTCCCGTGACTTTAACCATTACACCACACGCTTCCCACATACTTTGAAATATAGATTAAGAAAATATACTGCATATTGCAGAATCCCTTCTTATTTCGGTAAAGAACAAAGGATACCATTAGCATTACAAGCATTTAGTTGATAAATGCAGACATTGTTAAATTTGAAATTTCTTGAGTATTTAGAAAATATACAGTAATGTTGATCATGGCTAAGTAAAAACAGGAGGCCAGACAATTTTATTGTACAGGATGTCCATAAAGTCAGAGTGCACTTTAAATAATTTATAACTTTAAAGTGCACATGAACTTTGTGTACATCCAGTGTAGTTAATTGATAGATGTAGGCATCATCCATAATAAACCAAAGATAATTCATTAACCCTGCATCATAAAAAAAGTAACAATAAATGTGTCGATATTAGATTAATATTGATTAAATTATGAAATTTCCGTGAACAAGTCCTGTCCTGGAAACATCCTGGAAAATGATTTCAAGAAAGGAAGAATGTATTTCACATTGCCAAAAAAAATATATATATTTTTGGTGGCTTCAAGTGAAAAATATGAGAAGAAATATTTGTACCTAAATATTTAAACCCATTAGAATATTTTTGGTTTGATGTGAGAATGCTTTTTTGTGGAAATCCTCATTCAATGAAAGAGATTATCATTGTCTTTTATATTTATTTGATACTAGAAGTGACTACCCAGCATCGCCTGGGTAGAGGGGGATTTAAAAAAAAAAAAAATTTAGTTTCATAGATCCATTATTACTGAATCATGAGTTGGTTTCCCACGGGATGTTCCATTTAAAATCCCCATGTAAAAAAGACCTTGTAATGGCTACTATTTATAACATTAAATACAAAAAAAAAAAAAAAATTCCATGTTGTCATCATTTGAATTTTATTTTTTAATTATCTTCACGATTATAAATCAAATCTTCATTAATTTTGCTCTAAAACCAAGATATGATGATAGCGAATGTTTTTATATATATATATATACTTTGTTGTTAATTGTTTTATTTTCATAGTTTCTTCCAGATATACTAGCATTTAGCTGATAAATGCGAACATTTTTCAAATTTGCGACCATAATCAGTTAAATTTGCAATTTCTCGAGTATTTCTGAACCAATCTTAAAAATATTTATATGGTTGGAAAGAAAAGAAAATAATCTTTCTAAATATGTAATTTTTATGTGTTTTTATCTATTGAATAATTTTTTACAGCGAGTTGAAATATTTTGCTTTGAAAAAACAAACATAAAATGACTTTTTATTTTATTTTATTTATTATTTTTTTTAAGACTAATTTTTACATGCTACTTTGTTTTCTAAAATCTTAGTGGCTAATCTTTATCAATATTCTTGAAATTTTACACTCCATTAGAAGACTCCTGGAAGTACAAACAGGACCTTTTTTTTTTTTTTTTTTTTTTTTTTTTTTAGGCCTGTGGAAGCGAAAATACAATAGAGCAAATTTGAAGGCGATTTCTTTAAAAAAATATAAGAGAAGGCAAAAAAAAGCTCTATACCAGTAATAGAAGACAGACTGAGAATTATTTCCATATATAATTTATGAAATAAAAACAATTGTATACCGTCAGGGATTTTGCTGAAAGTTTTAATTTTGAAAAGAAAACCGTCAAATTTACTTGATTTTCAAATCTAAATAATCTCTTGTAATTTTGAGCTTAAAAAGGTAATTACTAGCGTATTTTGGGCCCAATTTAAAAAATATTTATATGGTTGGAAAGAAAATGAAATAATCTTTCTGAATGTCATTTTTGTGTTTTTTATCCATTGAATTATCTTTTACAGTGAGTTAAACGGTATTTTGTGTTAAATTGCCCGAAAATGAGTGATAGAAATTTTGTTCCGTGGTCGAATTTTCTGTTTTTTTTTTTGTTTTGTAAAATCAAAGTGGTTAATCTTTATCAATATTCTTGAAATTTTACATTTAAATAGTAAACAGTTTTAACTACAAGCAGAAATTCGTTTATTTTTTTTCTTTTCTGACCTTTGGGAGTGAAACTACAATAGACCAAAGTTGATTTTTTTTTTTTTTTTTTTTTTTTTTTTTTTAAATTTAAGCACTATATGCTGAATACTAGACACTGTCATGTGATTATTTCCATATAAAATGTGTGAAATAAAAACGATTGTATGCCATCAGGGATTTGCTTTGAAACTTTGGATTTTGAAAAAAAATATCAAATTTACTTGTTTTTTCCGTATCATACACAATTCTCATCTAGGCATCGTTTATTCAGACCGGGAAGTTTAAATAGTAATTCATCACTTATTTCTCGTCCAATTTTTGAAATATTTATATGGTTAGAAATAAAATCAAATAATCTTTCTAAATATGTAACTATTATGTGTTTTTAACCATTGAATTTCAATTTTGAAAAAAAAAATTAAAATTATGAGAAATGTAAAGAGAACCCAGCACATGCGGGTCTGTGTAAAAACATATGTAAATAGGTAATCTATTTCTTTTATGTAATTCAACATAAGCATTTAGAAATGTATTTTTAAGTTCAAAGTGATGTTATATATTTAAATATGTGTATACATGCAGTATGAAAATGTTGAATAATCTTGTGGTAAACTTTAGAAAAAAAAATCTTGATATACCTACTTTTTATTCCCCAAATATTGGGTTCTAGCATGGATATACATAAAATTTAAGTGCAGAATCAAAAAGAACACACAATTTTACATAAGAATTCCAAGTTTTATCAAAATTGCTCCAAAAATAAAGAAATGGCAAAGAAATGACTGAATTTCTTGTTTTGAATTGGTCTGTCATTTGACATATTTTTTTATCAAAATCATGTCCACTTTTTTTACCCCAATTTCAGGGCTTTAAATTCTCATAACTTTTGAACCACTGGGGATATTTGCATAATTCAAACAATTCTGAACTCCATTTACAGAACTCTATATAACTAATGTGATTAAATAACAATAACCTCAAATAAAAAAAATCAACTGGAAATGCTAGTACCATTATAGTGTGGCCTACTTTTTTGAATGTGGCCTACAAAATCATCTCTTTTATAGTATGTGGCCTACCATAAAAAGGATATAAGTTTATAACTGCTAACCCTATTTCAGAATTTTAGAATTAAATAGATCTCTGATTCATGTAAATTATGGATAAATCCTTTTGTAATTCTTCTTAATTACTATTTACAGCTTATGACTGAATTGCATTTCTTGAAATTGAATATATGTGAAAAATAATTAGTTTCAATAAATTGCCTACTACTTATATCTATGAATATACTCTTACTGAGGTAGGGCACATTCAAACCGGGTAGGCAGCGCGCTATAACCGAATCGAAAAGGTAGGCCGCGCGCTATAACCGAATCGAAAAGGTAGGCCGCGCGCTATAACAGCACCGAACAAAGATTGACTTGCAATCATGAAAATAACATGTTCAAATCTAATATGCTCTTCATTATCCTAGCTTCTGTCTTTATAACCTTGATGTAAGTAATTGGTTTTATGAAAACTTTCAGCTTTATAAAAATAACTAACTTACAGATGTTCTGAAAGGTTTGCTATATAAATCTCCTCTTCCTCTCTTTAGACCATGCTATGCACATTATCTAAAAATAAGGAAATTGCTTATACTTAAAAACATGGAAATCCAATGCCCAGACATGTTGGAAAATTCTATTGTTTTCAGTAACTAACTTGAGCTGTCTAATTCTCAATTTAACGAGATACAAGATATTCTGGCACCTTATTTCAGATAATTGAGGTTAGTTGACATGGTACCAATGTTACTGGTGATCTTAAGTTACAATTTTTAGCTTTGTTTGTGTTTAACTTTAGCACTAGTTTCTAAGATTAATGTCAGTAGTAGTAGTAGTAGATTTAAAACACTTGTCCACAAAAAGAATGAATAGTTGAAAAAAATAACAAAAGACAATTCTCCTGACTTCTATTCCATAGAAATAGCCTAACAATTCTGATACTCTTTTTTTTTTTTTTTTTTTAATAGTAAAATGCTATCCCCTTTTCACTAGTGCTAGACCAAGGAGATTGTTTCTTTTTAGCATCTGAGGTGGAGCGCCACACCTACTATCAGTGCCTCACTTTACCGCACAGATATGTGTGCTATTCATACGCTGAATTGGCGAGGGCTGGTATTGAACCAGGAACCTTTTAGTTCTTTGGCTGGCGCTCTACCAATTGAGCTAAGGTGGCCCTAGTAACCATTTCCAAGTAGATGGTAAAAAAATACCGAAATTAATCTGAAGAGCCCATTTAGATTCTTCTAACTGGTTAACAATGGTCTGCGAGTTGGCTAATCATTTGTATAGTGTGATCCAACAGTGTTGTCACTCTTACATATTGTTTTAGCTTTCATTATTCTAATTTTATTTTATTTTTTATTTTTTTTTATAAGCTATGTAATTATTTTACCTAAACCTTGAATTTAAAAAAAAATTTTTTTAGAATTTTGGTTGATATTATGTAATCACAAATGTATGGGATGACAAGATTTTTGGACCACCCAGTATTACTGGATATGCCAATCATGTAAATGAAATTTGAATGCGATTTCTAACAATTTCATTCCTTTACATTATTTTAATGGGTTATTTTTTTATTTTTTTATTTTTTTTGTAACTATGGCTGGAAGAGAAATTAGCTTGTTGCAAACTCACTTACCTAATCAACTCTTTCTGTAGGACACACACACACACACACACACACTGATGTGTATATATACACACACGTGCTCTGAACGTTTCTGATGACGACCAATCACCTAAAGGTGAGGCTCCGAAACCATTGGTAAAACGGACTCTTAAATGTATTGTAAACAATAATTAAATAAATAAATAAATACAGCTCTTACAGAAGTAATTGAGCACTTTATCATTTCTCCAATACTAACAAGGAATTAACTATAATTTAAAAATTTATTTTTATTTTTAGGGGTGTTTTACCCCTTAAAATAATAATTACATAACTTGTATCAAAACAAAAATAATGAAAGTCAGAGCAATTATTAATGGATCATTACATCTTTCAGACCATCCTGTATAATGTGTAAAAAAAATATGAAAAAAAGCAATGTTATGATGCTTCATCTGAAAATTATTTTTAAAAAGATCCCCCTAAAGTTTAATAATAAACAAATGTCAAATGTTATACTACGATTGATAATAATAATAATAATAATGAAATTTATTGTGTACAGTGCTCAGGTGCACCACAACTCATCAAAGTCTCATGTCTAGTACACAGAATAATGTATTAGTGTCAGGAACAGTGTACAGTAATAATATACATGTATGTGTACAGTGCTCAGGTGCACTACAACTCCTCAAAGTCTCGTGTATAGTATATATATTTACCAACACCTCCGCACGAGCAGGATGTGACACAAGGTCAATTTCTTAAGCGGAGTTCAACAGGTTTGAATTCAGTTTTCCTTCTCCTAGACCGGTTGCCTAACCAAGGTTAAAGAGCTCAGTCTGCCCTACTATTTATCCATAGCTGGTGGGAGAGTAGGATTCATACCTTTCCCAAGGGTATTAGCACTAAGTGAAATGCAATTACCACACCCAGGATTTGAACTCGGGGCGACAAGTCCATTTCCCATGACTTTAACCATTACACCACACGCTTCCGTGTATAGTATATAAAATAATGTATTAGTGTCAGGAACAGGAATAGCATACAGTAATAATATACATGTATGTGTGCATAGGTGTCAGGTATAGCGTTGTCAGATTACAGGAAGCATGGAGGCTTTGAAAGATGCAGTGTTTTGGCAGCCTACAAATTTCAATAAGTTATCAGTAGCCTAAATTTAGTGTGAAAAGATATAACCTAACTTACACAATTTAATTTAAGAATAGTAACTAAGATAAGAACACCAGTTGAAATATTTCTCTAAATGTTTGAGATGAGGCTTGATGTTTAGTATTGGACACATGGCCTAGTGGATAAGGTAGTTATGTTAAGACAGTTCTAAGTGACGGTTATCTCTGGATTCCGGGTTCAATCCTGAGTAACGGCAGTAACATAGAAAAATAATTAACACAACTCCTACCCCAGCTATGGTTAGCGGAATGAGAACAGGATACCCCCAATGACTGAATAAAGAGTTAGGTTCAAAGTTCCCTGATGGCTCTTGATTACGACAAGAAAGTTCCCGTGTCTGACCAGAAATACCAGAAGAAGGCAGGAGGGCATATCGGCCGAAACGTTGTACAAATAACAATGAAGATGAGGACAATAGTCCGAATAATGCAGATACTAACCAGTTGAAATAGTTTAATATATTTTAATTCCTCCATGCAGTGATGCTGATAGCTTTTTGATTTAGTGAGTCCTAGGATGCACATATTTGCTTTGAATGAGTCCCCAGGAACATTTATAGGTCACAACTAAAACCGTCTAACTCCTACCTTGTAACCTATCCTGTGTAATTTGTTTCTAAGAAACTATTGAAATGGTGAAGGAAGAAAAAAGAAAAACACTGGGACACATGGATATGAACTTACTGCGTCCTTTTAAATTTTTGTGCGTCAGGGACACGTCCTGCGCCCCTATAGAATCTCTGCTCATGTATATTTTTATTTTTAAGATGCATATGAATGATTTAGTAAAGGAACCATATTACCTTTAGGCACCCCTTTTTGATCTTGATTAAGAAAGGACATGTTTTTCATTTACACCGTCAATATCCAGTTGTTTGTTATGGGTTAGGGGTTAGTTTTATAATTTGAAAAAAAAAATCTAAAAATAGTCTGTTAAAACAACCGGATATTGACAGTGTAAATGAAAAACATGTCCTTTCTTAATTGAGATCAAAAAGGGGTGCCCAAAGGTCATATGGTCCTAGTAAAGCTTACCAATATTAAATATGGATTGTGATTACTAAATTTACTAAAAGGGCAGAATCACTTTTATTAAAGTTTAGGATTATTATTTGTACTAGTACAAAATAAAAAACGCCCTCCTGGCGATGTAAAAATAGATTTTTGAAACATATTGCCTGAGGGGTGGGAGTAAAAAATTCAATGTCAGCGAGTTTGTACCCTAAGTAAGTAAAATCATCAAATTCATTAAAGGATTAAAAAATAAAACAATTTGAAATGTAAACTTTAAATATGTATTAAAATAAAACTATATATAGATATATAATACCAGTCATGTATTTATTAAAACTTGTTTTAAAAAAACAATGAGAACTGTCTAATGTTGCATGTTCAGTGTATTTATTCTATTTTATAGTTTGGGTAATGTGACGTAAGCAGTGATGTAATTTTTGTTACAGACAAAAACCGGAAGCGAATCTCCATTATTAATAGATTTAAAAAAAAAATGTTTATTGTCTATACACACAAAGGGCAGTTGTGTATGTATGTCCAGAGGAAACTACAATAAAGCAATTAATGACATTATATATGCATTCACTATCACCAGGTCTTGCTTTTAGAGCAAAAATTTTTATATTCGTAATTTAAGAATAAAATTTAAATGATAGCAGCATGGATATTTTTCTTCTTTCCTTTTGATATTTTAATTAGGAGACATTAATTTTTCAGAGTGGCTGGACCAATGCAAGGTCTTTTTACATAAGGATTTTAATGGGTCATCCTGTGAGGATCCAACTCTAGATTCAATAATAATTGATCTGCAAGACTATCTTTTTATAACCCCTCTACCTAGACAACGCTGGGTAGCTGCTTCTAGTTATTTACTAAGGGTTGCCTTCAAGTGTGGTATATGGAAGACGGTTTTTGGTTTGTTCACGTATTAGGTATTGAATACTTTTGAAAACCTAAAAAAATTGATTTAAATGATAAATATTAAATTTTATTTTCCAGATTTGGAGATGTTGTATTAATATAGATTTAAAAGGGGGGTGGGTATTCCAAGCCCCCCCCCCCCTGCTGCTTGACTGTCATAAAATAGATACCTTTTTATTGTCTCTATATCTGACTGACAGTGCATATGGGAAGGGAAAAAAATTATCCATCTCTTATAAGATGGACCACTGCCTATTTATTATTATAGAACATGAATAGCATACATTAATAATATACATGTATGTGTACAGTGCTCATGTGCACCACAACTCATCAAAGTCTCATGTCTAGTACATAGAATAATGTATTAGTGTCAGGAACGTGAACAGCATACATTAATAATATACATATACATGTACAGTGCTCATGTGCACCACAACTCATCAAAGTCTCATGTCTAGTACATAGAATAATGTATTAGTGCCAGGAACATGAATAGCATATAGTAATAATATACATGTATGTGTACAGTGCTCAGGTGCACCACAACTCATCAAAGTCTCATGTCTAGTACATAGAATAATGTATTAGTGTCAGGAACATGAATAGCATACAGTAATAATATACATGTATGTGTACAGTGCTCATGTGCACCACAACTCATCAAAGTCTCATGTCTAGTACACAGAATAATGTATTAGTGCCAGGAACATGAATAGCATACAGTAATAATATACATGTATGTGTACAGTGCTCAGGTGCATCACAACTCATCAAATTCTCATGTCTAGTACATAGAATAATGTATTAGTGTCAGGAACAGCGTACAGTAATAATATACATGTATGTGTACAGTGCTCAGATGCACCACAACTCATCAGTCTCATGTCTAGTACATAGAATAATGTATTAGTGTCAGGAACGTGAACAGCATACATTAATAATATACATGTATGTGTACAGTGCTCAGGTGCATCATAACTCATCAAAATCTCATATATAGTACATGGAATAATGTACTAATGTCAAGAACATGAACAGCATACAGTATTAATATACATGTATGTGTACAGTGCTTTGTATAATAAGTAGGCCATGGATGGACACACTTTTACAGGGAGATGGTAAGATATATGGGGTGAGAGATTGACCCTCCCCAATGTATAAAAAGATATTATTAAAGTTTCATTTGCTTCAATGTTCTATAATCTATATATCTATATAGATAATCTAGTATTGTATTTTCTACCCTCTCCTTTTTATAAGGATAACTTTACTCATCAAACTGTCAGTCACCTTTTGTTTTTTGTTTTAGGGGTCAACTAATCTCATGAAATTAACTTGGCTATATGAAATTAATCTCTGAATCAGTTTAGAATTCAAAATTCATGATATCTTGAAGTAACTAAATCTTGTTATATTTAACTCTTAACACCCTGTTGAGAATTCTAAAGCCCCATTCCTATAAGAATTTATATTTAAAAAAAAATGGCTAAAAATGATCATTTCCATTTAAAGTTACCCGAGATATTTCCCTTGAATTAAAGACTTCTAAATATGTTTAATACTACATTTAAATAAAGGTTTATCGTTTGGGGTTGATTAGGAAAACAAACGTGACTTCCAGCCGGGCGGACTGAGGTGGTATAGGACATAAGCAAATATTTTTAACTGCTAAAAAAACTTAAGGTAGATATTGCAATATTTAAAAAAAATTATTTAATCAGATTTTGTAATAATTAAAATTTTTCAAAAGAAAAAATGTTTTATCAAATCTTGCCTCTTGATATATTCTAAGAAAATTATCAGCCAACTTGTGTATGGTGGAGTTTATTTTCCAGACCTCCCACCAGGCTGGATTTAAAAATTTAAATATATCACTAATTAGGCCTGAGCCTATTCTAGTAGTAACCAGCTTTGAATTCAGTTTTCCTTCTCCTAGACTGGTTGCCTAACCAAGGTTAAAGAGCCCAGTCTGCTCTATTTACCCATAGCTGTAGGGAGAATAGTTGGATTCATACCTTTTCCAAGGGTATTAGCGCTATGTGAACTGTGGCTTCGTCCAGGAATTGAACTCGGGTCGACGAGTCCATTTCCTGTGACTCTAACCAGTACATGGACTCATTGACCCGTGTTCAATTGACATAATATATTTTTAACATGGTGAGCCACACACAAACTGAAGATCATACAATGTCCAAATGGTGGGGCATGCCAAATGTTCACTTGAGAGAAAAGAAAGAAAAAAAAAACTTCTGAATAATTCAATCTTGTTGAAAGTCATCCTAAACTTTAATATCTTTTGCAGTATGGATTTGAATTTCAACAGGAAAAAAAAACAAACTAGTTCTCTTCAGAATATATTAGGATTTACAACAAAATGGTTTAGACAATTTTGCCATATACAAAATTCTTTTTTACCACTAAAGTAATACTTATGAATATTACTACATATAAGTATAAAAAAGAATAACCGTAGATATTTCTGTAATGTATTTTTAAGATTATATGAAACTATTCTGTTTTTTTTTTTGTTTTTTATTTTATTTTATTTATTTATTTATTTATTTATTTTTAAGTAAAAATCGTCGGGGTGGTCTAAAATTGGTATCGGCCAGACAGTGAGGGACTCTATCCCCTTTTCACTAGTGCTAGACCAAGGAGATTGTTTTTGCGTCTGAATTGGAGCACCATACCTACCATCAACTCCTTACTTCACCACACAGATCCCTGTGCTACTCATACGCTGAGTTGGCGAGGGCAGGTATTGAACTAGGAACCTTGTGGTTCCTAGGTGCATGTTCTACCGACTGAGCTGTCTAAAATATCTTAATATTTTTTTTATTTTCATTAGCCCTTTTTTTTTTTTTTTTTTTTTTTTTTTTTTTTAACTCCTTGATAAAATTATAGGATTTTTTTTAGTATGTATTTACCGAAGATAAATCACGTTTATATATCAATTTAGAATAATATTCATCTGATTTTTGGTAAGCATTTATTTTCTTAAGATAATACATTAGTTACTTTATAAAAAAAAAAATTGCAATTTAAAAAAATTCATTTCTAATTGATAGTTAATTTTTAATTACATTAGCTTCAATATTTAGAAAATCAAATTGTTTAATGTTTGCATTTCACATAGTGATAATACCTTTGGGGGAAAGTATGAATCCAATTATTCTCTCTCCAGCTATGGGTAAATTAGTAGGGTAGGGTAATTGCTGCTTATCCCACTTATAAGGGCTGGACACAAGGTCTCATTTTTATGTGGGCGCATAAAAATTGCGTTTATCCTGTTGGCATTCCCCTCAAGGGGAGCACCTCAGGTGCTGGGCAATAAACCCAGCCCCGCCCCCAAGGGGGCAGGTATTGCCTGGGGGGATAGCTCCTGTTATCGATGCTATTAATTTTATTTTACTGGGAGGGAAGTCTCAGAGCACAACACCTAGAACAGATACTACACTTTGATCCCCCCTTCTAATCCAGGGAAGTAATTTAGTAGGGTTGACTGGGCTCTTTAACTTTGATATGGCAATTGGTCTAGGAGAAGGAAAACTAAATTCAAACCTGTTAGACTCCGCTTAAAAACTGACCTTGTGTTGCATCCTGCTCATGTACCAACAATAGGTAAATACAAACTGGGCTCTTTGGCCTTGATATGGCAATTGGTATAGAAGAAAAAACTAAATTTAGACTCCACTTAAAAATTAACCTTGTGTCACATCTTGCTTGTGTGGAGAGGTTGGGTATATACATAAATTGTATGGTGAGAACTGCCCCCATTTGAGAAAAAAAACTGTTGCATACTCTTTATATAGCACAATTATAACAACCTTATTTATTTACTAAAAACAAATTCTTTATTTTAAAAGTAATTTCACTTTCCACTTTTAAATAGAAATACTTCTGAAGAGAGAATACTTGTCTTAATTTTT
Source organism: Doryteuthis pealeii (assembly GCA_023376005.1). Lineage (NCBI taxonomy): Eukaryota > Metazoa > Mollusca > Cephalopoda > Myopsida > Loliginidae > Doryteuthis > Doryteuthis pealeii. The sequence goes on along the minus strand of CM042179.1, from coordinate 27,514,484 downwards.
TTTTTTTTTTAATTAGAATATTCTTTCAAGCATTTAAATGCTAATGGGAACCCATCTTCAAAGGATTTTTTTGAAAAACTTTTGCTTATCAACAAAAACAGGATGTAACAAACTTTCTATCTCCCACCTTAATACCATTATTATTATTTTTTTTTATTTTTTTTTTTATTTATTTATTTTTTTTTTTTTTTGAAAGGCTTATTTATTCTCACATCAATGCTTTTTTTCCTTTTTTAAAAAAATTTTTTTTTTTTTTTAAATTACATTATTTCTCAATTTTTTTCTGATGAGGCTTGATAATTTGGACCATTGTCTGCATCCTTTTATTTTTATCTGTACAACCTTTCGGTTGATGTGCCCTTCGGCCTTCTTCAGTTATTTCTTGTTAAGCTCTGGAGCCTTCTCAAACTCAGGGAACCTTCTTTTTCAAACTTGGGAACCTTCTTGTTGTAGTTGGGAGCTATCAAGGATCTTTAAACCCAAACCTTTATTCAATCCATGGGGGGTATACTGTTCTTATTCTGCTAACCATAGCTGGGTACAAGTGTTAAGCTGTGTTAATTATTATACTATACCGTTATTTATTTATTTCTTACCTCGGTCCAAAAGGCTTATTTACTATCACATGAATGCTTTTTTTAAAAGATTCCTTTTTTAATAATTGCATACATACTAGTGGACCTAGTATCCTCTTATTAACGACTTGTCCAGATTCTATTTTTCAATTCAAATGGCTTGTATTAATTTTATTCTATATTGGAATCTGAAATCAATTTAAAAATTTTTTTTTTTTTTTTTTTTTAAATTTTTTAAGAATACTAGCAAAATGTATGCACCCTCCGGGTGCAAGTATTTAAGTTTTAATGAAATAAAATATTATGTTAACTTAGAAAGGGTAATGGAACTAAATAAGATGCCGATAAAAAGATTTGAAACAGAGGGGGAACAACTAAAACTTGCTTTTTCTTCTCTCCCATGTTTCATTGCTAAATTTTCATAATTTAACTATTTAGTTAAATTAGGAAGTAAAGAATAGAATTACTGTTAATATTGTTAATGGATTTATTGGAGAGATTTTTGGTCATATTCATTAAGATAAAACCAAACAATTAGAAATCAATAATACTGAGCACATATTTATTAAAATCAAATTTTTAATATCAATATGCAAATTAGCCTTCCCATTCACACTGCAAACCACTATATTTTGTATATATAAGTACAATCGCATGTTAATAATATGTAGATATGGTCAACAGTATTAATAATGTAAAACAATTTTATTAATAATTGAGGTTTGAATAAAAATAAAATCATGGAGAATGTGATATAAATAACTATGGGAATTGTGACTCGATTAGTAATATAGTTTCGGTTACAGACTTAAAAAACACACAATCTCCATTATAATAAGATATAAACAATTACTAAGGACCAGCTTTGCTCAGTTGG
>CM042179.1:27418032-27508032 GCA_023376005.1 Doryteuthis pealeii | reverse complement strand
ACTTGTCTTTTAAATTTCTTGGAATAGCGTTGCATTTTCAAGCCTTTTTCTTTCTTTTTTTTCTTATATATTTTAAAACCTAAACCAGTAATGTATGTATACCACCACCCCCCTTTTTATAAATAAGTTGGAGTGGGACAAATTATGTAATCTTAGATTCTACGATGCAATGATTGCGTTATTGTTTTGCTTGTTAAGCTACAGGTGCCCGCTAGGAAAATACAACTCAAGGTTAACTTCTTGACATCCGGTATTAATTTAACTATTCAAATCTCTATATTATTTGAATTTAAAAAAAATATATTTTTTAAACTCTTGGTCGTTTAAAAAAAAAATTACGTCTTGTTTATTTTTTTATTTATTTTTTTTATATATAATAAAACTTTTTTTCCTCTTCGTTTTAAGAACTGAAAAACTTATGCTGGGAAAAAAAGTAAATTATAGTAAACTTTTTTTTGTGTGGAGAGAGGAAGTTTAAAAAAAAAAAAATTAAAAAATTAAAAATCTTGCTTTCAAAGTTTTGATTAACTACTCTAAAACTTATTTTTATTTATTATTTATTTTTTTATAAATGTCTTTGATATTTCTATTTTGGGAATTCCCACTTAAAATATTTCTTTTCTTTTTCATCCTGTTTCGTTTTTATTTTTATTTTTTATTATTTATTTATTTTTTTTAATGATTCTTGCATAAAATATTTATTCGTAGGCTGCTACTACTGCAGTAGTGCTGCGAGATAGTCGGCAATATGGCGGACGTCGACCCAGAAACACTTCTGGAGTGGCTTCAGATGGGACAGCAGGGCGATGAACGAGACATGCAATTAATAGCCCTGGAACAACTATGCATGTTACTACTCATGTCCGATAACGTGGATAGATGTTTTGAAAGGTAATACTTTTGTCTTATAAGTTTTTTTGTTCATCCTACTTTCCACCCGTCTTACATTCGTTGTTGTTGAAGTGTAAGTGTTATGTCAGATATTGTCTCTATTTACAACAAACAAGTCACTGTTATTATTTATCACCTGTTTACAAAATACTCTCTCCCCCAGGACTTTGTTTCTTTTAGATTTATAATAATTTATCTACTAATAAAATTATTAATTTACTAGTTTAAATCCGTAAACTTATTTTATTTTAAACATCATCAGCCTCTTCTATTTTTTTATTTTTTAAATTCTTATTTTCACGTAATTTAATTATAAACTTTGCGAAGGGGAGCAATACAGCTACAGTATTAAATTTTATTATATTCCTTTTTAGTACAACTAAAATGTATAATATACTAAGTCTAGTTTACTAGTCGTTTGTAAACGTTTACTTTGTAATTTACTAGTAGTTTAAGTATAGTGTTTATATGCAAATTTTATTGTAGACAAATAAATCTTTCATATATTAAAAAAAAAAAATGTCTAACATTTTACTTGGCTTCTTTTTCTGTTTTCTCTATTTAATTAATGCGGAAAGACTTGTGTACTAAATTGAACATAATCAATACATCGATTTTCTTATCTTGTTTATGATGTAAGGTTTTAGTAATCGCTTAAAATCATTTTTCAATAAGTTTCACTATAATCTCCCGTACAATGAATAATATTTTAATCCTTTTAATAAATAACACTATATCTACCATTGACGTTCTATTTCTTCTAACAAAGTTAAATTATGTATTTTTATTTTTTATTTTATTTTTAATGGGTGGGTGGGTGTGACGTAAACCCAACAAATATTAAGATTTTTTAGTGATCAGCACATCTGTTACTTCCATTGAAAAAATAAAAATATAAAATAAATAAATAAAAGGAGGGGGGTAATTTGTATATGTTTAATTGTATTTTGTATGCTAGTGATCTTAACCTGTTTGTCTGTCTCTTTTTAACATTGACGTTTTTTTCATTGAATTGAAGTGTAAATATTTCCTCACTCTTTCTCTCTCTAAGTTCAGATGACGAAATCTTAATGACTTAAATGAGTCGTATTGAGAAAGAAAAAACTGTTTAAATGGTTCAGTTTTAGATAAAAACGGTGAAAAATCTTAATTAAAAAAAAAAAAGCTTGCTAGAGTTATGTGTCCACTTTCTCAGTTCCTGTTAAACACCACTTTCACTTTATATTAAACGTATTTTACTAACATTAAAATCCTCCTTACAAATAAAAATTAATAACTTAATGACAGCGGTTGTTAAGCATTCTAATTTTAATTTTTACAAAAATAAAAATAAAATCTGACACCCTATGATTTGGGTATTTTGCTTTTTTGATATTACAAATCCTATCTATCTAATCGTGCACCGTCAAATAGATTAAATAATTTGTTTTAACCCCCCTCCCCTTTTAAGTTATTTCAATGTTCTCTGAATTTGGATTAAATTAGTTTCTTCATATTGGTTAAGCATTAAAAATGATAATATTTATAATGTAAATTCTTGGGTTAAATTTTCATTTACATACATGTCTGTCAGAGGCAACCATTATGAAAGACAAGTTAGTATTGTCTCCACAAACATTTCAACCAGTGTACGTTGTGAATTAACCAAGATAACTCTTCATTACAGAAATGAAGACTGATATTGACTATTTTTGTTTATAAACAAGACATAAGGCTGCTTCATTTTCCTTCCTTGAAAAAGAACTTAGAATTCAGAGAAACATTTTTTTTTCTTTTAAGTCTAGTAATTAAAAATTAAAAAAAAGAAAAATGCTGAATTATCCAGAAACGATTAATAACTAATTCTATAATTTAAAATTTCTGATTAGTGTTAATAACTCATAACAAATTATTACCTGAAAAATGTTTCTTAGTTTTAAATAAAGTGGTACCATTATTGTGTGTATATGTGTGTGTGTATATATGTGTATATATATATATATATATATATATATGTAATGTATATGGCCTACAGAATCATGTCTCTTATAGTATGTGGCCTACCATAAAAAGCATATTATAAGGTTATAATAACTGCTAACCCTATTTTAGAATTAAATAGATCTGATTCATGTAAATTATAGATAAATTCTTTAATTATTCTTAATTACTATATACAGCTTATGGCTGAATTCAATTTCTTGAAATTGAATATATGTGAAAAATAATTAGTTTCAATAAATTGCCTACTACTTATATCTATAAATATACTCTTACTGAGGTAGGACACATTCAAACTGGGTAGGCTACATACTATAACAGAATCAAAAAGTTTTAGTAATTTTCAAAATTCGAATTTCTCAAAACTTAATCTTGGATAATTATTAAATACTAGCATGTGTGTTGGCACTTCTACTAATTATCAATATCTTTTTGAACTTGGACTTAAGTGTAGTATCTGTTTTTCCGTTTCCTCGTAAGAAGTTTAAACTAAGAAAATATACATTCAGTTGTTAAAAGAAAACTTGATAAAGGGTGGAGGCCACCCGAAATATTGGAAAAATAAGGTGAACTAAGAGCAAAACAACAGTTATATATTAGAACTGGGTTTGTTTTTTTTTGGGGGGTTTTTTTTTTGTTCTTATATATTTTCTATGCTTCCAATATTGCTGAAAATATTCACAAGAACAATATATTGATACACAACTATATTCATTTATATATATTGTCTTAAATAAATTTCCTGTTATAGCTTTTGAGACTATTCTTTTTAGTAATAATGACACATTGCCTAGTACCTGATAAATATTATTTCAGTGTTGAAAAACAAAGATAAATTGATTTTAAGTTTTACAAGAAAGTTTATCAGTTTTTTGTTTTTGTTTTTTAACAAATTAATGGCTGCTGCTAAGAAATTCTTTTAAATATCTTTGTTTTTTATTTATTTTATTTTCAGTTGTCCACCGAGAACTTTTCTGCCAGCACTTTGTAGAATCTTTCTTGACGAATGTGCTCCTGATAATGTTCTTGAAGTTACCGCACGTGCCATTACATACTACCTGGATGTATCTGCCGAGTGCACTCGACGTATTGTTGCTGTCGAGGGTGCTATCAAAGCCCTTTGTAACAGGCTGGTTGTGGCTGAAATGTCTTCCCGTACAAGCCGTGATTTAGCTGAACAGTGTATCAAAGTAAGTATGGCTGACTAGCCAATTTAAGCTCATACTCAATTATTTGAAATATGACGAGTTGTCTTTTTGTTTTGTTTATTTAAAAAAAAAAATTATTTTGTTACTATAATTGTGATGGTTGTATTCATCTTGAAAAGTGTCCTTTTTAACTCTTAACATCCTGTTGAGAATTTTCTAAGTCCAGAGCCCAATTCCTATAACCATTTATCAAAAATGGGTAAAAAATGTCCATTTCGTTAAAAGTTACCTGTTATTTCCCCTAAATTAAAGACCTCTAAATATGTTTAATCTTACATTTTAAACAAAGGCTATAATTTGGGGTAGATTAGGAAAATGAATGTGACTTCTGGCCGGGTGGAATGAGGTGGTATAAGGACATTAAGAGTTTTAACACTTGGTTAACTTGCTCAAGATAATTCGCTGTTATGAAATTAAAATTTTTCCTATTTCCCCATCTTTGTTATATAAGAGAAACTATGGAAACATAAGTGTTGGAGTTATACAGATGTTACTTAATATTAAATTGTCAATTTGTTGTAACCTAACAAAGGGTACTGAATGAGAAATAACCAAACGGAGGTTGGAAATAAAATGGAATCTTTAGAACATTAACAAAATAGAATAATTGCCAGTGGCATTTTGAAGAAGGTAAACCACTGCTAGTGGTATAAGACTACCCCAGTCAGCATAATACTTCTGTATTTATGAGGATTGGGACATACCCATTAATGTTCATAGGTAGGGTATATGAGGATTGGGACATACCCATTAATGTTCATAGGTAAAGTATATAACAATTATAGTAAGATATGCAAAAATTCTTATTACCTATAACCATTTGGGTATAGTTGGTATGTGAAAAACATAATTGTATAAAAAAAATTGAGATTTTGAAAGAATAAACAAAAGGATATTTTAAGGTTTTGAATTGAATATGATCAAAATAATTCATTGGCTACCATAAGACTTATTACTCAAACCAAATAAAAACAACTTTTCAAGTTGGTTGTTAGCAATAATATTAGCTCTTTCTAAGCAATGTCTCCAGTTTTACATCTCTTAACATAGGTTATTTGATGGAGTAGAAATTCTTAAACATTTTTTCTTAATGGATGAACTTTGACCTGTTACTGGTATAACAATATGTTACTTTCATGTTATGAATTTTTAAATTCATTATTGGTGTGTCTATTTGCAATAAGTGATTCATTTAAAAAAAAAAAAATTTTTTTTTTAAGTTGTAATTTGTGAATTTTGTAAAATTCATCAGTGGCATGTGAAAAATGAAGTAAAATTACTTTGTATGGTCACAAGCAGAAAAGGAATTAATAAGGAATTGTGGATATATTACAATACATTTTTTTTTCTTTCTATTTTTTTGAGGGAAATCCAATATTTTCTTGATTGATTAAAAGATTTTATATTAATTTGATTGCTTTAAACTCCTTTTCAATTTAAATTTCAGCAAGAAAACTTTTAAACATAAAAATCAGTCAGGGATGATAAAGAAATTCCTAAACTTGCTAAAATTAAAAACAAAAACACAGCATTAGAAAATTTTTGCTTTTTATTTCATATACAATACTGATGAAAAAAAAAAAATTCACAAGCTAAAATTTAAATGTATAAACTGTTTTAGTTTTTTTTTCTTCTCTTTTTACTACATTTATCTTTCATGTTTTAATTCATATTTCTATTGCTTAACTATCTTTTTTTTAATTTGATTAAATTCTTGACTATTAAAAAAGAAATGAACACATTTTAAATATTTTCTAAGACAATTCTTAGAAAATATTTTAGCTCAGTTTTAATATATGCAGACAAAATGATTCTGTTTCAAGCATTTGATGTTATAGAATTAAGAATGTTTTCATTTAGTTTGATTTTTACAAATTATCTTTCTTACTTTTTTTTTTTTTTTTTTCTTTCTTTAAATTCAGTATTCTAGGAATCAATACAAAGTTATTTAAGAGAAGAAAAATGAATGAATGAATGAATCTGTGCAATTGCTTAATTTAGCTTTCTAGATGAATAGGGTCCATAATTCCCCCACCCATCCACTGATTATAACAAATCACATAATAGGGGATGCTTGTATAATGGGGGATACTTGTAATAAGTTTACCACTTAGGCAAATTACATGATTAATTTCCATGAAAAAATCCTAAATTAAGTGAGACTATATGAATATAAAAGTTGACCAAAATATGACTTCCAACATTTTGTCTCTTTAAAGAGGATAGAACTACTAGATAAGCTAATTACTCTAGAATTAGCATAACAATGTGATCTACTTGCATATAGATTGCCACTTTGCTCCAGATCAGTGGAGTATATATATATATATATATGTCCCATGAAATTATACACAAAATATTGATATTTATTTTATTTTATGTGGATTATGCAAATTTAAAGCTTTTTCATTAAGAAAAAAAATTTAATGAATTGTAGGAAAGATTTTTACTTGTCTGAATCATTTAATCAATTTAAGAATCGGTTTAATTGTTCACCTATTTTACAAATTGTCCAAGAGGACCATTTTCTTTTACAGACTTAAAATGGATTTACCAATAGATTTTTGTGGAAGGTCATATTTCTATTTACGGTCTTTTTTTTTTCTTTCTTTTTTTCTTTTTTCTTCTTCCAAATTTTTAGAGAAGGTCAGATTTTAGGTTTCTCAAACACTAATATATTCTTTTCTTTACTTACTGTTCTTGGCAGTTAATAGCAGATAAAAGTAAAGTCGTCGGGGCAGCCTAAAGTCGGTATCAGCGAGGGAGTCTATTCCCTTTTCACTTGCGCTAGACCAAGGTGATTATTTTAGCATCTGAGGTGGAGAGCCACACCTACCATCAGCTCCTTACTTTACCGCACAGATCCCTGTGCTACTCATATGCTGAGTTGGCCAGGACCGGTATTGAACTAGGAACCTTGTGGTTTCTAGCCGAACGCTCTACCGACTGAGCTAACCCGGCCCCTAAATAGCAGATAATCATAGTTTATAATTCTAAAGGGGAATTTTTGTAGATAAGATAGAACTATCTATCATTCTAAGAATACAGACTACTAGTCAAAATCAGGAGATGCTATTTAGATATTTACAAATCTGATAATTCTCTATTTCAGGAATAGTGCTTTATATTTTTTGTTGTTGTTTAAAGAAAACAAAACTGTAAGGAAGTTTAAAAGATTAAAATACTGCAGTTTAACCCTCTATTTACCACTGCCATCTGCAATAGACATGTCCCAAATGGTTGACAAGCTAGTATTGTATCACTTATCCTTTACTACTGAATAGAAATGTTTTCATTTAATTCCTTTCTCTCTTTTTTTTAATTTTATTTTTTTTAATTTTATTTTTTTTTTAAAACTTTAAACCATTTCTCTCTTGGGGCACTCTGGTGAATAAAGGGTTAATTTTTCAATAATTAAAAATAACCTCAGCCTGTGACATTACCCAATCAGACTAGATATTCTGTTCTATTGAGTCTTATAATAAAAATCAAATTGTAATAAGCTACTCCTAATTCATTTAGGGGGTTCTAATCTATCTTATATGTATAACTAATGTTCATAATTCAAAGAAAGTGTTGAAAAAAAATATAGTGTACTTATATATATATATATATATATATATATATATAATTTTTACTTGGAGGCACTTACAACGCATGTATCGCATAAAATTCAATACTTTTTCTTATAGAAAATGTGTATTTGGGCAGCATTTCTTTCATTTATACATGTGGAATTAAACAAAAGGCACGTCTCCTCTTTAACAATTTTATTAATGATCTTTTCTTTGGAACACAAACACATCTCCCTTGATGATGGAACTTCGAAGTGCTGAAAGTACTTGGGATAAAAACTTCAGTGGACTAATACATATTCCATCTAAATGTAAAAAAGTTGACCAGAAAACCCGAAAAGATCGTCAATAAAATTGTTAAACAGGAGACGTGACTTTTGTTTAATTCTACATATATATATATATGCACATGCATGTATTTGACTGCTTTTCACTTGCGACTTTAATATCATCTTGTCTGTCAAGTTAAAATAGATCTGGAATGTAAGTTGAAAGTATGCATATATTCATCAAATCTGAATTTTTTAATAGCTCTAAAAATTGAACACTGATCAGACTGAACGCTAAACAGCATCTATATTAATTATCATAAATTAGTTACAATTGAAGGTATAAATATCCTAGTAAATTTCCTGAATTTGTAATTTACTATTTTAAGTACTCTCAGAAAATTAAGTACAGTTTCAGCAACGTATCGTGTTGCTCTAATATAAATGTAAGATTCACTTTATTTTTTCTTCATCTGTTTGGCTAAATATGACTGGAAAGAAAATGTTAGTTTCTTTTGTTTTGTATCTTCATTTTCTTGGAATTAATATTCACTATTTTTTATATTAACTATCGTGCTTTAAAGTTATATGAAAATATCATTGAAAATTTGACAGATAATGCTGTAGGGGGGAGGGGGTGAGGTCTTATAGCTTGGGGTGGGGGTGGGGTCTATTGATATAATTTGCTCATCTTGTGCAAAAAGAATCACTTCTAAGTTACATAAGGGAGATAACTCGTAGAAATTATCCCTAAACTAAATTGCTAAATTAATGGGAATAAATCAAAGGACATAGGGCTCTATAAAAGTTTAATTAATATATTTTTATCTATTGTTTCTAATGATTTTAGTACTGCATAAAACATTTTAAAACTTTACTGAAAAAAATTAATTCAACAATAGGGTTTTTAACTCTTAACATCCTGTTGAGAATTTTCTAAGTCCAGAGCCCCATTCCTATAAAGATTTATCAATAAATGGCTAAAAATGGCCTTTTCATTTAAAGTTACCAGTAATTTCCCTTAAATTAAAGACTTCTAAATATGTTTAATATTACATTTAAACAAAGACTATCATTTGGGGTAGATTAGGAAAATGAATGTGACTTCTGGCTGGGTGGAATAAGGTGGTATAGGACATTAAGAGTTAAACTTTTTCTGTAAAATTAGAATTTGTCCTTTCAGTTACTAGTATTTAGCTTCCTTATTAAACTATTTTAAATGCTGTTTGTATTGCTAATATCCAGAGATTTTTATATCTTTCCCTGGAGTATAGATTATAATTTTTTTTTTTTTTGTGATTTTTATTCATATCAATTTTCTATTGAAACTACAATAATTTTAGGCAAATATTTATTTAAAACAACTTACAAGTTTTTAGAAATTCTTTGATCTTATTTGATCGAAGAATTTCTAAAAACTTGTAAGTTGTTAAACATAATTCTAATATTGATTTATTTTATTTTCATTCTGATTGCAATCAGGCATTTTGGTCTATTTGATTAAAAATTCTTTAAGGAAAAAAAAAAAAATTCTAGTGCTATCATACACCTAGTAAATATAAAAATCACTTATCTATACATTAAAGGATAACGGTAATACCACTGAGGATCGTTACAGGTATGATGGATGCTTATTAGGGAACTACAAAGATTTGTTGTAAGAATGGTACAACAAAAATATATGCATATATATCATAATCATCAGGTTGTGATATCTGATATGATATCCATATCATCACCCCTCCGTGCAGCATTCAAAATCTGCATAATGCTGATCTATGTAAGTCCTTACTGCACAGATCACACTGGCATGTCCGTATACAGATTTCCATTAGAATGTCAGATGGGTTTTTCCTTGCTACTCCAGCATATCTTGTCCGTCTTACGCTAATGCTTTATGTAATAGGGGGTAATTGTCCGTAAAGCTGCTTTTGTGTGGGGTGTTGTTTCCACGGTTTGTTTAAGACAGCACGCATCATAAAAAAATAAAAATACATGCACTTAAAAAGTCATTGTGTCCTGATTATGCATTGGTCATACAAGACTAACGCACTCCTATATACTCAAACCAGAACAACCACAATTTGAAACATGTCAAACACCTTTGACAGTTAAACACTTATTCATGGAATGCAGGTTTTTTTTACTCACATCAGAAACCGTTATTTTAATGCAAACAATATGAAAGATCTATCTGAAAATGTGAACATAGAGGATATTCTCTACTTTTTGAGGGAAATAAAATTATACCATAGAATATAAACATGAAACTAATCAATACCATACAACATAATCCCCAATAATGCTAACACATTATTAAAACCAATTACTAAAAAGTTTAAATATAAATACACGATATGTATTACTTCCTAACTGTTAGGCATGACATAACCCCAGATGGGTTGATATGCCGTTAAAATCAATAAATCCAGTAATCAATTAAAAGAAACTGGTGAATCACATTTAGCCATTTTTTATTATTTAGGTTTTGTGTTTTGAATAAGTTTGAGTTAAAAATGGAAAAAACTATAGAATGAAAGTTTCTTTTGTTTTTACTGAAATTCTTTTCCTTGTATTTTGAGGAACAATTTCTTTTCCAGAAAAATAATGAAGATAGTTTTATTCATAAAAATGCAAGTCGTTTCTGACTTAAAAAAAAACCTTTTTAGTAATATTTAATTCTTCAGATAACTTAACTTTTATATTAAAATTTTTTTTTTCTCCCTTTTTAAAATAAAAATATTACTTTTTATTATTAAAATATCAATATTCTTTAAACTTTATTTTGATCTAAAATTCAACTTTTAGCTGTTGAAATGTATTAAAATGTCTTAATTGCCAAGATAAAAGGAGAAAGGATACTGTATTTTCTTAGGAAATATTGTGTCCGAAAATCATTGGTTTAAAAGATATTTATCCTGTAACCCAGAGGTCACCAAACTATGGCCTGTGAAGGCATTTTATCAGGCCCGCCGATGGTACTTGAATTTGTTTATTAAAACATACGGAACAACTTGTATATGCAAGCAAGCCTTTTCAAAACTGAAATATGTGAAATCAACCCATCGAATGAAATTGACTGATAAACATTTGAAAGCAATTCTCTTGATTGGATGTAATAATTCCAAACCAAACATTGACAATATTTTGAAAGTCTAACCTCAGTTTCACAAATCTCACTAAAGCTTTTTGCTAATGTTGTGTTCTCTGATAATGTTTCGAAAATAAATGTTAAATTTGTTTTTGTGCATTTAATCCACTCATCCATGAATAAAACATGGAAATATAAATTTTGTTTTACATCTTTTTCTCAGAGCTTTCGTTCTGGCTAGCAAATATTGAACACAATAATAATGTGGCCTGTGCTCATTATTTTTTCAATTATCTGGCCCACCGTGAAAAAATTTTGGTGATCCCTGTTGTGGTTGTGTAGTACCTCCATAAACAAACCAAGTTATAGGATAAGTCTTTTTCTTTTCATGTAGTCTGTCTTGGACAGGGATAGCCTGGCAGAGCCTGTCTCTCCCGGTCTGGTTTAAATCCTGTGTTTATCTTTTTCTAGACAAGTTACCATATCAAGGTTAGAGAATCTAGTCTGCCCTACTATTTATCCATAGTTGGATTCATATCTTTCCCAGGTATTAACTGTGAAATGTAAACAGCTTCATTCAAGATTTGAACTCTGGTAGTAAAGTCCATTTCCAATGATGATAACCATTACACAAAGAGTGTCTCCCATAAATCTTTCAATCTACATTAATTTGACCAAAAATCTTTATCACCTATCTAACCATTTTCTTTCACCCTGAAATACTTTTCGGTATATTTTATATAAGTTGAATTTTTTTAATTTTATTTTTATTTATTTTAGATTCAATAAAGTTTTTAACTATTTTCATCTGGTTCTACTACTTATGGTGGCTAATTTATTTTTGACAGACTATTATAAATTTTGGGAATAGCAATGTTTTAAAACCTAGGCATATTGAGGTGCCAGGCAAGATGTAATTTAAAACACCAAATAATTCTATTCTATAAAATTTAAACAATTAAAAAATTATTTGATATTCATAAATTAACTTGATTTTGTCAATGTCTTTAGTTCAGGCTATTGGAATTAATGGTAATACTCAAATGTTGAAATAAATTTGTGTGTGTATATTCCGCACCCCTTTGGAGGGGATTTCGCTGCAGACTAAGCTTAAAGGCGATGCTCTCCTATAGAACAGATGGAGCATTCTCTAGTGGGCAGTACATATAAACGTGTGTATATATCAGATAAAAATCCTCATTCCAGTGTGCTGATGGCTGAGTGGTTAGGAAGTCTGACTGATGATAAATCAATCGGGTTTCCATCCCGACTGGAGGTAGCCTGCTAATATCTGTGTGTGTGTAAACTTTAGGGATTTCATTTGAGACATTAATCCAAATAACGCAAATTTTTAAATCTAATCCCAAGATGGAGTGCGGGATCTGACCTGGGAGGTCGGGTGCAATACCAAAATAGTGTTTTAATATTCTCTACAGAATCTGACAAATTTGTCTGACAAATTATTTATTGATCAATTTAAAAGTGAATCTTCAAAATTGACTTTTAGTATCTTTAAATTGATTAACTTTGGAGAATTGTATTTACCACGTACCTCACAAGGCCCTATTAATGTGGAACCACGCACGAACCGAAGTTCATGGGAGGTGGGTGCAAAAAAAAAAATGTATTGATCCCGTCAGCATTCCTCCTCAAGGGGGGTGCCTCAGGTAATAAACCCAGCCCTGCCCTTTTAAATCGAGGGGGCAGGTGTTGCTTGTGGGGAATGGCCCCCTGGGATCAACGATGTTAACTTTTGCAGTCCCGGGCTGAAGCCACCAGACTTCCAGTCAAGACTGGAAAACATGAAAATAACTTGAGAATGATGTTTACATTAGTCATCGACTTAAATCAATTTTACAAGGTGGATAAATGTTATAACATATTTATTGTGGTGCAATATGGATTATTTTTCTCTTTTTGTAGAGAAATTTTGATGCTTCATTTTAGCTCAATCGGTAGAGCATCCGCCTGGGAACCACAAGGTTCCTGGTTTGATACCGGTCCTCTCGCCAGCTCAGCATATGAGTAGCACAGGGATCTGTGCAGTAAAGTGAGTAGTTGATGGTAGTTGTGGTGCTCCACCTCAGATGCTAAGATAAAGGAAAAGGGGATAGACTCCCTTGCTGATACTAACTTTAGGCCACCCTGACTACTTTACTTTACTTAAAAGATGTATCGGTTTAAACATTTTTGTCCATATCATTTGTCTTAACTAAGTAATAAGGAAATGTAATTATTTTATATTTCCAGCTTGATCTATATTAGTAATGTTCAATTAAACATGAATAACATTGGGGAACACAATTTTTGTTGAATTGGATCTGACACTTGTTTTTGATGATTTTTTAAAAATTTTGACCTGAATCCAAAAATTACTCCAGTTTTTCTATATCACGTCAACTTTTTGAGCTATGGGATACCCTTGATTTCTCAAAAAACGTAAAAATGCAGCAACTAAAAAATGTGTGCTTATTTTATGGAATGTTTTAACAATGTCTATATAATGGGAAATAATAAAACATTACATTGGGCATCACAAATTTTGTTGAGTTAGATCTGACATTTGTTTTTAACAAACTTTTGAACTCTAAATCCAAAAATTCCCCCATTTTTTTCTCTATTACATCAACTTTTCAAGTAACAGGATACCCTAGCTTGGTCTCAAAAAACATTAGAATATTGCATGTGACAAATTTGAACTTATTCTATAGAATGTTTTTAAAATTTACAATGGAAAATGAATAAATAGCTTGACTAATGTTTGTACAAATTCATCTTGTTCATACAAAGGTTATTGTTACTGTAATTCAAATTGTGTGCAAGTAGTTATAAAAATTTGCAGTTTTTTTTCTAGTGTGTTCAATATGTGGACAATTCCCCTTCATGATCCATAGTCAGCCATCATATTTACATCCCATATACTTTGATACCATTCCTCCATGAATTTCAAATCTTGGTGGAATTGTTCATTTTACTCATAGCTGACCACATCAAGGTTTCTCAAGAGGTTAGCAAGATGGCTATGTAGAAAATGAAACTTGATGCTCATGTTGTAATCAAGCATTTGGTGGCTATTCAATTTCAGTGTAATTCATTGCTCCTACATTTCCAAGAAATTTCTTGACGAGGTAAATAATTTGTCAAGAACCAAGCATTTTTTTAGTTCTGACATTATCCCGATGAAATGTTAATCTTTGATAACTTCCAGAATCTGTAGACCCCCAAACATACCGGCCTTGTTTTTTTTTTTTTTGTTTTTTTTTTTCAATTGACAGGCCAGGAAATGCCAAAATGTGGTACTTGAAACACTTGCCTTCAATTGGCAATGC
This sequence comes from Doryteuthis pealeii, assembly GCA_023376005.1. Lineage (NCBI taxonomy): Eukaryota > Metazoa > Mollusca > Cephalopoda > Myopsida > Loliginidae > Doryteuthis > Doryteuthis pealeii. The sequence continues at coordinate 27,493,689 of CM042179.1, read as the reverse complement.
TTTAATGAATTGCTTCAAAATACCTAATTTCATGTGCAAAGTGTGAACATAATTTTCTTTATGTCAACAAATGGCTCATGTAGAATGTTGGGATCAACAGGTCTAAGGTCAGATCTTGGAGGCCAATTCCTCTCCACCTAATGCTTCTCTCAAGCTCTACTGCCCCGCCCTGGGATTACAGCTGAATGAGGCACTGGACATATAGCTGATGGTAGACTAGGATATTCAATTTTACATTTGTTTTCCTTGTTATATGGTGAAGATTTCATTAAACAAAAGTCTGTGCAATGATATTTTGGCTCACACCAAATCATAGTTATACAAAATGCCAACTTATCACATGTTCCCTTGATCCACATTCATAAATTTTCAACACACTGCTTTTACATCTTGTAATGGACCCAAGACTTGTTGTCTTAATCGACACGTTTTAATTCAAAATATGCAAAATAGACTAGCTTCACAAATGCATTGTTTGTTCTTTGACTGGCAATCAACCTAGTCACTAGATCTGAATAATTCTTCATTTTCAATAAAAAATATCAACACAATCAGTTGACCAGTTCTATTACTTACAGACAAATGATGCAATTTTGCTTATTTTGGTAGTAAGCTGTAGAGAGAAAACTTGACGCGATAGAAGAAAACTGACTGCAGTTCTGAGATCAGCATGTCAATTTTAGTCTAAATCAAATGAAAAATCAAACTCAACAGAAATTATGTCTAAAATTGTTCCCCAGTGTAATCATTAATGATTTTCTTTTGAAGCTTACACATTTAAGTTGTGTATATTTTGGTCATATCTTGCAGCAGTATGGCTTCTCATTGATTGCTAGACTACTTCTCAATGAGATCTTCTTTATGAAATAAACATTTTTTTTTTTTCTAAATTGGAGCCTATTCTAGTAGTGACCAGATTTGAATTCAGTTATCCTTCTCCTAGACTGGTTGCCTAACCAAGGTTAAAGATCCCAGTCTGCTCTACTAATAACCCATAGCTGGAGGGAGAATAGTTGAATTCATACCTTTCCCAAGGGTATTAGCACTGAACTGTAGCTTTGTCCAGGAATTGAACTCGGGTCGACAAATCCATTTCCTATGACTCTAACCAGTACATCACCGTGTATTTATGAATTTGGATTTTCTTTGTTAACCCTTTTAATCAGGATCATCTGAGCCTAAATTAACACTCTGCTGTTTAAGTCTGATCTCCACACCAGTAAACCAGTGTTATGGTGTGAAATTAAAAGAAAAGGTACCACCAGTGTAACAGTTTCAAAGAATTAATATAACTCAATGGAAAAAGACTTTTGAAGTTTAATTTCCTGCGATGATAACCATTACACAACGTGCCTCCACAAAAAGATATATAGGCAGTATGAAAATCCACAAGACGTATATGACTCTCAATGTGTAAATAATCTTTATTAGTCTGGCATTTGACAGCTTGCATATTTTGTTTGAAAATTTGGATTATATTACCTTTAAGGCAACCCTAACAAACAACCGGACATTGACTGAGTAAATGAAAAAAATGACCTAATGACATGAAATTGAAAAGGGGTGTAATAAGGTCCGAAAATTTAAATTTAGCCTCAAAATATGTTTGAGTGTAATCTTCACACCTGTAAACTTGATGCTATGGTTTGAATAAAAATAAAGGTACCACCAATGTAACAGACTCAAAGGATTAAAACCTTCACTTGAGGTGATGAAGAAAGTATGCCAAATTTGTTATCTTATTTATACATGAAACTACGTAGAGGAGAGGGACAAACTCTTCAAAATCATCAATAATTATTTTTCAGATGTTAAATAAATTCAAATAACAAAAACAATTTTTAAAAAACTGTTGTAATGTAAGTGTTGTTTTTTTTTTTTCATGAGATATAAATGAATAAAACAAATTTAACCAAAAAAAAAAAAAAAAAATTCCTAAATTTATTAAGTTATATTAGAAATAAATTAGCATCAAATTTGATCCCTGATGCCCAATTCTTGAAAACCTGATACAAATGACCTGTTAGATTAACCACTTTGATTTTACGAAATAGATCACCATGTAAATTTTAGTCTGGGGGGGGGGGGGTCATATTACAAATTTCTGGCTGTTGGAAGAAAAATACTGTTTTAACTCACTGTAAAAAAAAAAAAAATAATAATGCAATGGACAAAAACACATAAACACTACATATTTAGAAAGATTATTTTATTTTCTTTCCAACCATATAAATATTTTTAAGTTTGGACAAGTAAAACGCGAGAAATTGGGATTTGAGAAATTGATTAAGGTCGGAATTTGGCAATGTCCAACACAATCAAAGAAACTTCTGGTGTTGCTATAATTAGGTTGTGAAAACTAACATAGACATCTTTCATGTTTAGTCACATGACTACAATCTTCTTGTAGGGGTGCCCATGGTTATCACCGTAGGAAATGGATACAGTGAAACTAGTTCAATTGTATTTCACATAACTCTAATACTCTGGACCATATGACCTTAAGGCACCCCGTTTTGTGATTTCGATTCGTGGGGACATTTTTTCCATTTACACCGTCAAAATCCGGTTAATTGTTTACACACGATTTTTAGTTTTAAATTATAAAACTAACCCCTAACAAACAACCAGATTTTTACAGTGTAAATGAGAAAAGTGTCCCCCCGAGTCGAGATTGCGGAAGGGGTGCCTTAAGGTCACGTGGTCCAATACTCTTAATCCAACTATCCTCCCCCTAGCTATGGGTAAATAGTAGAGCAGACTAGGGTCTTTAATCTTGGTACAGCAACTGGTCTAGAAGAAAAACTCTAAATTCAAACCTGTTAAACTCTGCTTAAGAAATTTACCTTGCCTCACATCCTGCTCATGTGGAACGGTTGGTGAATATATATGATCTTCCCTATTTAATTTCAGACCAGTTAAGACTATTGCATCAGCTACTTAGTTTTCATATTTTGGAGTACATAACAAGTAGTATTTTCTCTAATTATGGTTCATCTAATCTACTGGGGAAAATACCCCCCCCCCCAATAGTAAAATTAACCAATTTTTTAACATCATGAAATATCTAAATGATGACCAAAATATTTTGCTTTTAAGGCTAATATTTGAATCTTTGGTATAATAATAGAAATTAGTTCTCTTTCTCTTTTTCTTTCTCTCTTTCTTTCTCTTTCTCTCTTTCTCTCTTTTTCTTTCTCTCTTTCTCTTTCTCTTTCTCTCTTCTCTCTTTCTCCTTCTCTTTCTTTCTCTCTCTTTCTCTCTTTCTCTCTTTCCCTTTCTCTCTCTGTGTTTTCTTTTATTGGTGAACTAGTGGATTGAACAATTATGTTAATCCTATGATTGTTCACGTGAGAGATGGCTCTAATCTCATTAGTCAGGCTTAATTCTGATTGGCTGAAAAATAGTTCTTATTGAGAATCTCATTTCCACTAAATGTTGGGTTATTTATACAGACATTTACCTTCTCCCCATTATATTTATACAGTCAAACTGTTATATTTATACAGTCACCCACCCCTCCCTTCCACTGTTGTATTTATACAGTCACCCACCCCCTCCCTCCCACTGTTGTATTTATACAGTCACCCACCCCGTCCCTCCCACTGTTGTATTTATACAGTCACCCACCCCCGTCCCTCCCACTGTTGTATTTATACAGTCACCCACCCCGTCCCTCCCACTGTTGTATTTATACAGTCACCCACCCCGTCCCCCCCTGTTGTATTTATACAGTCACCCACCCCGTCCCTCCCACTGTTGTATTTATACAGTCACCCACCCCGTCCCTCCCACTGTTGTATTTATACAGGCACCCACCCTGTCCCTCCCACTGTTGTATTTATACAGGCACCCACCCTGTCCCTCCCACTGTTGTATTTATACAGGCACCCCCCCCCCCACCATTATATTTATAGTCACCCCCTCCCTCCCACTGTTATATATATATATATATATAGGCACCCCTCCCTCCCACCATTACATTTAGTCACCCCCTCCCTCCCACTGTTATATTTATACAGTCACCCACCCCGTCCCTTCCCACGGTTATATTTAAGTTATCCCCTCCCTCCCACCATCATATTTATACAGGCAGCCCACCCCTTCCATTATATGAACATAAGGAAACTAACTCTATCATAACAAAGTTGAGATGACTTTGGTTATGGGTGATAAGTGAAAGAATGGCAATTTGAATAAAGGTATTCTTTAATATATTTTTTATTAAATAATACCAACACAAACTCCAATATATTGCAAAGTATACCAAATTTCATTTTTAAAAAATCAATGACTTAATGCTAAGACATATTCTTAATATAAAAAAATAACTTTCTAATGATTTTACACTTGTGAAAAAATAGAATCATATAAACATTTTTTTTTTTTTCTTTTAGCCTTCTGAGAGCATAATTCAATTCTCATTTTAAGTCGAACAGGGAAACAGATTTTTACTCCACCTCTCCCCCCACCCAACTGACTAATTCTAGTAATTTTGAGAAAAAACAATGAACTCCCTTCTATATAATAGAAGATATACTTTTACCAGTTTTATTTATTCATTTTTTTATTTATTATAAATTTATTTAAATTTGTAATTTAATATTTTTCATAATGTTGGCATTATGGGTAGGGATTCTAATTGTTTGGGATGATATTCAAGAAATCTATAGATTATATTGGCTGCCTCTGCATTTCAGAATTTTATACTTTATTAGAGTTGAATATAATCAAATTAGATTGTTTGCAAAGTATGATATATCTAGTCAATAGGTTTTTTGTCACAGATTTAAAAGTAATAAATGATGCTCGAATTGAGGTGTGTATTTAATTCTGGGTTCTACATGAAATGATAGACTAGAAAGAACCATTTCTTAACACCTCTAACAAGTTTGTGTACCCAGCTATATAACTTGATAATGGTTGTGTATTTTTCTTTTCTTTTTGCCTTGCCTTATTTTGTTCAGTTTTTTTTTCATCATTATTTGGCTTGGATAGGATAACTAACCTTGACCTTATGATGAGCAGGCAATGTTAGCTTATAGTAAATTGGACCACCCACATGAAAAACTGAAATAGAATATGAAGTGTGTTCAAGACAGAAATTGTATTTACCAAGATAGATATGAACAATGAATGAAACATTAATTTTCTTAAAAATAGTATCATTATTCCATCGAGTTGCATCTATTCTTAAAATCAACTAAAACTTTTTTGATATGTGAGGCTGTGCACTGGTAATCTTTTTGATGTCATACATATCCTCAAATATTACCCTAGAGACTAATTTGTAAACAATCCGAGTCTAATAAACAAGTAATTAGTGATTGTACTTTATCATTTTCTTTATATAAAAATAATGGTTGAAATATACAAATTACCAAGGACTTTTCAAATCTTTAAGTTTTATTATTCATAAAAAGATGGTATATCAACATGTGAAGTGACATCAACAAAACTTTTCTTTACTTTTCTAACTTTAAAAAAAAAAAAAAAAAAAAAAAAAAAAAATTTTTTTTTGCTTTAAAATTCCAAATCACCTGAAAGACATTAGATTTTTAAAAAATAAAATAAAAATAAAAAATTTTTTGCTTTAAAATTCCAAATCACCTGAAAGACATTAGATTTAAAAAAAAAAAAAAAAAAAAATTAATGCAATTTTTAAAAATTTGTTTATTAGCCTTAAGATAAAGTTGTCATTTAGTAATCTTAGCTTTATTGAGCACAAGGCCAAGAAGTATGGAGCACTCTAAATTATTCTTAGTGGTCTAACTTTCCAACCATTTCAGGGTTTCATAATTTTTTTATTTTTTTAAATATAGCAATTTTAGATTATACAAATACGTCTGTTGTAGGGTGCCAAAACACTGAATCTTTCAAAGCCTCCATGCTTCCTGTAGTCCGCCGACACTATACGTGATGCCACTCTCCACATACATATGCACACACATACATGCATATTACTACTGTAAACTGTTCATGTTCCTGACACTAATACATTATTCTGTGTACTTGACATGAGACTTTGATGAGTTGTGGTGCACTCGAGCACTGTACACAATAAATTTCATTATTATAACTGTTTGGATACTGTGGTGTAACTTTAAACTCTGATCATTTTTATTTGTTTTAGTAACGAAATTTTGTTTATGTAGACATTCCTGTCATTATATATCTTTCTCAAATAAAAACTTCCGGTTTTTAATATTGTGTAGAATTAAATCTCGTTCCTAAGTTTGAAATGTCAAAGGAATAGTTTGAAATGTTTACTGCAATCAGATTTTGAGTGTATCATCGTGGCATAATGGTTAGCAAGCTAGTTTTCAGTCTACTGAATAGCAAGTTTGATCCTTGCCTTATACGTGTGACTTTGTGTCACATCCCTACCCATGGCAATGCTTGCAGATCCATTACTACTGAAAAGTGTGTTTGATCCTTACTGTGGATGCCCCATACTTACAGCTGAGTGTCAGATCCCCCTGCCCCATGGTGAATACCCATTATCAGACTTAAATTCTTACATAGAATGGTCTATATTATAGTTTTCATTACTTATGAATACTTCTCCATTTGTTTCTTCTTTTCTAGAACAATCTTTTTCTTTCTTCGGACTGATATTTTCTAAACTTTCAGGGTCATTATGCTGATAGCTTTCTGATTTAATGTGTCCTCAGTCGCACATATTTGCTTTGAATGAGTCCCTGGAAAAATTTATGGGTCCCAACTAAAACCTGCTAACTCCTGCCTTATAACCTATCCTGTGTAATTCGTTTCTAAGAAATTACTGAAATATATTTACAGTTAGCTTGAAATGTTGGAAGAAAAACACTGGTTGGGTACAATTTGACTCCGTCCTTTTAAATTTTTGTGCGTCAGGTATGCAGGATGCATCCCTATTAGCATCTCTGTATCCATGGTGATAGTGAACTTTAGTCTTTCTAGAAAAGGAAGAATAGTATTCTCAGTCAAATACATTCTTTTTTAAAATTATTTAGGAAGATTTTACCTAGTTTAATTTACTTTTTTAAATTTGTATAAATTAATTTAATTCTTATTTTGTGTTAAACAATATATTATTAGTCTGCAAGAAAACTAGTGTCAAATTGATTCTCATTTTCAATAAAAATTGAGGAACTTTCTATTAAAAACACTTGTCACGTGTGGATCATTTACTAGAAGTATTAATCAGATCAAATGCAGATCTGAAGATTAATACTAATCCTTATGAGTTGCCTTAATCTTGTCTACTAGCAATAGACTAAGTTAAGCTTAGTTAAATTTGTGCATATTAAAAAAAAAAAAAAAAAAAAAAAAAAAAAAAAATTAATGCTTGTGGAAAATTACTAAGACAGCCAATTTTTGTAGCTTTCAATTTATTTCCTTATCTCGTTAACTCTTCTGGCTGCAACTATAAACCTGCTAATACAAATATCAATCCAGAAGTTTCAGTTTAAACTTACAAAAATAAACATTTTACATTTTATGAGATTGAATTAAAAAATATTTTGGGTTAATATGAATTTTATATTTCTCAGTTTAGATGTGATTACAGTTCAACAAGAAAAATAGTGAGAAAAACCTATAAATCTCTATTTAAGGTTATTTCCTATAAGTCTAACATAAACAAAGGGGAACCACTCTTGACTGATTATTTATTTATTTATTGATCTACTAGGAAAAAAGAAAACGGGTTTAGGGTTAGTTTAATGGGAAAATAAATAATTTCAGTCAAGAGTGGTTCCCCTTTGTTTATGTTAGACTTATAGGAAATAACCCTATTTAAATATTTAATTAAGTTGATAATTTGTTAGTCCAGATACAAAGTAATTGAATCTACAGAGTGGTCAAATCTTGTTACCCCTACCAAATTAATTAATAAAAAAAAAAAAAGTAAAATCGTCGAGGTGGCCTAAAGTCGGTATCAGCCAGATAGCAAGGGAGTATATCCCCTTTTCACTAGCGCTAGACCAAAGAGATTGTTTTTGCATATGAGGTGGAGCACCACACCAACCATCAGCTTCTTACTTTACCACACAGATCACTGTGCTATTCATAACCTGAGTTGGCAAGGGCCAGTATTGAACCAGGAATCTTGTAGTTCCTAATCGGACACTCTTACTAACGCCTAATTAATCGACTATAATTACATGAAATAAGCCAAGCTGCTGGAAATGAAATAGAAAATTATATTAAAACAAAAAATGTGAGGTGACAAGACTTTCAGACCACCCTGTATACTAAGTAAAAAAAATAGTAAAGTTGGAGTGGTCTATTATCAGTATCAGCTAGACAGTGAGGGAGTCTCTCCCCTTTTCACTAGTGCTGGACCAGGGAGATGTTTTTTTTTTATGTCTGAGGTTGAGCACCATAACTACCATCAGTTTCTCATTCATTACATGTACAAGCTGTGCTACTCATGTGCTGAGTTGGTAAGGGCTGGTAATGAACCTGGAACCTTGTGGTTCTTAGGCAGATGCTCTATCAACTGAGCTAAACTGGTCCTTAGAATATTCACCTGAAGTCCTTGTTAAAACATATAGGAGTTTATTTTATTAAATCTCAAATGTTCTATGCTAATTTTAACTTTGTTCTAGAATTAGAGCTCCACTTTAACTCTTAGCATCCTATACCACCTCATTCCAACCGCCTTGAAGTCACATTCATTTTCCTAATCTACCCCAAATGATAGCCTGTTTAAATGTAATATTAAACATATTTAGAAGTCTTCGATTTAAGAGATATAACAGGTAACTTTAAATGAAAAGGCCATTTTTAGCCATTTTTTGATAAATTCTTATAGGAATGGGAAATCTGGACTTGTAAAATTCTCAACAGGATGTTAAGAGTTAATGTTAATAGTGTTCTCTAAATGAATACACACTTACATTCAAACACAGTCATTTATATATGGAGTCATGTGGTCTAATGGTTAGTCATAGGAAAAGGACCCGTCGACCCGAGTTCAATTCCTGGACGAAGCTGTTTGCCTTTCACATGGTGCTAATACCCTTGTGAAAGGTATGAATCCAATTCTCCCTCCAGCTATGGGCAAATAACAGGGCAGACTGGGCTCTTTAACCATGGCTAGGTAACCAGTCTAGGAGAAGGAAAACTCTGAATCCAAACCTGTTAAACTCCGCTTAATAAATTGACCTTGTGTCGCATCCTGCTCGTGCAGAGGGGTTGGTAAATATATATATATATAGTCATTTTTCAACATATCTGCGGCTAGACTTTGTGAGCTACTTCAAGCTAGGATTGAAATTTCCGATTTATCAGTCGGAGGTTCTAACCACTGGGCTATTGGCCACCCACAATCAGTAAGGGAATTTTTACTGATAAATACATACATATGCACAAAGCGACTAAGGAGAGCTCTATCCATGTTATATAGTTAAGAATTAATGAAGAAAAAAAAATCTTTTCCTTAAGGATTTCCCTCAAGGGAAAAAATAAATTTAAGAGAAATCCTTAATGGAAAATCTTTTTCATTTTTACTGGACTCTTTTGAAGCATTGAATTAATATATATGAAGATATTAGGGGGCACCTCATGTGGTATAATGGTTAGCAAGCTAGATTTGCAGACCATTGTTAGTGAGTTCAATTCTGATTGGGCGCCCCACACTTCTGGCCTTGTGCCACATCTAAGCTAAGCTTAGCAAATAACTATATGAAGATATTGAGAAACTTAAAACTTAAAAATCAAAACTGAATAGGATTAAATAAATGTCTTACCTTTTTGAAGTTATGTTGAAAAATGGTTTGAATTGTTTATTGTAGCTCTGTGTGTGTGTGTGTGTGTGTGTGTGTGTGTGTGTGTGTGTATGCTTTTGTTTTCTAAGTTTATCATTGTACTTGCTCTTATGCTCTCTGTGTTGATGTCACATGCTGACCTAAATTTGATGTCAATAGCAGACTTATTCAAAGACAATTTATCTATTAAAAAAAAATTTAAAAAAAAAAAATTATTTTGTCATTAATCACTTTTTATGGGGCTGTTTTTAAAAAAATTGAATTACTTTAAATAAACCAATGATTTATTTCAGGTTTTACAAAAAAATAATTTAAAAAAATTTAAACTTTATTAAATATTTTCTTTGGTAGGTCTTGGAACTTATTTGCACTCGGGAATCTGGTTCTGTTTTTGAAGCTGGTGGCTTAAACTGTGTTCTCACTTTCATAAGAGAACATGGTTCTCAGGTACACAAAGACACCCTTCATTCAGCCATGTCTGTTGTCTCTAGACTGTGCGGAAAAATGGAGCCCACTCAAGATACAGCTCTTGAAGGATGTGTAGAATCGTTATCCACTTTATTGAAACATGAAGACCCATTTGTAAGTACATCTTTTTTCTTTTATATTTTTCAACAATTTTCCCCGTCTTTCTCTCTATAGCAAATCCTTTGCCCCCGTCTTTCTCTATAGTAAATCCTTTGCCCCCGTCCTTTGCCCCCGTCTTTCTCTCTATAGTAAATCCTTTGCCCCTCTTTCTCTCTATAGTAAATCCTTTGCCCCCGTCTTTCTCTCTATAGTAAATCCTTTGCCCCGTCTTTCTCTCTATAGTAAATCCTTTGCCCCGTCTTTCTCTCTATAGTAAATCCTTTGCCCCCGTCTTTCTCTCTATAGTAAATCCTTTGCCCCCGTCTTTCTCTCTATAGTAAATCCTTTGCCCCCGTCTTTCTCTCTATAGTAAATCCTTTGCCCCCGTCTTTCTCTCTATAGTAAATCCTTTGCCCCCGTCTTTCTCTCTATAGTAAATCCTTTGCCCCCGTCTTTCTCTCTATAGTAAAATCCTTTGCCCGTCTTCTCTCTATAGTAAATCCTTTGCCCCCGTCTTTCTCTCTATAGTAAATCCTTTGCCCCCGTCTTTCTCTCTATAGTAAATCCTTTGCCCCCGTCTTTCTCTCTATAGTAAATCCTTTGCCCCCGTCAATTGTTTTAATTAAATGTTTGTTAAATTAATAACAACTTGTACAACATGCTCATGCTTAACCAAATTTAGCTAAATACAAATAAATTTAAATAGACACACACACACACACACACACACACACACACACACACAGAATTATTCATTTTATTATATCCAACTTAATATGCTGGGAATTGTAAAAATACTGTCAAGTATCAACTAACTTAAAAAATAAATTCTTTGCCACCCCCACCCCCCTTTTTTTTTTCTTGTATATCTTTATTTAACATTCTTTTTTTTTTTTTTTTTTTTTTTTCTTTCTTTTTTTCTAATAAAGGTTTCAGATGGGGCATTACGATGTTTTGCCTCCCTTGCTGACCGTTTCACACGACGAGGAGTAGATCCTGCTCCTTTGGCACAACATGGAATTGTTGATGAATTGCTCTTCCGTCTAAAAGCTGCTGGCGAAGCTGTTCATGGAGGACACGGAACATCTGGTGTTGGTCCCAGCACTTCTGCAGGTGCAACTGCTCTTGTACCTGTTGACTCCAAATCAAGTGCCAGTGTATCCACAGTAATCAGTTTGCTGTCCACATTATGTAGGGGAAGCCCGTGCATAACACATGACTTGCTGAGATCACATTTACTGGAAGCCATTGAAAGTGGCCTCAAAGGAGATGAACGGTAAGTTGTCAAAACTCAATTTCATTATTTAAAAAAAAATTTTTTACACTTTTATTTGTGGTCAAATTGCTCAATAGTGTAGGTCGATTTTTTTTTTTTTTTTTTTTTTTTTTTTTTTTTTTCTCTCACTTTTTAAAAATATCAAACTGTTCATCTATGCGAAATTTGTGTGTTAGTATATTGAATACTGATACCAAGAATTAGATCTTTTATTTGCACCATTATTTGAGGAAATAGCATCAAAGATCATCTACTAAAATGCACTAATAATCCTCATTTTCTAAAGGCTAAATTTTGCGAAAACAAGGATTTTTAGTGCATTTTAGTAGATGATCTTTGATGCTATTTCCTCAAACAATGGTGCAAGTAAAAGATCTAATTTTTGGTATAAGTATACTAACACAACTTTCGCATAGATGGACAATTTGACATTTTTTAAAAAGTGAAAAATTGACCTACCCTATTACTCAAGTTTATTAATGGATTTTTTTTTTTTTTTAACTAAAAAAGCATCTTGTGAATTTGGACATAAAGTGATCAATTTATCATTAAAATGATTTTAATGGATTTTTTTTTCTTCAAAGCTTTTTAAAAACAAAAAAAAAAAATCTTTAAACATAATCTGTTTATTCTTTCTTAATATTCAGATATTTCAATTTTAAATGTTTTTCTTTTGTTCTTTCTTCATAGTAACAAAGCTAAAGTTGTTATATTAGGACATTTCAGATTCCTTTTTTTTTTTTTTTTTTTTTTTCCCCACCTTTTTCTTCTCTTTCTTATCTACAAATTAAACCTTTCTTTTTTCAGATGCTGCTTAGACACTATGCGTCTTGTTGATCTCCTGTTGGTGCTGTTATTCGAAGGTAGGAAAGCACTTCCAAAGGCTGCTGCTTCTGGAATTGGCAATATATCAAGCAGTAGACTACTACCTGGACTTCGACGTGTTGATAGTACAGGTGGTGGTGAGCCCCGGTCACACAGGCAACTTATTGACTGTATCAGAAGTAAAGATACAGATGCTTTAATTGATGCTGTTGATAATGGTAAGGAATTAACTGTGTGTTCATTTTTACTAGTTTTCATTTATCTTAATTTACCTGGTTTTCATTGCAACTTATTGATCAGAAAATAATACTCCCCCCCCCTCCTGACAAAATTCCACTTATCTCTTAAGAAACTGGTCTAATATATTGCAATTGTTGGAAGATGAAATTTAACTCTAAACTCTTAAAGAGAATCAGATGGTCCTGTTATAAACAAAAGTTTATGCTTAGAGGGTGAGCCAAACCTGGAATGAAAATCAGGCACACACACATAAGCACACACACACACACACAGCTTGTTCAGGCTGTAAAAGTGTTCCAACATGAATCTGTCACATCTAGTAAACTTGTAAAGTCAGCGGGGCGGCCTAATGTCTGTATCAAACAGGGAGTCTATCCCCTTTTCACTAGCGCTAGAGCAAGATTATTATTTTAGCGTCTGAAGTGGAGCGCCACATCTACCATCAGCTCTTCACTTTACTGCACATACTCATACCCTGAGTTAGCAAGGGCTGGTATTGAACCAAGAACCTTGTGATTCCTAGGCAGACGCTCTACCGACTGAGCTAAACTGGCAATTTTATGATTTGCTCAGTTATTTGGTTTGATTGTATCATTTTTTTTTTTTTTCCTTTTTATTTTTGGTTGTTATGCAATATTTAGAAAAGATAATCAATTTTCATATGGTTGAAATTTTAAAAAAGACAATCTGATTCTTTTATCAACAAAAGTTTTGCTTTTTTTTTTTTTTTTTTGTTTGGGCGAGGACATCATTTGGTGCCGTTATCGTATGTGGCCTACCCATTTGATTCTGTTCGTATGTGGCCTACCCGGTTTGATTCTGTTATCGTATGTGGCCTACCCGGTTTGATTCTGTTATCGTATGTGGCCTACCCGGTTATTATCGTATGTGCCTACCCGGTTTGATTGTTATCGTATGTGGCCTGTTTGTATCGTATGTGGCCTACCGGTTTGATTCTGTTATCGTATGTGGCCTACCCGGTTTGATTCTGTTATCGTATGTGGCCTACCCGGTTTGATTCTGTTATCGTATGTGGCCTACCCGGTTTGATTCTGTTATCGTATGTGGCCTACCCGGTTTGAATGTGTCCTACCTCAGTAAGAGTGTATTTATTGATATAAGTAGTAGGCAATTTATTGAAACTAATTATTTTTCACATATATTCAATTTCAAGAAATGCAATTCAGTCATAAGCTGTATATAGTAATTAAGAATAATTAAAAAAGAATTTATCCATAATTTACATGAATCAGATCTATTTAATTCTGAAATATTCTAAAATTCTGAAATAGGGTTAGCAGTTATTATTATAACCTTATAATATGCTTTTTATGGTAGACCACATACTATAAGAGAGACATGATTTCGTAGGCCACATACTATAATGGTACCAAAAACTCCTCAAAATAATTACTAAAATTCAACAGATTATTTGAATCTGTCTCACTGAATATTTTATGGTAATCTTTTGATATGTTATGCAGTTCATGTTGATCTACAAAATGAACGGTACCATTATAGTATGTGGCCTACGAAATCATGTCTCTCTTATAGAATGTGGCCTACGAAATCATGTCTCTCTTATAGAATGTGGCCTACGAAATCATGTCTCTCTTATAGAATGTGGCCTACGAAATCATGTCTCTCTTATAGAATGTGGCCTACGAAATCATGTCTCTCTTATAGAATGTGGCCTACGAAATCATGTCTCTCTACGAAATCATGTCTCTCTTATAGAATGTGGCCTACGAAATCATGTCTCTCTTATAGAATGTGGCCTACGAAATCATGTCTCTCTTATTGAATGTGGCCTACGAAATCATGTCTCTCTTATTGAATGTGGCCTATCATAAAAAAAGCATATAAGGTTATAATAATAACTGCTAACCCTATTTCAGAATTTTAGAATATTTTAGAATTAAATAGATCTCTGATTCGTGTAAATTATGGATAATTTCTTTTTTAATTATTCTTAATTACTATATACAGCTTATGACTGAATTGCATTTCTTGTAATTGAATATATGTGAAAAATAATTAGTTTCAATAATTGCCTACTACTACTGAGGGAGGACACATTTAAATTGGGTAGGCTACATACTGTAACGGTACCAAATGAACTTTGTTTCATTTCTGTTGCAATTTTGTCTTCCTGGTTCAGTTGCATACTCTTTATAGGTTACTTGGACTATGATATAATTGGGCTTTTTTTCATTGAAGATGGGTTATTAAAAATGGTTTTAGAATTTTTGGGTCTGGATGTTTGGCTGCTTTTTTTTCACCTAAGTAATGGACCATTCCATTTTTATAATAAAGAAAGGACATGCTACACAGAAAAAAATATAATAAAGAAATAGTATGAGAAAGGTAGAGATGTGAAAGCAATAACATTAATCTGTTTCAATCAAAGGAAAGAAAGAGTTAAATGAAGATTAGACTTTTTTACATATTGAACTTTGGCAATTGCTCTTAAGTAAACATATCAAATGTTGGAATGATTAAATTATAATGAAAAAATGGGAGGAAAATGGCACAACTATAAGTTTGAAATCTCCATTTTTCTAACACATGTGGGCATGCCTACAAAGTCAGAAAACAGCACTGCTCACGTGACTTTCAGAACCATTTTTTCACGCTCAGAATTGCGGAGACATTGAATAAACTGCCCGTGTCTGTTGTAGGCTGCCGAAGCACTGAATCTTTCAAAGCCTCCATGCTTCCTGTAGTCTGCCGACACTATACCTGATGCCACTCTCCACATACATATGCACACATACATGCATATTACTACTGTAAACTGTTCATGTTGCTGACACTAATACATTATTCTGTGTACTTGACATGAGACTTTGATGAGTTGTGGTGCACCTGAGCACTGTACACAATAAATTTCATTATTATTATTATCATTATTTTAAATATATGGTAATGTTTTTCATGAGCATGTTGTCCTGATAACAAATCCAAAAATTCAGCACCCCCTCAATCAATTTAAATAGTTACAGGAGTAGATAAATATTTCCAGAGAATTAACTCTTTAAGGTTTCCTCTGAAATAATTGATCTTGTGCTGTGTTTATTTTTGTCAAATTTCTTTCTTTAAAAATTCCAATTTAGAAAATTTGTTAACATAATAATAAAAAAAAAATAAAAAAACACACTTTTGAATCCTCATACTTTAAAAGAGAAGTTTAATGATATTGCTGGTAGTAAACATTTTTGTTGACAAAAACGACTTTAGCATAGCTCAAATTACAGTTTTGAGTACTAAAACTTTTTTTCCTACATAAAAATCTTGGATCTATTGTTAAAAAAAAAATGAAAACAAACCTTGTACATCCTTTGTCGTTGTGTAGTCAGAAATATTTAGTATTTACTGATTTATTAAATAAATAGCATGTGCATTGCAATTTTTATTCTGTATAAACCCACCAACCAAAGTAATTTTTATATATATATATATATATATATATATATATATATATATTATATAGGGCTATTTTCTCTTATTTTTTTACCATTCATCTTGTGTAATAGAATTTATATTTTTTTGTTTTATATTTTTCAACGTTTTGTAAGGAACTTTTATTTTTTAATAAACAATTTAAATGTTTTTTTTTTTGTTTTTTTTTTTTTTTCCAAACTAGAGAAATTGTAATTCAAAATGAAATAAAATACATTTAATGTAGTATATACAATGATAGTCTATTATTAATCTTAATAATTTTTTTTTTTTTTGTAGAAAAGTACATTTTTAACATCTAAATATTTTAGTGATTTTATGTGTTAAAATGTTATTTTAAAAATCAATTCACTGTGCTTAGCACAGTGAATTGATTTTTAAAATTATTTCTATCATTTTTAGAAATTTAATCTACAAAATATGCTGAAAATTTAATTGAAATGGATAATTTTTACTTGTTGAATTAATATACCACAATAATAAATTGCAAATGAGAAAATTTTGAATTTTTGTAATTGTTAAGTCATGTTTTTGTTTACTCTAATATTAAATCGGTAGACTTAAAAAAAAAAATTGTTACAAAACCTTAGCAATGAAACTAATTTTCAGGATCAATTTACTGAATTGAGTCTGTTTTAAACTATTCATTCTAATAAGCTGTTAATTTTGGTAACTTGGTGCTTAATCTGTGGTTTGATTTTAAAGATAAAAATGATTTGCTAGACGTAATTAAAATAAAATACAATCCTAATATATAGATCGAATACAAAACATATATGCTAATCTATAGCTCATGTTTGTTTTAGTTTTATAAATATTTTTAAAAATTTACAATACAACTGAATTAAATATATTAATATTAAATACTTAAATACAACTTTTTATATATTTACATTTTTACATATTTAAAACCTCACCATTTTTACATAAACAGTTTTTTTGTTTTTTTTAACCATCTATATGCTAATCTATATTTCATGTTTTGTTTTAGTTTTATAGATATTTAAAACATTTGAAACTTTACATCTAACTTCAGTGATAAATGTGATATGATTAATGATTTGATATATATTTTTTAATACAACAAATGATTTGATGTAATTTAGAATGAAATACAATTTATGAATCTAATATAATGTATGCTAATCTATAATTATGTAATATAATTTTTTTTTCTCTATTTTTATAGCTAATTTTTAATAGATAAAATGAATTAACAAAATGGTGAAAATGTAATCTCAAATTAATAATATATAAATCTAATGCAATGTATATATGAATATAAATAGATAATGTACTTTTAAATGTATATATCTATACTTATTCATTTAACAATTTGAGTAAATTTTAGTCCTGTTATATTTGCTTATCGGGACTTTTTTTATAAATCTGTAATAAGTTTATTTGAATTTTTTTTCCCCTAAGATGTTGCTTAAAATCTTTTAATATTTTGGGTTTTGGTTAAATGTTATTTTTAAATTTCTTAAAAAAAGAAAAAAAAGTTTAGCTATAAAAATTATTCTTTATAAATACAAAACAAAAAACATTATATTGCATAATTCGATTTACATATATCTTTGGCTAAAAGTCGATTTGTGTGAGTTAAATTAATAATTGCCTTGAATATAAAGTAAAGGAATTATCCTAACAGTATACATAGAAAAACATATTTAAGATTAATTCCACTCTCTTTTGCCAGTATTACTGAAATTAACAAAATTACAATAATTTAATTTATAATTTTATAGGTCACAGTAACTTGAATTAAATTAGGCTCTATTAAAACTAGCCAGGTTTAGTGTGTTGTTACCAACCCAGTGGCTTTGGATATATGAATTATTTTTTATATTTACTTTTTTTGGGAGGGAGTATATGTAATAAATTCTTAAATATTTTCATAAGAATTTTAAACATTTTTATACTACTAAATGCAAATGTTGTGTATAACTTGTTGAAGTATAACATGTCTAATTAAACCTGTAGATTACTACAAAATAAAAGATGTAACTGAATTAGTACATGTTCTGATTTGAGTTATTATTTGAAACTATTTTGGTTATGTAGTTGGTCAATTATAATTTTTCTGTGTGCTTATAAAATATTTTAAAGACAAAATGTGATTTTTCACATTTCTAAAACAATTTATATGTTAAACAGGTTATAAAATGACATAACCTAGAAATGGGTCATTGTGGCCTATATTAAATTTGTCCAATGTTTAATGTATTTTGCAATGGACTTTTAGCATTGATATAATGGTATTTATTTTTAACATTAAAAGCATTTAATTCATTGTTCAAATTCACTTGTTTATGAAAGGATAAAAACAAAACTGGCATTTTTTTTTTTTTTAAATTAACAATAAAATCTTGTATAATTTTTGAATTCGTTATACATTTACTCAAAATTTACACAAATTCAAGTTATTTCTAGGCTCTTTTTTTTTTTTTTTTTTTTTTTTTTTTTTTTCTCCTCCGGTGTGTGGAGGGTTATTACCCTCACGCTTTGTATGGCTTTATTTATTTTATTTATTTTACTTTAAGGTTTTGAAGTTAATTTCATGGATGATGTTGGACAAACCTTATTGAATTGGGCATCTGCTTTTGGTAGTCAGGATATGGTAAGAAGCTGATACTTTTTATAATTTCATTGTGCATGTTACATTTCAAGTTAACAAACATGTTGGACATGTTTATATTTTAATATTAAGTAATTAAATTTTGAACTTGATGAAGAAATTAAAATTTAAAAAAAATTAATTTTAAAAATTATTTAATTTTATAAATGTAAAAATTCAAGGCATCTTTGATTAAAGTGATCTTTGCTTGAATTTTTTTACTTTTTTTTTTATTCGATAAAACTGCTATTTTACTAATCAAATCCATTGGGAAAGTTCATTGGGTGGAGAAGGAAAAAACAAAAAACAAAAATCTTGTAAACTTGATCTGTTAAGATCAAAATATATTCTGGGGTTATATAGTTATGTAGCTAGGATTCTAATCTGCACCACTAGGTTCAGGTTTATCTTTAAAAAAAAAATTTGAATTTCTTGATTCATAGATGTTTACCTGTATACACCTTTTCTGTAGGTTGAATTTCTATGTGAACGTGGAGCTGATGTAAATAGAGGTCTCAGATCCTCATCTCTGCACTATGCAGCATGTTTTGGTCGACCCCAAATTGTAAAGGTAAGGGGCAGGGTCAAATTTATATCTTTTAAACTTTGATGCTTGTTTGAAATCAGCTTACTGAATTCATAAACTTGAAAATATTTCTCACCAAGATTTACTTGTTTCTTACAAACTAAACACATAGGAATAATAAGTATTGAATCCTGTAAGTTTTATCTAACTTTTTTTTTTTTTTTTCATTTTTTTTTTTTTTTTTTTTTTTTTTCATTTTTTTTTTCTTTTTTAAGTTAGCTGCTACTATTACTACTTCAATAGTGAGTCCAGTTAACTTAGAAATTCATATAAAAGGGTTTGGGAATTTTTATACTAACATCTAAAAAAAAAAAATACTTATAAACTCTCAAGTAATTCATTCATTTTAAACTATATTAAATATTTACTATAGAGTCATATTCAAATATTTCAATCATAAAATATTTGTAAAATTATCATTCTAATGTTGTTTTAAAAATTTGTTTGTTTAAAGACTCTTTTGCTTTATGGAGCCAATCCTGATCTCAGGGATGAAGATGGGAAAACTCCTCTGGATAAAGCCAGAGAAAGAAATGATGAAGGGCATAGAGAAGTCATCCAAATTCTTCAATCACCAGGTTTGTAATTTATTTGGAAATTTTAAAACCTTTTTTTTATTTTATTTTTTTTATTATTATATCAAATTTAATCAATTCATTTCTTTAAATTCAAATATTATTTGTTTTTATATTATGCAAATACTTTTATGTATTTTACTAGGAGAATGGATGGTACCTGTCCAAAGAGATAATAATACTCAGGGAGAAAGTGATAGAGAGAAAGATCTTATTGAAGAAGACAAAAGTGAATGTACAGAACCTAAAGGTGATCCTAAAGTGGCACCAATCTATATCAGAGGTCTCTTACCTGTTTTTGCACAGGTATTTCATGGTTCTATGTTAACATCTGTCAGGTGAGTTTTTCTTTTTTTTTTCTTTTTATTATATTCTGAATTACTTTTTTTCTCATTTTATTTCTTCAATTTTTTTAAACATTCTGAAATTATCATAAGCAAGGAATTTGCTATTCTATACAATGTAATTGACTCTTAACATTTTTATTTTTTAAAAATGTATACATTTCTTTGTACATTTTTATTTAAATTTAAAAAAAAATTTTATACATATAATTTTTTAAAAATTTTATAAATGGTTTTAACATTTTGCTTATTTTTCCTTTCAGGAAAGCAAGCTTATCTCTTATCAGAAAAATGGTCCATTATATCAGTGGACCATTATTAGCAGAGATGAGTTGTTCTGAATTTAGCAGTCCAAATTTTGGCTCCTCACTTACTGAAGTGATTGCCACAGTATTGGATAATGAAGTAAGTATAAAGATTCTATCTATATCTCTTGATCTTTATATCTCTCTATCAGAATTAAAAAAAACAGATTATTCCAAATTCAGTAATTGTTTAACTTGCACATCACTTTAACTTGGATTTTTAGGTACCATTATAGTATGTGGCCTACGAAATCATGTCTCTTATAGTATGTGGCCTACCATAAAAAGCATATAAGGTTATAATAATTGCTAACCCTAACCTTATTTTAGAATTAAATAGATCTCTGATTCATGTAAATTATAGATGAATTCTTAAAGAAATTGCTTGATTCCATTTTTCTTTTTTTTTTATCTTGATTTCAATATTGTCTTATTTATTTACTTATTATTTTTCTTGCCATACAGGAAGATGACAATGGTCACTTGATAGCATTACAAATTGTGCAGGATTTGATGAAAAAAGGTCAGGAGATATACTTGGAGCACTTTGCACGTTTAGGCCTATTTGGGCGAGTGCTTGCTTTGGTTGGTCCTCTTGAAGAAGAGGAAGCCAAAGAAAAGGTAATTGAAAGATTTTTTACATTTTTTAATTTTTAATTTTTTTTTTTTTTTTTTTTTTTTTTTTTACTAAATTTCTATTGTATGTATTCATTCATTGTACAGGATGGTACGAAAGTCTTGTCATGCCCCTACCAAAATGTAACTCCTAATTAATCAATTATAATTACATGAAATAATCCACTGGAAATGAAATAGAAACCTATATTATTTTTGTTATAATTAATGATATGAAAGTAAAATGGAAGTGAATCTGACAGTATGTATAGAAAGTTTTTAGAAAAAACAAAAAACAAAAGATGTTATTAGTTTGCTGACAGATCTGTTTCGACCTTTTAATAAAGCAGTCTTTTTCAAAGAAACTATATTTATGAGTAAAGACAGAATAAATAAACCATTAATCACGAGGTACAAATGCTCTCGTTCAGGGCCGGAATTTTTAAATATTTTGAAAATGTGTATTTTGTACCTTGTTTGTTTGTACCTTGTGATTAACGGTTTATTTATTTATTCCGTCTTTCCTCATAAATATAGTTGCTTTGAAAAAGACCGCTTTATTAAAAGGTCGAAACAGATCTGTCAGCAAACTAATAACATCTTTTGTTTTTGTTTTTTCTAAAAATTAATGATATATATTATTAAAATTAAGACTTTCAGATCATCCTGTACATTTAGTTTTGTGTTGGGGTGTATGCATGCTCACATTTATTTGGGTTATTTCCTATAAGTCTAACATGATCAAAGGGGAACCACTCTTGACTGATAAATTATTTATTTATTGATCTAGGAAAAAAGTTAGCGTTAGTTTAATGGGTAAATAAATAATTTAGTGTCGAGTGGTTCCCCTTTTATCATGTTAGACTTATAGGAAATAATCTTTATTTGTATATTAATTTTGTTTAATTATCTCCTAATTTTGCTTCTTTATCAGGAAGAGGAGGAGCCAGTTATGGAGGATGCAAAAGAAATACTTCCAGGCAAGCCTTATCATTGGAAAGACTGGAGTATTGTCCGTGGCCGTGATTGCCTTTATCTTTGGAGTGATGCTGCTGCCTTGGAATTATCAAATGGGAGTAATGGCTGGTTTCGCTTTATACTAGACAGCAAGCTTGCTACCATGTATTCTAGTGGCAGTCCTGAAGGAGGATCAGATAGTTCTGGTAAATACAATATTTATTTTTTATGTTTTTGCTATTTTCCAAATTTAACTCCTGTTAAGAATTTTCTAAGTCAGAGCATTTCTATAAGGATATTAAAAAAAAAAAAAAAAGGGCTAAAAATGACTTTTGCATCTGAAGTTACCTGTTATTTCTCTTAAATCAAAGACTTCTAAATATGTTTAATATTAAATTTAAACAAAGTCCAGAGCCCCATTCCTATAAGGATTTATCAAAAAATAGCTAAAAATGTCCTTTCCATTTAAAGTTACCTGTTATTTCCCTTAAATCAAAGACTTCTAAATATGTTTAATATTACATTTAAACAAAGGCTATCTATCATTTGGGGGTGGATTAGGAAAGCGAATGAGACTTCTGGACGGGTAGAATGAGGTGGTATAGGACTTTAAGGGTTAAAATTGGTTGGAATTAATAAATTTAATAAAGTATTAAACATCCAGAAGGAATAGCAGATTTGGTCTGGCTTACTGACTAGATCAACCGGGGTCCATATGGACCCCCAGGAGACCATATAACATTTTTGGGGGGGACCCAGGCAAGTAAAATGTATTTAACTATAAAAATACAATGGGATTTTTAAACAACAAATGGCTATGGGGGTGGGGGTCCACCAGAGTAAAATAGGATTATAAGGGGGTCAATAGGTAAAAAAGGGTTGAGAACCATTGGGCTAGATAATGCGTATTCTATTATGAAAATCCAGTCTCTGGATCAGGTGTCCGACCCCCCCCCCTTTTTTTGTGTGTGTGTTATATATGCATGCATGCTGGTTTAGCTCGGTCGGTAGAGTTTGACTAAGAACTACAATGTTACTGGTTTGATAGCAGCCCCCTGGCATGTGAGGCTGGTTAGTTGATTCTCATTTATTTCCTTCAGGAGTTCCTTGGTCATGTGATCCTACAAACCAATGAGAATCCCCTCAGATGCCAAAACTCTCCTTGGCTTAGCGCTAGTGAAAAGGGGATAGACTCCTCCCTCACTGATTGGCTGATACAGACATTAGGCCACCCCAACGACTTTACTTTTATTCTGGCACTTAAAATTTTTAATTTTTTTTTAATTTTTTATTTAAAAAAATATTTTTTTATTTAAAAAAACATCTTTTTTTTTTTTTTTTTTTTTTTTTTTTTTTTTTTAATTTAAAATTTTTTTATTATTTGCATTATGCTTCATTTTAGTCTCATGAATAATAACTCGGATATCAATCAATCTGTCCGCTGGGGCGTTAGAATGCACCGACTGCACCTCTGCAGAGGGATAAGAATCCCACAATGGGTCCACCTGTTGGCCGTGGGTGGATGAGCAGTTCATGACTTGCAATACTCCACTTTGGCCCTATCTTGGGTTAGACGGGCGCTTGGAGAGGCCCCCTCCGATCAATCGGTTGGTTACGTCAAGCCCTAGCACCTATGATTTTTCCAACCCTATTGCCCTTATGGCAAGACCCAACCCCTTTTTATCATATGGGTGCTAGAAGGCGGTGACTGAGGGTCTACATGTCCTGGGAATGACGTTAAACTCTATCTGATGATGAGGTTCCAGTTTTGGAGGTTTGGGGAATGTGGAGCACCCCTTCATCACCATTGCTCCCTGGTCCACTCTGACCGGAGTGGTAGTACCTGTTAGGGTCCCATCTATGGTTTAAATAGAAAAACATGAGTTAATAAACAAAATTGTATTATCCATTAAGAATTGATTTATTTCAAAACTTTATCGGCATTAAATAACCCACTGAGGTTGATATGCCGTAAAACAAACCAAACCAATCTATATGAACTTTTATCTAGTATTGTGATTTTTCTGTAACTGTTAAAATCTAAATCCTCCACTTCCTTGCAAAAATGATTGGCTATGCCTATTCATTATGTAACAAGTGTTGATATTCCATCTGCAAACCCCAGTGTTTAACAATGTTACTATACATTTTAAGTAATGTGTAATCTATTAAATCACAAAATTGGAGCTCTGGGGAGTGTGGAGTACTCCTTTATTGCCATTACTCCCAGCTCCACTCTGACCCAGAGGGGTAGTACCTGTTAGGGCTTCATCTATGGGTTAAATAGATCTAAAAATGAGTTTGAAAAAAAATGTGTTTTTAAAAAAAATAAAAAAATTGAATCAAACAAAATGTCTTGGCATAAAATAACCCAACAAGGGTTGACATGCCGTAAAATCCAAACAACCAATAAATCACAAAATTGTATGAATTTAAATTATATAAACCAAACTTAGTTCTGATGCTTTAAACCTTCTTAAAATGAAGTTTTTATTTTTTATATTTGTTTTTCGTTTTATTAATCTCTTGGGGGTGGGATCTTAATTGATATTATCAGTAATATTAGTACTCATGAATTCTGTTGGAAAAAGTCAATGAAATTTTAATAGTTAAACTAAAAGAAAGATTTTTTTTTTTTTTCTTCTTCAGAAAACAGAGGGGAATTTGTTGAGAAGCTACAGAAAGCACGAAGCCAAATACGTCTAGGTACAATGAGCCAGCCAATTGTATCTAAACCTGATGCTGTTAGTTTGATTGTTGGCAATTGGGTATTGATGTGCCGAAAAGCTGGTGAAATGCAAATCCATAATTCAGACGGACAACAGGTAATAAAAAAAATTTCATTTTCTTACGCTTTTCTATATGACCTTAACGCACTCCTTTTGCAATTTCAACTCGTGGGGACAATTTTCTCATTTACACTGTAAAAATCCAGTTGTTTGTTAGGGGTTAGGGTTAGTTTTATAATTAAAAAAACCCAAAAATAACTCTAAAAATCGCCTGTTAACAATTAACCGGATTTTGGCAGTGTAAATGGAAAAAAGAGTCCCCATAAGTTGAAGTCGCCTTAAGGTCATATGGTCCATTGTAGAAAAAATATTCAACCTTCTCAATTTTTCTGTAACTGAAACTCACTGCTTATGTCACATTACCCAAAATTATAATAACAGAATAAATACACAAAAAATTTGACCATGCAATTTTAGACGATCCTCATTGTTTTTTGTTTTTTTTTAAACATGTTTTGATAAATACATGCCCAGCATTATATATTATATATATTATATATATTATATATATTATATTATATATATATTCCATTTTCAAATTTTTTTTTTTGTCCTCCTTTTAATAAATTTGATTACTAATGGTACAAGGGCCGGGTTAGCTCAGTCGGTAGAGCGTTCGGCTAGAAACAACAAGGTTCCTAGTTCGATACTGGCCCTCACCAACTCAGCGTATGAGTAGCACAGGGATCTGTACGGTAAAGTAAGGAGCTGATGGTAGGTGTGGCGCTCCACCTCATACGCTAAAATAATCTCCTTGGTCTAGCACTAGTGAAAAGGGGATGGACTCCCTCGCTGTCTGGCTGATACCGACATTAGGCCGCCCCAACGACTTCACTTACTTACTAATGGTACAAACTTTCTGACATTGACTTTTTAACTCCCACTCACTCAGGCAATATCTTTAAAAAAAAAATGTATATATCTTTACACTGCCCAGAGGTTTTTTTTTTTTTTTTTTTTTTTTTGCCAGTAATTGTTTCATACCCATTAATACAAATCCTATACTGTAGTTCACATAACATTTTATTAAAAAAACTTCAAAGAAAACTATTTTTTATTTATTGCTTTAAAATTTTATTTATGCTAAATCTTGAACTGTTTTCATTATAGTATATCTTATTTTCATACTTGTTCCAGCAATCAACTCTCCTCGGTGAAGACTTACCAGGGTTTATTTTCGTCTCCAATCGTGGAACCAGGCATTCGTTTACTGCTGAAACCACCTTGGGTCCAGAATTTGCTTGTGGATGGGGTGGAAAAAAGAGTAAAAAATCTCGAACAAAAATAGATGCACTGAGAATGAAAGTGAGTATTATTTTTTTTAAATTTTTATTTTTTCTCTCTAATCTATTAATCTAAATTTTGATGTATTTTAATACTATTCTAGTAGAACCATTGTCTAAATCTTTTTTCTCTCTCTCTCTCTCTCTCTCTTTCTCTTGTAGGTGAGAACATTAGCCCGTGAACTATATGAGCAGTACTTCAGAGCAGCAGAAGCTTCCCCCCGAGGGATTGTTGCCAGAATAAAAAGCATTGTGCATAGACTTGAAGCCTCGTATGCTAAACAGATCAGTCAAATAAAGGTAATTCTCATTAAAACAATAAAAACTTATTTCATATTGTTATCATTTCAGTTATGTAATTTTATATTAGTTTAATTTTTAGATATTGAATTTTTGATTTGATAAAACACCTTTATTTACATCTTATAATAAATTACTTAAAAATAAAAAAATATGATCAGTCAAATAAAGGTAATTCTCATTAAAACAATAAAAACTTATTTCATATTGTTGTCATTTCAGTTATGTAATTTTATATTAGTTTAATTTTTAGATATTGAATTTTTGTTTTTAATTATAATAAATTAATTAAAAATAAAAAAAATACTAGATTATCTGTATGTTTTATTTTCATTTTATAATAAATTAATTAAAAATAAAAAAAATACTAGATTATCTGTATGTTTTATGCAACAAAATTAAATGTTAGTATTTTTGCCTAAGCTAGAATTATATAACAGAAACAAATCCGTAAAAGATTTTATTTAAAAATATTTGAACATTATTTTTATTTTTATTTTTCAGTCTCCAACTGGAGAAGTTGAATGGGAAGAAGATATGCTTTCTGCTTTGGAAGAACTTACCACTTTGCTAAAAGATGAACATACAGTTTCATCATTTGAACTGTCAAGTAGTGGTTTAGTACAGACTTTATTAAACATCCTCAATAATGTAAGTCTATTAAAGATATCACAATAATAATTCATGAAAACTAAGTAGCACATCATTTCTGTTTTAGTAAAAACAATTTTATGAAACTTTCTTTTTGTTTAGATTTTAATTTTTAGTTTTTTTTTTGTTTTTTTTTTTTAATTGTACAGTGTGGACCAAAAGTCTTGTCACTCCTATATATTATTTTAACTTAGATTATATTTTTGTTTTCATAATATAATATATAATTACAATATATAAAAAAATTTCTATTTCCTTTCCAGTGGCTTATTTCATGTAATTATAGTTGATTAATTAGGAGTTATATTTTAGACTTTCAGACCACCTTGTACTTATTATATTCAAGTCATAAGTTTATAATTCCTATTAAAATGAGTCTGCCCTGTCGGTGGGGCGTTAGAATGCATCTCTGCAGAGGGGTAAGAATCCCACAATGGGGCCACCTGTTGGCCGTGGGTCGTAACCCGTGATGCTTAAGTATAGAACCCAGGTGGATGTACAGTTCATGACTTGCAATACTCCACTTTGGCCCTTTCTTGGACTAGACGGGTGGTCGGAGAGATCCCCTCCGATCAATCGGCTGGTCACGTAAAGCCCTAGCACCTATATGATTTTCCCAGCCCTATTGCCTTTATGGCAAGCCCCAACCCCTTTTTATCATATGGGTGCTAGAAGGCGGTGACTGAGGGTCTACATGTCCTAGGAATGACGTTAAACTCTATCTGATTGTGAGGTTCCAGTTTTGGAGGTTTGGTGAATGTGGAGCACCCCTTCATCACCATTGTTCCCTGGTCCACTCTGATCCGGAGTGGTAGTACCTGTTAGGGTCCCATCTATGGGTCAAATAGAAAAACACAAGTTAATAAACAAAATTGTATTATCCATTAAGAATTGATTTATTTCAAAACTTTATCGGCATTAAATGACCCACAGTGGTTGATATGCCTTAAACAAACCAAACCTAAAAATGAGTCTTAAATTTAACTTGCACTCTGGTTATATCCACTCACTACAAATAAATCACTGTTCCATTAAAATGGGTTTTTATCAGTTAAATTGATATTATGAATTTTTTTTTTTTTTTTCTTACAAATTCATTATTAATAAAAATGTTGACTTTTTTTTTATTTTTTATTTTTTTTGTAGAATCTTGAAGATATGCAAACAAGAGCAGGCATGAAAAGAACAAATGAGAGAATAAAACTTTTCAAAAGGATTTTTCAGAAAAGAGATGGGTGAGTATAAATTCTTTAACTCTTAACATCCTGTTGAGAATTTTCTAAGTCCAGAACCCCATTCCTATAGGGATTTATCAAAAAATGGTTAAAATTGGCCTTTTCATTTAAAGTTACCTGTTATTTCCCTTAAATCAAAGACTTCTAAATATGTTTAATATTATATTTAAACAAAGTCCAGATCCTCATTCCTATAAGGATTTATCAAAAAATGGTTAAAATTGGCCTTTTCCTTTAAAGTTACCTGTTATTTCCTTTTAATTTAAGTCTTCTAAATATGTTTAATATTTTTCTGAAAACCGTCTCTGATAAGTTACTTTGAAATCGATAAGACTAAACATCTTTTTATTGTTTTTATTTTATACGCATTGTAATTGCTTTTCTATCATTAATATATAATAAGTTTAATATTATATTTGAACAAATGCTATCGTTTGGGGCGGATTAGGAAAATGAATGTGACTTTTGGCCAGGCGGAATGAGGCAGTATAGGATGTTAAGAATTAAACTTAATACAGGAGATAATTAATTTTGGATTGTGACAATTAATATCTCATTCCTTATATCGCCAATCAAATGTGCATGAGATTGATTAGAAAGTTTATTTGGCAAAATTATAATTCAGTGAGGATAAAACTATTAGTGACTTTCAAAAGTGACTTTGCTACATTCTGATATAGCAAAAAAAAAACCAACTTTATATTAATACTAGTTTAATTGCTGCTTGATAAGGTGACTTTTAAGCTAGTCAACTAATAATTTTTGTTGACATAATTCTAGTGATGTTTTGCCATAGATAAAATATGTAAAGTCGTCAGGGTGGCCTAAAGTTGGTATCAGCCAGATAGCGAGGGAGTCTATCCCCTTACCACTGTCACTAGACGAAGGAGATTGTTTTTTTTCATCTGAGGTGGAACGCCACACCTACCATCAGCTCCTCACTTTACTATACAGATCCCTGTGCTACTCATACGTGAGGGACAGTATTGAAATTGGAACCTTGTGGTTTCTAGTTGAACGCTCTACCGACTGAGCTAAGCCAGCTCTTATTAAAAATTGTGTAAATTGGACAAATTTTTCTATAAGAGTGTGTTTTCAAAATTTTTCTATAAGAGTGTGTTTTTCAAATTAATAGAAAAAAACTCTTTTTAATAGAGGTTCCAATACACAAGTTATGGGCTTCCAAAATGTTCCCTATGGAAGGCAGTTAACTCCCATTGGGGTTAATGTCATTGACATTTTGTAAATAGGCATCATATCTTGTCATTTACCTAATGATTTAAATTTCATATCATAGGGGGAGAAAAAAAAACTTTCAGTGGGGATTTCTATCCCTCTGGGACTCCTTTGCTTAACTTGAAATATATAATGTAGTTTCAGAATATATATGGTTAGGGGGTGGGATGTAATCTCCAAAACCCTAGGAAGAATTTGTTCACAAACTGACAGGACCTACAACTTTACTGATAATAGTCGTCGGGGGAGGGCTAAATTCTGTATCTGTTGGACAGCGAGGGAGTTTTTACTAGTGCTAGACCAAGGAGATTGTTTTTGGAATTTGAAGCAGAGCACCACACCTAACATCAGCTGATCCCAGTGCTACTCATACGCTAATGAAAGAACTAAATAACATTCCCTTTAAATATCAAACTACTTGAACATTCTCTTTGTAAAATGTAGAATTTGTATACTTAATATTAAACTGTTGTAATGCACTGATTTTTTTTTTTTTTTTTTTTTAATTCTCTGAATTTAATAATGTAATTTTTTATTTTTTTGCTTTTCAGAGGGTTTAATCCTGCTGTGGCATTAGTGAAGAAACTTGTTGCAGTTTTAGAATCCATCGAAAAACTCTCAGTGTATAGCTATGATCTACCTGGTTCTGGTTATGGTCTGCAAGTGAGTATTGTGATTATATATATATATATTGTGACTATATAAAATACTGATGGCATTAAAAATGCAATTTAATCGAAATTAATAATGCTGAAAAAAAGAAGCAAGACTTGTCTGCTTACATTACTCTTGTAAGTTTATTTTAAAGTTTTGTTTTATTTTTTTTTCTTTAAGATCCTTACCCGAAGACTCAGATTTCGTTTAGAAAGATCTGCTGGAGAAACTGGTCTGATTGATAGATCCAATCGTACTTTAAAAATGGAACCCCTCACAACAGTGTCAGCTTTGGAAAGATACCTTTTAAAAATGGTAAGATTTTCTTTCTTCTTACAAGTATGCTATAATTTTTAGATTAATTTTGGATTATTATAAAATGGTGTATTATTGCTTTTAAAAAACAAAAAAAAAACTTAGATTAACTTCACTTTTATTTGAAGTGTTCAGATCATCTTTTCAAAATGGTATAACATTATGCTTTCACTTTTGAGTGGATTACTGAAATTTTTTTTGATTTTAGATTGAAATTAAATTTTAATTTTAATAATAGAAATTTGTAATATTTGTTATATTTTATTTGTAATTTTTTGTAAATATTCTTTTTTTTTTAATTAAATATTTCTATGGTTTTATTAAATATTTTAGTAAATTTTTTGTAAATATTTGTAATATTTTTCTTTTTCTGTAAAAGCCTTCCTTATATTTGTCTAAATTTTACTTAATTATAATGAATTTTATTGATCAGGTTGCAAAACAATGGTATGATTATGATCGATCTACTTTCACTTTTGTGAAGAAATTAAAGGAGCCTGGGACCACAATAACTTTTACACATCAAAGAGATTTCGATGAGAATGGTTTGATTTACTGGATTGGCACAAATGCCAAGTAAGT
This sequence comes from Doryteuthis pealeii, assembly GCA_023376005.1. Taxonomy (NCBI): domain Eukaryota; kingdom Metazoa; phylum Mollusca; class Cephalopoda; order Myopsida; family Loliginidae; genus Doryteuthis; species Doryteuthis pealeii. The sequence goes on along the minus strand of CM042179.1, from coordinate 27,462,520 downwards.
TCATAAACTTTCATAACTTTTTTTAATTTTTATTTTTTATTATGAAAAGGGATTCTATTCTTAGATATCATTTTATAAACTAATCTGCTGTGAGCAAAATGCTTTTCAGCATACATGTAAAAGTCAAGTCATCGGTGGAGTCTATCCTCTTTTCACTAGACAAGATTATTATTTTAGTGTCTGAGGTGGAGCGCCACACCTACCATCAGCTCCTCACTTTACAGCACAGATCCCTGTGCTACTCATACACTGAGTTGGTGAGGGCCGGTATTGAACCAGGAACCTTGTGCTTCCTAGCCGAACACTCTACCGACTGAGCTAAACCAGCCCTTGCTGTATATTTTGAAGATATCAAAATATCTACTAAAGATTTGGATTTGGAAACATTCTACCATTTTTAAATTTAAACACTGTTGTACTAAAACATAAATTTCTAAAAGTCAATTTAAATTACTAATTTAGTGTCTTGGTTTTAAGTTATGTTAATAAAATAATTTCAAGCTCATTTTCTCAAAATAGCAGACATGAGGCTTTTATATTTGAAATTAGCAATTACTTACCAGATAGTTGAAACTTATGATAGTTACAAATATTGATTAAATTTTCGGACCATATGACCTTTAGGCACCCCTTGTGCGATCTCTATTCATAAGGACATTTTTTTTCATTTACACCGTCAAAATCCGAGTGTTTGTTAGGGGTTAGTTTTATTTAAAAAAAAAAAGAAAACTCTAAAAATAGTCTGTTAACAAACAATCGGATTTTGATGGTGTAAATGGGAAAAAAAATGTCCTTATGAATTGAGATCGCAAAAGGGGTGCCTAAAGTTCATATGTTCCAAATTTTCTTAATTCTAAAATTACTGTGATTTTTAGTTAACAAGTATAATTGTTTTCATGAAAACGGTCATTTTAAAAAAAAAAATTTTTTTTAATGTCTTTTTTTTTTTTTTTTTTTTTTTTTTCTCTCTCTCTCTTAAAGAACTGCCTATGAATGGGTTAATCCAGCCCAATATAGTTTGGTATTTGTTACTTCATCAGAGGGAAGAAATCTTCCATATGGAAAATTAGAGGATATTCTTAGTAGAGATTCCTCTGCTATTAATTGCCATACCAATGATGACAAGTAAGTAATTCAACTCCTTATTCAATTATCTATTATTATACTAAAGCTGAGTTAATCAACTTTTGCTTCCTAAAGGCTTTTTTTTACTGTTTAGTTTAATGACAAAAATTATACTAAATTATTCTTTACTTTTAGGATTGAATTATGTTTGAAAAAAAATTCTGTTTTAATTGGTTCTAATTAGTTGTAATTTGCAATTAAGTCAAAAACCGACCCATCTCTTACTTTACTCTCTATCTATCTCTTTCTTCTCCCTCTATCTATCTCTTTCTTCTCCCTATCTATCTCTTTCTTCTCCCTCTATCTATCTCTCTTTCTTCTCCTCTCTATCTATCTCTTTCTTCTCCCTCTATCTCTCTTTCTTCTCCTCTATCTATCTCTTTCTTCTCCTCTCTATCTATCTATCTATCTCTTTCTTCTCCCTCTATCTATCTCTTCTCCTCTATCTATCTCTTTCTTCTCTCTATCTATCTCTTTCTTCTCTATCTATCTCTTTCTTCTCCCTCTATCTATCTCTTCTCTCTTTCTTCTCCCTCTATCTATCTCTATCTATCTCTATCTATCTCTTTCTTCTCCCTCTATCTCTCTTCTTCTCCCTCTATCTATCTCTTTCTTCTCCCTCTATCTATCTCTTTCTTCTCCCTCTATCTATCTCTTTCTTCTCCTCTATCTATCTCTTCTTCTCCCTCTATCTATCTCTTTCTTCTCCCTCTATCTATTCTCTTTCTTCTCCTCTATCTATCTATCTATCTCTTTCTCTCCCTCTATCTATCTCTTTCTTCTCCTCTATCTATCTCTTTCTTCTCCTCTCTATCTCTTTCTTCTCCCTCTATCTATCTCTTTCTTCTCCCTCTATCTATCTCTTTCTTCTCCCTCTATCTATCTCTTTCTTCTCCCTCTATCTATCCTCTTCTTCTTCTATCTATCTCTTTCTTCTCCCTCTATCTATCTCTTCTTCTCTCTATCTATCTCTTTCTTCTCTCTATCTATCTCTTTCTTCTCCCTCTATCTATCTCTTTCTTCTCCTCTATCTATCTCTTCTTCTCCTCTATCTATCTCTTTTCTTCTCCCTCTATCTATCTCTTTCTTCTCCCTCTATCTCTTTCTTCTCCCTCTATCTATCTTTCTTCTCCCTCTATCTATCTCTTTCTTCTCCTCTATCTATCTCTTTCTTCTCCCTCTATCTATCTCTTTCTTCTCCTCTATCTATCTCTTTCTTCTCCCTCTATCTATCTCTTTCTTCTCCTCTATCTATCTCTTCTTCTCCCTCTATCTATCTCTTTCTTCTCCCTCTATCTATCTCTTTCTTCTCCCTCTATCTATCTCTTTCTTCTCTATCTATCTCTTTCTTCTCCCTCTATCTATCTCTTTTCTTCTCCTCTATCTATCTCTTTCTTCTCCCTCTATCTATCTCTTGACTACCTCCTCATTATATAATATTAGTTTCTCTGGAGAGTAGAGAGAGAGAGCTGGGAGCATTTGAAATGTATTTCTGTTAAATTTCACAACCAGCAACCTGTAGCTTAAATGAGGTCAAACATTTCCTTATAAAGCTAACAAAATGATTTTAAGGTTTTGTCCGGCCGTATTTATTTTAAAATTTTACTTGCTTGGCTAACTCCCTTTTCCCTAATTTTTCCGATGGGTCATGTTTTATCTAGTTGTTAATTAATATTCAAAGGAGAATTTGAGAGGAGGATTGATAATTTGTATTTAGATTTTTTTTTCAGGCTACAACAGTCTGAAAAATTTGAATAATACAAATGATCAAGCCTTGTTTAGATTTTTTTTTTTCTGCTCCCCCCCCCCCACACTATTGTCCTCATCTTTATTGTTATATACATATTTTGACCGATGTGCCCTCCAACCTTCTTCAGGTGGTTTTTGTTGAACTCTAGAACCTTCTTGTCAAACTTGGTAGCCTTCATGAAGGCTCTCAATTCTGGTATGAAGGCTCCAGAGTTCAACAAAAAACCCTTTGAAGAAGGTTTGAGGGCAACGTAACAATAAAGTTGAAGACAGCAGTTTGAAAAAATATAAAGTAAAAGGAACTTGTGAAATTCTTTTTACTGATTTATTAATTCTGATACTAAATTATTTTAGAATAGGGTATTTATTTAAATTCTAGATTTTTCTCTGCTGGCAACAAACCCACTTTTTTTTTTTTTTTTTTTTTTTTTACCTTAAATTCCATTGGTCTAATTGGTCTAGTATTCAATATTTATGTTTATTGGCAAAAAAATAATTAGTATTAGCATCGTTCGGACTATTGTCCCCATTTTCATTGTTATTTGTACAATGTTTTGGCCGATATACCCTCCGGCCTTCTTCAGGTATTTCTTGTCGGACTCTGGAACCTTCTCGGACTCGGGAACCTTCTTTTCGAACTCGGGAATTTTCTTGTATTCGGGAGCCATCACAGAACTTTGAACCTAACCCTTTATTTAATCCACAGGGGTATCCTGTTCTCATTCCACTAACCATAGCTGGGGTAGGAGTTGTGCTAATTAATTATTTTTCTAACTGCTTTCACTCAGGATTGAACTTGGGAACCAGAGATTAAAAAAAAAAACAATATGAGTCTAGGTAAAAAAATCATACACAAGTAAAATAGGTAGATATTCTAGCCAAACATTAGGTTTATAAGTTCCCAAAATTCACACTCAATTGTCCAATTGGACACATGGCCGAGTGGATTAGGCAGTTTGGTTAAAAGACAGTTATCTCTGGTTCCCGAGTTCAATCCTGAGTGACAGCAGTTAGAAAAATAATTAATTAGCACAACTCCTACCCCAGCTATGGTTAGCGGAATAAGAACAGGATACCCCCGTGGAATAAATAAAGGGTTAGGTTCAAAGTTCCGTGATGGCTCCCGAATACGACAAGAAAATTCCCGAGTCCGAAAAGAAGGTTCCCGAGTCCGACAAGAAATACCTGAAGAAGGCCGGAGGGTATATCGGCCGAAACGTTGTACAAATAACAATGAAGATGGGGACAATAGTCCAAACAACGCTAATAATACTAATCTTCAAGCCTCATCTCAAACATTCAGAGAAATAAAAAAATAATTGTGCCCAAATAATTTGTAATTTTGAATAATTTTTTAAAAAACTTTACAATTTTTTAAAAACTTTACAAAAACAAATTGTCAGATTTAATGAAGTTATTCAACTGAACTATGCAATGAAAATATTTTTTTGCTTACAATGAAAACCCATAGTTTAAAAAAAACAAAAAAAACAAAGTTGGTCATATCTAGTAATGTTTTAGCATACTATTATTGGTATTGAAAGCTTCTTTCTCGCTCTCACAATTGTATAACGGTAATAATCAGTGAATATTGCCTAAGGAATTGTCAATAGCAAGTTCTGTTTACAGTTGTAACTTTTTTAAGGAAATCCTTTCATATCCCAGATACTTGTCAGCATGACCTTCTTTAATGACTGTAGCACCTAGAACTTTTTCTTTACTGCACAGTCAGTATTTTCACTCCTTGGACTATCTTTTCGACTTTGGCTCGTAGTAGCAAACCCATGTTTAGACCATTTGTAGACATTTCCTTAACTAAAACATATGTCTCCATATGCATCACACATTCTTCAGTAAATTTCACTTGATTTGCTGCCATTTTGAATAGCCTCAAAAGAAATATTTTGCAACATTTTATTTATTTATTTTTTTTGTATTAATCATATCTAAACAATGTTTACATTTCATAGGAAAAACTACTGAAAAAAATTTTTTTTCAGTAAAATTTCCCTAATGATCCTTGTATTTTGTTTAACTTGAAAGCGGATTCTCTCTCTCTCTCTCTCTCTCTCTCTCTCTCTCCCTATCTCTCTTATCACAAAATTTTCAATTACATGTGATCTTTTTCTACAATTCTAAGACCTTGAAGATTTATTGTAAGCACAATTATATACTTAAGACTTTATATTTTCCATTAAAGTGGTTTATAATTGATTTTTATCTAGAACCTTTTAAGAATAAAAAATAATTGTACTTTTAATTTTTTTTAAACTAGTTTTTAACTTATTTTTAACTTATTTTCATTTTCAGAAAAGCCTATTTTGCTATTGATTTGGGCGTTTGGATTATTCCTAGCTGTTACACTTTGCGTCACGCAAGAGGATACGGAAGGTAATTTTATTTTTAAAACCCCATTGAGATGATTTAATTATAAATTATTAGAAAAAAAAGAAAAAAACGTTCTTTCATCAGTTTTGGATTTAAACGATTTTACTTTTCTTTTTCTTTTTTCTTGTTTGTTTGTTTCTTTCTTTGTGTTGGTGTTAACATGAAAAATATATTTATATATCTGGTAATGACTGTTTAAACTCCTATTGTCTTTTAGATCTGCTCTAAGAAATTGGCAGTTCCAAGTATCCAAAGATGGTCAGAATTGGCTCACTCTCTATAACCATGTTGATGATTGCTCTCTGAATGAACCTGGGTAAGTTTCTTTTCTTTTTCTTTTTTCTCTTTTTTTTTTGTAAAATTGAAATTAGATGACTAAAATCAACACAAAGGAACCGATCAATTTCTCAATTCAATTTATATCTTTAGGTTTTTATTTTATTTTATTTTTTTATTTTTTTTTTTTTAAACATTTACATTCTACATTTTCTCTGAATAAGAAGTTTGTCTTCAGTTTTGAAAATGAAATAGAAAGTATGAAATCTAATATACAATCCTCCCCACCCCCCAAGAAAAGTAAATTGATACTACTAAAATGTTCTGTGTTATCCATTAGTTGATGGATCTGTCTGGAAAGTCTTTCTTCCTCTCCAACCCATAGGTCTGAGCAAAATTCTATGGAAGACTGACAATTGCCCGTGCAACAAGTCTCCCTCCTTTCCTTTTAGAAGTCCGTCACAGACAACGATGACGACGTCACTCTATGTCTTCAACAGTTATGGACCCTCTGGTGGCTAGTTAGTCCAATTCTGGACTTGCAGATGCAGTCACACATATTGCAAGGGAAATTCTCATCTACATTTGGTGGTTCATGACGACGAAGATATCGCCGCTCTGCAGCCTTGTTAATCTTGATATTGAGCTGCTTAGCTCCTGTGCAGCAGGTCTTTCATCAACCCTGTCTATTGGAGGCTAAGATCTTTCAAGTGTGGTGGATTTCTTCAGTCTCCCTCCACACTATAAATGTTGTGATAGAACTAAGTCAGTGTGTCAGATTGGTTGAGGGACTTCAACTCTAGATTTATCCTTAGGGGTTACTCAAATTGATTGTAAGGCAACAGGTTTGATTTCAGAATTGTACTTCTTGACTGGTTGCTTAATAAGATAAGTCATTAGTGCAAATTAAACATTCTTACCTGGGATTTGATATTTCTAATTTCATTGCTGTTAAGCCACACACACACACACACACACACACACACACACACACACACATTGTGTGTGTGGTTGGCTTAACAGCAATGAGTCGGGTATGTTTTTATTTTATTTATTTACTTATTTTTTAATATTTTTTTTTAGTACTAAGTGTTAAGATTGCAATTTGTTTTTTCTTATTTTATTTTAGATCTACTGCATCATGGCCAATTGAATGTCCTGTTGAAGAAACTCAAGGATGGAGACATGTTCGGCTGCAGCAAGCTGGCAAAAATGCCAGTGGTCAAACCCATTATCTCTCTCTTTCTGGCTTTGAAATTTATGGCAAAGTTACTGGAGTCTGTGATGATATTGGTAAGTAAAATTGAAAGTTGATGTATTCATAATTCCTATTCTTGGTGTGGGGAAATGGCTTCTTATGGTATCTAATCATATTCTAAGTAGGGAATTAGTATTAACAAAGCTTTATAAAATCTTGCAGATAGTTTAACCTTTTAGATTTGCTTATATGTAAAGTTGACTCCTTTTTTAAATGTTTACCTTTTTTTTTTTTTTTTTTTTTTTTTTTTTTTTCTCTCTCTCTCTGTCTCTCTCTCTGTCTCTCTCTCTCTCTCTCTCTCTCTCTCTCTCTCTCTCTCTCTCTCTCTCTCTCTTCAAAAAGAACTTGAGTGGTACAGGGGAAAAGGGTTCACTATTCTTATTTAAAAAAAAAAAAAAAAGGAATCTTTTAAAGTCTTATAAGTTTTTAGATGTGTGAAAGGAAATCATAAAGTACAGGGTGGTTCAAAAGACCTACCAAAATATGTCCTAATTAATCAATTATAATTATAGGAAATAAGTTACTGGAAATTAAATAGGAAACTTATTCTAATTAATTATACTAGCAACATAAAAAAACACCCTCTGGGCGATGTAAAAATAAATTTTTGAAAGATATTGCTTGAGGAGGTGGAAGTTAAAAATGAAATGTCAGAGAGTTTGAACCATAAATCATGAAATCATCAAATTTATTAAAGGAGTAAAAAATAAAATAAAAATTAAACAATTTGAAATTGAAACTAAGTTCTATTAACTTTGAATATCTATTAAAATAAAACAAACTATATATAGATATATGATACCAGTCATGTATCTATTAAAACTTGTTTTAAAAAACAATGAGGACTGTCTTAATGTTGCATGCTCAAATTTTGAGTGTGTTTATTCTATGTGTTACAGACAAAAACCGGAAGCGAATCTCCATTATTAATAGATTTTATATTATTAAAACAAAAATAATAAAAGTTAAAACAATATGTAGGAGTGACAAGACTTTCACACCACTCTATAATTATTTCCATTTGTATAGCATGGTCCAAAAGAATTGTCACCCTACATTTAAAAAAAAAAAATTTTTTTTTTTTTTTTTTATACAGGTAAAATAATTACATAACTCATTAAAACGGAAATAATGAAAGTTAAAACAATGAGATATGGCGACTTTCAGATTACCCAATACAAATGGAAATAATTGTAAACTGAATTTAGTATTCATACAGAGATCTAGTTTCATTAAATAGAGGATCATCCTTTAAATTTGTTTAAAAATTGGGAATTTTTAGCTGATATAAAACAGTCTTTGCTCTGTGGCAAGTTGCATTATCATCCTGAAAAAATGAGTCACCAGACTTTATTTTTATTTATAAAATAAATATTCAAAAATTTCCCAGTACATTAACTGAGATAATACTCATCATCTCCATTGATCTTTTTGAGAACCTCACCATGTAATGGTTAATGAGCTATGTTTAGCAGACCATTGTTAGTGAGTTTGATTCTCACTGGGTGCTCCATAATTCTTGCCTTGTACCAAACTAATCTAATCTTACAAAATGAAAGGGCATCTCATATGATGTAATGGTTATCAAGCTAGATTAGCAGACCATTGTTAGTGAGTTTGATTCTCACTGGGTGCTCCATAATTCTTGCCTTGTACCAAACTAATCTAATCTTACAAAATGAAAGGTCATCTCATATGATGTAATGGTTATCAAGCTAGATTAGCAGACCATTGTTAGTGAGTTTGATTCTCACTGGGTGCTCCATAATTCTTACCTTGTACCAAACTAATCTAATCTTACAAAATGAAAGGGCATCTCATATGATGTAATGGTTATCAAGCTAGATTAGCAGACCATTGTTAGTGAGTTTGATTCTCACTGGGTGCTCCATAATTCTTACCTTGTACCAAACTAATCTAATCTTACAAAATGAAAGGCATCTCATATGATGTAATGGTTATCAAGCTAGATTAGCAGACCATTGTTAGTGAGTTTGATTCTCACTGGGTGCTCCATAATTCTTGCCTTGTACCAAACTAATCTAATCTTACAAAATGAAAGGGCATCTCATATGATGTAATGGTTATCAAGCTAGATTAGCAGACCATTGTTAGTGAGTTTGATTCTCACTGGGTGCTCCATAATTCTTGCCTTGTACCAAACTAATCTAATCTTACAAAATGAAAGGTCATCTCATATGATGTAATGGTTATCAAGCTAGATTAGCCTCAATAATTCTTGCCTTGTACCAAACTAATCTAATCTTACAAATGAAAGGGCATCTCATATGATGTAATGGTTATCAAGCTAGATTAGCAGACCATTGTTAGTGAGTTTGATTCTCGCTGAGTGCTCCATAATTCTTGCCTTGTACCAAACTAATCTAATCTTACAAAATGAAAGGGCATCTCATATGATGTAATGGTTATCAAGCTAGATTAGCAGACCATTGTTAGTGAATTTGATTCTCACCGGGTGCTCCATAATTCTTGCCTTTTTTTTTAAATTTTTATTTTTTTTTTTATATCCAAACTAAACTAATCTTAAATTATCATGTAATGTAGTCATTTACTGCAATGCAACCCAAATAAGAAATGGAATAAGTTGTTTGTTTTCTTGATATTCCTGTTGATAATATTACAGTATCAATACTCATGATTCACCATTCAATCTCCCTTTAATCTCCACTCTATAATAACTTCTCTTTTAATATTTTCTTCTATTTAGATTTTAATAGAATTGACTATCCATCATTGCTGGGTAGAGGGGGGTATAATAAAAAGTTTGTCTTGCAGATCCATTGATCGCTTTGGTCTTACATAATTGTTTTGTTTTTTAATCACAAATACAACCAATGACTACATTTTACTTACTATTCAAATCCTAATTTTTAGATATCTTTCCAGATATAAATATAGTCTTCATTATTTTTGCACAAAAGCAAGCTCTGGTGATATTTAATGTGTATGTGTGTGTAATATATATATATATATATATAGATGGACTCTCCTATCGAGAACGATAGATGAGGGTCAGGAGTGAGTGATTTGATTCCTCCCATGTTGAGCATGCTGTCAAGAAGACATTTTATGTTTCCTCGAGTGTGACAGCAGCCCGGCCCTGCTGCGAGCCATGAAGCCACACTGACAAACAAAATGATCCAAGGCAGGAGTTAAATGTTTTTCTTTTAAAGTTATGCGGAGCCGATCTCTATGCTTCAGTCTATTTTGTTCAAAGCTCTTTAGTTTAGCGAAACAGGTCTTACGCCATTCCTTCCGATCCGATGCTAGATCTTCCCAAGTACTCAGGGGTGTGTATGTATGTATGTATGTGTGTGTGTGTGTGTGTATATATATATATATATATATATATATATATATATATATATATATTGTCGTTAATTGTTTTATTTTCGTAGTTTCCGCCGGGCATGCATATACACATAACTGCCCTTTATATATATATGTATAGATAGATAGGCTTTTTTCTTTTCTTTTCTTTTTTTTTTTTTTTTCTCTCATTTATTTTTTCTTTTAAGAAATTGTCTGAGTGAAGTAGGAATTGCCACTCTTCTCTTATTTCTGTCCATTTTGTTGTGCATTTTCTATTTTCAAAACAATTTGCTTTTGAGCTTCCTTCATTGACAATCTACCTCTCTATGTTTTCCTTTTTATAACTTTCCAATTTTGTTTATACTTGTGTCAAACAGAGCTAACACAAGAACAGTTAACATCTTTTTGTTCCATTGTGTTGAATTTCCTTCTCAAAGGTTTTCTCTATCAACTCCCCCTCCTCCATCCCCTTCAATTGACAACTTTCTTGTTGGAGACAGGTTTCCTTTTTAATTAGCCAAGTTCAACAACTCTTTAAGATCTTTGAGCACTCTTAACCTACTATAAACTAATTTGCATATTTAGATTGGTGCTGGAATTGTTTTCCTTTTTTTCTTTTTTTTTCTGTTTTTTTCTTTCTTTTTTTTCTGTTTTTTTATTTTTTTAAAGATGAAATTATAAGCTGATTCTTTCCTACTTAATTGAAGGTGGGAGGGGGAAGGATTTGCATTGAATTTTAGGTATTTCATGGTGCCAGAATATTTATCTTTTTGAAACAAAAATTGTTTTGTGTGTCATATCTAACTTGTTTATTTGCTGCAAAGTGTTTTTTAAAATAGAAAAAAAAAAAGCCTGGGTGAACAGTCTAAGTGTGGTGATTCCATAATTTTTGACGGGGTGGGGGTGTATAACATGCTGAGTGACTCTTCTGGGTAGGGATGTTTTAATACTGGGTGTGATGGTTGAAACCTTTTCTAAAAAAAGTACTGCTCATGAGATTTAACATGTAGAACTTCATCAAGCCTTCTGTTATCGTGATTTGACGTTTTTACTGTTTGTTAAAATCTTAGGAAAAGCTGCTAGAGAAGCTGAAGCCAACCTAAGACGTCAGAGACGAATCATAAAATGTCAAGTTCTCAGGCAAATACAGCACGGTGCACGTGTTGTCCGTGGAATGGACTGGAAGTGGAGAGATCAAGATGGTAACCCACCTGGTGAGGGACTTGTAACAGGGGAACTACATAATGGTTAGTATTTTTGTTTCCTCATCTAGATAATTAAAATCCTTTCTTTCACCCTAAAAGATTTTTTTATTAATGTTGTATTTTTAGTAACTCCACATAAATTACAATAGTCTCTTGTATTAGGGATGGGGGATTTATTAAATAAGTGTAAACTCTTGTGACCTACCCCCAGAAGGTAGGTTAAACTCGTGTTGTTATACATTAATTAGTCTTCCCTTGGGTATTTTTTTTTATGGTGTGCAGTGTTCTATATTAGCCATGAAAATAGATTGCAACATCCATTAGTCATCATGTAATTTTAATTCGAGTATGAATAGAATTAAAATTCTGTTAAGATTTAAGATTTTTTTTTTTTTTTTTTATTTAAAAAATTTTTTTAAATGGACATAATCACCTGATTTTCTGACTATGATCGCAATGGATCACTTTTGTATTTTAAAATAACAATACTAAACTGTTGCAGCTATAGACTTCTTAAATTTGGCACTTGAAATATTAGAATTTAAATTGCTGTATTATCTAGTGAAAAATAGCAAATAATTTCTACCAAAAAATTTCATTTAAAAAAAAAAAAAAAAAATTTTTTTTTTTTTTTTAACTAGTATCTAATGTTAGATCTTGATAAATCTGAATCTCTAAAAAATTTACTAAATATTTTCTAGTTTTTAATTTCTAGCTTTTAATTTCTAAACAAATCTTATTTTTACATGTGATACTAATAATCTTATAACTAATTCATGTGTTGTTGATTTTTAAAAAATATATATTCTGTATTCAATTCCAGGATGGGTTGATGTAACATGGGATTTTGGTGGTTCCAATTCCTATCGAATGGGAGCAGAGGGTAAATTTGATCTACAGCTGGCCCCATCATATGATCCTGAAAAAGCAAGGACAAAAGCAGAGCAAACAGGTTTAACTAATAAACAAAGAACTGGATCTTCTTTTATGGAGAAAGTAAAGGTAAATTTTTATTTTCCTACTAGCAATATTAGAAGTCATAGAAAAATTAGTCAAATTTGTAGAGAAAAGTGTCTTCTGTATTTGACTGCATTTGAGTATTTTTTATTTTTTACTAGAATTTGAGTATACTTAGAAGCCTTGTAGGCATGAACTATTAAGACTAATTTTTTTTTTATAAGGGATTAGTTTGTCCCTCTTCCCAAGATTTATACCAAAATCTTACAAAGTGAATAATGCTGTTATGGTATACATAATTTTGACTCTTGGGCTTTTAACAATTAGTATTAATGACATAATAGTTTATAAATATTAAGCCACAATGATTTTCTATGTAAGTTCATTTATTTCTTATAATAATGCTTTGGTAATTTAACAAATCTTTTTTTTTTAATCAGATTGTTACTATAGTGAAGGGCTGGGGCAGACAAAAAAATTTTTTTTTTTTTTTTTTTCCTCTTTAAATTTAAAATATTTTTAATTAGGAAATAGAACATATAAATCGGATTCTCTACCATGTTTAAAGATTGCCAACATTGACCAAAAAAAAAAAAAAAAAAATTTCTATCACATAAAATGCTTCAATCTGTTTTTGCAAAACTTGCAAAGAGAATTGGAGAAAAACCTATATAAAAAAATAAAAAAAATTTCTATTCATTTATATAGAAATGGTATTAATTGGCCTTAAAATGTTTCTTCCTCAATACTTCATGTTTTACAACATATTTTCAATGAGAAATAAAATTTGTAATTTAAATTTTTAAACAAATCAAGTATAAACAAGAGAAGTGAACAAAAATAATTCCAATACTTAACTGTATTTTGGAAAATATTAAAACCTGCATTTGTGTAAAACTGGTGTATTCTGGTTCACTTTTGGTGAAAATTTTGCTAAAATGTAAATAAGTATGTTATAGCTTTTACCCTTAAGAGCTGATTTAGCTCAGTCGGTAGAGCATTATCCTAGGAATCGCTAAGTTTGATGTCAGTCCTTGCCAACAACATGTAGAACGGCTTTGGTAATCTCTTCTGTGCAGTAAAGTAGCATTTGGGATCTGACTGTAGGTGTGGCGCTCAACCTCAACGAAAACAATTGCCCTGGTCTAGCACTAGCAAAAAGATGATAGACTCCCTCACTGTTTGGCTAATACCGATAATAGGCCACTCCAGACTTTTTCGTCATATACAATTATGGAAGACCAAAAATGACAAAATCCTCTTATATAATTAACAAGCTTGTGTATGGGTGTATTCTGGTTCACTTTTTAAAAAATATATTTGTTTTATGCACAAAAGCATTTGTCAACAAATGATGGGTTTGTTTTTATTTTGGTGTGGGGTGCATTGCACGTATCATACTTATCTGATTTATATCAAAGATAAATGACAGGTAAAACAATCTTTTTTTTTTTTTTTTTTTTTTTTTCTCTCTCCAATCTTTCTGATATAAATTTTATGAAAATTGATTAAAGCATTAAGTGGTTTGAAAATTTTAGTAAATTTTCGTGATAAGTGCAGACTAGCTATTTTTATATTCTAAGCTGTTAAAAACCTTATGAAATGTGTCCTTTTCTGTCAGAAACGCTACATTGTAAATCAAAAATGAATTCAAATTAAAGTATTTTTTGATATTTGAATCTTGAAATGTCAAAGTTTAATTTGACTAAATTACTTTGTTCTTTATTGTAGACTAGATGCGGCTACCCAGCATTACCTGGGTAGAGTAGGGGGGACAAAAAAAAATGTGATTTAATGGTTAACAAGTTAGTTTCGCAGATCCATTATTATAATGTATATTTTAATTTTTAGATATATTTGTAAATATAAGTCAAATCTCCATAAATTTTGCGCGAAAAGCAAGAATCGGTGATATTTAGTGTATGTGTGTATATATATATATCTATATCTATATATATATATATATATATATATATATATATCTATATATATATATATATATATCTCCACACTTAGTTGTTAATTGTTGTATTTTCTTGGTTTCCTCCGGACATACATACACACCGACTGCCCTTTATATTTGTATAGATGAAGTTTAATTTGACCAAATTACTTTGCTTTGTTCTTTATTGTAGATGTAGATGATATTTCCTTACACTTGATTGGTATTTAATGAATATTGCCTAATTTTTTTTGGTAATCTGAACATTAGTTACATAAATCAATAACCTCCCCTTATTTGTTTCACTTTGAGGAAGCCATATGTTTTGGTCAGCCATTTTCATTTCACCGTAAATCTACTCTGAAAATACGAATTTGTTCAAATCAATACAACTGCATGTTTTTAATGCGAAAATATCATAAAATGTGTTCTTAATTGTGCTAGTGCATTATTTGAAATGAACTTAATTGTTATTAAGAACACATTTTATGATATATTTCGTGTTAAAACATGCAGTTGTATTGATTATGATGAAATGAAAATGGCTGACCAAAACATGGCTTCCTCAAAGTGAAATAAACAAGGGAAGGTTACCCTCATTTATTTAACTAATGTTCAGATTACCATTTTTTTATTTCTATTCAATTAAAATAGTGAAATCTCCTTAATGATGTAGATACATTGGGTTTTTCATTTAATTCATGTGTAAAATATTTGGTTGTGTGTATGTATATTGCCATTCAATATTTTAAAAAACATTTTCCCTCAAAGTTTTGCTGGGCAGATATTTGAGGTTTAGACCGGGATGATGGGGGTGGGGGTAATGTGTGTGTGGCTTTTCTATTTTTGAATGGATGCATGAAGAATCCTTGTAGTTTTTTCGTTTTGGTATTTCACTTTTTCTTTTTTTTTCTTTGTATCCATTTTTTTTTTTTTTTTTTTTTTTTTTTTTTTTTTTTGTTAATTCTGCTGCAAAATTTGCACCCTCTACAATCATTAGTCAGGTAACCATTTTACTTTTGGTTCTATTTATTCCTATAAAACACCTACACATACACACATGCTTAACAGAAATACCCTCACACAAATATTGTGTAAATCCGATGAAATCTGAATTTTTCCTTTCCATTCTGAAATGGTTAGGTGAGCATAAAAAACGCAAGATCAATTCCACCACTAGTCTTAGTGAGGTGTCAGACACGAGCTTCAGTGGCAAAATATTGGTGTATATATATATATATATATATCTTTTTTATATTTATGGTTAGGTGAGCATAAAAAAACGCAAGATCAATTCCACTCCTAGTCTTAGTGAGGTGTCAGGGACACGAGCTTCAGTGGCAAAATATTGGTAAATATATATATCTTTTTTATATTTATGGTTAGGTGAGCATAAAAAAACGCAAGATCAATTCCACTCCTAGTCTTAGTGAGGTGTCAGAGACACGAGCTTCAGTGGCAAAATATTGGTAAATATATATATCTTTTTTATATTTATGGTTAGGTGAGCATAAAAAAACGCAAGATCAATTCCACCACTAGTTTTAGTGAGGTGTCAGAGACACGAGCTTCAGTGGCAAAATATTGGTAAATATATATATCTTTTTTATATTTATGGTTAGGTGAGCATAAAAAAACGCAAGATCAATTCCACCACTAGTTTTAGTGAGGTGTCAGAGACACGAGCTTCAGTGGCAAAATATTGGTAAATATATATATATATATATATATATATCTTTTTTATATTTATGGTTAGGTGAGCATAAAAAAACGCAAGATCAATTCCACTCCTAGTCTTAGTGAGGTGTCAGGGACACGAGCTTCAGTGGCAAAATATTGGTAAATATATATATCTTTTTTTATATTTATGGTTAGGTGAGCATAAAAAAACGCAAGATCAATTCCACTCCTAGTCTTAGTGAGGTGTCAGAGACACGAGCTTCAGTGGCAAAATATTGGTAAATATATATATATATATATCTTTTTTATATTTATGGTTAGGTGAGCATAAAAAAACGCAAGATCAATTCCACTCCTAGTCTTAGTGAGGTGTCAGGGACACGAGCTTCAGTGGCAAAATATTGGTAAATATATATATATATCTTTTTATATTTATGGTTAGGTGAGCATAAAAAAACGCAAGATCAATTCCACTCCTAGTCTTAGTGAGGTGTCAGAGACACGAGCTTCAGTGGCAAAATATTGGTAAATATATATATATATCTTTTTTATATTTATGGTTAGGTGAGCATAAAAAAACGCAAGATCAATTCCACCACTAGTTTTAGTGAGGTGTCAGAGACACGAGCTTCAGTGGCAAAATATTGGTAAATATATATATATATCTTTTTTATATTTATGGTTAGGTGAGCATAAAAAAACGCAAGATCAATTCCACTCCTAGTCTTAGTGAGGTGTCAGGGACACGAGCTTCAGTGGCAAAATATTGGTAAATATATATATATATCTTTTTTATATTTATGGTTAGGTGAGCATAAAAAAACGCAAGATCAATTCCACTCCTAGTCTTAGTGAGGTGTCAGGGACACGAGCTTCAGTGGCAAAATATTGGTAAATATATATATATATTTTTTATATTTATGGTTAGGTGAGCATAAAAAACGCAAGATCAATTCCACCACTAGTTTTAGTGAGGTGTCAGGGACACGAGCTTCAGTGGCAAAATATTGGTAAATATATATATATCTTTTTTATATTTATGGTTAGGTGAGCATAAAAAAACGCAAGATCAATTCCACTCCTAGTTTTAGTGAGGTGTCAGGGACACGAGCTTCAGTGGCAAAATATTGGTAAATATATATATATATCTTTTTTATATTTATGGTTAGGTGAGCATAAAAAAACGCAAGATCAATTCCACTCCTAGTCTTAGTGAGGTGTCAGGGACACGAGCTTCAGTGGCAAAATATTGGTAAATATATATATATATCTTTTTTATATTTATGGTTAGGTGAGCATAAAAAAACGCAAGATCAATTCCACTCCTAGTTTTAGTGAGGTGTCAGGGACACGAGCTTCAGTGGCAAAATATTGGTAAATATATATATATATATCTTTTTTATATTTATGGTTAGGTGAGCATAAAAAAACGCAAGATCAATTCCACTCCTAGTCTTAGTGAGGTGTCAGGGACACGAGCTTCAGTGGCAAAATATTGGTAAATATATATATCTTTTTTATATTTATGGTTAGGTGAGCATAAAAAAACGCAAGATCAATTCCACCACTAGTTTTAGTGAGGTGTCAGGGACACGAGCTTCAGTGGCAAAATATTGGTAAATATATATATATCTTTTTATATTTATGGTTAGGTGAGCATAAAAAAACGCAAGATCAATTCCACTCCTAGTTTTAGTGAGGTGTCAGGGACACGAGCTTCAGTGGCAAAATATTGGTAAATATATATATCTTTTTTATATTTATGGTTAGGTGAGCATAAAAAAACGCAAGATCAATTCCACCACTAGTTTTAGTGAGGTGTCAGGGACACGAGCTTCAGTGGCAAAATATTGGTAAATATATATATATCTTTTTTATATTTATGGTTAGGTGAGCATAAAAAAACGCAAGATCAATTCCACTCCTAGTTTTAGTGAGGTGTCAGGGACACGAGCTTCAGTGGCAAAATATTGGTAAATATATATATCTTTTTTATATTTATGGTTAGGTGAGCATAAAAAAACGCAAGATCAATTCCACCACTAGTTTTAGTGAGGTGTCAGGGACACGAGCTTCAGTGGCAAAATATTGGTAAATATATATATATATCTTTTTTATATTTATGGTTAGGTGAGCATAAAAAAACGCAAGATCAATTCCACTCCTAGTTTTAGTGAGGTGTCAGGGACACGAGCTTCAGTGGCAAAATATTGGTAAATATATATATCTTTTTTATATTTATGGTTAGGTGAGCATAAAAAAACGCAAGATCAATTCCACCACTAGTTTTAGTGAGGTGTCAGGGACACGAGCTTCAGTGGCAAAATATTGGTAAATATATATATATATCTTTTTTATATTTATGGTTAGGTGAGCATAAAAAAACGCAAGATCAATTCCACTCCTAGTTTTAGTGAGGTGTCAGGGACACGAGCTTCAGTGGCAAAATATTGGTAAATATATATATCTTTTTTATATTTATGGTTAGGTGAGCATAAAAAAACGCAAGATCAATTCCACCACTAGTTTTAGTGAGGTGTCAGGGACACGAGCTTCAGTGGCAAAATATTGGTAAATATATATATCTTTTTTATATTTATGGTTAGGTGAGCATAAAAAAACGCAAGATCAATTCCACTCCTAGTCTTAGTGAGGTGTCAGAGACACGAGCTTCAGTGGCAAAATATTGGTAAATATATATATCTTTTTTATATTTATGGTTAGGTGAGCATAAAAAAACGCAAGATCAATTCCACCACTAGTCTTAGTGAGGTGTCAGAGACACGAGCTTCAGTGGCAAAATATTGGTAAATATATATATCTTTTTTATATTTATGGTTAGGTGAGCATAAAAAAACGCAAGATCAATTCCACCACTAGTCTTAGTGAGGTGTCAGGGACACGAGCTTCAGTGGCAAAATATTGGTAAATATATATATATATCTTTTTTATATTTATGGTTAGGTGAGCATAAAAAAACGCAAGATCAATTCCACTCCTAGTCTTAGTGAGGTGTCAGAGACACGAGCTTCAGTGGCAAAATATTGGTAAATATATATATCTTTTTTATATTTATGGTTAGGTGAGCATAACAAACCGCAAGAGCAATTCCACTCCTAGTCTTAGTGAGGTGTCAGAGACACGAGCTTCAGTGGCAAGTACAGAACAAGCCTCATCGGCCGAGAACCTTTCATCAGCTCTCAAAAATGTAAGTTTGCTTAATTATTGAAATGTAGTTTATGTAATTTTTAATGAACAAAATTCAAATTTTTCAAGAACTCTCAATCTCTTCCTGAAACAAATGGAAATTTCTTCCCCTAACAATTTTTTGCTTAAAAAAAAAATTATTTTCTTTATATTTTCCTTTTCTCACAATTGCATAGAATGGATATTACATTATTTTAAGAAATGATCCAGGAAAAATGAACAATAAAAATATAAGGATGCTCGCAAGGCACACAATTATTGAGCTATAAATTTAGTTTTCTGTGTGTGTGTGTGTGTGTGTGTGTGTGTGTGTGTGTGAGAGAGAGAGAGTGTGTAGTCTTTTTAAGAAGTCTTGATTACAAGTTAGGTAATAATTAGCCTTGCTAGCATTCTTTTCTTTTTTTTTCTTTTTTCTTTTTCTTTTTACACCTATTGACATCCATACAATTTTCTCCTAAAAATGCTTAATTGAAAGGGTTCTCTATTGTCATCTGTTCATTTACTCTTCTTTTTTTTCCAATCTACATGGTTCTGTGAACTAATCTCCATAATTCACATTAAAATAACAGGAAAATAATCAACCATGGAAATAATCTTAATAATTTTCTAATTATAAATGTTAAGCAGAATGAATACTTGCTGTGAAATCACTGTGCACATTTTGTCAGCATTTCATTTTGGTTTTGTCGTCTTTTTTTATTCATTTCATAGGTAATGTCATTCACTGTATGTCACAGTTGTTCATTATCTGTTTTTTTCATTATCTGTTTTTTTCATTATCTGTTTTTCATTTTCTTCCTATAATTGTTGTTGTTGCACCATTTTTGTATCTTTGTTTCCAATTTCACTAGAATCAGAACCACAATTTTTTTTCTAACTTCAAACAAGTTTGCTTCACTCTAGGTCTTCTTCTTGTCATCTAAAATTTGTAAAAATGAAAGTTCTACCTTTTTTTTTTTTTTTTCTTTAAAATTTTTTTTTTCTTTCTTTTAACTAAAATGTAAAAATTTTCAGCCAAAACTTGCAGTGAAGATTGCATCCCATTCTTAAAATTAAACTTTTTTGATTCCCACCAAGAAAGTAATTTCAACTTTAAACTTGAAATATTTACTGGTAATTCAAGATAGAAAATAATTCAAATTTTATAATTATCTGTAGAATAGTGTAAAAAAAAAAAAAGTTTTAAATTGACCTGTTGACAATTTTTTAGTTTTTCATAAATCTTTTAAAGACAAATTATTGCTATCTTACAAAATCATGAAATTACAAAATATTAAAGCAAGAATATTTCCTGAAAGTTACAGCTGAAATTAAGATGTCATTCTAATTTCAACTGATTTTTTTTTTTTTTTTTTTTTTTTTTTTTTTTTTTTTTTTAACTAATTTTTTAAAACTAATTTTGTTGATACTAATTTAACTAGTGAATATTATTGACAGTGACTTATTAGTCTTAATTAGGTAATCTGAACATTAGCTACATGAATAAGTAACCTCCCCTTGTTTGTTTCATTTTGAGGAAGCCATCTGTTTTGGTCAGTCATTTTCATTTCACCGTAAATCTACACTGAAAATACAAATTTGTTCGAATCAATACAACTGTATGTTTTAACACAAAAATATCATAAAATGTGTTCTTAATTGTGCTTGTGCATTATTTGAAATGAACTTAATTGTTATTAAGAACACATTTTATGATATATTTTGTGTTAAAACATGCAGTTGTATTGATTATGATGAAATGAAAATGGCTGACCAAAACATATGGCTTCCTCAAAGTGAAAGAAACAAGGGGCGGTTACTCTCATTTATGTAGCTAATGTTCAGATTACCCTTAATTATAAATTATTTCATATTTGAAAAGTGAACTGTCATAATTTGAATATCTCAGATCCATTAATTTTATATTCTTGACAAAGCTACAATTGAATAAGATGAAAACAAATTTTTTGCAGACTTCTGAAATCAACAGAAGATATCATGTGTATGTCAATTTGATACAATATATCTATACCCAACAAATGTATCTCTAATGGAAATAGTATAGATGCTGTTAAACAAAGATTTGACAACATTTGGCAGGTTTTTTTAGGTGATATTTTCCTGGATCGGTTTTAAACATTTTATTTGTATAGTTTATGATTTATAAACTATAGCCTTTTAATATTTTAAAGACTTTTTAAAATAACTAGCAAAATATAATTTTTTTTCAAAAATATTGCCTGAGGTGGGTGGGAGTTAAAAATTCAATATCAATTAAACTATATTTTATTGATTTTAAATCTGTAGAAAAATAAATTCTTTAAGAATTAATTTTCTATAAATAAAAATCAATTTAAAAAATGTTTGTAGTTGTTACATTCTTAATTCTGTTTCTTAGAGATTTAAGATATTTCATATACAAAATAAGCAATTATTTATTGAAGTAAGTATTAAATTAATTGAATAACTTTAATTTTTATAAGAACAAAATAAAATTTATATAAACTAAAATTTGAAAGCTATTTTAATAATCTAATACCGAATAAAAAATTAAACTTTAATGTGTATTTTTAAACAATGAACAAAATACTAACTATTAATTACCCTGCTAAAATTGATTTAAATAAATATATTGCAGATGAAAAATAACATCAGTAATAAAGTTTTTTTTTAATTCTTTTTTTACATTAAAAATGTAAACCATATATTATGCTCTTTATTCATTTGAAATTTAACAAATTTCATATTTAAAGTAAGCATTAAATTGAATGACATTTTAATTTTTAAAGAACAAAATAAAAGTTATATAAATTAAAATTAAATGCTTGTTTTAATAATCTAATACCAAATAAAATTAAACCATAATTTTCTTTTCCATTAAAAATAAATATAAATGAAATCACTTCCAGTTGAATATTATGGATAAGAAATGCCCAAATAATGAAAGGTTTAAACAAGTGTTTAAATATTTCATGAGTTCAAATATTTATTTCCATCATTTGAACTAATTGATGAAATTATTTTCACTAACAAAATATCTATAAAAAAATGATTAATATAAATTTCTATAAAAAATATAATATATTAATATAATATTTTATAATCATATATTAATATATTAATATAATAATTATATATAATAAATTATTAATATAAATATTTATATAAAAAAAAATAACCTGGGGAAGCTTATTTAAATTTCTAAATTAGATTCTATATTTGTTCTACTAAATTCACTTCCTATTAAAATTGAAAATATTGATAGCTACATAGATTATAGCAAAAGTTCTTAATTTAATCTAAGGTTTAACTCTAGCAGCAACTATGATTATCAGTAAATTTCCTTTTTTACTTGTTCGTTTTTGTTTTTGTTTTTTTCTTTTTTTTTTTTTTCTTTTTTTTTTCTTCACATTTTGATCCATGACTATCCAACTAAAATGTTTAATTCTTCAGATAAAAACAAATATTTATTTCCTTTTAGCAAAAAGAATCTTTGTAAAATGTTTTATACCTTTTTTTTTTTATATTTGATATTTTAAGGTTTTATTTTATTTTATTTTTTTTAATTTTTTTTCATTCTTGTGAGGTATACTGTCTCTGGCAACTTAAAAAAATAATAATGAAAAACTACAGTAACAACAATAATAAATTAACTTTGCTTTTCACTGTAAACTGCATTTATCACTTTAGCATGTAGCACATTTTGCATGACAAAGCAAACCACTTGATGCTTGCTCAATTCCTATGTACAGATTTCATAGGTGACTATAATTTGACTTTAAAAGTTTGGATGTAGTCATTCATGATTCCTGGCTTGTTAGTCTGAAAACTTATTCTCTATTCAAAAGCACTGAAATATATATATATATATAAACATTTTTACCCCTGAGGAGAAAAACAAAACCTTACAACTGTAAATTTTTCTACAAAATTAGAAGATATTTAAATGTCTTAATGATAGAAGAAAAAAAATTGAACTTTTTGACAACATTTTCAGTTCAGTTAAATCGAACTTAACGGACCTAAATTCCACCATCGTATGTCACCCTGCTGAAAGAAAGGAAATAAAGAACCCAAAAATCAGTGAATTAACCGAATCTGATGAAATTTTCAGTGTTGATATATTAATGAATAAAAGATATAATTTTATTTAATTATCAGTAATCAGTTATTTTATTTAAAAACTTTTACATTTTTTTCAGTTGAGTTAACTATGAAACACATCTTTGAGAATTTGTGTTACGCCTCAAAGATAAGTTGTTCAAAGTTAACTGACCTGAAGAAATGTAAAAGTTTTTAAATAAAATAACTGGTGCATTATATCTTTTATTCATTAATATATCAACACTGAAAATTTCATTAAATTCTGTTAATTTCCTTGATTTTTTTTTTTTTTTTTTTTTTTTTTTTTTTTCTTTTGGCAGGGTGACATGATGGTGGAATTTATGTCCATTAAGTTTGATTTAACCTTTTCATTTCTTTCTCTGAAAGAATGCTTCCATTACTGAAATTGTTTTGTTTCTCATAGAAAGGAAAGATATGTAGCATTGCCCTATTGTTTTGCTTATTGTTGTTACAGTTATTAGAAGGTCTACGAGGTTGTCCAGATCCTTTTTATTCAATGATGCATTTATCTCCACATCCATCATCACAAGCCATAAGGGGCAACCCTCTGGAATCTCATCTGTCAGTCTCACCCATTCCTCCTACATGCAGCAACTACTTGGGGGTGAGCATTCAGATTTTTGAAATGTTTCATTGTTACATATTTGTTTATGCTCATATAAATTATTTGGAACTCTGCCATATTTGGTGCATTTTTCGTTCACTCAACTTTGGGACCAAAGAGCAATTTCTTTTTCTCAAAAGAAATAAATATTTGTCTTGTTCTCTTCATAATTCCCTCCTTAAAAACATTTTTCAACTTTCAAAAATGGAGGCCTTCAATTTCAAATAAAAGAATATTTATTTCAATTATATTTTTTCCTTCAATTTTCTTAGTTTCCAGTTTTGTTCATTTTTGATAATTTTACAATTTCCAGCCTAAAATATTTTTAGATTTTAATATGCAGAGCCACAAACTGCCACCAATGGACTTGTTTTCAGTTTTTGAATAATTGGTTTTTAAACTTCAGTTCAATCTTTAAAAATTAAATTCCTCTTATTTACAATCTTTTAAGTAGCTTATCATAGATTTACATTATTTTATTCTATTTTATATTTTAGTACTCAAATAAAACTTATCTAATACTGACGATCCTTTTGTCTTTCAATCAAATTGATAAGTTCAAGAGTCTCTTTATCTCTCTCTTTTTTTCAACTGACTTTCCCATAAGCTAATTTTCTTAGCTTATATAAAGTTGTAAACTGCTATGTATCTTTTCTGTAATTTAAGCAAAAACTTTTACCTTTTTTGGTTTCTGAAGATGTTTTTATTAATGAATTAGATTTTTAAAATAATTAATCTGTGATGTACCACTGCTATGAACCACTAATGTTTGAGATTAGTGATAATAATTGATCTTAAAATTTTACCTGATATCATCTTAACATCCTATACTGCCTCATTCCGCCTGGCCGGAAGTCACATTTGTTTTCCTAATCCACTCCAAACGATAGCCTTTGTTTAAATGTAATATTAAACATTTAGCAGTCTTTGGTTTATGGGAAAGAACAGGTAACTTTAAATGAAAAGGCCATTTTTAGCCATTTATTGATAGATCCTTATAGGAATGGGGCTCTAGACTTAGAAAATTCTCAACAGGATGTTAAGAGTTAATAAACACTTTTCCACTATGGAATGAGGTTAAATTTTACATTCATGAAACAAAAACATTTAGGTATTTTTCAAGGATTTTATCTAAGTTTTTTGCCAAACTTAATTTTGAAGACTTTTCAAATTAATTTTTATATTAAGCCTGGTTTAGCTCAGTCGGTAGAGTGTTCGGCTAGGAATCACAAGGTTCCTGGTTTGATATCAGCCCTCGCCAACTCAGCATATGAGTAGCACAGGGAACTGTGTGGTAAAGTGAGGAGCTGATGGTAGGTGTTGCGCTCCACCTCAGAGGCTAAAATAATCTCCTTGATCTAGTGCTAGTGAAAAGGGGATAAACTTCCTCACTGTTTGGCTGATACCGACATTAGGCTGATACCGACGACTTTACTTTTATTCTGTCACTGTGGTAATTTGGAACAACCTATAACAGCATTCAGTCATTTTTTATATATATAAACAATCTCACATTTCACGCTTGTGAGAAATATTTTCATAAGTAAAATTGGCAAAATATTTTTTGCATTGAATCTTTTTAGACTAGCCAAATATTTTATTTTATTAAATGACTGTCAATGAAGTTTTGACTATTTTTAACTTGTATAAAAATGAGTTTAAAATTTGTACTTAAAAAAAAAAAAAAAAAAAACAATTTGCTATTTGTAACTGATCGGTATGAATTTTAATAAACAAAGATTGTAAAATCGTTTTAGAAAATTGAAATAATTAGAAGGGATTTTTGTCATTTATTTCAGTTAAGTTTTAACATCTGATAGCAAACCTTTAATCAATTGTTTTAATGTCCTTAACCAACTGGAATTAGTCTTCACCCCTTAACTAGTGTAGATGGAGTATTTCAGCTAGTTTATATTTATTTCACAGATTTTCTTTTTTTTTTTTTTTTTTTTTTTTTTTTTCTCTTTATGAAATGTCAGAAAACTTGTTTACTTGCTAAAGTGCCCATAAAGATATTGTCATTTGATAACAAGACTTCAAATTCCATTAATTTTATTGTTTGTTATACTAAGTCCTTATTCTATTTCTCTGAATTTTTGAGATGAGGCTTGATAATTAGTATTATTTGGATTATTCGGACTATTGTCTTCATATTTATTATCTGTACAACATTTCGACCGATGTGCCCTCTGGCCTTCTTCAAGGTTCCCAAGTCCGACAAGAAACACCTGAAGAAGGCTGGAAGGCACATCAGCCAAAACGTTGTACAGATAACAAAGATGAGGAACAATTGTCTGAATAATCCAAATAAGTCCTTATTCTTTCAAATAAGAATCTAGAAAACTTTGTCTTTTTAAACATCATGGGATTATGAAAATTTAAAATCCTGTGCTTATTTATAAAAGTTTGGCTTAATAAGCACACTTCTAACGGCTAAATGTCTACTCTCCATGTTTTCTATGAAGTGAAGTTTGAATTCATAGATTAAAATGTTCCGGTTTTAAAGTTCTAGAAAATGGATTTGTCTTAGAATTATTTATTTTCTGACCATTCTATGCCAAAGAATTACAACTTCTCTTCAGGATGTCATGTTTTTTTATTTTTTTTTATTTTTTTTTTTTTTATTAGATTGTATCGAAATTCAAATTAAATTTACAAAGAAAATCCTTTTTGTATCATGCATTAAACATTTAATATTCATTTAACAATTATTTTATTTTATTTATTTTTTTTTTTTTTTTAAAGCTATCAGCACTAACCATTTACTTTTAACATTTTATGCAGTAAATAAATTGCACCATGTTTAAATCACATGAATTCTTATTTAATATTTATTCTTTTTCTACTAAACACCTGGTACATTTGGTTTTGGAAGATGGGCAATTTTTTTCAATTCTGTACCAAAAATTGTCTATTAACATAGTTAATTTTGGAAATTTCCCTAATATATCTTAATACATATTTTCCTAAATCTTTTGAGATTTAAACTCATCTAATTCAATTAAACTAGAAGTGCCAAAATGTTCAATTTAATAAGAAATATTTTTATTATTATTATTATTATTATTATTATTAATAATAATAATAGCACCAAAATGCAAAAGTAGTGATGTTGACTATGCCAAAAAGAATTGAAATTCCTCCCGGGTTAGCTCAGTCGGTAGAGCATTCGGCTAGAAACCACAAGGTTCCTAGTTCGATACCGGTCCTCGCCAACTCAGCGTATGAGTAGCACAGGGATCTGTGCGGTAAAGTAAGGAGCTGACAGTAGGTGTGGGGCTCCACCTCAGATGCTAAAAACAATCTCCTTGGTCTAGCGCTAGTGAAAAGGGGATAGACTCCCTCGCTGACTGGCTGATACCGACTTTAGGCCACACCGACAACTTTATTTTTTTATGGTAAATAGTTAAATAGCATTTATTATCACCACCTAAGTGCAAAAGCATTTGTTAATTCTTATATACAAACGTGGAAAATATTTTCTTGACTTAAATAAGACAGTTATACAAAAGTTACAAAAAAAATATGGTTAAATCAAAATTAACGGACCTAAATTTCACCATTGTATGTTACCCTGGTAACCCCCCCCCCCCCAAAAAAAAAAAAATTAAAAATTAAAAAAATCAGGGAATTTACTGAAGTTAATGAAATTTTTCAGTGTTGATATATTAATAAGATATAATGCACCAGTTATTTTATTTAAAAACTTACATTTTTTTTCAGGTCAGTTAACTTTTAACCACGTATCTTTGAGGCTTAACAGATTCACATACGTGGTTCAAAGTTAATTGACCTGAAAAAATACTGGTGTATTATATCTTTTATTCATTGATATATCAACACTGAAAATTTCATTAAATTTGGTAAATTCCCTGATTTTTTTGATT
Source organism: Doryteuthis pealeii (assembly GCA_023376005.1). Taxonomy (NCBI): domain Eukaryota; kingdom Metazoa; phylum Mollusca; class Cephalopoda; order Myopsida; family Loliginidae; genus Doryteuthis; species Doryteuthis pealeii. Next base: position 27,434,805 of record CM042179.1, on the reverse strand, counting down.
TTTTTTTTTTTTTTTTTTGAGGGGTTATGTCAATGCGGTGGTGGAAATTAAATCCATTTAATTCGATTTAACCAGAAAATTTATGGCAAAATGTTTGATTCTCAAAATTAAGGTGAAAGAAGAAATATCTGCCTAGTATGGTGAGTTTTTTCCTCAAATTTATAGCCATGATAAAATGTATAAAACAAACAGAAAAGGCATTAAATTTGTGGTTAGACAACACAAAACTGATTCTGACATAATGAAAGAAACACTCTAACATAGGTTTAACATGAAATATTTTATGCTATCAATTCATAGCACCACCACCCCCTGTTCTTTTTCAAAATGTTTATTTTCATCTCTTTACATAGAAAAAAAAATTGGTACAATTTTTCAGAAATGAAAGCAATATGGATTTTTTTTTTTTTTTTTTTTTTTTCTTTTTGTGATGATTATATTAGATTTTCTTTCTTATTGTGGCTTCTGCAATAGGAATAAATATAAACATTTTAATTTTAAATCAAATTAAAATCTGAAATGTCCTGGCTGGATACTTAGTGAAGATTAAAAAACTTTTTAGCTTAAATTTTGATTTTTTTTGATTTTTTTTTTTTTTTTTTTTTTTAATTTTTCTCTATTTTTTTTAAAGTTATTTTTTGGTTTTTATTATTAATTGGATCAGTATTAATATTTGAAAGAATCTAACAAAATTAAATTTGATTAATCACTTTTTATTACAAATATTTCTATATTTATTAATCTTTTTTCAGTTACTAAAACTATTTGGATAATTCACTCTTGTTTTTTTTTTTTTTTTTTTTTTTTTTTTTTTTTCTTTTTCTAATCACTTTGTCCTTTCAGTCTGATCTCATTTCTTTTTCTTTTTTTTTTTCTCTCAATTCTTTTTACATCTTTACTTTTCATATATATATATATATATATATATATATATATATATATATATATATATATAATATATATATATATATATATATATATATATTTTTTTTTAAAATTTTTTACTAAAATACTTTTTTATTTCATTTATTCTTTACCCTGTAAATTTGACATGATTTATGAATTTGGCTTAAGAATGCACTCATTTTTCTTCCAAAATTTGTTTGATATATAAATTGATCAAAATAATAATTGGCTTCTTTTTTTTCTTAAATTTATTACTTTTCTTAAATTCCAGCTGATAACCTCCTAATCAGAAAGAAGCAATCAGTGGATCCAGCAATACTAACACTAAACTGATTGAAATAAATTATTAATTTCAGATTGTTTTCATCTTTAGAAAATTATCCTCATTACAAACATCTATAATTTTTAATTGTCATTGGGAGGATTTAAAAAAAAAAAAAAACATTAAAAAATTCTTACAGCAAATTAATCAAAACTTTCAATTCAAAATCACCAGCTTGTTGTTATAGGGAAATAAAAGTGGACTGCCAAAACAATTATAAATCTGTTCAAATTAAAAGAAAAAAATTAAATGTAAATTTTGAAACAAGGTCATATATCAGATGACCTTGTAAATTTTCTAATTGAAGATGAATTTATAAAAATTTAGTGATCATCTGTTCTTTTTTGTAGAGACTTTAAACAATGAGCTGTTGTGGTAATTCTGAATTTATTGTAAATTAAAATGTGTTAAATGAATCCTTGAATTGATTTTTACATTTGTATGAATGAATATCTACAATATTTGTACAAAGTTTTTTTTTTTTTTTTTTTTTTTTTTTTGCTATTGAGGTAGATTTGAGATTATACATGGAAATGTATACACTTCAAAGTCCCTTGTTTTTGTTGCTCACATGAATGTTTAACCCAGCACATTCTCTCTCTAGCTGACTTCAGATCTAATATGTATTTTTGTAAGAAATGATTTTTTTTTTTTTTTTTTTTTTTTTTTTTTGTAGTGCAAAGTGGGGGGGAAAAAACCCAAAGATTGTATATTAAACTAACAATGCATACTTATATTTTTTAATTTGTAACGTAAGTTAGTTTAGGGAGAGAGCTTATATATATATATATATATAATCTCAGTGAGTAGACCAATAGTACCCGGAGATGTTGATAGGTACATGTCCTGCGTCCCTGACGCACAAAAATCTAAAAGGATACAGTAAAATCATATCCATGCAATTATTTTATGAAAATCCGAATTATCACCTTTTTTTTTCCCCCTTACAATATAGAGAAACAAAACTTATTAACTTAACTTTCTTATTATTTCTTTTGAAATCTGATAAAACCTCCACAAAAAGTACATATTTGAAAATTTTATTCCATTATTTTTGTGTAATTTTTCTTTTAAAAGGTTTTAACACAAATAAGTGGGAATTTTTTTTTTTTTTTTTTTTTTTTTTTTTTTTTTTTTTTAATTTTTAAAATTTTTTTTTAGATGAAACTCACCATTCAATTATGTTCAAGCATTAAATTGAAGTTCTATTTAAGCTCTATTTTGTCAGAAAATTAAAAAAATATTGATTATATGTTAATTATAATAATTAACAAAATTATATCAAAATATATTAAGAGCAGGCCTAACAAAATAATAACAAAACAAAACATTAAATATTGATTATATGTTAATTATAATAATTAACAAAATTATATCAAAATATATTAAGAGCAGGCCTAACAAAATAATAATTAACAAAAAACATTAAATATTGATTATATGTTAATTATAATAATTAACAAAACTATATCAAAATATATTAAGAGCAGGCCTAACAAAATAATAATTAACAAAATTATATCAAAATATATATTAACAAAAGAAAACATTAAATATTGATTATATGTTAATATTAATTCCTTTAGAATCGAGTTTTATTTGTCAGAAAATTACACAGCAATATTCTATGAGGATTTCACCAGAATATTATTTTGAAATGAGGCTGTCACTATAGACGGCATCAAAAAAACTAATTCATGGCTAAATGTACTAAAATGAGCGCTACAGTAGTTTTTATTGTCATTAAAACAAAATAACTGTAGAGTTTATTTTATAAATTACTGCAACAATTTTATTTTCTATTTAATGATATAAGTTTGTAATACAATGTTTTTCTGTAGACTTATTAAGATTTCACTTTAAGGAGTATACCTAAAAACTCAAATTCTAATGTTTTGGCCGTGAGTGTGCATTGCTAACTAAACAGAATGTCTTGGCACTAACAATGAGACAAAAACAAGTTTTTTTTTTTTTTTTTTTTTATTTTTTTTTTTTTTATCCCTTTCTCCTCCCTTAGAAGTGCAAATTATACCTGAAGAAGGTAAGAGAATGTACTGGTTAAAACCTTGTAAAATAACAAAAGAAAAGCAATTACTCACTATAACAGGGTGTTAAATCCGAGAAATGAACACTGGTAATCAGGTTTTCCTCTCGGTAGAACAAACGGGTAACTCAGCGAGCATCGAAGTACTAAGTCAGTTGTCGTCGTCGTCGTGACACACAGTAACCATGCTAGCATGGAATCTCTCCTTTTTTCCTGTCAACAGAATTAAATTGTATACCTCTTCTGTATAATTTAACGTTGTTACCTCTACCTTATTTTATAAACCTTCTCTAGAAGAAAAAAAAATAGGGGGGGAAATAATTATTTAAATCAACAGGTCTTAGTCAAGAAGGGGCCAAAAGAAGCGAGTCAAATGCCTTCTCGCAGACTAAAACACCGACTTTGTCGTCGATACAATCCTTAGCGGCTAATGGTCGTCGTCACAATCCTTCACAGTTAATCTCGTCACACTCACTCCTGCCATCACCACACTACATATACTCCATTTCCCCCTATCATCTGGGCGTCTGCGCTCACATACAGGACTGTGGCATCTCGACTTTTATGTATTAGAATATCAATTCTTTTCTATTCCCTTCAATTTTCAAAGTAAGAATTTCACTATTTTGATGGTGGAAATCCTGTTTGTTTGTTTTTTTGATTTTTTTTTTTTTTTTTTTTTTTTTTTTTTTTTTTTTAATCAAGTGAACAAATAATAATGGAATGGGAAACTATTTCCTTTTTTATAAAATTAAGAAACTGTTGAATTTAAGATTTTCAATTTGTGGGTCAAAACTTTAGATTAAATATTGGCATGTTGACATTCAGTAGGTTAAAACTCTTAACAACATCCTATTGAGAATTTTCAAAGTCCAGAGCCCAATTCCTATAAGGATTTATCAAAAATGGGTAAAAATGGCCATTTCATTAAAACTTGCCCGTTATTTCCCTTAAATTAAAGACTTCTAAATATGTTTAATATTACATTTAAACAAAGGCTATCATTTGGGGTAGATTAGGAAAATTAATGTTACTTCGGACGGGTGGAATGAGGCGGTATAGGACATTAAACTTAACTATTTATTTAAAAATACTCAAATTTAACTTGAGGATATCCACAGTACTTAGTGTAAATTTCATTTCAAGGTTTTTTGTTTGTTTTTTGTTTTTTTTTTTGTTTTTTTGTCCTGCAATTACAAGAATAGTGACAACTTGTTTTTTCGGGACTTTTATTTGGTCTATAAATAACTTTTAAAATGTTTTATGTATATTTTTTATTATTTTTTAATTTTTTAAGACTAATCAGAACTTGGCAGACAGTGTGGCTAATTTATCCAGCAATGACACAATCGTCATGGTTACGGTTGACTCGAGTGAAGAACAGTCAAATAATGGAAACAACACACAAGAGTCAACACCAGCTGTTCATTGGGAACACAGCGGTCAAGAACGTGAATATTTAGAAGGTGCAACTGGGGGAGGAGACACTGGACTTGCTGCTTCTAAAATTGAAAAACGGAGAGGTAATCAATAATTTAAAAAAAAACAAAAAAACTATTACCATCATTATTATATCTATTATTATACTAAAGCTAAGGAAATCAACTTTTGGTTCCCTAAGGCTTTTTTCCTATTTAGTTTAATGACATGAAAGTTATACTAAATTATTCCTTACTTTTAGGATTGAATTATATATTTTTTTAAAATCTGTTTTAATTGGTTCTAATTAGTTGTAATTTTGCTATTAAGTCAAAAACTGACTAACCTCTTACATTACTTTCTGTAATCTTAGTTTCTTTGGGAGAGAGAGACACACACACACACGGGAGAATTTGAAATGTATTTCTATGTTAAATTTTACAAAGCAGCAACCAGTAGCTTAAATTAGGTCAAACATTACCTTTTAGAAAGCTTAACATACAAAATAATTTGAATATTTGTTCAGACGTATTTATTATTATTTTTAATTTTATTCACTTAGCAAGCTCACTTTTCCCAAATCTCAATTATCTACCCAGAGCTCAATGGGTGACCCAACGTGTCCCGTTTTGTCTAGTGCATATATATATATATATATTATATATATATATATATATATATATATATATATATATATATATATATATATATGAAGAGGTAATCAATAATTAAAAAAACAAAAAAACTATTACCATCATTACACATGTACATGTATAGTAGGGTAGATCAATGTTTTTACTTTTAAAAAATATCAAATTGTCCATCTATGCAAAAGTTGTATGTTAGTATACTGATACCGGGCTGGGTTAGCTCAGTCGGTAGAGCGTTCGGTTAGAAACCACATGGTTTCTAGTTCGATTCCGGTCCCGCGCCAACTCAGCGTATGAGTAGCACAGGGATCTGTGCAGTAAAGTAAGCTGGTGGTAGGTGTGGCGCTCCACCTCAGATGTAAAGAAAAAACAATCTCCTTGGTCTAGCGCTAGTGAAAAAGGGGATAGACTCCCTCACTGATTGGCTGATACTGACTTTAGGCCGCCCCGACGACTTTACTTACTTGCTTTATACTGATACTAAAACTTAGATCTTTTACTTGCACCATTGTTTGAGGAAATAGCATCAAAGACTGTCTAATAAAATGCACTAAAAATTCTTGTTTTAGCAAAATTTATCCTTTAGAAAACTAAAAGGATTTTTAGTGCATTTTAGTAAAAGATGCTTGATGCTATTTTCTCAAACAATGGTATGAGTAAAAGATCAAATTTTTGGTATAGGTATTCAGTATACTGACACAACTTTCGCATAGATGGACAATTTGATATTTTTAAAATGAAAAAAGCAACCTAACCTAATGTATAAGGCCCCCCCCTTAATAAAATTTTTTTAAAAAGCCCCCCGTTTCATATTGCATCCAAGGGAATCCAGTTAAATAGGGGCCATCATCACATTTTCTTTCTTTGACATAAATTTTGGTCTCTGTATTTATTTTATTTTTTCTTTCTTGTTGCTTTCAGATGTAGTTTAAAAATCTAAAACTATTTGGTGTGTTATATAAGACTTTCTTTGAATTTTCTCACCAGTGATTCTTAAATCACTTAAACTTTAAGTCAATAGCTGCTTGTGTTAGAAAATGTCAGTGCTTTGACAACAATGATATTAAGGCCAGACTTTATTCTTGACTTTTATTTAACAAATAATATTGCTATATATATATGTGTGTGTGTGTTGAAAAAAATAAATAAAGGAAAGAAAGTATAGAATGGATAAAATAGGATATTCTAATCAATTTTACTTACATGTGTTTCGGTCAGGAGTTTATCCATGTGTACATTATTCAAACTATTATTTTTAAATAACCAAATGAAATAATAATGTACTATTAAATTGAACTCTCCAAAAAGTGTCTGCTTTAATTATCAAAATGGTAAGACCCTTGCTGTTCTGGTTTAATTGTGTTTCAATGTTTATTCACAAACAAAACATATTTACACCCACCAGGAACTGGGACATTTTCTTTCATAGACTTTATAAGTCATTTTGATGAACAAAGGACTCTAGTTGCTTGCAGTACCTGCTGTTACTTAACTCTTAACATCCTGTTGAGAATTTTTTAAGTTCAGAGCCCCATTCCTATAAGGATTTATCAATAAATGGCTAAAAATGGCCTTTTCATTTAAAGTTACCCGTTATTTCTCTTTAATTTAAGACTTTTAGATATGTTTAATATTACATTTAAACAAAGGGGGTGGATTAGGAAAACAAATGTGACTTCCAGCCAGGTGGAATGAGGTGGTCACCCAATTAAGTATTGAACAGGCTCTTCATTGCTTAACTTTGGTGATCTAGCAAGAACTTGTACTTTCAATGTGACTTGATTGTAATAATTTATTCTTTAAAAATTTATAAATCTAAATGTAAGTAGAGTATCAGTTATAAAGAAACAATAGGAAGAAACGCAGCAAGTATTAAGGATGAGGAAAAAGGTTTACTAAGAAAGAATACAAGGTGAACAGAATGATTGGCAATTGCTATATTGAATTAACAAGTCCCGTGATATCTCATTGTTTCTCTCTTCCAAGGTTTCGCCAGACATTATTTCTAGGAAAAACAGACTATATGAGACTAAATGTGTTTATTGAAATATGGTCTTCTTTCAATTTAGGTGCAGAAGGTGGAATTGATACATCTAACACTTATCTGACTCAGCAAAAAAAGATATTTCGTGCTGAGGCTAGAAAGCTACATGAAGCTCAGAATTCTCGCGGTTCACCAACCAACCCTATGAGTGTAAGTGTTCCGAACTTGCCCACCACTCTAGAACCTGGTAATAACTTAATGGAATCATTTGCTGTGGTGGGCCAGGAGAACTTGACTAATGAAACCAACAACATGGCTGCTTCCACTGCTAATAATGGTGGATTAGTCAGATTAGCTGCTTTTGCTAATTCACCCAGTAAGTATCAACATCTTTTCTCTTAATCTTTTTTTTCTTTTTTTCTTTCTTTTTTTTTTTTTTTTTTTTTTTTTTTTTTTAATTCCAATATTGAACAGTTTAAGTTTAAGTCAATAAAATTGAACTTTTAACAAGCCACAAAAATCGCCTAATAATCAGAAGGTTTTCAGTTCAATACTGGTCCTTGCCAACTTGGGTAATCTAATCTATGTGGTAGAGCATCTGGGAGCTCACAGTAGGTGTGGCACCCCACCTCAGCAGAAACAATCTCCCTGGAATAGCACAAATGAAAAGATAGACTCCCCTTGCTGTTTGGCTGATACTGACAATAGGCCATTTTTGCAGAATTTTTATTTTATTATAATTTGAAATTTTCCTTTTATCTTAAAATTTTTTTTATTTTTATTTTTTTAATTTTTTTAATTTTTACTTTTTTAGTATTATGAATGTTGTTGGCTGAGTGTTGCATCTTAAACTTAATCATGACATTAGAGAGTGATACACCTGATTTATAAAGTAGGTGTAGTTAATAACAGGTAATTAGGATAGATGTATTAGTTTCTTCATTTCCAATAATTCATACTTGATCTAAACATTTACAAGCAAAACAGATGTACATAATTTGTTTCAAATGTTGCATAAATATTTAATCTTGACTGCAGTTTTTTTTTGAGATGATTTTTTTTTTTTTTTTTTTTTTTTTTTTTTGTAGTAAGGAAAGATTTGATTTTGATTAAGAATATTGAAATATTAGATGTCCACTTATATATATATATATATATATAATAAATAAAATCAGGAGCCAGAGTTCCTAAGGTGGTGTGATGCTGAATCCAGTGCTACCATTAACTCCTGCGACACTACCGTTGCCAACTGCATTGGTCCTTACCTTTCCTTTGGATCACAGTGGCAGTGTGGAGAAGGGGGATTTTCTGCATGGGTAAAGCTCATCCTCATATGAACCCACCCAGGCTATGTAGTCAAGTTAAAAAAAAAATTTTTTAAATGAATAAAAAACTACTCCATGTCTCTTGGGTGCCTATTAGTCACTTGGTCCATGAATCTGATACTTTGCAAGCCCTTGTAATCCATTCAATAAGTTACTATTGAAACTTTAATGTAAATTTATTGTCAAATTCTGAAATGATTTTTGTAACATTTTTTTTTTTTGTTTCTCTAATTCCAGGCAGTCTGTTGAGTGCTCAGAGTTTTCCTAATCTTACCAGTACACAGTCAACTACATCTAGTACCCTTACACTGCCCAGACAATGACCAATATGACTTTAAGTCAGGCTCTCCCGAAGTTTACCATCCACATCAAGTGAAAGTGATAATGAATTCTTGGAAAGTTGTCAAGCCATGCTTTATTAGCAGATTTGGATATGACTTAATGCCTGATTTGATAATGATGCTGATGAAAATGATGATGAAAATGAGGATGATGATTTTGATGATGTCAGGTTAGTATATTTTTCTTGTTGGAATTTTCATTATTTCATATTTTATTTCTAAATAGTCACCATTAAGTTAAGTTTTATAATAAGGGCCGTTTAGCTCATGTCGGTAGATATGTTCGGCTAAGAACCACAGGTTTCTAGTTCAATACCGGCCCTCGCCAACTTAGGGGGTGAGTAGCACAGGGATCTGTGCGTAAAGTAAGGAGCCGATGGTAGGTGTGTGCACCACCTCAGATACAAACAATCTCCTTGGTCTAGCGCTAGCGAAAAAGGAGGATATACCCTCGCCGATTGGCTGATACCGACTTTACTTTTTCTTTTCTTATAATAGATATGTTTAATGTTAACCACATGGATTTTTAAATTAATTAATTAATATTTAATTACCAAATTTCAGCATCACTGATCATTTACTTTTACACTTATTTTAATTTTTTCTCTTTTTTATATTATGTAATTTCTCTAAAATCTTTAAAGATTATTTTCTAAAATTTTGGTTGTATTATGTAATTATTTTACCCTCTTAAAAAAGATATATATATGGGGGATGAGGATCATTTCATGTGGTTAACATTAACATTTTTTATCTATTATAAAAAGTAAAAGTAAAGTCGGTATCAGCCATCGGCGGGGAGTATATCCCTTTTCGCTACGCTAGACACGAGATGTTGTATCTGAGGTGGGCACCACACCTACCATCGGCTCTTACTTTACGACAGATCCCTGTGCTACTCACCCCCTAAGTTGGCGAGGCCGGTATTGAAACAAGAACCTTGTGTTTCCTAGCCGAACGATCTACCGACTGAGCTAAACGGCCCTTTTTAAAACTTAACTTAATGTGAATTTAGGAAATAAATATGAAAAATGAAAATTCCAACAAGAAAATATACTAAACCATGACAGTCATCAATCATCTATCCTCATTTTCATCATCATTTTCATCAGCATCATTACATATCAGGCATAAGTCATCATCCAATCTTGCTAATAAAGCATTGCTTGACAACTTTCCAGAATTCATTATCACTTTCACTGATTGGATGGTAAATCTTCGGGTAAGAGCCTGACTTAAAGTCATATTGGTCATTGTCTGGGCAGTGGTAAGGGTACTAGATGTGTTGACTGTGTACTGTAAGATTAGGAAAACTCTGAGCACTCAACAGACTGCTGGAATTAGAAGAAACAAAATAAAAATGTACAAAATCATTTCAGAGATTTGACAATAAATTTACATTAACAGTTCAATAGTACTTATTGTGAATGGATTACAAGGGCTTTGCAAAGTATAGATTCATGGACCAAGTTGACTATAGGCACCCAAGAGACAAGGAGTCGTTTTTTATTCATTTAAAAAATTTTTTTTTAACAACTTGAAACTACATAGCCTGAGGTGGGGTTCATATGAGAAAAAATAGATGAGCTGTTACCCATGCAGAAATCCCTTCTCCACACTGCCACTGTGATGCAAAGGAAAGGTAAGGACCAATGCAGTTTGGCAATCGGTAGTGTCGCAAGAGTTAAGTGGGTAGCACTGGATTTCAGCATGAAACCCACCTTAGGAACTCTGCTCCTGATTATTTATATATATATATATATTATAATTATAATGGATCATCTAATATTTCATATTCTTAATAAAATCAAATCTTTTCCTTACTACAAAAAAAAAAAAAAAAAAAAAAAAATATCTCGAAAAAATAAACTGCAGTCAAGATTAAATATTTTATTGCAACATTTGAAACAAATTATGTACTCTTTTTGCTTGTAAATGTTTATGATTCCAAGTATGAATTATTGGAAATCAGAAACTATCCATCTATCCTAATTACCTGTTATTAACTACACTACGTTTATAAATAGGTGTATACTCTCTAATGTCATGTAAGTTTAAGACTGCAACATCTCACCAACAACATTCATAATCTAAAAGTAAAATAAAAATTAAAAAAATAATAAAAAAATTTTAAGCTAAAAGGAAAATTTCAATTATAAATAAAATAAAATTCTGCAAAAAATGGCCTACTTGTCAGTATCAGCCAACAGCAAGGGGAGTCCTATCTTTTCATTTGTGCTATTCCAGGGAGATTGTTTCTGCCTGAGGTGGGGTGCCCACACCTACTGTGAGCTCCAGAGCCTCTACACATGATTAGATACCAGTTGGCAAGGACAGTATTGAACTGAAAACCTTCTGATTAATTAGGCGATTTTTGTGGCTTGTTAAGTCAATTTTATTGACTTAAAACTTTAAAACTGTCAATATTGGAATTAAAAAAAAAAAAAAAAAAAAAAAAAAGAAAGAAACAAAGAAAAAAAGATTAAGAGAAAGATGTTGATACTTACTGGGTGAATTAGCAAAAGCAGCTAATCTGAACTAATCCACCATTATTAGCAAGTGAAGCAGCCATGTTGTTGGTTTCATTAGTCAAGTTCCTCTGCCACCACATGCAAATGATTCCATTAAGTTATTACCAGGTTCTAGAGTGGGGGCAAGTTCGGACACTTACACTCATGAGGGTTGGTTGGTGACCGCGAGAATCTCTGAGCTTCTGTAGCTTCTAGCCTCAGCACGAAATATCTTTTTTTGCTGAGTCAGATAAGTGTTAGATGTATCACATTCCACTTCTGCACTAAATTGAAAAGAAGACCATATTTCAATAACACACATTTAGTTCATATAGTTGTTTTCCTAGAAATAATGTCTGGCGAACCTTGAAGAGAGAAACAATGAGATATCACGGACTTGTTAATTATATAGCATTGCCAATCATTCTGTTCCCTTGTATTTTTCTAGTCAACCTTTTCCTCATCCTTAATACTGCTGCGTTTCTCGCTATTGTTTCTTTATAAGTGATACTCACTTACAATTTAGATTTATAAATTTGTTTAAAGAATAAATTATTACAATCAGTCACTATTGAAAGTACAAAGTTCTTGCTAGATCAAGTTAACATTGAAGAGCTGTTCAAATACTTAATTGGGTGACACCTCATTCACCTGGCTGACCGTCACATTTGTTCCTAATCACCCTTTGTTTAATGTAATTTAAACATATCTAAAGTTTAATTAAAGAGAAATCACGGGTAACTTTAAAATGAAAAGGCCATTTTTAGCCATTTAATTGATAAATCCTTATGGAATGGGCTCTGAACTTAAAAATCTCAACAGGATGTAAGAGTTATAATGGAGCAGGTATGCAAGCACTAGAGTTTTTGTTCATTCAAAATGCTTATAAGTCTATGAAAGAAATGTCCCATTTCTGGTGGTGTAAAATGTTTGTTTGTTGAATAAAACATTGAACCAATAAACCAGAACCAGCAAGGGTCCTACCATTTTTGGAGTAATTAAAGCAGACACTTTTTGGAGAGTTCAATTTAATTAGTACATTATTATTTATTTGTTATTAAAAATAATAGTTTTGAATAATTAACACATGGATAAACTCCTGACCGAAACACATGTAAGTAAGATTAGAATATCCTATTTATCCATTCTATACTTTCTTTCCCTTTTTTATTTTTTTCACACACACACATCATATATATAAGCAATATTATTTTGTTAAATAAAATCAAGAATAAAGTCTGCTTAATATCATTGTTGTCAAAGCACTGACATTTTCTACCACAAGCAGCTATTGACTTAAAGTTTAAGTGATTTAAGATCATGGTGAGAAAATTCAACGAAAGTCTTATATAAACTACCAAATAGTTTTTAGATTTTTAAACTACATCTGAAAGCAACAAGAAAGAAAAAATAAATAAATACAGAGACCAAAATTTATGTCAAAGAAAAAAATGTGATGATGGCCCCATTTACTGAGATTCCTTGGATGCAATATGAAACGGGGGCTTTTTAAAAAATTTATTAAGGGGGGGCCTTATACATTAGGTAGGTTGCTTTTTCATTTTAAAAATATCAAATTGTCCATTCTATGCGAAAGTTGTGTCAGTATATCTGAATCTATACCAAAAATTTGATCTTTTACTCATACCAATTGTTTGAAAGAAAATAGGCATCAACATATTTTACTAAAGACTAAAAATCCTTTAGTTTTCTAAAGGAAAATTTGCTATAACAAGAATTTTTAGTGCATTTAATTAGAAGTCTTTGATGCTATTTCCTCAACAATGGTGCAAGTAAAATAGATCTAAGTTTGTAATCAGTATAAAGCAAGTATAGTAAGTCGTCGGGTGCGGCCTAAAGTCAGTATCAGCCATTCCGTGAGGGAGTCTATCCCTTTTCACTAGCGCTAGCCAGGAGATGTTTTTTTCTTAACATGCTGAGGTGGAGCGCTCACACCTACCACCAGCTTTACTTACTGCACAGGATCCTGTGCTAACCTCATACGCTGAGTTGGCGCGGACCGAATCGAACTGAAACCATGTTGTTTCTACCCGAACGCTCTACCGGACTGAGCTAACAGCCCGGTATCAAGTATACTAACATACAACTTTTGCATAGATGACAATTTGATATTTTTTAAACGTAAAAACATTGGATCTACCCTACTATACCTGTAATGTGTAATGTGGTAATAGTTTTTTTGTTTTTTTTAATTTATTGATTACCCTTCTTCATATATATATATTATTATATTTATATATATATATATATATATATATATTATATATATATAATATAATGCACTAGACAAGGACACGTTGGGTCACCCATGAGCGCTGGTAATAATTGAGATTTGGGAAAAGTGAGCTTGCAAGTGAATAAATTAAAATAATAATAATAGTACGAACAATATTCAATTATTTTGTATGTTAAGCTTTCTAAGAAAGGTATGTTTGACCTAATTTAGCTACTGGTTGCTGCTTGTAAATTTAACATAGAAATAACCATTCAAATTCTCCCCGTGTGTGGTGTCTCTCTCTCCCAAAGAAACTAAGATTACAGAAAGTAATGTAAGAGGTAGTCAGTTTTTGAACTTAAATAGCAAATTACAACAATTAGAACCATTAAAAACGATTTTAAAAAATATATAATTCAATCCTAAAAGTAAGGAATATTTAGTATAACTTTCATGTCATTAAACTAAATGGAAAAAAGCCTTAGGGAACCAAAGTTGATTTCCTTAGCTTTAGTATAATAATAGATATATATGATGGTATAGTTTTTTTGTTTTTTTTTAAATTATGATTCCTCTCCGTTTTTCAATTTTAGAAGCAGCAAGTCCAGTGTCTCCTCCCCCAGTTGCACCTTCTAAATATTCACGTTCTGCCGCTGTGTTCCAGAACAGCTGGTGTGACTCTTGTGTGTTGTTTCATTATTTGACTGTTCTTCACTCGGCAACCGTTAACCATGACGATTGTGTCATTGCTGGTAAATTTAGCCACCTGTCTGCCAATTCTGATTAGTCTTAAAAAATTAAAATAATAAAAATATACATACAACTTTCTTAAAAGTATTTTAGCCAAATAAAAGTCCCGAAAAAACAAGTTGTTCACTATTCTTCGTAATTGCTGACAAAAAAACAAAAAAAAAACCAAAACAAACAAAAACCTGAAATGAATTTACACTAAGTACTGTGGATATCTCAGTTAAATTGAGTATTTTTAAATAAATAGTTAAGTTTAATGTCCAATACCGCCTCATTCCACCCTCCGGAAGTAACATTATTTTCCTATCTACCCAAATGATAGCCTTTGTTTAAATGTAAATATAAACATATTTAGAAGCTTTAATTTAAGGGACATAACGGGCAAGTTTTAAATGAAATGGCATTTTTACCCATTTTTTGATAATCTTATAAGGATTGGCCTGACTTTTAAAATTTCATAGGATGTTGTTAAGAGTTTTACCTACTGAACTGTCAATGCCAATATTTAATCTAAGTTTTGACCCACAAATTGCAATCTTAAATTCAACAAGTTCTTAATTTTAAAAAAGGAATGTTTCCCATTCCATTATATTTGTTACTTGATTAAAAAAAAAAAAAAAAAAAAAAAAAAAAAATCAAAAACAACAAACAGGATTTTTCACCATCAAAATAGTGAAATTCTTACTTTGAATTGAAGGAATAGAAAGAATGATTCTAATTACATAAAAGTGAGATGCCAAGTCCTGTTGTGAGCGCAGACGCCCAGATGATAGGGTGAGGAGTATATGTAGTGTGGTGATGCAGGAGTAGTGTGGAGAATTAACTGTGAAGGATTGTGACACGACCATTAGCCGCTAAGGATTGTTATCGACACAAGTGGTGTTTAGTCTGCGAGAAGGCATTTGACTCGCTTGCTTGGCCCCTTCTTGACTAAGACCTGTTGATTTAAAATAATTATTTCCCCCCTATTTTTTTTTTCTTCTAGTAGAGGTTTATAAAAAAGGTAGAGGGTAACACGTTAAATTATACAGAACGGGTACAATTAATTCTGTTGACAGAAAAGGAGAGACTTCCATGCTAGCATGGTTACTGTGTGTCACGACGAAAGGACGAAACTGACTTAGTACTTCGATGCTTCGCTGAGTTACCCGTTTGTTCACCATGAGGAAAACCTGATTACCATGTTCCATTTCTCGGATTTTACCCCTGTTATAGTGAGTAATTGCTTTTCTTTTGTTATTTTACAGGTTTTTAACAGTACATTCTCTTACCTTCTTCAGTATAATTTGCACTTCTAAGGGAGGAGAAAGGGATAAAAAAGAAAAAAAACCAAAAACAACAAAAAAAAAAAAAACTTGTTTTGTCTCATTTGTTAGTGCCAAGAAAGTTCTGTTTAGTTAAGCATGCACACTCACGCCACAAACATAGAATTTGAGTTTTTAGGTATACTCCTTAAAGTGAAATCTTAATAAGTCTACAGAAAAACATTGTATACAAACTATATCATTAAATAGTAAAATTGTTGCAGTAATTTCATAAATACTCTACAGTTTTTTGGTTTTAATGAAATAAAAACTACTGTAGCGCTCATGTTTTAGTACATTTAGCCATGAATTGTTTTTTTGAATGCCGTCTATAGTGACAGCCTCATTTCACAATAATATTCTGGTGAAAATCCTCATAGAATATTGCTGTGGTAATTTTCTGACAATAACTCGATTCTATAGGAATTAATATTAACAATATAATCAATTATTAAGTTTTCTTTGTTATTATATATTTTTGATATAATTTTGTTAATTATTATTTTGTTAGGCCTGCCGTCTTAATATATTTGATATAGTTTGTTTAATTATTATAATTTAACATATTAATCAATATTTATGTTTTTGGTTTTGTTAATTATTATTTTGTTAGGCTGGCTCTAATATATTTTGAATATAATTTTGTTAATTATTATAATTAATATAATCAATATTTATGTTTTTGTTTTGTTATTATTTTGTTAGGCCTGCTCTTAATATATTTTGATATAATTTTTGTTAATATTAAATTAACATATAATCAATATTTTTTTAATTTTCCTGACAAACCCTAGAGCTTAAATAGAACTTCAATTTTGTGCTTGAACATAATTGAATGGTGAGTTTATCTAAAAAAAATTTAACATTAAAAAAAAAAAAAAAAAAAAAAAAAAAATTCCCACTTATTTGTGTTAAACCTTTTAAAAGAAAAATTACACAAAAATAATGGAATAAAATTTTCAAATATTACTTTTTGGGAAGT
>CM042179.1:27356999-27417932 GCA_023376005.1 Doryteuthis pealeii | reverse complement strand
ACGAGCGAGATAGTTAAATTCAGCATACAATATATGATCTCAAATGGAAGAACCTCGGTGTAATTGTTAGTAAGCGAGATTCGCTGCATCATGTTAGTGAGTTCGATTTCTGGTGTTGTATACCCTTCTTCTTTACTTCTTTACTTACTCTATTGCTTCTGGCCGTCTTTGGAATCTTATAACATCTTGTCTTGGTCTGGAATCTTCTAAGGTCTGGACTTTCTTGGGACTTCGGGGTCTGGTCTTCTATTGGGGATTTCTCTTTATCAGAAGCCCTGTGTCATTGTTAGTTTTAGATAATAACACAAGACTCGATTTGCTTGATCTTTACTTTATTCCCAACCAGACAATCTGCGCAGATGAAAGGACGCGCATATAACGACTTACCCCTTCGAGCTCGCTGCTACTTCTAACTGACTGAAACGACTTACTATCTAAAACAGAAGAGAGGTCCTCTCTACCCGTTCTCAGGGCTATCCCCGGAAGATAGAGTTAGGACTGAGGTCAAGCTTGTCATCAATCTTCAAGGGCCGTCAGCTGCACTAAACGCCATCTTGTTGTCTACACTATTTGTACATAAAATTAGGTATCTAATAATTATATAACACTGGTTGGGTCTCACATACTTCTGGCCTTGTGTCCACATCTAAGGTACATTTAGTAAAATAGCTATAGATTACAAATACCGAGTGTATCTTCTCTTATGAGTATCTCAACTAGGAGTTCCGGACTTACGAGCTCAACACTTGGCTGATTTTGCTTTGTGAAATGAAAGCTAAAATTTGAGGTAGGTGTGAGATTTTGAAGGAATAGACTGACCGACCACCAAAGTTATATTTGGGCATACAGTATATGATTCTAAATAGAGCACCTCACTTGGTGTAATGGTTATGTGTTGCATACCTTCTCATTACTTACTTCTCTATCTTCTTCTTTCTTCTATATCTTAAGTTCTTTTCTAGGTCTCTTCTACATCTCTTCTTGGTCTTTGGTGATCGGTCGCACTTGGCTCATTCTTCTTTCTATATCAGTCTTGTTACCAAGACATCAAATCACAAGACCGTGTTATTTTTCTTAAACTTTATTTCCTTAACGAAACATTTCATGTAACTAAATATCTGACAACATAAGCGCGCGTTTCTGAGTGAGTTCCAGTTTAAGGCAGGACATCCTCTTCTGCCCGACGTCCAACTGAAAAAGCTGAGGACCCAACCAGGTCCCACGTGACTTCACGTAATTTGGCGGGCTTCTGTACTATCCTTGGAAAGTCCCGCCGTGATATGAAAAAGGGCCATCCCTTCAGAAATACAGGGGATTGATAATAATCTTATGCAACGCATAGATTATGTAAACATATGAAGCTAGATTAAATCAACCTGTTATACAGGATTATGTTATCAGAAGCACACGAGTCCCACTTATTGTACACTTACCTTTTTTCTTTAAATATAGGAATTGATAACAGTACAATAAATACAGTGGTATTTTCACTTACAGCACCTTAACTTACGGGTGTTCCGAATTACGAGCTGACTCTCTGCCGATTTCTTTGCTTTGTGTAGTAAGCTAAATTTGAGACACGACGGGTTCACATATGTTTATGTTCAATAAAAATATTTAAGTTTCCAATATTATTTTGGCATCATATGCCTAAATAAATATTTATAAGGAAATATGAATATTAAATCAATCTATAATACAGGACTATATATCAGAAGGCCACGAGTCCACTTATTATACACTTACCTTATTCTTAAATATCATGAATTGATAACAATACAAAAACAGTGGTATCTTGACTTACGAGTCTCAACTTACGAGTTTTCCGAGTACGAGCTGATACTTGGGCCGATGTTTGCTTTGTGTTGCGAGCTAAAATTTGAGTTACAAGCTTTTTTTGCACAGTTATATTGATAACAATACAATAAAAACACAGTGAACGACAACAAACGTAAGCAATATAAGCAAAAACTAGAACTAGACTATGATATATTATATATATATATATATATGTATATATATATATATATATATATATATCCCATTTGTATTAGCGCTAGTGAACTGGGGTTCGATCAGGAATTGAACTCGGGTTGAGCGATTCCATTCCTACGACTCTAACCAGTACACACCACGCTTCCTTATTAATTTCCCCTTAAACTTTAAATGTCGTTTCTAGTCATTTGTGACCCTGCAAGAACATTATGTGAATTCTTCGGTACAATCGACGACGATTAGGCAAGAAATGAAAGTGTTTTTCTTGGAGAAAAGAATGGTTCATTTGCATCGAACAACGACGGGAAACTCGAAGAAATCGAAGAGATAAACGAATTTCCAATTTTGGTGCTTCTACGTTTGTTTGTTTTTTTGTTTTTTGTTTTTGTTTTTTTTGTTTTTGTTGCGTAGGGGTTCGTCAATAATCGATCAGCGGGACGCTTGTTTGTTGGCCAAAAAAGAAAGGAAAAAGAAAAAGAAAAAGAAAAAAGAAGGAGATTACCAAAAAATAGGGGTCAACGAGTGCAAGAATCGGTGCTTGTAGATTTAAAGATGGACGGACAAGGAATAAAGAATTGCGTCTTTTCAGTTAAGTTTACAGGAATCTTTTTTGTGTTTTCAAATATTGTCAAAACTGTCATGGCGTCAATCAGTGTCTATGAAAAAAAATAGCGAAAAATATTCAGCCGTAGAGGAACTGATTAAATGTCAAGAAAATGTTGTTTTGGTCTCATTATAATGGAGATTCGGTGTTTGTCTGTATGTAACCGAAACTATGTCACTGCTTACGTTACAATACCCTCGGGAATTCCCCTGATTTTTTTTTTTTTTTTTTTGGAGGGGTTATGTCAATGCGGTGGTTGGAAATTAAATCCATTTAATTCGATTTAACCAGAAAATTTATGGCAAAATGTTTGATTCTCAAAATTAAGGTGAAAGAAGAAATATCTGCCTAGTATGGTGAGTTTTTCCTCAAATTTATAGCCATGATAAAATGTATAAAACAAACAGAAAAGGCATTAAATTTGTGGTTAGACAACACAAAACTGATTCTGACATAATGAAAGAACACTCTAACATAGGTTTAACATGAAATATTTATTGTATCAATTCATAGCACCACCACCCCTGTTCTTTTTCAAAATGTTTATTTTCGTCTCTTTACATAGAAAAAAAATTGGTACAATTTTTCAGAAATGAAAGCAATATGGATTTTTTTTTTTTTTTTTTTTCTCTTTGTGATGATTATATTAGATTTTCTTTCTATTGTGGCTTCTGCAATAGAATAAATATAAACATTTAATTTTAAATCAAATTAAAATCTGAAATGTCCTGGCTGGATTACTTAGTGAAGATTAAAAATTTTAGCTTAAATTTTGATTTTTTTTTTTTTTTTTTTTTTTTTTTTTTTTTTTTATTTCTCTATTTTTTTTAAAGTTATTTTTGTTTTTATTATTAATTGGATCAGTATTAATAATTTGAAAATCTAACAAAAATTAAATTTGATTAATCACTTTTTATTACAAAATATTTCTATATTTATTAATCTTTTTTCAGTTACTAAAACTATTTTTGGATAATTCACTCTTGGTTTTTTTTTTTTTTGTTTAAATTTTCTTTTCTAACACTTTGTCCTTTCAGTCTGACTCATTTCTTTTTCTTTTTTTCTCTCAATTCTTTTACATCTTTTACTTTTCATATATATATATATATATTATATATATATATATATATATATATATATATATATATAAATTTTTTTAAAATTTTTGACTAAAATACTTTTTATTTCATTTATTCTTTTACCCTGTAAATTTGACATGATTTATGAATTTGGCTTTAAAAATGCACTCATTTTTCTTCCAAAATTTGTTGATATATAAATTGATCAAAATATAATTGGCTTCTTTTTTTTCTTAAATTATTACTTTTCTTAAATTCCAGCTGATAACCTCCTAATCAGAAAGAAGCAATCAGTGGATCCAGCAATACTAACACTAAACTGATTGAAATAATTATTAATTTCAGATGTTTTTCATCTTTAGAAAATTATCCTCATTACAAATCTATAATTTTTAATTGTTTCATTGGGAGGATTTAAAAAAAAAAAAAACATTAAAAAATTCTTACAGCAAATTAATCAAAACTTTCAATTCAAAATCACCAGCTTGTTGTTATAGGGAAATAAAAGTGGACTGCCAAAAACAATTATAAATCTGTTCAAATTAAAAGAAAAAAATTAAATGTAAATTTTGAAACAAGGTCATATATCAGATGACCTTGTAAATTTTCTAATTGAAGATGAATTTATAAAAAATTAGTGATCATCTGTTCTTTTTTGTAGAGACTTTAAACAATGAGCTGTTGTGGTAATTCTGAATTTATTGTAAATTAAAATGTGTTAAATGAATCTTGAATTGATTTTACATTTGTATGAATGAATATCTACAATATTTGTACAAAGTTTTTTTTTTTTTTTTTTTTTTTTTTTTGCTATTGAGGTAGATTTGAGATTATACATGGAAATGTATACACTTCAAGTCCCTTGTTTTTGTTGCTCACATGAATGTTTAATCCAGCACATTCTCTCTCTAGCTGACTTCAGATCTAATATGTATTTTGTAAGAAATGATTTTTTTTTTTTTTTTTTTTTTTTTTTTTTCTTTGTAGTGCAAAGTGGGGGGGAAAAAAACCCAAAGATTGTATATTAAACTAACAATGCATATTATATTTTTAATTTGTAACGTAAGTTAGTTTAGGAGAGAGCTTATATATATATATATAATATAATATATATAGTGAGTAGACCAATAGTACCGGAGATGTTATAGGTACATGTTCTGCGTCCCCTGACGCACAAAAATCTAAAAGGATACAGTAAAATCATATCCATGCAATTATTTATGAAAATCCGAATTATCACCTTTTTTTTTCCCCCTTACAAATATAGAGAAACAAAACTTATTAACTTAACTTTCTTATTTTCTTTGAAATCTGATAAAACCTCCACAAAAAGTACATATTTGAAATTTTTATTCCATTATTTTTGTGTAATTTTTCTTTTAAAAGGTTTTAACACAAATAAGTGGGAATTTTTTTTTTTTTTTTTTTTTTTTTTTTTTTAATTTTTTAAATTTTTTTAGATGAAACTCACCATTTAATTATGTTCAAGCATTAAATTGAAGTTCTATTTAAGCTCTATTTTTCAGAAAATTAAAAAAAATATTGATTATATGTTAATTATAATAATTAACAAAATTATATCAAAATATATTAAGAGAGGCCTAACAAAATAATAATTAACAAAACAAAACATTAAATGATTATATGTTAATTATAATAATTAACAAACAAATTATAAGAGCAGGCCTAACAATAATAATAATTAAACAAAACAAAATAAATATTATTATATGTTAATATAATAATTAACAAAATTATATCAAAATATATTAAGAGCAGCCTAACAAATAATAATTAACAAAACAAAACATTAAAATTGATTATATGTTAATTATAATAATTAACAAAATTATATCAAATATATTAAGAGCAGGCCTAACAAAATAATATTAACAAAACAAAACATTAAATTTGATTATATTTAATTATAATAATTAACAAAATTAATCAAAATAATATTAAGAGCAGGCCTAACAAAATAATAATTAACCAAAACAAAAACATTAAATATTGATTATATGTTAATATAATAGTTAACAAAATTATATCAAAATATATTAAGAGCAGCCTAAAAAATAATTTAACAAAACAAACATTAAATATGATTATATGTTAATTATAATAATTAACAAAATTATATCAAAATATATTAAGAGCAGGCCTAACAAAATAATTAACAAAACAAAACATTAAATATTGATTATATTTAATTATAAAATTAACAAAATTATATCAAAATATATAAGAGCAAGCCTAACAAAATAATAATTAACAAAACAAAAATTAAATATTGATATATGTTAATTATAATAATTAACAAATTTATATCAAATATATAAGAGCAGGCCTAACAAATAATAATTAACAAAATTATATCAAAATATAAAGCAGGCCTAACAAAATAATAATAACAAAATCAAAATATATCAAAATATATATTAACAAAAGAAAACATTAAATATTGATTATATGTAATATTAATTCCTTTAGAATCGAGTTTTATTTGTCAGAAATTACACAGCAATATTCTATGAGGATTTCACAGAATATTATTTTGAAATGAGGCTGTCACTATAGACGGCATCAAAAAACTAATTCATGGCTAAATGTACTAAAATGAGCGCTACAGTAGTTTTTTATTGTCATTAAAACAAAATAACTGTAGAGTTTATTTTATAAATTACTGCAACAATTTTATTTTCTATTTAATGATATAAGTTTGTAATACAATGTTTTTCTGTAGACTTATTAAGATTTCACTTTAAGGAGTATACCTAAAAACTCAAATTCTAATGTTTTGGCCGTGAGTGTGCATTGCTAACTAAACAGAATGTCTTGGCACTAACAATGAGACAAAAATAAGTTTTTTATTTTTTTTATTTTTATCCCTTTCTCCTCCCTTAGAAGTGCAAATTATACCTGAAGAAGGTAAGAGAATGTACTGGTTAAAACCTTGTAAAATAACAAAAGAAAAGCAATTACTCACTATAACGGTGTTAAGTCCGAGAAATGAACACTGGTAATCAGGTTTTCCTCTCGGTAGAACAAACGGGTAACTCAGCGAGCATCGAAGTACTAAGTCGGTTGTCGTCGTCGTCGTGACACACAGTAACCATGCTAGCATGGAATCTCTCCTTTTTTCCTGTCAACAGAATTAAATTGTATACCTCTTCTGTATAATTTAACGTTGTTACCTCTACCTTATTTTATAAACCTTCTCTAGAAGAAAAAAAAATAGGGGGGGGAAATAATTATTTAAATCAACAGGTCTTAGTCAAGAAGGGGCCAAAAGAAGCGAGTCAAATGCCTTCTCGGACTAAAAACACCGACTTTGTCGTCGATACAATCCTTAGCGGCTAATGGTCGTCGTCACAATCCTTCACAGTTAATCTCGTCACACTCACTCCTGCCATCACCACACTACATATACTCCATTTCCCCCTATCATCTGGGTGTCTGCGCTCACATACAGGACTGTGGCATCTCGACTTTTATGTATTAGAATATCAATTCTTTCTATTCCCTTCAATTTTCAAAGTAAGAATTTCACTATTTTGATGGTGGAAATCCTGTTTGTTTTTTTTGTTTTTTTGTTTTTTTTTTTTAATCAAGTGAACAAATAATAATGGAATGGGGAAACTATTTCCTTTTTTATAAATTAAGAAACTGTTGAATTTAAGATTTTCAATTTGTGGGTCAAAACTTTAGATTAAATATTGGCATGTTGACATTTCAGTAGGTTAAAACTCTTAACAACATCCTGTTGAGAATTTTCAAAGTCCAGAGCCCAATTCCTATAAGGATTTATCAAAAATGGGTAAAAATGGCCATTTCATTAAAACTTGCCCGTTATTTCCCTTAAATTAAAGACTTCTAAATATGTTTAATATTACATTTAAACAAAGGCTATCATTTGGGGTAGATTAGGAAAATGAATGTTACTTCTGGACGGGTGGAATGAGGCGGTATAGGACATTAAACTTAACTATTTATTTAAAAATACTCAAATTTAACTTGAGGATATCCACAGTACTTAGTGTAAATTTCATTTCAAGGTTTTTTGTTTGTTTTTTTTGTTTTGTTTTTTTTGTCCTGCAATTACAAGAATAGTGACAACTTGTTTTTTCGGGACTTCTATTTGGTCTATAAATAACTTTTTTAAATGTTTTATGTATATTTTTTATTATTTTTTAATTTTTTAAGACTAATCAGAACTTGGCAGACAGTGTGGCTAATTTATCCAGCAATGACACAATCGTCATGGTTACGGTTGACTCGAGTGAAGAACAGTCAAATAATGGAAACAACACACAAGAGTCAACACCAGCTGTTCATTGGGAACACAGCGGTCAAGAACGTGAATATTTAGAAGGTGCAACTGGGGGAGGAGACACTGGACTTGCTGCTTCTAAAATTGAAAAACGGAGAGGTAATCAATAATTTAAAAAAAAACAAAAAAAACTATTACCATCATTATTATATCTATTATTATACTAAAGCTAAGGAAATCAACTTTTGGTTCCCTAAGGCTTTTTTCCTATTTAGTTTAATGACATGAAAGTTATACTAAATTATTCCTTACTTTTAGGATTGAATTATATATTTTTTTAAAATCTGTTTTAATTGGTTCTAATTAGTTGTAATTTGCTATTAAGTCAAAAACTGACTAACCTCTTACATTACTTTCTGTAATCTTAGTTTCTTTGGGAGAGAGAGACACACACACACGGGAGAATTTGAAATGTATTTCTATGTTAAATTTTACAAGCAGCAACCAGTAGCTTAAATTAGGTCAAACATTACCTTTCTTAGAAAGCTTAACATACAAAATAATTTGAATATTTTGTTCAGACGTATTTATTATTATTTTTAATTTTATTCACTTAGCAAGCTCACTTTTCCCAAATCTCAATTATCTACCCAGAGCTCAATGGGTGACCCAACGTGTCCCGTTTTGTCTAGTGCATATATATGTATATATATATATATATATATATATATATATATATGAAGAGGTAATCAATAATTAAAAAAAACAAAAAAACTATTACCATCATTACACATGTACATGTATAGTAGGGTAGATCAATGTTTTTACTTTTAAAAAATATCAAATTGTCCATCTATGCAAAAGTTGTATGTTAGTATACTGATACCGGGCTGGGTTAGCTCAGTCGGTAGAGCATTCGGCTAAAAACCACATGGTTTCTAGTTCGATTCCAGTCCCGCGCCAACTCAGTGTATGAGTAGCACAGGGATCTGTGCAGTAAAGTAAGGAGCTGATGGTAGGTGTGGCGCTCCACCTCAGATGTAAAGAAAAAACAATCTCCTTGGTCTAGCGCTAGTGAAAAAGGGGATAGACTCCCTCACTGATTGGCTGATACTGACTTTAGGCCGCCCCGACGACTTTACTTACTTGCTTTATACTGATACTAAAACTTAGATCTTTTACTTGCACCATTGTTTGAGGAAATAGCATCAAAGACTGTCTAATAAAATGCACTAAAAATTCTTGTTTTAGCAAAATTTATCCTTTAGAAAACTAAAAGGATTTTTAGTGCATTTTAGTAAAAGATGCTTGATGCTATTTTCTCAAACAATGGTATGAGTAAAAGATCAAATTTTTGGTATAGGTATTCAGTATACTGACACAATTTTCGCATAGATGGACAATTTGATATTTTTAAAATGAAAAAAGCGACCTAACCTAATGTATAAGGCCCCCTTAATAAAAAAATTTAAAAAAGCCCCCCCGTTTCATATTGCATCCAAGGGAATCCAGTTAAATAGGGGCCATCATCACATTTTCTTTCTTTGACATAAATTTTGGTCTCTGTATTTATTTTTTCTTTCTTGTTGCTTTCAGATGTAGTTTAAAAATCTAAAACTATTTGGCGTGTTATATAAGAATTTCTTTGAATTTTCTCACCAGTGAATCTTAAATCACTTAAACTTTAAGTCAATAGCTGCTTGTGTTAGAAAATGTCAGTGCTTTGACAACAATGATATTAAGGCCAGACTTTATTCTTGACTTTTATTTAACAAATAATATTGCTATATATATATGTGTGTGTGTGTGTGTGAAAAAAAAAATAAAGTAAAGAAAGTATAGAATGGATAAAATAGGATATTTTAATCAATTTTACTTACATGTGTTTCGGTCAGGAGTTTATCCATGTGTACATTATTCAAACTATTATTATTTTAAATAACCAAATGAAATAATAATGTACTATTAAATTGAACTCTCCAAAAAGTGTCTGCTTTAATTATCAAAATGGTAAGACCCTTGCTGGTTCTGGTTTAATTGTGTTTCAATGTTTATTCAACAACAAAACATATTTACAACCACCAGGAACTGGGACATTTTCTTTCATAGACTTTATAAGTCATTTTGATGAACAAAGGACTATTTGATTGCAGTACCAGCTGTTACTTAACTCTTAACATCCTGTTGAGAATTTTTTAAGTTCAGAGCCCCATTCCTATAAGGATTTATCAATAAATGGCTAAAAATGGCCTTTTCATTTAAAGTTACCCATTATTTCTCTTTAATTTAAGACTTTTAGATATGTTTAATATTACATTTAAACAAAGGGGGTGGATTAGGAAAACAAATGTGACTTCCAGCCAGGTGGAATGAGGTGGTCATCCAATTAAGTATTGAACAGGCTCTTCATTGCTTAACTTTGAAAGTACAAGTTCTTGCTAGATCACCAATGTGACTTGATTGTAATAATTTATCTAAATGTAAGTAGAGTATCAGTTATAAAGAAATAATAGGAAGAAACGCAGCAAGTATTAAGGATGAGGAAAAAGGTTTACTAAGAAAGAATACAAGGTGAACAGAATGATTGGCAATTGCTATATTGAATTAACAAGTCCCGTGATATCTCACTGTTTCTCTCTTCCAAGGTTTTGCCAGACATTATTTCTAGGAAAAACAGACTATATGAGACTAAATGTGTTTATTGAAATATGGTCTTCTTTCAATTTAGGTGCAGAAGGTGGAATTGATACATCTAACACTTATCTGACTCAGCAAAAAAAGATATTTCGTGCTGAGGCTAGAAAGCTACATGAAGCTCAGAATTCTCGCGGTTCACCAACCAACCCTATGAGTGTAAGTGTTCCGAACTTGCCCACCACTCTAGAACCTGGTAATAACTTAATGGAATCATTTGCTGTGGTGGCCAGGAGGAACTTGACTAATGAAACCAACAACATGGCTGCTTCCACTGCTAATAATGGTGGATTAGTCAGATTAGCTGCTTTTGCTAATTCACCCAGTAAGTATCAACATCTTTTCTCTTAATCTTTTTTTTTTCTTTTTTTCTTTTTTTTTTTTTTTTTTTTTTTTTTTTTTTTTTTAATTCCAATATTGAACAGTTTAAAGTTTAAGTCAATAAAACTGAACTTTTAACAAACCACAAAAATCGCCTAATAATCAGGTTTTCGGTTCAATACTGGTCCTTGCCAACTTGGGTAATCTAATCTATGTGGTAGAGCATCTGGGAGCTCACAGTAGGTGTGGCACCCCACCTCAGCAGAAACAATCTCCCCGGTCTAGCACAAATGAAAAGATAGACTCCCCTTGCTGTTTGGCTGATACTGACAATAGGCCATTTTGCAGAATTTTTATTTTATTATAATTTGAAATTTTCCTTTTATCTTAAATTTTTTTAATTTTTTTATTTTTTTAAATTTTTACTTTTTTAGTATTATGAATGTTGTTGGCTGAGTGTTTCATCTTAAACTTAATCATGACATTAGAGAGTGATACACCTGATTTATAAAGTAGGTGTAGTTAATAACAGGTAATTAGGATAGATGTATTAGTTTTTTCCTTTCCAATAATTCATACTTGAATCTAAACATTTACAAGCAAAACAGATGTACATAATTTGTTTCAAATGTTGCATAAATATTTAATCTTGACTGCAGTTTTTTTTTGTTTTTTTTTTTAAGGAAAGATTTGATTTTGATTAAGAATATTGAAATATTAGATGTCCACTATATATATATATATATATATATAATAAATAAAATCAGGAGCCAGAGTTCCTAAGGTGGTGTGATGCTGAAATCCAGTGCTACCCATTAACTCCTGCAACACTACCGTTGCCAAACTGCATTGGTCCCTTACCTTTCCTTTAGATCACAGCAGCAGTGTGGAGAAGGGGATTTTCTGCATGGGTAACAGCTCATCCTCATATGAACCCACCCAGGCTATGTAGTTCAAGTTAAAAAAAAAATTTTTTAAATGAATAAAAAAACTACTCCATTGTCTCTTGGGTGCCTATTAGTTACTTGGTCCATGAATCTGATACTTTGCAAAGCCCTTGTAATCCATTCACAATAAGTAACTATTGAACTGTTAATGTAAATTTATTGTCAAATTCTGAAATGATTTTTGTACATTTTTTATTTTTGTTTCTCTAATTCCAGGCAGTCTGTTGAGTGCTCAGAGTTTTCCTAATCTTACCAGTACACAGTCAACTACATCTAGTACCCTTACCACTGCCCAGACAATGACCAATATGACTTTAAGTCAGGCTCTTACCCGAAGTTTACCATCCACATCAAGTGAAAGTGATAATGAATTCTTGGAAAGTTGTCAAGCCAATGCTTTATTAGCAGATTTGGATGATGACTTAATGCCTGATATTGATAATGATGCTGATGAAAATGATGATGAAAATGAGGATGATGATTTTGATGATGTCATGGTTAGTATATTTTTCTTGTTGGAATTTTCATTATTTCATATTTTATTTCTAAATAGTCACATTAAGTTAAGTTTATAATAAGGGCCGGTTTAGCTCAGTCGGTAGATCGTTCGGCTAGAAACCACAAGGTTTCTAGTTCAATACCGGCCCTCGCCAACTTAGGGGGTGAGTAGCACAGGGATCTGTGCTGTAAAGTAAGGAGCCGATGGTAGGTGTGGTGCACCACCTCAGATACAACAACAATCTCCTTGGTCTAGCGCTAGCGAAAAGGGGATATACTCCCTCGCCAATTGGCTGATACCGACTTTACTTTTTACTTTTCTTATAATAGATAAAAATGTTTAATGTTAACCACATGGATTTTTAAAATTAATTAATTAATTATTAATTACCAAATTTCAGCATCACTTGATCATTTACTTTTAACTTATTTTAATTTTTTCTCTTTTTTTTATATTATGTAATTTTCTCTAAAATCTTTAAAGATTATTTTCTAAAATTTTGGGTTGTATTATGTAATTATTTTACCTCTTAAAAAAAGAATATATATATGGTGATGAGGATCATTTCATGGGGTTCAACTGTAATGTTACAGTTCATCCATAGTGAGAGATCAATGTCCCAGTACTTATATATGAGTATAGATAAAAGGATATGAAAACAACACAATATGCTGCTGTTAAATTGAAAACATTTATAACATATTCATAGCTAATATTGAACAATATTTCGATTTATAAAAATCATCCTCAGAGCTTGTTTTTTACTCTGGACCTATTGAGAGCAGAGTCGAAAATAATATTCGAAATAGACGAAAATAATAATATTATTAATAATAATATTATTTTCGACTCCGCTCTCGATAAGTCCAGAATAAAAAAACAAGCTCTGGAGATGATTTTTATAAATCAAAATATTGTTCAATATTAGCTATGAATATGATATAAATGTTTTCACTTTAACAGCATATTGTGTTGTTTTCATATCCTTTTTATCTATACTCATACCGTCAGATTAAGGCCTTTCCTCCACTCTTGTAGATCATTTTGTTTTTTATTAAATTTTGTAATTCATCCATAAGTAACTACTTCTAAAAAAAATATAAGAGCCAACATAAAATCTTATTTAATCTTCTTTGGGACATTTTATAAGAATTGTGATTTTCTTGGACAAAAACTAGTTCTACTTTTTGGTTTAATGATTTTTTTTTTTTTTTTATTTTTTTTAATAAATTAAAGCTATGTAATTATTTTACCTCTAAAAAAAAAAAAAAAAACTTTAGAAACTTATTTATGTAATTATTTTATTTCTGATTCATCATTTTCTTTTTCACCTTTTTTTTTGTTTTTAGGAAGAAGATGATATTGAATTTAGAGGAGAGAAGCCAAGAATGTGGGATGATGAATTTGTATTAAAACGACAATTTTCTGCTCTTATACCTGCCTTTGATCCTCGACCTGGTCGGACAAATGTCAATCAAACCCAAGACTTTGAAATCCCAGCACCAGGTTTGTTTACATTTCTTGGGATTAAATTTAAAAAAAAAAAAGATTTTTTTTTTACTTCATAAAACTTTTTAGTGTGTACTAAACATCATAGGGGTAGGCAAAACCTGGTCTATTGATTTGTTTACTTTTGAGATTTACAAATGCTGGACATTTTTAAGTAGAATTTTAATGCCATTTCTATGTATATTCTAGGTTTTAAATATCTTCAAATATAAATCAAATCTTCATAATTTTTAGCACAAAAAACAAGGATCATTGATATATATATATATATATATATATATATATATATATATATATATATATATATATAGTCACTAATAGTTTTATTTTTATAGTTTCATCCGGACATACATACACACTAACTGCCCTTTATATATGTACTAGAAGTGGCTACCCGGTGTCGCCTGGGTAGAGGGAGGGGTAAAAAAAGGGTAGTTTCACAGGTCCGTTATTGTTGAATCGCGGGATGGATCCTCACAGGATACCCCATTAAAATCCATCTGTAAAAAAGACAATCTGAACTGAAAAATTAATGTCTCCTATTTAAAATGCTAGATGCAAAAAATTCCATGCTGTTATCATTTAAATTTCATTTTTTAATTATCTTCACAAATATAAATCAAATCTTCATTATTTTTGCCCCCAAACCAAGCCCTGGTGATATTTAATGTGTATATATATTTACTTTGTTGTTAATTGTTTTATTTTCAAAGTTTCCTCCGGACATACACATACACACAACTGCCCTTTATATATGTATAGATAGATAGATGGGACAGTCATAACTTGAAAATTTGCCCCCCTTTTTCTTTTCTTTTCTTAAAAAAAAACATTTTGGTTTAATTGATATTTTATCATTTTTTAAATTAAAGAACAAGGAGACCACAATTTCAAGACTAATAAACCAAAATATTTACTCTCTAAATATTTTAATGGTGTTCTTTATGCTAAAGTGTGTGTGTGTGGGGGGGGGGATTTCTGGATAGTTTAAAATTGTTGGGGGGGGGGGCAGTTTCATGACAGATGTGAAAAGAGTTATTTTGGATCCAACCTGACTATGAGTAATGCCAGTCTTTAAATACTTTTAATACATGTTAAAGACAGAATTACATTTAAATATATTTTACTTGATTTGCAACTAAATCTTACTAATCCTATCAACTTCCATCCATACAAATGTTGTTTAGGTAAATCTAATATACAATTATATTAAAAGTAATTCCTATGAAGACAGATATACTTATTGGAATTATCTATTATTCCTTAATTTCCTATTTTCAGTTTGGAAATTCATTGACAATTATATTAATCTGTTTATTTCTGATTGCAACAAATCATTGATTTCTAATATTAGTGTTTTATTCTCAAATGT
Organism: Doryteuthis pealeii; assembly: GCA_023376005.1. Taxonomy (NCBI): domain Eukaryota; kingdom Metazoa; phylum Mollusca; class Cephalopoda; order Myopsida; family Loliginidae; genus Doryteuthis; species Doryteuthis pealeii. The sequence continues at coordinate 27,402,642 of CM042179.1, read as the reverse complement.
ATTAAAAGATATCCTATATATCATTTTGTATAGAAATCGATTAAAATAAAACAAGTAATCTTTTTATACACGTTCATATTTAGTTTCATTGGTCTTTTTAATACATTTTTTTACATAAAAATTTAAATTTAAATACTTGCACCTAGAGGGTGCATGTTTTTGCTAATAATAATATATGAAAATTTTGACAATTATATTAACCTGTTTATTTGTGATTGCCACAAATCAGATATCCAATTCACGTCCACCCCCAAAATTAAAACTTTTGGTTTTATTAGACTTCTGGAGAGAAATAGAAAATCTTGAATTATTTTTTTTTTTTTTTTTTTTTTTTTTTTTTTTTTTTTTTTTTTTCATTTACTATTTCTGTTAATTTAATATTTTCAGGTTCAGAAGATAGTTCAATTCTTGAACTGAGTCAGCAAGTCCCACAACCACGTCTTGCCTTATTTTTTGAAGGCACCAGCCACAACTGGAGTAAGTTGTTGAATTTTTTTTTTCTCTTCCTCTGTTTAACACTAAAATTTGTTTTTAATGTTTCCTTTCAAAAAAAAAAAAAAAAAATTTCGATAAAATATTCAAATACTTACACACAGGACATTGTTCTGGTGAAAGGGAAATTATAGAATTTTTTATTTTTTTAATTTAGAAGGGGGAGGGGATTGTTACAAAAAAATGTCATTAAATAGAATTAGTAAAGTCTGCAGAATCAGCCAGACTGCAGGGGGATCTATCCCTTTACACTAGCGCTAGACCAAGAAGATAGTTTTTGCATCTGAGGTGGAGCTCCCCACTTTGCTACACAGCCAAGCTGTACTGCTAATGCACTGAGTTGGCAACGGCCAATATCGAACCTAATTCATAGGTGGATGCTCTACCAACTGAACTAAACTACCCCTTCTAAATATCATTTAACTATAAATAATTATAAATACTAAATAGCATTAACTATATTATTTAAATTCTATATTAGGACACATCAGATGACCTTGTCAGTAATATTCCTGGCCTTTTTAGACGTTTCTAGTCTTTCAATATCAGACACATATACTCAGGTGACCCAGCTGGAGTTGATTATTTACCCAATATCTGCAACAAAAATTGATAGATTTTCTCTCTTTAAAAAGAAAAAAGCTACCTAATAGCATTCTATCAACCCCAGTGATGGTTCTGGTGCTCCTGTGCTTTCAGCAAATCCTGTTATCTGTTTTAGATTTTTAAAAAATATTTTACACTACATTACAAAATGAATAGGCTAACCCATTCATTATATAATACTAATCCACTTATTAATTCCCATTGTATCACCTGCTTGGATGTATCCAAGAAGATAAACATGTCTAGCCAGCATTTGTTTGTCATAACCTTTGAATCTTACAATACAAAGTCATAACTCGTTGGAACGCAAACAAACACCGACAAGGGGTGATAGACAAAACATTTAATAGGTATACAGCACATGGATAAACAGGGTACATAATACTAGAGTAGAGATAATGACACATTCATGAATGGTAGAATACAAGATATTTAGGTATCAAAGAGATACCTAAATGTACATAAAAACGTAGTTACGGATACATGACTAAAGGATAGTCATATATCGTATAAGAGACTTACTAGCAGTGAGTGGTCAGTGTTAAGGGCCGAAGCCCCAACGAGAAGGGGGTAGACCGTGTCTAACCCATGAGGTCTCGTAGCGAGGAAAGAGAAAAGATAAGTTCAAATCAGCTGCTCAAGTACACCAGGCCCCTAGTGGGAACCAGCGACACTATACGGGCAGACAACTCTCCAGGCAAATATGAAAATAACCCCACAGTATGATGTAATCAGGAAATTCTAACTGTTTTTCCATCGACACTCATTTGCCAAGTTTGAGGCTAAGAAAAGCAGATATGTTCTTGTCTGGGTTAATGAATGAGACATCTTGCCAGTTTTAACAAAGTAGTTTTCTTCCTGATGTTGTAATTGTTGGATTTTACCTGTAGTAAAAAAATTTAAAAAGTAAAGTCGTCGGGGTGACCTAAAGTCAGTATCAGCCAGAGAGTGAGGGAGTCTATCCCCTTTTCACTAGCGCTAGACAAAGGAGATTGTTTTGGGCATTTGAGGTGGAGCGCAACACCTACCACCAGCTCCTTACTTTACTACACAGATCCCTGTGCTACTCATACGCTGAGTTGGCGAGGGCTGGTTTCAAGTTGGACACTCTACTGACTGAGCTAAACCAGCCCTAGTTACTTGTATGTCCCATACCTCCTCCTTTTTTTTTTTTTTTTTTTTTTTTTTTTGTGGGTGTGTTGAGGTTTGGCATCTATTTTTAATTTATTTTTCAGACTGATGAGGTCGAAATTTACATGGGTGATGAAAATGCATGCATCTTCAAATATGTACAGCAATTAAGAGTACAAGGTGGAAGTAATGGACGAAGTGAAAGATTAAAACGTATTTGGGAGCCAACTTACATGTAAGTAATACGTTTTGGAAGTTTTTCACAAGTTTTAAGCAATTTTTATTTTGCATTTATTTTTTTAACTTTTATCCAAAATTACAGAAACTTTGTCAAAATTTTACTTTTATTTTTCTCACTTAAATAACTAGTTATAAAACAAGATTTTGTGTAAAAACGTTTATTGAATTTGGTCGATTTGTAGTGAATTTAAAGAATACTTTAAGCTTTCAATATTCACTTCAGATTCAGTTCATGGGGGAATCTTTACCAATATTGATATTAACTTATGTTTTCTAACATCGTAAATTAAGGCACACAAGCTTTTGCTTGTTTTATACCAATTTATTTTCACGTGATTTACAATTTAAGTTAAGCCCCGTCGATGGTTCGATTAAGACTGAAACGCTTTAGCATTGGCTCTCTGTAAGTCAATCTTTGACTTTTTCAAAACTTTATAATTACACAGTTGGATTTTATATATCCATTTTTTTTCTTCTCCATATGGATATTGTAACAATTAGTAACTTATGCATAATATTAATTTATTGAAAATGTGTATATATATATATATATATATATATATATATATATATATATATATATATATATATATAATCACAAATAAATCAGAACTTTCCTAAAGTAAGCTGCATTCAAGTACATTTGGATATTACAGAAGTTAAAAAAAGAATATTTATTTCAGGATGGTCCAAAAGTCTTGTGACCCCCCCGCCCACCAAAACACAACTCCTAATTAATCAACTATAATTACATGAAATAATCCGCTGGAAATGAAATAGAAAATTTATTATATATTGTAATTAATGTTATTGTATATTATCAAAACGAAAAATAATCAAAGTTAAAACAATATGTAGTGGTAACAAGAATTATTGTACATTTGTGATCCAAAAGTCTTAACACTATTTTAAATTAAATAATTGAAATTTAAAAAATTGAAATAGGTCACTAAGTAGGCCTGAGCCTATTCTAGTAGTGACCAGGTTTGAATTCAATTTTTTCCTTCTCCTAGACTGGTTGCCTAACCAAGGTTAAAGAGCCTAGTCTGTCCTGCTATTTACCCATAGCTTGAGGGAGAATAGTGGATTCATACCTTTCCTAAGGGTATTAGCACTATGTGAACTGTGGTTTCGTCCAGGAATTGAACTTTGGTCAACTAGTCCATTTCATGTGACCCTGACTAGTACACCACTGCGCTTACCCTATTGATAAAGTTCAATCATTATAATGATCGGTCACTTTTAATTTTTATATATAATGCTAGATTTTACTCTAAACTTAATCTGTGTTTTTTTGAAAATGTAAAATGTTATTTAATTGCATGGACTTCTTTTCCCCTGTAAAGAAATTGTCAAATTTAATTGCATCTTTTTTTCTTTCTTTTTTTCAGTATTACATACAGAGAATTAAAGGAAGGAGAGTCAAAGACGGATCTTTCAAATGTAATTATTTCTAAATTCTAAAAATTGTTTATGCATTTGATATTGCTTGTAATTTAAAAAAAAATTAGATATTGCTTGTAATTTAAAAAAAAAAAAAAAAAAAAAAAAAAAAAAAAAAATTTTATAAGTTTGGTCTTTCTGTTCACATGTGGGTAATTCCATGTTAAATCATCAAAAACCTGATAATTTCTATAGAATGGAAATACTCAAAACATAAAAGTGCCAAATTTTAACTGATGTAACTTTGCTTGTGAGCAAAAACCAAACTATATTTTTGGTTCAATATATGTAGAAAAATAACTTTAAGAAAAAATTTTTATATGCAGTGTCACATTGCGATTTTTCCACTTCTTGCTATGAAAAAAAAATCAGATATAATTAATAACTTGAAAAGGGTTAATTTTATGCCTATTTTGATAACATTTTTGGATTTCTCAGACCAAAAAGCTTCTATAAACCAATTTTTAGGAGTAGGGAAGTTCTAGAACTCATTTTATAGAAAAAATGGATTACAAAATGTTGCCAAAATTTTTGGGTTTAAAATCAACTCTGCCAATTTTTGGAATTGGAAGCTCAAATTTGGTGAGGGGGGGGGGTCTAACTTTAACATAGTCCACACCTATACAAAATTTCAGAAGAATTGAAGGAGGTGGGTGCCAATTTTACTTTTTTCTGGATGATTTGACATGTGCCAACTGACTAACAGTTGAATTTATAGAAAAACTTTTTGATCTCTGCAAATTCCCTTGCATTTTTAAGCCTAAAATTCTGTATTTAAGGATATGAAATGTATTAAATTTAACAAAGTAGACAAATCTTGGAGTTATCACTTGTAATTGCAAAAATTTGAAATATACACCAATTAAGATTTCACAAATCAAAGGCTTTATTCCAATTTAAGTTTTTGATATAATGTATATTAAGAATAACAACTTAATTGTTTTTGTTCAAATAATTGTAAAGCCTTGAAAAATGGTCTCTAACAATTTCCATTAACTTTTAACATCCTATACCGCCTCATTCCGCCCTGCCGGAAGTCACATTCGTTTTCCTAATCCACCCCAAATGATAGCCTTTGTTTAAATGTAATATTAAACATATTTAGAAGTCTTAAATTAAAGAGAAATAACGGGTAACTTTAAATGAAAAGGCCATTTTTAGCCATTTATAGATAAATCCTTATAGAAATAGGGATCTGGACTTGTAAAATTCTCAACAGGATGTTAAGAGTTAAGAATGACATCTTAATTGTTTTTTGTTCAAATAATTGTAAAACCTTGAAAAATGTTATCTCTAACAATTTCCATTAACATGACTGATATTTAGTTTTTAATGTTTTCTTTTCTCTCTTTCTCTTCAGGATTGTCAATCCAGTATGATAAGTTCTGTGAATGAAAATTTCCCTTCATCAATGAGACTTCTCAGTGAATGGGAATCTCCTCCAAATAATGATCCAATTGCTTGTACAGTTGATCATGTCTTGAGATTACTGCAACTTTGCCACACTATATTTATTGAAGGAGCATCAAATAATTTGGCAGGTATGTTATCTATTGGTTTCAAAGCAGTGTACTAGCCACTTATCCTCAGGACAACACGCATGTGAAAAACATTACAACAAATTTTAATTTAGTTATATATTTATATATTGTTGTAAAAATATATAAAAAATGTAAAGTGGGTATCAAAATAGTATAGTATATATTTCAGCTGTTAAAAATATACAAGTCCACAGTGTAATTTGAAGAAAGATGTTAGAGTTCCAAAATTTACTTGTGGTGTTGAAGTCCGTAGAGTTATAGATGAGTCTTCAAGGTGTAAAATTCCAGATATAATGTTTTTTCATTTGACAAATATCTTTCTTCAAATTACACTGTGGACTTGTATATTTTTAACAGCTGAAATATATACTTATACTATTTTGATACCCACTTTACATATCTATATATTGCGCTGAACCAATCTTGTATCCGCCCATGGTTAGCTCTTCGTATGATATCGTCTTGGGCGAAAATGGTGCACCGGTTGTCTCTACGTACATGTGCATGCCCTTTTGATTGTTTTATATATACACACACTTATACCCATGTGAGTTTTGTGTGTATTCATGCCAGCTACTACTTCTAAGTGTCTCGCGCACATATAGGCTTGCTTGCGTACATATAATTATACGTCTAAGGCTATGCATAGACACACACACACACACACACACACAGCCTTGAAATTAGTCAAGTTTTTATATCTTAATGTTAGTATTTAAAAAAAATCAATAACCTGTAATCTAAACTGATTCTTGGGACCATATGACCTTTAGGCACCCCTTTTGCAATCTCATTTCATAAGGACTTTTTTTTTTTTTTTTTTTTTTCATTTACACCAGCAAAATCTGGTTGTTTGTTAACAGACGATTTTTGTGTGGTTTTTTTTTTTTTTTTAATTATAAAACTAAACTTTAACCCTCAACCGGATTTTGCCGGTGTTAATGGAAAAAATGTCCTTATGAAACGAGATCACAAAAGGTGTGACTAAAGGTCATATGGTCCGATTCTTGCATAATTTGTAATCTTAAATCTTTTTGTAGACTCAGAATATTGATATTAACTAATCTTGTTTTGACTTAAATGGCAAACTTTCTTAAAATATTAAATATTTTAACAAGAATGTTTATTAAACAAATAAAACTGACTTGCATTTCTCCTTTATTTATTTTAACTTTATTGAAATTAAAAATCTGTCTTCTATTTATTATGTATTATTTTTTATATTCCTTTTCATGTGTGAGTTTCCCAATAAAACACACTCTGATTTTCTTAATAGAAATTTTTAATTCAAAAATATTTCTACTTATTGCAGATCATGGCTCCAAAGTTGACATCCATCCTGAAGATTTTATCTCCAAGAAACTTACCAACAAAGTTGTACAGCAAATACAAGTAAGTCAAAAATTTGTTATCAAAGAGTCAAAATATATTCATTCTTTAAGGAAATAATTATATTTATTTAGTGTAAACTTTTATGCTGTTAAATGCACTTATATTATTATATATATTATTATATATATTATAATATTATATATTATATTATATATTATATTATATTATGATATATATTATATTTTATTATATATTATATTATATTTATATTATATTATATATATATTATATTATAATATAATATTATATTATATATTATATTATATTATAATATAATATTATATTTATATTATAATATAATATTATATTTATATTATAATATAATATTACATTTATATTATATTATATTATATTATATTAATATTATATTATATTAATATTATATTATATTATATTATATTAATATAATATTATATTATATTAATATAATATTATATTAGTACAAAATTTTAATAGGTCTTTTAAAAGACCCAATATTTGGTTCATTATCAAACAAAAATAGAGTGGGGACTAATGAGAAACAAAAAAAAAAGAAATTCCTTCTGTAGTGTCTTAAATACTTGTTTTGACAATCTAATGTTTTTTCTTTTCTTTTCTCTTTTGAAATTAAAAAAAAAAAATTCAATTTTTATTTTTATTTCTTAGGATCCTCTTGTTCTGGCTAGTAATGCATTACCAGATTGGTGTGAACAGCTGACAAAATGGTGCCCAATGCTTTTTCCTTTTGAAACTAAACAGTTATATTTCAGCTGCACAGCATTTGGAACATCAAGGTATGTCTATTCAAATATTATTTATTTTAATCAAATTAGTTTTAGTTGGATTATTTGACTATTGTCCTCGTCTCCATAGTTTTGTACAACGTTTCGGCCGATGTGCCCGCCGGCCTTCTTCAGGTATTTCTTGTCAGACTCGGGAACCTTCTTCAGAACAATGAAGATGAGGACAATAGTCCGAATAATCCAAATAATACTAATTATCGAGCCTCATCTTAAAAATTCTGAGAAATATTTAATCAAATTCTTTGAAATTACATTTTGAAATTGCTTCAGGGTTTGACATTGAATAATAACCAAATGTGTTGACAAATATTTACAGTTGGAGATAAATAAATATTGGTTTCTTATTGTTCTATTTCTTTCATGGAGTTGCGTGGCATAATGGTTAGTCATGGGAAATAGACTTGTCGATCCGAGTTCAAATCCTAGACAAGGCTGTTTGCATTTCACATAGTGCTAATACCTTTGGGAGAAGTATGAATCCATATATTCTCCCTCCAGCTATGGGTAAAATAGTAGGGTAGACTGGGCTTTTAACCTTGGATAGTTAACCAGTCTAGGAGAAGGAAAACTTTGTATTCAAAAATCCTAAAGTCAGTCGTTGATTGGGTTTATGGCGTTCCTTGTGCACCAATTCTTTCCTATCGACTGTGCCAAAAAGTGCGGAAGAGTCCAACACATGCCTTCACCACTATAAACAAATCACAATGTGTAGGTTGTTCAGTGGATGAACTCTCATGCGTCAAAATTGACAAGAGTACATTTCTTTCATAGATATAATATATATATATATATAATATATATATATATATATATATATATATATATAATAGGAAGGTCCGCAAAATGTATTTTGTTCTCAGAAAAAAATTTTTGTGTAAAACAAAAAGAATTGAAAAAAAAAAAAAAAAGAATTTTTTCTGAGAACAAATACATTTTGCGGACCTTCCTTTTTTTTTTTTTTTTTATTTTTTTTTTTTTATAAAATATTGAATTTTCTCCCGTTGGAACCAGAACAACATTATATATATATATATATATATATATATATATATATATATATATATATATATATAATGAGGAAAGAGGATTGGAATAAATCCGACAGAATGTAGTAGAGATATGAGGAACACAAGGACAAAACTCAGACAAACATATGTAGGATATATTTCGCTAGAGCTTTGAGCTCAGCATCATCCATAAAACAACTGATGATGGTGAGCTCAAAACTCTAGCGAAATATATCCTACATATGTTTGTCTGAGTTTTGTCCTTGTGTTCCTCATATCTCAACCACATATATACATATCTCCATGAGAAATTTTTGTAATTAAATATTCCTTTGGTTGGTTGCTAACTTTCTTCTTTGTACTTGTAACAGAGCCATTGTATGGCTACAAAATAAAAGGGATGCTGTACTAGAACGCAACAGAGGACCTGCTCCAAGAAGAGATGATACTCACGAATACAGAATTGGTCGCCTTAAACATGAAAGAGTTAAAGTTCCCAGAGGAGATCAGCTATTAGAATGGGCACTCCAAGTAATGCGTTTCCATGCCCGAAGGAAATCCATCCTAGAGGTAAGTCTTTGTTTCTCTTTAAATCAAAATTATTTTTACTAGCAAAATAAAAAACTATATATAAATATATGATACTGGAGATGTATCTATTAAAACTTTTTTTAAAAAAACAATGAGGACTGTCTAATGTTGCATGCTCAAATTTTGAGTGTATTTATTCTGTTATGACGATTTCGTAGTTTTTGTTACAGACAAAAACCGGAAGCGAATCTCCATTATTAATTTTTATGTAATAAATTTAGTTTTATATATGAGGACACTAACAACTTATTTTTAAATTACAGATTGAATTTATTGGTGAAGAAGGCACAGGTCTTGGTCCCACCTTGGAATTTTATGCCCTTATTGCAGCTGAATTGCAAAGGAAATCTCTTGGCTTATGGCTGTGTGATGATGACATTGTAGATACCACTGAGAGAGAGGTAAATAATTTCAAATTTTTCTTTAAAATTGATTTATTTTAAGTGGATGAAATGTATCCAAAGTTTGTAAAAAGTACTTAAACATTTTAATTAACTCTTGACATCCTATACCACCTCAATCCACCCGACCAGAAGTCACATTCATTTTCCTAATCTGCCCCAAATGATAATCTTTTTTTTAAATGTGATATTAAACATATTCAGAAGTCTGATTTAAGGGAAATAACATGTAACTTTAAATGAAAAGGTCATTTTTAGCCATTTTTTGATAAATCCTTATAGGAATGAGGATCTGGACTTTGAAAATTCTCAACAGGATGTTAGAGTTAATAATTTTTAGATTTTAATTGTAAAATAAACTTTATTTTATTTATTTATTTATTTTTTTTTTCTCTTTCTTACTTTCCACTAGGTGGACATAGGATATGGAATTTACCACTTTTTTAAAGCAATCATTTTTTATTTTTTAAAATTGAATTTTTTTTTTTTGTTTCTCTTCCTTTCCATTAGGTTGACATAGGACATGGAGTGAAAGCCCCTGGTTATTATGTTCAACGTGCTGGTGGCCTCTTTCCTGCTCCAATTCCTCAAGACAGCTCAGACTTAGAACGAATAGAATCATTGTTCTATTTCCTGGGAACACTTCTAGCAAAATGTGTACAAGACAATCGACTCATTGACTTACCTTTGTCCAAACCATTCTTAAAAATGATGTGCTGTGGTGGTTCAGGCCGTAATGTTGGTAAACATTACTCTGCCCTGTCATCACAGCGAAATAGCAGCCCTTCTGAATCATTCTGGACTAATGATGATGACCTGATATCTAGTAGTGAACATGTTGATAAAGAACTTATTCTTGACCCACCAAAAACACACCAAAACTCTGGTCCCCCATGGTATGCAGGAATTCTTAGTGAAGATGATTTTGCTATTGTTGATCCGCACCGAGCCTATTTCTTACAACAACTCAAAGAACTAACTACCCGAAAACAGAATATATTGAAGAAGCCAATATCAAAAGATCAGAAAAATATTCTCATGCAAGATCTGAAAATTCCCCCACCAGACTCTGGAAATGGTGTCCGTCTTGAAGATCTTGGGTAAGTTATCAATTCATAAACATATCTTATTAATCTTTGCTGTTAAAATCTATAAGAATCAAAACTGTTTTAACATCTCTGGATATATATATATATATATATATATATATATAAAGAGATAGAAAAACAAATGATAATAGTGGGTGTTATATATATATATATATATATATATATATATATATATAAACACAAAATCTCTTCAAATAAACACCAGGAGATTGAGCAAACTGACGATGGTGAAATAACCTGAAACCTGGGTAGTTGCGTATGAAAAACTTTTATATTTAAAAAATTCAACAAATAAATAAAGCTCCTACAAATTTGTGGTTGAGCACTGTGATTTCTTTGTTTCATCCCAAAACAAATTTTTAAATATATATATATATTCTCTTTTCAAACGTACTGTCGGATTTATTTCCATTTATGATATATATATATATAATATTCTATTCTATTCTATACATTACTGGCAGATTTATTACCGTCAGTTTCAAAGCATTATATGCCTTTCATCAGATAAATCGCCTTGGAAATGACATCAAAAAATAAATATCCGTTATAAACTGCATTCTCATGTATTTCTCGTGCGTTCATGATGTTAAGATAATATTCAGAAATATTTTCCTTTTTAAGGTGGTTGATCATCTGTTTTTTACAATTTCAGTCCAAGATCTTAATAAAAAATTCTTTGTGTGGACAAGCTCTGGATATTTCTGATTTCGTATTTAGATGTTTTTGCATTGAATTTAGGCCTTGTAGGATGCGGAATTTCTCTGCAGAGCATAGTCCACATCTCTTGGATCCATTAATATATGGTTTGTGTGGTTCCAATCTTCCACTCTATTTTATATGGGGTCCCTTGGTCTTAGTACTCCCATGCACGGTTCGCAAAGCATTGTTGCTGCCATCTTTTTCATGTTCCTGAGTGATTCAAATTGCCAGTAATAGATAGAATGTAATTGATAATAAATACAGTTATTACAATTGTAATTGTGCACTAGATTTTCCTCCCTACAATTTAAAAAATCATTGTATCACTTATATATAAATATAATATATATGTGTGTGTGTGTGTGTGAAAAGAAAAATGGAAGTGAATCTGACAGTATGTAATATAGTGAAAAATTTGAAAAAAAACAGATTTAAATAAAATGAGTGATATTTATTCAGCCAATGCTGCAGTGTTTCAATCTGTTTAGTGTATTAGCTCAGTCGGTAGAGCGTTCGGCTAGAGACCACAAGGTTCCTAGTTCGATACCGGTCCTCGCCAACTCAGCGTATGAGTAGCACAGGGATCTGTGCAGTAAAAATAAGGAGCTGATGGTAGGTGTGGCGCTCCACCTCAGGCGCTAAAACAATCTCCTTGGTCTAGCGCTATTGAAAAGGGGATAGACTCCCTCGCTGACTGGCTGATACCGACTTCAGGCCGCCCCGTCGACTTTATTATTATATATATATATATATATACGGTGAGGAAATTAACATTACTTAACAGTGTCCTGAAGATGGTACAATATACCGAAATGCTTAAGTATTGACACATAAAATTGTTTCCCCTAATCATAACATCCTGTGTTTGTTATATTTTGAAAATATTTTCTTTTCATATATATATATATAATATATATATATATATATGTGTGTGTGTGTCATCCACAGACACGTGTTTTGACTTATCAAGTCTCTTCAGTGTGGCTAGACATTTGTAAGCTACTTACAGCCGGAGGGAAAAAAGGCTTAAATATCAGTCATGTTAACAGTTATGAATTTATTTCAACCAAAAGATTCTCCTCTTTGAGAATCCCTGGCATCCTCTGACTGTATATAATAAATGAAAGATTTTGTCAGACCAAACTAAATTTGTTAGTAGTTTGTCTCATTGGTTATATTTATATTACTGGGTTTATAATGCTTATATTTAAGGTAGGGCTATAAGTCATTTAAATTTCTCTGTAGACCCATCCACCCCCACCTGTTTATGCAAATTGTTTCAAACCATTTATTTTTTTAAATGTTTGAAAATCCTTTAAAAATCTATTTCAACCTGGTGTAAATTATTTAAAAATAATGTAGCAAGAACTAGTTGTTGAGCAAAATAGTTAAATCTTTAAAAATTTTCTATTTTCTGTCTTGTATATAAGTTTCTAAAATGCATCAAGCCAAAGTTACTAGTATACACAACTGATGTGCAGTCTCTAACATATTTTGTCTGTCATAGTTCTGACTATGGTAAGGGGATGATTTGTTAAATAGAACTAGTATGATTCAAAAAGTGGATGGTTAAAATAAATCAGAATGGGCTAAAAAAGAATTAATGTATAATCAAATCATAAAATGTTTTATCTCTGAAACTTCAAAAGAAAAGTTTTAAGAAAAAACTTTTGTTCATTCTATTAAAAAAAAAAAATAATAATAAATTTTATTTATTAAAAAAAAAACCCATTAAAACATTACAGCTCATAATTCATTACTTACATTCTATTTTATCATGTTTTTGAACCGAGAACTTTGCAATTCCTAGACTAATGCTCTACGAAGCTAAACTGACCCATTTATAATAGGATATAAAATTGTTTAGTAATTAATTGCTTATTATCAATTAAATCAATTTGAGTGATGCTATCCGCCGTTTGGCTCATTGGATGTAAAAATAAAAACAAAGGGTAAAAAAAAAACAAATACTTAAAGATAAAAATTACATAGTGATATTTTTCTTGTTTAAAAAATCTAACAAAAAATGGGGTAGGGGTTGGGACAGACTAATGTCATTTCAGTCTATTTCAATGGAAAAAAAAAACTGATTTGATATACAGTAAAATTGAGTTTGAGTGGAATAAATTAAATTAGTAAGTCACAGTACACCTGGATATTTAAAGAATCTAATAAATTTCACCTGTAAAAATTATCAATTTGATAATGCCTTTTTTTTAATGTTTGCTTTTAGATTGACATTCCAGTTCAACCCTTCATCAAGAGTTTATGGTTACACATCAGTAAATCTTCGCCCTGGGGGTGATGAACAGGTGAGATATTAATTTCTCTGAATTTGAATTTTGTCTATAGGAGATAATTATATAGAAAATTTTTAAAAACAATTAATAAAAAAATTTTAAAAAATAAATTTGACTGCAACAAAACTAATTATTTTTAAAATTAAATTTGATTTTGGATTTTAAAAAAAAATTTGTTTTCTTCTTTGCAAGTTCTACTTTGATATTTGTCTTTAATTTTCATTACTTTTTTCTCTTTTCTCTTTACAGGAAGTAACACTTGACAATGTAGAAGATTATGTAGCTTTAGTCACTGACTACTGTTTCAATGCAGGAATTCAGAGACAAATGGAAGCTTTCAAAAGTGAGTTTTAGATATTAAAATATTTGTTCATTTTTATATTTTTATTTTTTATTCATTTATTTATTTTTCAATTTAAATATTACTTATATATTTGTTTTCACTTTAAAAAGATTTTGAAACTGAGTTTAGTCAAAAATATAATTTGCTTTCTTGTAAAGTTTGAAATTAATTGAATATTCTGAAATATTTCTTTGAGAAGAAAATAACTTATTTTTAAAGGTTTGATTTCCAACTTATTACAAACCTTTTATAGACTTATTACAAACCTTTTTATAGACTTATTACAAACCTTTTTATAGACTTATAGACTTACAAACCTTTTATAGACTTATTACAAACCTTTTTATAGACTTATTACAACCTTTTTATAGACTTATTACAAACCTTTTTTATAGACTTATTACAAACCTTTTTATAGACTTATTACAAACCTTTTTATAGACTTTATTACAAACCTTTTATAGACTTATTACAAACCTTTTTATAGACTTATTACAAACCTTTTTATAGACTTATTAGACTTATTACAAACCTTTTTATAGACTTATACAAACCTTTTATAGACTTATTACAAACCTTTTATAGACTTATTACAAACCTTTTATTACAAACCTTTTATAGACTTATTATTCATTTGAAATCCTAAGAATTAATTTATGGCACATTTTGTGCTTTTCATAAAATATTTGCATTCATTATTTTCTTTATTTTTATTCATTTTTATTTTATTCGTTTTTTCCAGATGGTTTTGATCTGGTCTTTTCAATGGAAAAATTGGTATTCAACCCTATGGAGTTGTCATCTTTGCTATGTGGTGACCAAGCACCAACCTGGACAAAAGAGGACATCTTAAATTACACAGAGCCAAAATTAGGTTACACTAAAGATAGGTGAGATATCTAAATTAAATCATTATTAGTTATAAGAAAACAGAAATTAAAACATTTCAATTTTTTTTAGTAAAGGAAATATGAAAATTTATTTGTCTTAATTTGATATGAAGTTTGATTTGTATTTAGTTTTTTTTTTTTTGTTTTTTTACTGTTTTCCTCATCTTTATTGTTATATATACAATGTTTCGTCCAATGTACTCTCTGGCCTAAGTGTGA
The DNA here is from genome assembly GCA_023376005.1 of Doryteuthis pealeii. Classification (NCBI taxonomy): domain Eukaryota; kingdom Metazoa; phylum Mollusca; class Cephalopoda; order Myopsida; family Loliginidae; genus Doryteuthis; species Doryteuthis pealeii. The sequence continues at coordinate 27,387,453 of CM042179.1, read as the reverse complement.
CGAAATTGAAGGGCAGACCTATGAACAAGCGGATACCCAGCCCCCCACAAACAAAGCGCGCCAGGATATGTTTGGCCTGTGCAAAGGGGAAGTGTGGCGAGTGGCTATGGATATTCGAACTCGCTACCTCCTCATAGCTAAAATGCTATTGGCAAAAACCCGGATGAGGTATATTGGAATTTGTATAAGGGTAGCCGAACGAGCAGAAATAAGACGGCCTGTCGCTAACACAGGGAGTGAGGAAGAAAGCAAGTGTTTGGACGGCAAGTGAAATCTGGCGACTGCTATTTGGGGTGTCAGGAAGTGAGAGTAACATGCTCAGTTGGTAGACTGTGCTGACAGCGAAAAGAATTACATTTCGTTTGCTAGAGAGACTTGTAAAAGATTAATATTATCTTGAATTTTTATACCATCCAAAACACTAAGTGTTAGGTTCAAATTTCCATGAAGGCTCCAGATTCTGATATGAAGGCTTCCAAATTCAATGAGAAACAACTGAAGAAGGCTGAAGGACACATTGGCTGAAATGTTGTGCATAACAATAAAGATGAGGACAACAGCCTGAAAAATCTAAATACAAGATAAAAATTTGTGTTCCTAAATCATTTTTATAAAACATTTTACAACTTAATATTGAAAACTTGTAACCAGCTTTTTATTTAACAAATTAAAAACTTGATAAAAAAAAAAACTTGCTTGTATTCAGTAAAGATTAACATAACATGAAATTATTAAAATGTTTATTTACAAAACTACAGTAAAGATTAGTATTACTCCAATTGGACACATGGCCTAGTGAATAAAGGAGTTAGGTTAAAACTGTTCTAAATGACAGTTATCTCTAGATTGCAGGTTCAATCCTGATCAAGGGCAGCAGTAACATAGAATAATAATCAACACAGCTTAACGCCTATACCCCATCTATGGTTAACAGAATGAGAACAGGATACCCTCATGGACTGAATAAAGAGTTAGGTTCAAAGTTCCGTGATGGCTCCTGATTATGACAAGAAATACCTGAAGGCCAGAGGGTATATCAGTCAAAACGTTGAGGACAATAGTCCGAATAATGCAGATAATAGTAATCATCAAGCCTCATCTCAAACATTCTGAGAAATAGTACAGATAACAATGAAGATGAGGACAATAGTCCGAATAACGCAGATAATAGTAATCATCAAGCCTCATCTCAAACATTCAGAGAAAAAAGTAATGATTCAAATGTGATTTGATTAATGATTTTAAGTGTAAATTCTCTACTTTACTTTGAAAAATTAATATTAATTTTGTTTAGTATAATTAGTTTGTAATTTTTATGACTAAAAGTAAAGATGTTGCTCTTCCAATATGTGATCTACAGAGTTGTTTACATTCCAATGTGTGATCTATCCATTAAACTCTAACCCTAACCATGTCTTCTTTTTTCCTAGTAGATCACATGCCCTCAATAGTAGATCACAAACCTTTGGTAGATCACATTGGAACAAGTCATTATGTCCCGATTATGCATTGGTCATACAAAACTAACACACTCTTATATACTCAAACAAGAACAACAACCACAATGTGAAACATGTCAAACACCCCTAACAGTCAAACACTTATTGATGGAATGCAGATTTTTTGCTCCCATCAGAAACCATTATTTTAAAGCAAACAATATGAAGGATCTATTTGAAAATGTTAACATTGGGGATATTTTCTCCTTTTTAAGGGAAATAAAATTATACCATAGAATATAGACATGAAACAAATCAATGCCATACAATATAATCCCAATAATGCTAACACATTGTTAAAACCAATTACTAAAAGTATATATATGAATACACAATATGTATAACACCCCAACCGCTAGGCATGATATAACCCTGGACGGGTTGATATGCCGTTAAAATTAATAAACCAACTAAACCAAACCAAGAGTACCGTAAAGATTAACATGACATGAAATTATTAAAATGTTTATTTACAAAGTTTTTTTGGTTTTTTTTCTATTAACAATTTGATTTTAATTTATCTCTTTCTTTTTCCCCTCTTTTTCAGTCCTGGATTCCAGAGGTTTATTAATGTCCTATTAAAATTGACGTCTGATGAACGAAAAGCATTCCTCCAATTTACAACTGGTTGTTCCTCACTGCCTCCTGGGGGGTTGGCAAATCTTCATCCCAGACTGACTATTGTTCGTAAAGTGGATGGTAATGATAATAGTTACCCATCAGTGAACACTTGTGTCCACTACCTGAAGTTGCCTGAATATTCCACTGAAGAAATATTACGTGAGCGTTTGTTAATTGCCACTAGAGAGAAAGGATTTCATTTGAACTAAATAAGACAGAATAATAATAATAATAAAAAATTTTAAAAATGGAAACCATGCCACCACCACCACCACCACCACCTTTATTGGTCTTCTGCCAATTTAGATGGAAATTGGAATGTTTGGAAAAGAATAATTTGTATGTTGCTCTCCCAAGTTATCAATAGTATTTGACAGATTTTGAGAACGAGCAAATTTAGTTTGGAGAGAGAGAGAAAGGAAAACAGTGGAACATGAGGGGGGGAGGGGGCTTTCTTATTTACCACTTCAAAGTTAACTAGTTTTTTGCTTTAATGTATAAGCAGTATAAAAAAATAAATAAAACTGTTGGGATTTGGGGAGGGTCACTAATCTGAGCTTTTTTTTTTTTTTTTTTCCTCCAATTCTGATGCTTGGTTTATGATTTTTGGACTTATACTCAAATATTACCAAGTATCACAAGGTCTGTTATGTACCTAATATTTCATGTTAACTTCTTTCTTAAAAAAAAATTTTAAAAAAAATAAAATTTAAAAGGCAATAAATTTCCCCTGTGCATGTCAATGGCTTTTTACCTATTGTCAACATTCGAATTCATAAAAATCTCCTAGTGGTGTATTCTGTTGTACTTCTCCCCTTTCTAATATATAACAAAAGATTTCGTTTCTAAGGCTCTAAATTAACTTTCAGCTTAAATTCAATGATATATTCTCTAACTTTTCAATTTCGGTTTGGGTGAAGATATCTGTACGACAGATGGATCCTCGGAGGGGAAAAAAATGTCCGTTTGCTACAGATATATCCTCGGGAAAAAAATTTTAAAAAGTTTGTTACAGATTCAATCCTCAAAAATGTCCATCTGCCACGGATGTGTCCTTAATAGATAAGTTTGGATGAAAATCTATACAACAAATGATTTACTAATGTAATAATTATTGCCTTTATAATTGTCCTTTTAAAAAATATCATTTAACTTGAATTATTCACTCGGCTGTTCTGTTGGAACTTTAGATAAAATGATATTGATAGATTTAATCTAATCCTCTCCATTACTAGATTAATAATAGTCTTTCACACACACATACGCACACACATACACACATTATCTAGAGCAATTTCGAGGGAAAGGGATTTATTTTTTTAATGTATGTAGCTATAATTTCAAAAGCTTGTTATATAGCATGATTTTCTTTTTGTATTAACCTGGTGAATTTTCTCTAAGCTTAACACTACTTGATTGGGTAATTAAAAAAAATTGGAAGGTTGGAAGGTTTCATTTTCTCTTCCTATTGTAAGAAGCTTGCTAAATAGATTGCAAAATTGGTGACCTGATGTTTCATTTAGAAGTATTTACAAATAGTTGCTTCTTGTGAAGATGTCAAATATTTTAAGTTTTTTTTAAAAAAGTTATTTTTTTAAAGAAAGTATTGTTAATTTTAAGAGGCTTATAGTGCAGTTCTTTTTTTTTTATTTTTATTTTTTTAATTAAGAAGCTTATAGTGCAGATTTTATTTATTTTTATTTATTCATTTTTTAAATTTTAATTCAATTTTTTTTAATTTTTATTTTTTATTTTTTTTCACCCAATAAAATAAGTTAAACATTTTTCATATTCATGACCACTGGGTTAAACTTTTTTTTTTTTTCTACACTGTATGTACACAGAGGTTCACTGTTTTATGCTTTGAATGTGGTGTGGTTTCCTGTTGCGTGTTTTCTTTAAAGAAAATGTTTGGCTGGCAAAACTTTTAAAAAAAAAAAAAAAAAAAAGAAAAAAATTTAAAAAGACATTGATTTTGAAATAATTTTTTCTCATTGTATATTGTCAAATTGCTTGGAGTTTTGTGAAGATTCACATTACTGACCCTTAATTATTTTTTTTTTAAATTTTTTTTTTTTTTTTTTTTTCAAACACAAAGGAAAGTCCTTTGTTATTTAATGGTAGATTTTGTATTAATATGCAGGATTTAAAGTGTCTATGAAATTGGCAGTGCCTATAAATATGCCTAATAAAGTGATTTTTACCCAAACTAATCTATTATAACTGTAGGCACTGGCTGTTTACTGGTCTAGTTTTGTATTTTGGTACAGAAATGTGCTTTCACTAAATGAGTTTACTGAAAATGCATGCTCAAAAAAAAAAAAAAAAAATTAAAAAAACTCTTTTAAAAAAAAAAATCAAAAAATTTGAAAAATCTCAAAAAATGTTAAAATAATTTTTAAAAATGTCAAAAAAATAAAAAATAATAAAAAAAAATCTCTAAAAAAAAAAAATAATAATAATAAAATGAGTATGTATTTCAGGTGTTGGGAAGTAACTGTTCATAGCATGTACATGAAATTTGATGCCATCATTTTGTGTATAAAATTTCGATTCTGTACAAAATCTTTTTTATATATTCACCAGTTAGTTCTTAAACAACAATTGAATGAATTAAAGTTTTTGTTGCAGTTTTCAAAAAAAAAAAAAAAAAAATTCAATCCTCCTGTTATGATTTTTTTTTTTTCTTTTCTTAAATGTTTTTTTTTTTTTTTTTTTTTTCCTTTTTTGAGTTTGTGGACATTTCTTGCCGCATCATTTTGAGGGATTCTCATTTTTATTTGTCACTATAAGAATTCAATGTAAAACTTGCAATTGCAGAGATTTTTTTTGTTTAATTTAACGTAATCTCTTTGTGCCAAATAACCAATAAGCTAATTGAAAAACACTTGCTGTGCCTAAAAGATTCACTTCCTCCTCCCGAAAGTATTTAAATTTTAAGTTTAACTATTATTTACAAATTTTAGCCTAGAACAAGGCTATATGTGTGCGTGTGTGTACTGCATTAAGTTAGAATTGAACACAGCAGTCCATTCACCATTGTTTCAAAAATAAAGTACTTCTTAAAATGTCCATTGTTAAAAGAGAACATTATTAGTATTAGAGCTATGTAGCTAAAATGGGTTCAGTAAGTAGAACTCTATCTTATACCAATAAAGTTGGTATTTTAGTTATATATATTATATATAATATATTATATAATATTATATATAATATATATATATTAGTTAAAAGTAAGGAAATGAATCAGGCGGTATATATGGATAAGATGATATGAAAAAAATACAGATGTTGTTTAACTGAATTTATTTCTTCAACTTTACATTGCAGATATTGCAATATTTTTATTTTTTAATCTTCATCAGAGGATATCAACAGGAAGATAATTATGACCGTTTTATGATGTGATTGTTAGCTTGATTTTTTTTTTTTTAACCAAAATATTGCAATATCTGCAATGTAAAGTTGAAAAGATAAATTCAGTTAACCACCATCTGTATATATATATATATATATATATATATATATATATATATATATATATATATATATGGTGTAAAGCCTTATTGGTTTTATCAGAAGCATGCTTCTAATATAACAAACAAGGTTTCCCACCATCTATTACATATATCCTTAAAGAAGTATACATGGACTCTTTAATATACTGTAGCAAATATACTTGGCTTAGTTGTTTTAACATAAAAATAAAATATTTCTATTTACTGGTGTAAAGTTTGTCTAATTTAGTAGTTATAAGAATTAAATTTTAAATTGAAAGCATTGTGTTGAACTGAATAAAAATTAAGTTACAAAGGAAACTTGAATTACTTTTGCATTCTAATTTATCATTTTTGGAGAAAATGTTTTAATCAATTAATGATAGTATATATATATATTTAGATTTATGTACTTAAAAAAAGAACTTCTAATTTTATTTATTAAATACTAATTCACATTCACAAGTGTTTCAGTTTTCCTTTTTATATACTTTCACTTTCACTCTTGGCTTATTTATAATATTGAGCAAATATCAGTGCATGGGAAAAAGCAGATAATTATAAAAGGTTATTTTGAAAAATGTGGATTATCAATAATAGTAAGAGCTGTGGCTTTTCTTTTTCTTTTTTTTTTTTTTTTTTTTTTTTTGTATTTTTTTAAAAACCACTATGAAATGGAAGTTTCTCTCTTTCTCTCAGCCTATTTGAGTAAATATGCTGCATGCAATGCAAGATGTAAATAAAATTGCATAACATTTTTTATTTCTTGCTTTTGAGTTCTATTAATTTATGGATTATTTAAGATTTATTTTTGTGATTTTTTTTTTTTTTTTTTTTTTCTTCTTCTTAAAGAATAAGCTGAAAACAAAAAACAAGCTAAATACTCACAACTTACCTAATTGAAAGTTAGATACTGTTTAAATTGTGGTGCATTATTATTGCTTAGACCCAAGTTTCTCCCTTGAGGGGGGAAGGGGGGGGTAAATTGTTTTTTGGTATGCACTGTTCTTTGCTGTCATTGAAATATCCTGAGTGAGTTAACTCTTAACATCCTGTTGAGAATTTTCTAAGAGACCCATTCCTGTAAGAATTTACACCAAAAAAAAAAAAAAAAAATTGCTAAAAATGTCCTTTTCATTTAAATGTTTATAATTCTTTTACTTTTGGACAGACTGTTACAAAAATTGACAGTATTACCAGAAAGACTTTGTTCTTTAATATTATGTTGTCATTTGGGCTAGAAATAATGTTCTGCATTCATTGTTTGATTGATTGATTATATAATAATTAATAAAACAGGTATACTCATTAAAAATTATGAAAAACAATTGGGTAATTTTCACCTTTAGTTGTCAAAAGTCCTGGCAATTAGAGTAACATCCCTTGACTTCCACTTTGAACTAAGCCGGTAGCTATTTTGAAAGTCTCCGTGTGAAATAAACAAATCTTAGAAACTTTTTCGAAAATAATACAACTGCATGCTTTAACACAAAAATATCATAAAATGTGTTCTTAATAACAATTAAGTTCGTTTCGGATAATGCGCACGCACAATTTTATGCTAAGAAATTTGACAACTAAAGGTGAAAATTACCAACAAATGTAGGTGGTGAGTCTGATAGTAATACAATTGTTGCAATTAGTTACAGACATGATTTATACTAACATCACAGACCTTGATGCAGCTAACCTATGAAAAAAAAATCACAGGTAAAAACATAGTAACAGCACAGGTGTGTAAGAGGTGTTTTCACATAAACCCAGTTTACTATTTTCATCATATTTTTCAACGAATCATTTCGTTTTGATAAGTCACAACACTAAATGAAGACCAGTAAAATTACAATTAATTTTTTTTATACACATAAGTTATCAGAACAACTAGTTATCAATGCATATTATTAAGATAGACAATGAGGATGTGGTGGGGCAAAAAAAGAAATTGATTCACTTAATACACTGAATCAAGACCAATAAAATAAGTTTTTTTTTTTTTTTTTTCAGAAAACTGAAAATGCGTATGTGAGAAAAATATTATGTATGGTAGGGAAATAAAATGGTTTAATTTATATTTTATATATAGTAGTATAGTGTAGACAGTCAACAGCACTTGGTAACTGTCAGTTTCTCATCACTCCATTCATCAAACCAAGCACTTGATTTGATGAATGCATCTCTAACATGTAATGCTAGAGATACCCATTTTTCATCTACTTTTCATTTTGAAAACGAATTAGACAAAAATCCGACCTTAAATAATCGATTTAATTTTAAGTCGAAAAGTATTAACATAATGAGCATCAGTAATAAAGAAATAAAAAAGCAAAATATTACAAATGTAATTTATTTTTAATACCTTTAAAATGAATTTTTTTTAATCAAATATGGCCGCCGTAGTTGCCATAAAATCCGTGTTTACAAAATAAATTTAACAATCTCTATTGAAAAGAATTTACCTAAAATCTGGGAATTATCTGATTTTAATGAAATTTTTAGTATTGATTTATCAATGAATGAATTTTATAATGCATCAGTTATTTTATTTCAAAACTTTTATTTATTTAGGTATTTCTGCTATCATAAATTAATATATAAAATTCATTTAAAATATGAATATCATGTTAAGTTTAAAATGTCATTATTAGATTCTAAAAGCATTTTTTTTTTTTTTTTTTTTTTTTAATATAAATTTATCAATTTCTGATAATTTTCTTGTCAAACTATTGAAAATTTAGCGTTCCCCTCCCCCCTTTAAACAGAACTATTATTGATGTATAATTTTTTCATTTATAAGATAATAGCCAATTAAATAATTATTGAAATGAGTAAAAAAAAAAATCTCCAAAAATTATTTTTTTATTTTTATTTTTATTTTCGGTACTTATTTTCTACCAGAGTATCATTCTTAAAATTTTTTTCTTCTATTCACACCTTCGGTCTTTTTATTTATGCAGAAATTAGTATTGATCATATATAACCCCACCGATATTTTGCACCACAAAAATGGGGGGTAGGGGGGGTCAAAGTTAAGCGACCTGAAAAAAATCAAAGTTTTGAAATAAAATAATGGATGCATTATAATATTCATTCATTGCTAAATCAACCCTGAAAATTTCATTAAAATTGGATAATTCCATGATTTAAAAATTTTTTTTTTTTTTTTTAAACTGGGGTGGAGGGTAAATTTGTTTTGTAAAAACACGGATTTTTTGACATTGGGTGTACCTAATATATGCTCTATCACTGATATTGAGCACTTTTTATTTATAAATATAGGAAACTCTCTCGCTTAGTCGGTAGAGAATACATGTAGGAATTTCAAGGTTTGATATCATCCCGTGACAACTTGGCGCATGAGTAGTATCTGGGAGCTGATGGTAGGTGTGGTTATCCACCTTAGTAAATCAAAAAGAAAAAGAATCTCTGGTCTAGCACTAGCCAAAAGGGTATAGACTCCTTTGCTGTTCAGCTGATACCAACAATAGGCCACTTTGCTGACTTTACTGCTATGTACCTACATTAGACCCACTAGTCAAAATTAATGATTGACAATGTCCTATATAACATAGTAACAAGCTCAAACATTTAGAAATATATATGTATATATAGGAGCCATTATAATAGAAAAGTTACAGAAACACACACACACAACCTAACAAATATCGGACATATTCTGCCAAAATAATAACTCAATGCCTGAAGAAAACAACAGATCAAAAACACATGTCGCATATGTAAGATAAAAAGAATTTAAACAATTTTTCTGAGAACATAATACATTTTGTGGACCTTTTTTTTTTTTTTTTTTTTTTTTTTATAAAATATTGAATTTTCTCCCGTTGGAACCAGAACAACATTTATATATATATATATATATATATGTATGTATGTATATATATATGTGGCCAATAGTGATAAACTTTTTTTTAAAGAGTTTGTTTAAAACTGATTCTCAACTGGGGTCATATGGCCACCCAGGGACCATATAAGTTTTTTTTTTTTTTTTTTTTTTTTACCACTTCAAAATTAACTAGTTTCTTGCTTTAATGTATAAGCAGAATATAAATAAATAAATAAAATTTGGGGTGGGTCACTAATCTTTTTCTTTTTTTTTTTCTCTCCAATTCTGATGCTTGGTTATGATTTTTGGACTTATATTAGCAAAAATAATTAACAAAAATAAGATATCCAAGTATCACAAGATCTGTTATGTACCTAATATTTCATGTTAACTTCTTACTTAAAAAAAAAAAAAAAAAAGGCATTAAATTTCCCCTGTTCATGTCAAATGGTCCAGGTAAGCAAAAAATATTTAATTATAAAAATACAATAAGACTTTCAAACATTTAATCAGATGGAATATTAATGTCCTTTTTATTTTATAATTAAAAAGAAAAAAGGGGGGGGGGCAAACGATGGTATTGAACCTGGAACCTTGTGATTCCTACACGGATGCTCTACCGACTGAGCTAGACAGTTTCTTATATTTATAAATACACCACAGTAAAATAGGAATCAAAATGATTCATAGGTAAAAAAGAAAGGTTGAGAACCTTGGTACTGTAAGGTTCATGGTTAATATATGAACATACAACTCCGAGACACGCTTGTGGGACAACATTTTATATATCAAAACAGCATGGAAATAAGACAAGATAGAGAAACAATGAAATACATGTACATAAACATACAAGAGTAGAGATAAAAAGACTGGAGAGTCCGTACATTAAAAACTTACTAGAAGCCCCCACTGAAAAGGGTGTGACAATGTATCTAACCCATGTGGGTACCTACGAGGAGAGGTAGAAAAGAGGCAGAAGAGTTTGAATCAGCCACTTAAATACTATAGCCCCTGGTGAGAACCAGCGACAACCCAGCGGGAAGATAACTCTTCCAGGCCAATGTGAAGATAATCCCAACAGTACAAATGAACTTGCAGTTAATCAGATGGAATATTAATGTCCTTTTTATTTAAAGGAAAAAAGAAAAATTTAATAGAATTAATGTCACGTACAATTTTATGACTGCTGCTTTCTATTGGCCAAACCAATAATTTCTTTCTTTACACAAGAACTGATTGAATCAATTGATCTCTTCTATTTCTCTGAATATTTTGAGATGAGGCTTGATGATTACTATTATCTGCGTTATTCGGACTATTGTCCTCATCTTCTTTGTTCTTTGTACAACGTTTCGGCTGATATGACCACCGGCCTTCTTCAGTCCAATTGGACACATGGCCTAGTGGATAAAGGAGTTAGGTTAAGACTTCTGCAGGTTCAATCCTCACCAAGGGCAGCAGTAACATAGAATAATAATTAACACAGCTTAACGCCTCTACCCCAGCTATGGTTAGCAGATGAGAACAGGATACCCTCGTGGACTGAATAAAGGGTTAGGTTCAAAGTTCCGTGATGGCTCCTGATTACGACAAGAAGGTTCCCAAGTCCAACAAGAAATACCTGAAGAAGGCAGGAGGGCATATCAACCGAAACATACAGATAACAATGAAGATGAGGACAATAGTCCGAATAATGCAGATAATAGTAATCTCTTATAATCCCACAATATACTTACCTTTTTTAAATGAAGTGACTACTTATATTACTTTTACTTATATGATTTGTTCCAATTAAAAGAACTTCTAATTTTATTTATTAAATACTAATTCACATTCACAAGTGTTTCAGTTTTCCTTTTTGTATACTTTCACTTTCACTCTTGGCTTATTTATAATATTGAATTCATAAAGAATTCATTTTTCTTTCTCAAAATTTATAATAAATATTTAAAAAGAAACAAACCTAGTAAGTTATGAATTGCACCCATCGTAATAACCAATATAAAAACATTTTAAAAGCTGGTGCAATTTATTTATTTATATATGTATGCATTTGTTACCATAGGTTTCAAGGCAGAAAGGCAAATTGTTGTAGGGACAATGTCTGCCTATTGCAAGTTTGCCTTTCTGCCTTGAAACCTATGGTAACAAATGCATACCTATTTGTGTAGTACTTTATATATAAATAGATATATACACCTGTAATTTGAGCCCTTTATTTTCATTTCTCCCCAATGAATATATATATATTATTATTATTATTATTATTAAAGTTCTCTTTATTCTTAGAAACATGCTAAGAATGAGCTAATTTTAAATTCTTTATTTTTAAAAAAATAAAAATCATGCTGGTATGATAGGTGTCGCAAAAATCTTTTGAAATTAAAAACTAGATATCCCTGATATCTAGCGACATTTGTAGCCAGTCCAATAGCATATACAGGGTTGTCCGATAGGCTTGTTTTAACTTTTTTTGTTATGTAATCTTTAATAAGAAAAAAAAAGTTGACAAGTCTTTTGTATAACCTTGTGCATTGCAGTCAATTCTCATCAAGGAAATCTTTTCATTCCTCCTTGAGATAGATTTATAAGCATTAAAAATCCTTAAATCTTACCAAATTTCAATAAAGTTTTATATAAAGTTAAGCAATGATAAGCCGGGTCAGTACTTGAATGGGTTAAGAACTTAAGTTGGTTACAGTACTTGCTATTACTGGGGCCTGTGTATACTAGATTAACTCTTAATGTCCTATACCGCCTCATTCCACCCGGTCAGAAGTCACGTTCATTTTCTTAATCTGCCCTAAACAATAGCCTTTGTTTAAATGTAATATTAAACATATTTAGGAGTCTTTAATTTAAGGGAAATAACAGGTAACTTTAAATGAAAAGGCCATTTTTAGCCATTTATTGATAAATCCTTATAGGAATGGGGATGTGGACTTTGTTTAAATGTAATATTAAACATATTTAGAAGTCTTTGATTTAAGGGAAATATCTCAGGTTAACTTTAAATGAACAGGTCATTTTTAGCCATTTTTAAAAATAAATCCTTATAGGAATGGGGCTCTGGAATTCTCAACAGGATGTTAAGAATTAAACAAAGCTTAGTAAATAGAACTAGACCTTTTTATTTTTTTACCAGTCTAAGAGGAGTAGGAGGAGGAGGTGTGTCTGTGTGTCCATTATAAAAAAAACAACATCTTATCAAAATATTGGGTGTACATTAGGATAGGTCAATTTTTCACTTAAAAAAAAAATTATCAAATTGTCTATCTATGCAAAAGTTGTGTGTTAGCATATTGAATACTGATACCAAAAATTAGATCTTTTACTTGCACCATTGTTTGAGGAAATAGCATCAAAGATCATCTACTAAAAATCCTCGTTTTCGCAAATTTTAGCCTTTAGAAAACAAGGTTTTTTAGTGCATTTTAGTAGATGATCTTTGATGCTATTTCCCCAAACAATGGTGCAAGTAAAAGATCTAATTTTTGGTATCAGTATTCAATATGCTAACACACAACTTTTGCATAGATAGACAATTTGATAATTTTAAAAAGTGAAAAATTGACCTACCCTAATGGTACATGTCCATGACTTGTTATTGTAACAACTTATTTCTAAACTGACCTTTTTTTTTTTTATCTTTGTAAATAATGGATTGTGTTGAAAGCTTTTTTTTTCTTTTTTAATATTTTGCCCCAACCCTATTGCCCTGCCCCAACCCCTTTTTATCATATGGGTACTAGAAGACAGTGACTGAGGGTCTTCATGTCCTGGGAATGACGTTAAACTCTATCTGATGGTGAGGTTCCAGTTTTGGAGGTTTGGGGAATGTGGAGCACCTGTTCATCACCATTGCTCCCTGGTCCACTCTGACTCTGAGTGGTAGTACCTGTTAGGGTCCTATCTATAGGTTAAATAGAAAAATGTGTTTATAAAAAAAAAAATTTGAGTATCCATTAAGAAGGAATTTATTTCAAAACTTTATTGGCATTAAATGACCCACCAAGGTTGATATGCCGGATAACATAACAAACCAAACCTTTTTTAATACTTGAGTTGTTTAGTTATACTAATAAATCAGTTTTCAGCTTTTAAAACTGGTTAATAGTCTTGGTTAGAATTTAGTTCAAAACTTCAATGAGGTAAGGAACTGTTAAAAAACTTCTTTTTTTTTTTTAAATTTTATTTTTAATTTTTTTGTATTAGATGAAGTACCAGTAAAATTTGCTTTTTTTAATGAGGAGAATTTGGTAGACAAAGACTTAAGAGATTTTGCATACGGTTATGATATAAAGTCTCATACAAATGATTTTTAAACAGATCTATTTGACCAATAGATAGAACCCAAACAAGTACTATCAATTCGGAACAGAGTATACCTGGAAGTAATGGTAATGAAAGCGTACCCACTACACTCGGTTTAGAAAACGCTGACTGTGTCCCCTGCAGAGGGGGAAGACCCCCCCTTCAAAAAGGTGTATCCTCTGTATGATACTAAACTGCATCTTATGGTGAGAGCCCAGGTTTGGAAGTCTGGGGAATATGGAGTACTTTTTTTATTGTCATTACTCTCAGGTCCACTCTGTCCCAGAGTGGTAGTAACTGTTAGGATCACATCTATAGATTAAATATATCTGTTTAAAAAGTATTCGTATTCAACTGGAATACTTGATACCATATAGCTGAAACTTATTTATATCAAGAATTGTTACTTGAAGCTATAATTGTTTACTAAGGATTATATTTTTTACTTGAAACCATATAACTGTGCAAACAAATGACTATTATTAAAAAGACATAATTGCTTGAAACTATATAATTATAGAATACATACATACAACACACAAATAAATAATATAAGACAATCGGTGGAGGACAGACAGTCGCGAATTAGCATGGCAAACTGTTAATGAAGTTAGCAGTAGGAAAAGTACCTCTAAATCGAAGTTAAAACTATTGTTGGTATCAGCTGGATAGCAAGGGAGTCTATCCTCTTTTCACTAGTGCTAGATCAGGGAGATTGTTATTCTAAGGTGAAGTGCCACACTTATCATCAGCTCCCCACTTTACTGCACAAATCAGATTACTCAAACTGTGCTACTCTGAAGGGGTGCCTTAAGGTTATATGGTCTGAAAAAATCATCTACAAGAAAGGCAGCTGACTTAGTTCTGAATTGGAGGATTACTACAGATTTGGATCAACAACAGGATTCTTCTTTTTACAGGGTGTCCACAAAGTCTGGGTCCATGGAGATTTCACTATTGTATTTATTTATGTTATTTTTCCGAGAAGGCAGGTATGGTAATTTAGCAGTAAATAAAATCATAACATAAACAATTAAATATAAGGACATGTGTCCATAAAAGTTTCTCCACATCGTTCAGGTAAGCCATAAAAAATGTACGGCCACCTTGAATGTTTCAATTCAAGGTGGTTGCTTCCAGATAATATTTTCAAGTGGCTAGTTTAAGAGAAAATGGGTCTTGAATAAGTTAATGGTCTAGAAAAAAGTAATGTCCATAATTTTAGGAAAAATTGGAGCCATAAGGTCTGGTTGAAAAAATTATAGCCAATTTCTGGGTGGTCAGCCAGCAAAGGTCCAGGAAAGCCATAAAAAATGTACGACCACCTTGAATATTTCAATTAAAGGTGGTCACTTAAGGATAATATCTTTAAGTGGCTAGTTTAAGAGAAAATGGGTCTTGAATAAGTTAATGGTCTAAAAATTGGCATCCAGCAGATTAGAAAGAAAAATAAGTATCATATTAACCCCCTACTTCACCTCAACCTCACACACGATAGAATTTCCACCTTCTCTAAAAAGACCCTAAACTGAGGGGTGGCTTTTCTTGAGCTAAAATGGGAGGAGGCAAGTAGACTTTAACTAAGTTAAAACTTAAATGTTGAAGTACCTCCTCCCCTTTTTTTCCTCTCTTGGACAACTGTTCAGAGTAACCCACATGCCATATGGGCGTGTAATACCTAAAACCACGGACAAACCCAATATGGGCCAATGGTGAATCTCACAAGATGCTGGGCGGATGAGCCCAAAAGTGGGCCAATGGACAGGATCAAACAGTTCAGTCAGGAAACTACTGCTCCTCATCTCTAAGTCTGGCGTCTATTGATGAGTTAACAGCCACCGAAAGGTATCACTGACATTGAGCCAACCGAACCTATGATAGCACACTTCTCACATAAATCCCCAAATAAGTTAGAAGGGGCTACTTAGCCTTGGTCGGCAGCTCATCTAAGACAAGGAAAAGTCTGATACAAAACCTCTGCTGCCTAGCGACTTTACCTCATCCCAAAGAAAGGCTAAGGGAGTAAACCCCAAAACCAAATCAGGAGCTGGAGTCCCCAAGGTGGTGTGATGCTGAAATCCAGTGCTACCCAGCAACACCTGTGACACTACCGTTGCCAAACTGCATTGGTCCCTTACCTTTCCTTTGGATCACAGCAGCAGTGTGGAGAGGGGGGGGGTTGTTGCATGGGCAACAGCTCTTCCCCCATAAGAACCCGCCCAGGCGATGTAGTTAAAAAAATAAATTTGGACACTACTTTGTCTCTCGCAATAGACTCGATGACATTTTCCATCAACCTTTTATTGACTCGTAATGAAAATATTTCTCATATCAACCACACATAATAGGCTGATATGTTCGGAAAGATCTTTACATGGATTGGGCCTATCATTATTGTCAACATTTTCTTCTTTCTTTCTCCCTCTCCACCTCTCTCTTCTTTTACACTTCCATTTTCACTAATACACTATTAATGTTCCGGACACTAATACATTATTCTATGTCTAGTACATATGTATGTGTACAGTGCTCAGGTGCACCACAACTCATCAAAGTCTCATGTCTAGTACATAGAATAATGTATTAGTGTCAGGAACATGAATAGCATACAGTAATAATATACATGTATGTGTCCGCGTGCGTGCATATGTGTGTGGAAGAGGGTATCAGGTATAGTGTTGGCGGATTACAGGAAGTATGGAGGCTTTGAAAGATGCAGTGTTTTTGGCAGTGTACACCAGATGCAGGCAGTTTATTCCATGCCTTGACAACTCTGAGCGTGAAAAAACTTTTCTGAAAGTCATGTGAGCTATGCTGTTTTCTGTGTGTATTTGTGTGTCTCTCAGATTGAACATAGCCTTTTTGGTAATCTGAACATTAGCTACATAAATGAAAGTAACCTCCTCTTGTTTATTTCACTTTGAGGAAGCCATGTTTTGATCGGCCATTTTTATTTCACCGTAAATCTACAATGAAAATACAAATTTGTTCAAATCAATACAACTGAATATTTTAACACAAAAATATCATAAAATGTGTTCTTAATTGTGCTTGTGCATTATTTTAAATGAACTTAATTGTTATTAAGAACACATTTTATGATATTTGTGTTAAAACATGCAGTTGTATTGATTACGGTGAAATGAAAATGGCCGAGCAAAACAAACGGCTTCCTCAAAGTGAAAGAAACAAGGGGAGGTTACTCTCATTTATGTAGCTAATGTTCAGATTACCGTCTTTTCCTTGGCAGCTGAAATTCCAGACAATTGCTCAAATGTCTTGACATTATCATCTGGTCAAAAAATTAAAATCTGATTTTACTTCTGGCCTTGTGAATATTCATGAGAATGTTCTTATGAATATTCATGACTGAATGTAATGATGAACCTGCATGGTTAAATCGAACTTAACGAATCTAAATTCCACCATTGTATGTCACCCCGCCGAAAGAATAAAAATATAAAAGAATAAAAATACTAAAAATCAGGGAATTAACCGAATTTAATGAAATTTTCAGTGTTGATACATTAATGAATAAAAGATATAATTCACTAGTTATTTCATTTCAAACTTTTACATTTTTTCAGGTCAGTTAACTTTGAACCACATACCTTTGAGGCATAACACAGATTCTCAAAGATACATGACTGTAATGACATATTGTGTAAAAAAAAACTTCCCAAATTTTTATTTAAAACTTTTTAAAAATAAAGTAAACAACCATCAACAAATAAACAACAAATAAATAATTTGATTAGTATTTCATTTTTTTTAAAAAATTGCCCCCTTTTTACAGTGTATATATTTGTATGCGTGTATACACATACATATGTATGAGTAAGGTTCTCTAACAAACGAAATGTAATGATGAAAGTGGGGGGCACAGTCAAGTCTGACGTATATATTCTCCCAACTGGAGTTCATTCAATTGATCACAGTAATTCCTTTTGCCGTCAGCACAGTCTCTACCAACTAAGCACGTTACTCTCACTTCTTGACACCCCAAACACAGTAGTTGTCGAATTTCACTTCTGGTCCAGACATTTGATTTTTTTTTTTTTTTGACTGACAGTATCAGCCACTGTCGGTTTTTTCGCTCGGCTACCGTTTATGCAAATTCCGACTCGTCTCATCCGGGTCCTGCCCACAGCATTTCAGCGATGAGGAGGTAGCGAGTTCAAATATCCGTGGCCACTCACCACACTCTTCCCCCTTGAACAGGTCAAACATATCCGGACGTGCTTTGTTTGTGGGGGCTGGGAATCCACTCGTCCACAGTTCTGCCCTTCAATTTCATTACAGGTTCGGAATGAAATGTGAGGGTACGAGAAAAATATGACAGTATGGAAAAATCAAACTGACATGTTTCCCCATAAGGATAGCATCACCAGAACTAAGTCAACACTCCACAAAACTAAAACAAAAAAAAAACAAACAAACAAAGTAAGCAGTACATATAACATGTGACCAAAGAAGTATCTACTTTTACAATGTCATGTAGGCAGGATATTTAGTCTCTCTCCCTCATTCATTCACATTCTATAGCTTTTCTTTATATTCTAAGATTTGTTTTTTTTTGCATGGAGACTTTCAAAATAGCTACCAGCTTACTTCAAAGTGAAAGTAAGCTGGCTAAATTCCTAGCATAAAATTATCTGAAATGAACTTAATTGTTATTAAGAACACATTTTATGATATTTTTGTGTTAAAGCATGCAGTTGTATTGTTTTCGAAAAGTTTCTAAGATTTGTTTATTTCGCACGGTGAACTTTCAAAATTACCGGCTTAGTTCAAAGTGAAAGTCAAGTGAGGTTACTCTAATTGCCTTATTTGCTAGGAATTTTAATAACTAAAGATGAAAATTATCTTTGTTTTTTTTTTTTTATTTATGGCCACGAGACAAAAGTTTCTGGACTTTTCTAAGCTTTCTTACCATTGTCTACTAAATAAAGAAAGAGATCAGTTGTTCATTCATTGGCAATTCAGTCTCGAAAGACTATGATAAAAGTTTTTATGTGTGCCCTGAAGGTTGCAGCACCTCCTGTGACTATGAAGTCCTATGTTTGAGAAACATTCTCGACCACAGATTTTGCATTTGTAGGTTGTCCCTGTAGATTATGATGTTCCGATGCTTTGTTGCCGTTGCTTTCTTATGGACCTCTTAGCTTCATGATGTTGTATCAGGGTGAATTCTGACGTGTACATTCCTCTATGGAGATTCTGCCGCCACTGAGGGCGGTCTTGAGCCAAATTTTCCCAGCTGGATGGGACAATGCCAAAGCACCTGAGATCATTTTTACAGACATCCTTTAATCGCAGTAGGGGGCGACCAATCTGTCTTTTACCAGATGTTAGCTCTCCATACAAGATGTCTTACATCTTGCCCAGGCTCTCTTTCTTTTTTTAGATCAGTTGTTATGTCCTTGGACTTTTCTAAGCTTTCTGACCAAAATAAAATTAATATTAAATAAAGAAAGAGATCTCTTTAGTTGTTAAAATTCCTAGCAAATAAGGCAATTAGAGTAACCTCCCTTGACTTTCACTTTATGTCCTTGATAAATCTAAAATCAATTAGAACTAATCAGCTGTTTTTTCAAGGCATTTTTTTCAATATTGCTTTTCGAAGAACCCCCCCCCAAAAAAAAAAACAAAAAAATTTCCAACGCTGCCACTTGAACAGTAAAAATGCCAATTTGATCCTCATACAGGCTTTTTTTTTTTTTCCACATACATATTCGTGTATTTGGGAGAATATGTGCTTAAATGAAGTCAAACCTAATTTTTGAAAGTTAATTCATTAATAATTAATTAGGCGGGATTTAATTATTAATGAATTAACTTTCAAAAATTAGGTTCGACTTCATTTAAGCACATATTCTCCCAAATATTGTCGGCTGAAAATAGCCATATCACAAACATCGTCTGTTTGTTTACTTCTCATATATTCGTGTATGTATTTTAATTCACTTAACATGTGCTACTGGTACTATGTACCCCAATAGCACCTGTGACGTTATCGGGAGATGAACTAAACCTCAAATCCAGTTTGAAGGCCAGGAAAATCCACATTGTCTGTGTGTATGTATCTATTTTAGGAAAATTAAAATCAGAATTTACATAATATATGGTGTGGTTAATTTGCATACTGGTTTTAACAAAACAGGATTTAAATAATTACATGGTGTTATTGATCTCTAATATTGTTTTATTCTCCAAGGTATTTAAAATCAATCCTATGAATGATTTTATATAGAAACCAATTAAAATATAATTTAAAAAGTGTAATCTTTTTATATACGTTCTTATTTAATTTTGTTGTCTTTCTAATTTGATATATTTCATTAAAACTTAAATACTCATGCCCAGAGCACTTTTAAAAAAAAAATTTTTTTTAAATTTAACTCTTAACATCCTATACCACCTCATTCTGCCCAGCAGGAAGTCACATTCATTTTCCTAATCTACCCCAAATGATAACCTTTGTTTAAATGTAATATTAAACATATTTAGAAGTCTTTAATTTAAAATTGAAAAGGCCATTTTTAGCCATTTTTTTAAATTATAAATCCTTATAGGAATGAGGCTCTAGACTTAGAAAATTCTCAACAGGATGTTAAGAGTTAAATTCATTTTTTTTAACCAAGAGATGGGACCCTAACAGTTACGGCCATTATATATATATATATATATCTTAACATCCTGTTGAGAATTTTCTAAGTCCAGATCCCCATTCCTATAAGGATTTATCAAAAATGGCCTTTTCATTTAAAGTTACCTGTTATTTCCCTTAAATCAATGACTTCTAAATATGTTTAATATTACATTTAAACAAAGAGAAATAAAGAAAGTATAGATTGGATAAAATAGGATATTTTAATTAATTTTATCCATTCTATACTTTCTTTCCTTTCTCTTTTCAACATACCATAGGATTCACTTCCATTTTACATACATACACACACATACATATACATATATATATATATATATATATTAGTTTATGTTTTTTTCCTTTTTAAGTCTCCATTATTGATTTTAAAAAAATATAAACAATGTCACTTGACATCTTTTTGTGTGAAATATCAAGATGACAAAAACACCAATAATAATTAACATTTGGCCTGCAAAATAAATTGGGTAAAAATAACAATTGGGAGTCAACAAATAACAAAGTAAATCATTTTAATATATATTGGTAAAAGTATATCTTTATTCAATAAAAAAAAGAAAAAAAAAAAAAAGATCCTATACAATATATCTTTAAACATTTTTTCTTTCTTTTTTCATATGGGTCAATTATAAATTTACATTTCATTACAAAATTCTTATTATTTACAAACTGATCTCCTTCCTTTGATCACTTTATTTTTATTTTTATATTTTTTTTTTTTTTAATTTTTATATTTTTCTTTTCAAACAATTTGATGCAGTTTTTCTAATTTTAGTTTCCCTTCACAGAATTTGGTGTTGGTTCAAACATTTTTTTTTATAAAAAAAAAAAAAAAAAAAAAAAAAAAAATTTCATATCAATAATACATTTTTACATAACATTTTTATTGATTGATTGATTGTTTTTATTCTCAATTGGATACATAAAAATGAACATGCAAATCATACTTGTATAAAAAAAAAAAAAAAAAAATAATGGTTGTTATTTGAGAAGAGTGTGAGAGAGAAATTCATTGCATATAATAAAACAGATATAAAAGAAATTGAATGCTATTTCAACTGGTATTGTTTTTATCAATTAAAAAAAAAAAAATTAATAAAGTGTAATAGCCAGCATATCTATATCACATTGACAGTACATCTTTTTATTTTTATAAAATTTTTTTGTCATAAATCAATTTAACTGTTTTAACAAATTATTTACAGAGAAATGATAACTTCATTTTAAAACTTATATTATCTGTGCAAGTTCTTAAGTTATATTTGGTGATATCCCAAAATTGCCAGACATTTCTGTTAAATATCTTATCCAATCAGGTAAGAGAAAAAGCAATTGTAGTTCTTAGTCTGTTAGATATCTTATCCAATCAGGTAAGAGAAAAAGCAATTGTAGTTCTTAGTCTGTTAGATATCTTATCCAATCAGGTAAGAGAAAAAGCAATTGTAGTTCTTAGTCTGACCATATTAAAAAAAAAGGCTGTGGCAGCCATATTTGTATTTCTTTTTATTCATATCACAAGAAGAAATTGACTGTAGGAAGTTTTAGGTTCTTCTGAATTTGGTAGATATTTAGGATTTAAGTTTAAGAAGCAAAAAGTAAACACTCTTTCCAAACAATTTTTTTTATTTAGAAATTAAAAAAAAAAATTATTCTCTTCATCTACTGGGAAACATCAGTAGCTAATTTAAGATGTTATTACAATATTTCATTATTATTATTATAAAAAAACAAAAAGAAAGAAAAGTCTGATCTTTACAATACAATGTCCTTATACCAGAATTCATCAAGTAAATAGCTTAAATAGATACTTACATCTGAATAATGAAAATCACAGAAGTGTAGACAGGCAGAAAATAAAAACAGGGTGGTCCGAAAGTCTTGTCACCACTACACATTTTATTTTAAAAACTTTCATTATTTTTTGTTTTAGTAATATGTTATGTAATTATTTTACTAAAATAAAAAAAATAAAAAAAAAAAGGCATTTTCTAGAATTTTGGGTTGTATTATGCAATTATTTTGCTTAGAAAAAATTCTTTTTTAATGGAGTGGTGACTAAGTTTTTGGTTCACTCTTTACAAGAATCAATAAAAAAAAAAAAAAAAATGAAAAAAAAAAAAAAAAAAAAAGGCTAAAATTTGTCAAGCAGTTTACATAGAGATGAAATAGAGTAAACGTATAGTTTATTAAGTAGATATTAGCAAGAATATAATTTTTTGAGGAAGGGGACTTTGAATAATATAAGACAATCCACGTGAAATTTGAAAATGGATTCCTTTATATTCAATTAATGTCTTAATAATGTCACATTTGCAAGTTAATTTGTTACCCAAACACAGGAAGACAAATTAGAAATATCTGGAGAATCTGTTGTATATACAAATAATTCACTGTTTAGAAATATTCTTCTCTGCGCTCGGATTGTGTGAGTGTATGTATGTGTGGTGTGGGTGGGGGTGTTTAAAGGATTTTCTGGTTCAGTTCAACAAAAATACCTTTAATTTGCCACAGAGTGATAACTACTGTACTAATTGTACAAACAGATGAGTTTGATGTACTCATTTTTAACAACAGCCGAAGATCCATCCATCTATCAAAAAAGGTCAAAGGTGAATATGGGAAGAACATGAGAGAATCATAGATCAAAGGTTTGGGAAGAATATAAGCGAAAGCGAAAAAGCGAAAGTGCAAAAAGCGAAAAAAAAAAAAAAAAAAAAAATTTTTAAATAGTGAAAAAAGAAAAGTGAAATAAGAAAAAAAGAAAAACAAGTTTGTTTTTCATTATTTTAAGCACAAAATGGGAAGAACATGGGAGAATCAT
This sequence comes from Doryteuthis pealeii, assembly GCA_023376005.1. Lineage (NCBI taxonomy): Eukaryota > Metazoa > Mollusca > Cephalopoda > Myopsida > Loliginidae > Doryteuthis > Doryteuthis pealeii. The sequence continues at coordinate 27,364,190 of CM042179.1, read as the reverse complement.
AGATCAAAGGTTTGGGAAGAATATAAGCGAAAGCGAAAAAAAAAAAAAAAATTTTTTTTGAATAGCGAAAAAAGAAAAGCGAAATAAGAAAAAAAAAAAAAAAAAAGTTTGTTTTTCATTATTTTAAGCAAAAAATTTTAAAATCTTTTTGAGGAAAAATTTTCTGGCTGTCGTGTCTGCAATGTTTATTTCTTGAAAAAAATCGGGAGAATTTGCAAACATTTTATTATTATTAACAGAAACTAGAAAAATTCAGTAAACAGTTAATCAAATAGAGAATTAGAATAATTATCACCGATGGATTTCTAGCATCTTATAAATAATATTAATGTTTATTCAACTGTTTGTAATTTTACTTATATTACACTCATAGTGACAAAAAAAAGTATCTAACGGCAAAATTTGGAATTTTAGCAAAAGTGTTCATTAATTTGTATTATCAAAACCAGACAGAAAAAAAACAAAAAAAACAAAAAAAAAAAACATTTATAATTATTTAGTATACTTTTCAGACAATATTATTTTGGTTAATACAGCAGAGGAAGTCTTAGTCACCATAACCAAACATAACTCCTAATTAATCAACAATTATATGAAGTAACCTGCTGGAAAGGAAATTAAAATAATTATACTATTATGTATAATACATAATATTTTTTTTTTTTTTATTTCATTAAAAAAATTATATTATTCTGTATTATATGTAATATTTTAATTATATTTCCTGCTGCTTATTTGTACCTGCTGTTTTCTTAAATGGTTACATGCCTATATATTGAACAGGTTCACTGCTACTAAAAGTCGGTGATCGAGCAGGAACCCGGGCTTTCAGCATGACTAAACTGTAATGATTTATTAGCCATTATGATTAGTAACAATAAAAACAAAAAATTCTTCCAAAAAGAGTTTGGAAATCAGAAAAAAACGTGACACAAGGAAATTGGAAGGGTCAGTTGCATTTGGTTAATTAGAAGAATATAATAAATTGGACTTTTTTTTTTTTTTTTTTTTTTAAATAGATTTTGTCGACTGGGTTTGTTTGTGGCAATGAATATCAACATTTAATTTGCATAACTAAAATAAGAAAAAACTTTAGTTTGTTTTGTATTACAAGTTCATTCAAAACTTGACAGCACAAGGCAAAAAAAAAAAAAAAGTTTTAAATTTATGGAGAAATTCAAAACAATTCTTACATGGGTAAGAAAAAAGGAGTCTTGTAAATTTCTGTTTTAAATTTATTTTCAAGCAAAATTTATACCTCACCCCCCCCCCCTCCGAAAAAAAAAAAGGAGTAACAGATTGGGTAAAAATCCAACACAATGTGATTAGAAATTAAGGAATAACGGATAAAACGCAAACAACTTCATTCAATCAATATTTTGCCTTTGTATGTTGATGAGGCTTCGTCTCAAAATTCTGATGAAGCCTCGTTAACATACCGAGGCGAAATATCAATTGAATGAAGTTGTTTGTGTTTTATCCGTTATTCCTCAATTTTTAATCACACAAATACAATTTAAATACAGATTAAAAGTAACATTTTGGTTTCACTTTTTTAATTTTTTTTTTTTAATTTTACTATTCAGGTCATAATAAAAAGGTGTTTATGAAAATGTCTTTGTTAAATGTGTAAGTTAATGGTTTATTTATAATCCAGGTTTACAATACTTTTATTTTTTACAGATTAAAAATAAAGAAAAAAAGAAAAGAAAAAAAAACAGGAATGAGCAATAACTGCACTAAGTGAGACTAGAATTAAAAATTGCTATAAAAATTATAACAACAAAATATATTTTATTGCAACTAATTCAACTGCTTCACATTCAACAATAACTATTATTAATATTCTTCTTGCAAAAATACATTTCTTTTCTAATCTAAATACTAGGCATCATAAAATAACAGTTTTATGAAATAAATACTTGTTAGTTTATTACTGTTATCAGGTTATTTATTGTTAATAAAAATGATTATATGCAAAATGAGGTTGACTTTGGAATCTTTTTTTTTTTTTTTAATGAAAAGAAATGAGAGCAGCTGCTGAGAGTGAAAAAAAGAAAAAAAAAAAAAAAAAAAAAAAGGCCTTTTAAAGCTATAACAATAGAAATTAATAAATTTTTTCCTTGGCTAAAAAAAGTGTGTGTGTGTGTGTGCGAGAGATAATGAAATTATTAAAAAAGGAAAATAAAGTTCCATTGCATATTTGTTTAGTGTGGGTGGGGGGAGCTCTTACTTTGTTTATGGTTGGGTAAGGGGAACTGTTACTTAATGTGTTTAGGGTGGGGTGGGGTGGGGTCTATTACTTTACAAATCCATGAGAAACTGTTGCTTTGCTGTGTTTTGTTTTAAAGATTGAATTTTTTTTTTTTAAATTAATATATACCGGTGTAAACTTAACTGGTGCAGGATGGCCAACTAGCACCCCCACAGGCTGCAGAAACAACGCCATAAAGGATCAACTGAAAAATAAAACATTTATTTATTTCAAAGTAAAATTACAATTTCCACGTGTACAAAAATGACCAAATTATGAAATTTAGGGCTGATTTCTGATTTAGGTCGGAAAATTAAAACGGAAAGTTTTTTGCTGGTACCCAATGACAGTTTAACTACAGTCTATGAATTAACATTTTGCGAATTGGGTTACAGTTTTAGGGGATTAAGGTTGTTTTTACTTACATATTGCTTAAAAAACAAAAAACACAAATTACTATAGATTTAATGTTGAAAAATATTTTTTAAACTAAGTTTAATTGAAATTATACATTGCAATACTAACACAAACAACTGTTTCAATAATAGATTCAATAATTAATTTCAATGGTTGATTAAATGTATAGTAATTTAGGTTTTTTGTTGTTTATTTTTTTAAGCAATACATAATTAAAAACAACTTTAATCCCCTAAAACCGTAACCCAAGTCGCAAAATGTTAATTCATAGACTGTAGTTAAACTATCATTGGGTACCACCAAAAAACTTTCCGTTTTAATTTTCCGACCTAAATCAGAAGTCAGCCAAATTTAGTATCAATGAAAAACTATTGCAAGTTTATAATAAAATTCAAATATCACTTCATGTCTTACACAAATTTTAAAAAAATGGGGAGCTGATGTTAGGTGTGGTACTCCCCCCACAGATGTAAAAACAATCTACCTGGTCTAGCACTAGTGAAATATTTATGATATCATTGTTATATAAAATTATACATAGGATTTCTCTTAATGCATTCTGAAAATATAAGTAAAAAGTAAAATCGTCGGGGTGGCCTAAAGTCGGTATCAGCCAATCAGCGAGGGAGTCTATCCCCTTTTCACTAGCACTAGACCAAGGAGATTGTTTTTGCATCTGAGGTGGAGCGCCACACCTACCATCAGCTCCTTACTTTACCGCACAGATCCCTGTGCTACTCATACGTTGAGTTGACGAGGACCGGAATCGAACTAGGAACCTTGTGGTTTCTAGCCAAATGCTCTACCGACAGAGTAATCAATTAAAATAAATGTAATCTTTTTATATACGTTCTTATTTACTTTTTCTTTAGTCTTTCTGATTTAATATATTTTATTACATTAAAACTTCAACACTTGCATCCAGAGGGTTTATATTTTTGCTACTATATACAAAGAATTTGATTATCTATTAATAATTTTGATTTGTATTTTCTTCATTTATAACAATCAAAGTAGTCCAGGTTAAAAATGTGAAAAGGGTACCCCTCCACCCCCCCAAATTTTTTTAAGACCTTATTTTTTTGATGCAGGTATCATTGGGGAACAAGAAAAGTTTTGTTAATTTGGTCAGGCTTTGACTCGTTTACCAAAACTTTTCTCATTCCCCAATGATACCTGCATTGGAAAAATATGTCTAAAAAAAAGTTAATCATTGGGTTACCTTTACATGGGTTTTCTAAAGTGGACTATTATGCAAATTTTAAACATTTTACATAAATTTTAAACAGAACATTTAAAAAGGTTAAAAAAAAAAAAAAAAAATAAAATAAAATAAATAAATAAAAATTGTTAAGTGTTAAATAATTCTCTAGGACTTACCACCACGACTACTACGATGATGGCACAAATTTTCATATTTTTCCACCAGAGTGACCGTGCAAGATTTACACTGGACTTCTTAAATGAGACAGCCTGAAATAAATTAAAAAAAAAAAAGAAAATAAATAAAATTAAACTGGATACAAATAATTTTCAAACAGATCCATAAATGTGACCCTAACGGGATCAGGGTGGACCTGGAAGTAATGGCAATGAAGGGGTACTCCACACTCCCCCCAGAACATGGAGCCCCACCATCAGGTACAGTTTAGTGTCATACTATTCCTATCTAATACTAATTATTTGCTAAGCATCTAATGAAATAGAAGTTTGAGAATCATGATAAAGATGATGATGATGATGATTTACTGTATTCTGTTGCTGTAGTTGCAATGGCCACTAAACTAACCAGTTAATTAAATCTAATTTCTATATAGTTATTTTTTGTCAAAAAAGGAGCGAAAAAAAGAGAGGCAAGTAGCCGCCACAGAAAAGAGAGCCAAAAGGAACGGGAGACAACAGCAACTCCAGCAAGCATCACTGTTTGTTTGCAGTCATTGCACCAGAGATTGCCATTCAAAAATTGGTCTGTTCACCCACTCATGCAGTTGCAGATAAAAAAGAAAGAAAAAAACGTGGATACTATGCCATCACATGTGAGGTTTGTGTAGAAGACCGAGCGACCTGGCGCCTCCTCATCAAGCAAGGAACGAAAAGGAGCGAAAAAGAGAGGAAAGAAGCCGCCACGGAAAAGAGAGCCAAAAGGAACGGGAGACAACAGCAACTCCAGCAAGCGTCACTGTTTGTTTGCAGTCACTGCACCAGAGACTGCCATTCAAAAATTGGTCTGTTCAGCCACTCACACAGTTGCAGATTTTAAAAAGAAAATGGACACTAGAGTAGTTTGTGCTGACCATTAATTTCTACAGTCTATCAATCCCTAACCGGAAAATGGTAAGGGGAATCCACATACAAACCTTTTAGTTTACGCCATTGGTCAATGCAGGCAACACGTTTCATGGTGTTTATTAAATAAACTTAATGACAACAGTACAGAAGTGTCCCTTACGAAAACTAGTAGGCAGTAAAAGTTGTAGTTTGGAACATCCTACAGTAAGTATTCAGTCCTTCCTGATTTAAAACCACTGTCCTTTCTTTTGTGAGGCCTGTTTGCCATATCTTAGGGCTAATTGAAAATAATTATGCTCATGAATTAAATTTGAATGATATATATTAGAATTAAAAACTACATTAATTTTTATGCATTAAACATTAAAATTATACTTTATGAATGTTAAAATATATAAAATTACAACAAAATTATACAATACTAAGAAAAGTACCCAGTCCATGACCGGGCTAAAAAAAAAAAATAAAATAGGAACACCAAAGAGTGAGTGAGGAGAAAACAGGAGTAAAGGAGAAAATAAGAGGAAAATGATTTATAAAAAAAAAAAAAAATAAATAAATAGATAAATAACTAAAAAAAAACTCAGAATTTTTATAGTAGAATGTTTATTTTAGAAATTTTGTTTTTTGTTTACATGTAAGATATATTATTTTAAAAAATGCATTCCTAAACTTTAAAGATTTAACGATAAACAAATCTAAGAATTAATGTATTATAAGATATCAGGGTGGCCTAAAGTTGGTATTAGCCAATCAGCAAGGGAGTCTATCCCCTTTACACTAGTGTTAGACCAAGGAGATTGTTTTTGTGTCCGAGGTGGGGCGCCACACCTACCATCAGCTCCTTACTTTACCACACAGATACTTGTGCTACTAAGTTCTAATTATTTCAGTTTTTTTGGTGAGGGCCAGTATTGAACTAGGAACCTTGTGATTTCTAGCCGAACGCTCTACCGACTGAGCCAACACGACCCTTTTGTATTATATTTGTTTGTTTTAAGAATAGTCTCGTTTTGTGGTTTACATTTTTGAAACAATCTTATTTTTTTTAAGCGAGCTTCTTTGCCTGTTGATTTCAAATGGTAGAATGTATTTGTTTAATCCCTTATTGCCATATTAAAATGTAACAATAAAATGGTAAGAATTAAATACTTACACTTGCTCGTATTACAATTTCTTTTTTTCTTTTCTTTTTCCTTTTTTTTCTAAAACTCTTTTGTACATACAAAAAATTTAAATTCTGATTAAAAATGGATATATTTTATTCTAAAATGAAAGTATTAATGATAAAAACAAAGTTGAGTTATTATTAATTGTTAAATTAATTGTTTGTTTATTATTGTTATTTACTTTGCTGTAAAAAATAATTCAATTGATAAAACCACATACAAATTACATATTTAGAAAGATTATTTTCTTTTCTTTCTTACCAAATAAATATTTCTAAGATTAAACCTGTGATATACAAGAAATTCCGAGCTGAAACTATTAGGGCACAAATTTGTCAACTTCAAATTACCAGCAGTGGCGCCATTTTAAATCTTTGCTGATATAGGCAGCAGCCAGTGAATTTTTTAAATATTAGCAGCAGCAGCAGCCATGCCATGATTATCACAAATCACATGATTTTTGTTTAATTGATTAAATATCCCTTAATCAGTAAAAATCAATAACCAAATTTGGTGTGTTTCTTAGTTATAAGATTGTCAAGATGTATGCAAGATTCCGAAATCTGAATAACATCTCGTTTCTGGGTTATAAGTTGACACATACATACCAAACTTTCTTTTATATATATATATATATAGATTCATGAAATTATGCCTTAAAATTGAAATTATCAATTATGATATTTACTATTAATATTTACATTATAATTGAAAATAAATTACAAATATTTATATTAAAAGATGTTAGATTATAAGATACGTAAAAAGGAGAAGAAAAAAAAAAAAGTTTTGAAGAGCTTAAAAAAAACAAAAAAAAAAAAAAACAAAACCTGTCTATGAAGTACACTAATTAGTCATACAGATGATTTAGTCAAACTATGAGCCAGTTTCTAGTTTGAAGTTTTAGTGACAAATTTTAGGTCAAGTTATAAAATAATGAAAAAAATATTTTCCTTATTCCACAAATTATTCACATTACAGGATGGTCTGAAAGTCTTGTTATACCCTACACATTTTTTTTTTTTAAAGAGGAAAAATATTTACATAATAAAGTAACTATAT
>CM042179.1:27321999-27351999 GCA_023376005.1 Doryteuthis pealeii | reverse complement strand
ACACAAAGTTGCAGAAATTTATGATAGATAAATAAATGATAGTAAAGGTCTGCATTAGGAGTCAAAATTGATATAGTTAAAAAAAAAACAAAAAAAAAACACTAAATATTTAACTTATCCTACGAAATGTGACATATCCAAAAAAACAAAAGCATTACAGTGATCATACGTAAACAAGCATAAACTTATACATATTTTAAATGTAAGTAGCAAGTGTATGAAGCCAACAAATAAAAAATGTAATTCAAATAATAATAAAATGTAGAAAAAAAAATGTGTCTTGTGCAATCTGTAACAAAGTCTGTAACTCGGCTTCTGGTCTTAAGAGACATATGGTGGTGCATAAGCATGAAATTTTATCATCTGATAAAACGAGAAGGACGTCCTTCCTATGTCATATTTGCATCAACCAGCATCCTCGCATATTTGGTCAATGTAGGTCCTTGCTGGGCGGCCCACACTAGCATGTCCGTGTGTTGGCTTCCACAGGAGAATGTCACTTATGAGCTCATGCTTGCTTCTCCGCAGTGGCCTGCATGCCTAGTCCGTCTCACTCAGATGGTTTGTGAGATGGGGGGCAGGTTGCCATACAGTGCTGTTTCCACGACTTGTTCAAGACTGCACGCAGCATTCTTCTGCAGCTCCCATCTAGCTTATTCTCTTAAGACCAGAAGCTGACTTACAGCGCAGAAACCTCCCAGGGGCAATGAGTGATTGGGAAGGTTGGCAAGAGATTGTCATGGATATCCGTGGTGCATGCGCAACATTATGATATATATATATATATATATATATAAATAAATAAATAAATAAAAGAAACATACCCAACTTAATAGTTTACAAACTATAAGTTATAATAGAATTTATTACAATTAATATGTAAAGCAAAAAAAAAAAAAATGAATACTTACATTTACACTAAGGTCTTGTGCTTTATCAACTAACAGTTCTAATCTTTCACCTCTGTCTGCAATTTGGTCTGAAAATAAAAAATATTCAATATTATTAGAAAAAAAATCTGTCAGATTTTGGTATCTATGTGGATTTGTAAATTGGAGAGTGGGTTGTTAGGGGATATAACTCTTTAGTAAAAGCGTAGTATCAGGTAACAAGAGAAAGTGCATGGGGAACAACTAGAAAGGAGGTACAAACAAGATGGCTGCATGACATGCACAGTAAATGTCTTTTCCGTATAAATCCTCCTGTACCATGATCAGTGAGAAATAAAAACAGATGAGTTTAAAAATACATTTAACTGTTTTCTATCATGTTTTGTTGTTTCTAATATTTTGGATTATAACCCGGGGGTGGGGATGGGTGGGGTTTGGGCGCAGTGAAAATGACAGACAAGAAACAAAAATTTCTAACGTTTTTTTTTTATCATTCTCGCAGACAGAAGATTGTTGGCATCCAACAATCTATATCAGAATAGTAAAGTCACGGTGGCCTAAAGTCGGTATCAGCCAATCAACGAGGGAGTCTATGCCCTTTTCACTAGCGCTAGACCAAGGAAATTGTTTTTGCATCTGAGGTGGAGTGCCACACCTACCATTAACTTTACCGCACAAATTCCTGTGCTACTCATATGCTGAGTTGGCGCGGGCCAGTATCGACCTTGTGGTTGTGGTTTCTAGCCGAACGCTCTACCGACTGAGCTAACTCGGCCCTAGTATAGTAAGGTCTTAAAAAATTTGACTTCAGGTTACCCTTACTGTGCTTTTAACCAGGACTACATTTACATTAACTAAGGAAGTTACAAATATATATATAAATTTAAAAATTTTTAAAACCTAAAAAAAAAAAAAAAAAAAAAAAAAAAAAAAAACTAAAAAAAAAATAAAAATAAAATACCCCTCCCCCAAAAAGTAAATAAATAAAAAAAGCACTAAAAACAAGAAGTAAAAAAAAAAGCAACAAAAAAACAAAAAAAACAACTTACCAATGTCTCTGACAAGAATTTCCATCAATTCATCTACTTGACCTTCAACTTTAGAAAGTTGGTCAGTATTTTTTACATCTGAATAATATCTCTACAAAACAAAATTTTAAAAAAATAAATAAATAAATAAAAAAGTAAAAAAAATAAATAATTAGAATTTAAGGATTTGTTTGTTAGAAATAACAATAAAATTTAAAATAAAATTTTTTTTTTTTAAATAATTTTTTTTTTTTTTTTTTAAATGCTGATTATTAACCTTTAGAAGCCACCCCTTAGTCTTTACCCACTCTGACCCCCAAAATAACTGAAAATGTCAAATATTGTATGTATCTACCCAACCCATCTGCATAAGCAGGATGCAACATAAGGTCAATTTTTACCAGAGTTTAAAAGGTTTTGAATTCAGATTTCCCTTCTTAAACCGGTAGCCAAGGTTAGAGCCCAGTCTGCCCCATTATTTACCTATAGCTGAGGCAGAATATTTGATCCACAGAGCCCATTTCCTTCGAGACAACCATAACATCACAACACATGTCAAATATTGTAAGGCTGTTATATTACACCCTATTGGCAATAACATGTAGAAATGGGGAATTCCCAACTAGAAATAAAGGCTGCAAAGTTATATGTACTTTTAGGTATTGACACAAATAATACCAGCCATTTGAAATCTAAGGAGAGAATCTTGGTTTATTCTTACACACAAAAAATGATTAATGACTGAACTATATTAGAGAATAGTTTATGAATTAAACTACCAAATACCACACACACACATTATATATACTAGCAAATATATGCACCCTCCATAGGGTGCAAGTATTTAAGTTTTAATATAATAAAATATCATATTAAATTAGAAAGGCTAATGAAAGTAAATAACAATGCAGATAAAAAGATTTGAAACAGAATGGGGTATAATTGAAAAATAGAACAACTGAAATTTACTCTTCCATCACTCTCGTCTTTCATCTTTATTTTTTCTAATTTAAGTATTTAGTTAAAAGAGGAAGTGAAGAATAAAACGTCAGTTATTTTTTCTTGTTAACGGATTTCATTTAAAACTCATTGAAGAAATGTTTGCTTATATTCATTAAAATAAAACCAAACAATTAGAAATCAATAATACTAAGCACATATTTATTAAAATCACATTTTTTAATATCAATATGCAAATTAGCCTTCCCGTTTACACTGTAAACCGCCATTTTGTTGTATATATAAATATAATTGCATGTTGTTAGTACGTAGATATGGTTAACAGTATTAATAATGTAAAACAATTTTATTAATAATTGAGGTTTAAATTAAAATAAAATCATTGAGAATGTGATATAAATAACTAAGGGAATTGTGACTTGAGTAGTAATATAGTTTCGGTTACAGACAGAAAAACACACAATCTCCATTATAATAAGATTTGATAAAAACGAAGGTCCACAAAATGGATTATGTCTTAAAAAAAAAAAAAAAAAAAAAAAAAATTACTTTTGCATTAGCGACACTGGTTTCAGATCTTCTGATATCTTCTTCAGGCGTAATTTAACCACACTCTCCCCTATCTATCTATATTTATTTATTGAATAATAATTATCTAATATTTATTAGGATTTTATTTATTAACAATGTCTCTATTGAGATAGATTTGCTTCAAAACAGCCCATATTATCAATGTGTTTAAAATCCTACAATGTGTTTTTTTTATATCATTAAATAATAAATGTTTACATTGTATCTGGTGGGAATAGTTTGCATACCAATTTTAACAAAACCGTGTTTAATAAATAATTATCTAGTGTTATCGATTTCTAATATAATTGTTTTAATTTCAAACGTATTTAATGTATAACATAATATGTATAATAATATGCATGTATAACATAATATGTATAACATATGTATGTATAACATATGTATGTATAATATATATATTATGTATGTATAATATATATAATATGTATAATTTTATATTGAAATCAATTAGAATAAAATAAAAAATAAGTGTAATCTTATTTGTGTTCTTATTTAATTTCATTAGTCTAATTTGATATTTATATGATATATTTATATATCAGATATGATGATAGTAAACAGTGTTCAATATCATGGAGAGATCATATCTAAGTTAAGGTAGTGTGGACGTGGAGTCAATGGTGCCAGGTTATTGACACTTTCCTATTTACCCTGAAGATCATATAGGCAAAGTGAGTAACCAGGTGTCATTGACATCATATCCAAACTACTTTTACTTGGGTATATAGCAAATGACTGAAGGAACTAAAGAAATGACAAAATGGCTTCAAATGAAGAAGGACCAAATGTTGCTGTAGGATGTTCCAAACTACTACAGCAGCAGAATGCAGAAAATCACCATTATATATATATATATATATATATATATATATATATATATATATATATATATACACACACACACTAATGTAAGCTGAATTTGGCTATTTGCCAGTCTAAATAAAATAAAAACGTGGTCTGATGAAACTGTGGGCCTCAGTTACCTACGAGTGGAAATGGTCCATAATCACGATACCCCAGGTATTCAAGGCCTTTTTATTCATATCTTATTATAATGGAGATTGTGGGTTTGTCTGTCTGTAATCGAAACTATATTACTATACAAGTCACAATTCCCTTTGTTATTTACATCACATTCTCCATGATTTTATTTTTATTCAAACCTCAATTATTAACAAAATTGTTTTACATCATTAAGACTGTTGACCATATCTTCAAGCTAATAACACGCAGTTGTACTTATATATACAATAAAATAGCGGTTTACAGTGTTAATGGGAAGGCTAATTTGCATATTGATATTAAAAATTTGATTTTAATAAATATGTGCTTAGTATTATTGATTTCTAATTGTTTGGTCTTATCCTTTTGAATATGAACAAAAATCTCGGGGACAAATCTTAAAAGAAATCCATTAACAAGAAGAAATAACTAATATTATTTTTACTTCCTATTTTAACTAAATAGTTAAATTAGGAAAATTTACCAATGAAAGAGGGGAGTAATGCAAAATGATGGAAGAGTTAGTTTCAAAGTTGTTCTATTTTTCAATCATACTCCCTCTGTTCCAAATCGTTTTATCTGCATTTTTATTCAGTTTTATTAGCCTTTCTAATTTAATATGATATTTTATTATATTAAAAGTTAAATACTTGCACCCGGAGGGTGCATATATTTGCTAGTATATATAATATAATATAATATATATATATATATATGTGTGTGAGAATGGGAAATGAATCCGACAATATGAGGAAAAAAATGAGTAAAGAAAAGAAATGTAGATGGATAAAAATGAATTTTATCGATATCACTTACACATGTGTTTCAGTCTGTTTATCAAAATGTATACGGATTTACGTTATTATTAAAATAATCAGATGGAGTTGAAATGATGATGATAATAATAATAGGAAAAATGCATAAAATGTTCCGTACACAGATTTGCCGACCTTCTGTGTACGGAACATTTTATGCATTTTTCCTATTATTATTATTATCATCATCATTTCAACTCCATCTGATTATTTTAATAATAATAACGTAAATCCGTATACATTTTGATAAACAGACCGAAACACATGTGTAAGTGATATCGATAAAATTCATTTTTATCCATCTACATTTCTTTACCCATTTTTTCTCATTATATATATATATATATATATATATAATATATATATTAATATATATTATATTAACCAGTTTTCCACAATGAAAGAAAACTGAAGATTTTTTTTAATCAATGAAAAGTTCAATCCATTATTGATTTTGTATTTGTTATAGTCCAGGTGTGGCCAACCTTTCAAATTTCTTGCATCAATTTTTCTATGCATGAGTTTAATTGATTAACCTAGTTTCCCTGTGATTGGTTTGGTCTGACACAAGGTCATTTTTTTTAAAAAAAAATCATACAAAGTACTATTCCTGGCACATGTGTCATGGTTGGCTGTTACATAATCAAAGTTGAAACAATATTTGGTAATTCAAGTTTTGATGAAAAAATAAATAAGTTTGTAATAAAAATTCACAAAACAGAGCGAGTCACATTTGAATTAGTGATAGTTATTTGTAATTACATACGATTCATTTAATAATGAGACACATCAACTAACAAAGTTAAAAAGGACCATACGACCTTAAGGTACCCCCTTTTGCGATTTTGATTCATGGGGACATTTTTTTTCTTCATTTACACTGTCAAAATCCGGTTAATTGTTTACAGACGATTTTTAGAGTTTTTTTTTTTAAATATAAAACTAACCCCTACCACCCCAAAAACAACTGGATTTTTATGGTGTAAATGAGAAAAGTGTCCCCACGAGTTGAGATCACAGAAGGGGTGCCTTAAGGTCATATGGTCCAATTAAAAAAAACAATAAAGACCGGACAGTACAGAATTTAACTCTTAACGTCCTATACAGCCTCATTCCACCCAGCTGGAAGTCACATTCATTTTTCTAATCTATTCCAAATGATAGTCATTGTTTAAATGTAATATTAAACATATTTAGAAGTTTTTGATTTAAGGGAAATAACAGGTAACTTTAAATGAAAAGGCCATTTTTAGCCATTTATTGATAAATCCTTATAGGAATGGGGATCTGGACTTAGAAAAGTATTAACAGAATGTTAAGAGTTAAAGCAACAAAACTAAAAAGAATAACAATAGTACTTTGACATACAAGATTAATTTGTTCCGCTTGTAACACAATTTCCTTATACAGTGATGCTGATAGCTTTTTAATATAGTGCGTCCTGGGACACATGTATTTGATTTGAATGAGTTCCTGGGAAATTTGATGGGTCCCAACTAAAGCCATCTAACCTTGTACCACATACAGTGTAATTCATTTCCAAGAAAATATTGAAATGAATTTACACTTAGCTGAAAATGATGGAAAGAAAAAAAAAAAAAAAAAAACAATGGGATGCATGGATACAATTTTATTGCATCCGTGATGCAAGACGTGTACCTATCAGCATCTCAGTTTATATATCAAATCAATTTTCCCCCATTGAAATAAACTGAAATGCCATTAATCCGTTCCCCCCCCCAACACCTTATTTAAAAAAAAAAAAAAAAAAAAAAAAAAAAACATTTTCTTCAGATAGCTCTGTATTATATAAAAATGTAATAAAATATGTGCTGTATGTTTTAATGCTCATTTTCTTTTATAAAATATATTTTTTCTTTGGCCTAATAAATTTGGAAACTTAAATGTTTTTAGTGAACTTATTAACATAAGCATATCTGAAGCTTGCTTGTACCTCAAATTTTAGCTCACAACACAAAGCAAAAAAAAAAGTGACAGCTTGTAAGTCTGAAAACTCATGTTGGGGTAGTCGTAAGTCAAGGTACCATTGCATATATAATTAAAGAATTTTATTTTAAAACTTACCATCTGAAGACTTAAAGCTCGAGAGAATTCACTATTCATGGCATATGGCAATGCCGTACGAGCTCTTTGTCCATACTGTACTTGGAATCTAAGAAATAATTTTAGTAAAAATATTAAAACATTTTTATATCTTAACGGAACATTATAAATGTACAATAGAATCATTAAAAGTCACCTCTTTTGCAATATGGTGTGTGACACAGGATAAATTTATTAAAAGATAAAGAAAAAAAAACTATCAGTTGATGAAAAACTTTTTTTAAAAAAAGGGCAGAGGAAAAAAAAAATGCCAGGGGGAAGCCGAGAAAGAAGAAGGAAAAAGCCAGAAAAAGAAGAAGAAGAAAAAGCCAAGAAAAAGAAGAAAAAAAAGCCAGAAAAAGAAGAAGAAAAAAAAAAAAACCAGAAAAAGAAGAAGAAGGAAAAAAAAGCCAGAAAAAGAAGAAGAAGAAAAAAAAGCAGAAAAAGAAGAAGAAGAAAAAAAGCCAGAAAAAAGAAGAAGAAGAAAAAAAAGCCAGAAAAAGAAGAAGAAGAAAAAAAAGCCAGAAAAAGAAGAAGAAGAAGAAAAAAGAAGAAGAAAAAAAGAAAAGAAGAAAGAAGAAAAAAGCCAGAAAAAAAAGCCAGAAAAAGAAGAAAAAAAGCCAGAAAAAAAAGCCAGAAAAAGAAAAGAAGAAGAAGAAAAAGCCAGAAGAAGAAGAAGAAAAAAGAGAAGAAGAAAAGCCAGAAAAGAGAAGAAGAAGAAGAAGAAGCCAGAAAAGAAGAAGAAGAAAAAAAGAAGAAGAAGAGAGAAAAGAAGAAGAAAAAAGCCAGAAAAAGAAGAAAGAAGAAAAAAAAAGAAGAAGAAGAAGAAAAAAAAAGCCAGAAAAGAAGAAGAAGAAGAAAAAAGCCAGAAAAGAAGAAGAAGAAGAAAAAAGCCAGAAAAAGAAGAAAAAGCCAGAAAAAAAGAAGAAAAAGAAGAAGAAAAAAAAAAAGCCAGAAAAAGAAGAAGAAGAAAAAAAGCCAGAAAAAGAAGAAGAAAAAGAGAGAAAAGAAGAAGAAGAAAAAAGCCAGAAAAAGAAGAAGAAGAAAAAGGCCAGAAAAAGGAAGAAGAAAAAAGCCAGAAAAGAAGAAGAAAAGAGAAAGAAAAAGAAAGAAGAAAAAGAAGAAGAAGAAAAAGCCAGAAAAAGAAGAAGAAGAAAAAGCCAGAAAAAGAAAAGAAGAAAAAAAGCCAGAAAAAAGAAGAAGAAGAAAAGCCAGAAAAAGAAGAAAAAAGAAAAGCCAGAAAAGAAGAAAAAGAAAAGCAGAAAAAGAAGAAAAAAAGCCAGAAAAAGAAGAAGAAAAAGAAAAGCGAAAAGAAGAAGAAAAAAGCCAGAAAAAAAAAAAAAAAGCCAGAAAAGGAAGAAAAAAAGCCAGAAAAAGAAGAAGAAAAAGCCAGGAAAAGAAGAAGAAGAAAAAAGCCAGAAAAAGAAGAAAAAGCCAGAAAAGAGAAGAAAAAAAAGCCAGAAAAAGAGAAGAAAAAGAGAAAAAGAAGAAAAAACGCCAGAAAAAAGAGAAAAAAAGCCAGAAAAAAGAAGAAGAAAAAAGCCAAAAAAGAAGAAAAAAAAAGCCAAAAAAAGAAGAAAAAAAGCCGAAAAAAGAAGAAAAAAAAGCCAAAAAAAGAAGAAGAAAAAAAGTCCAAAAAAAAGAAGAAAACCACAGAAAAGAAGAAGAAGAAAAGCAAAAAGGGAGAGAAAAAAAGNTAGCTTTTTATATATGTGCGTCCTGGGACACATTATTTGATTTGAATGAGTTCCTGGGAAATTTGATGGTCCCAACTAAAGCCATCTAACCTTTGTACCACATACAGTGTAATTCATTTCCAAGAAAATATTGAAATGAATTTACACTTACTGAAAATGATGAAAGAAAAAAAAAAAAAACAATGATGCATGGATACAATTTATTGCATCCCGTGATGCAAAACGTGTACCTATCAGCCTCTCAGTTATAATATCAAATCAATTTTCCCCATTGAAATAAACTGAAATGCCATTAATCTGTTACCCCCCCCCCCAACACCTTATTTAAAAAAAAAAAAAAACAAAACAAAAAACACTTTTCTTCAGATAGCTCTGTATTTATATAAAAATGTAATAAAATATGTGCTGTATGTTTTAATGTTTCATTTTCTTATAAAATAATATTTTTCTTTGGCCTAATAATTTGGAAACTTAAATGTTTTTAGTGAACTATTACATTAAGCATATGAAGCTTGCTATGTACCTAAATTTTAGTTCACAACACAAAGCAAAAAATTGGAACTTAAATGTTTTATGTAACTTATTAACATAAGCATATCTGAAGCTTGCTTGTACCTCAAATTTTAGCTCACAACACAAAGCAAAAAAAAAAAAGTGACAGCTTGTAAGTCTGAAAACTCATGTTGGGGTAGTCGTTAAGTCAAGGTACCATTGCATATATAATTAAAGAATTTTATTTTAAAAACTTACCATCTGAAGACTTAAAGCTCGAGAGAATTCACTTTCATGGCATATGGCAATGCCGTACGAGCTCTTTGTCCATACATGTACTTGGAATCTAAGAAATAATTTTAGTAAAAATATTAAAACATTTTATATCTTAATGGAAGCATTATAAATGTACAATAGAATCATTAAAAGTCACCTCTTTTGCAATATGGTGTGTGACACAGGGATAAATTTATATAAAGATAAAGAAAAAGAAACTATCAGTTGATCCAAAAACCTTTTAAAAAGGCAGAGGAAAAAAAAAATGCCAGGGGGAAGCCAGAAAAAAGAAGAAGAAGAAGAAGAAAAAAAAGCCAGAAAAAAGAAGAGAAAGAAGAAGAAGAAAAAAAGCCCAGAAAACAAGAAACGAAAAAAGCAGAAAAGAAGAAGAAAAAGAGAAAAAGAAGAAGAAAAGAAAGCCAGCGAGAAGAAAAGAAGAAAGAAGAAGAAGAAGAAAAAAAAAGCCAGAAAAAGAAGAAGAAGAAAGCCAAGAAGAAGAAGAAAAACAGACCAGAAAAAGAAGAACAGAAGAAGAAGAAAAAGCCAGAAAAAGAAAGAAGAAGAAAGAAAGAAGAAAGAAAAAAGCCAGAAAAAAGGAAGAAAGAAGAAAGCCAGAAAAAAGAAAGAAGAAGAAAAAGCAGCAGAAAAAGAAGAAGAAGAAGAAAAAGCACAGAAAAGAAGGAAAGAAAGAAGAGAGAAAAAAGCCAGAGAAAAAGAAAGAAGAAGAAAAAAGGCCAGAAAAAGAAGAAGAAAAAAGCCAGAAAAAGAAGAAGAAGAAAAACCAGAAAAAAGAAGAAAGAAAGAAAAACCAGAAAAAAAGAAAGAAAAAAGCCAGAAAAAAGAAAAAGAAGAAAAACCCAGAAAAAGAAGAAAGAAGGAAAAAGCCAGAAAAAAGAAGAAGAAAAAGCCAGAAAAAGAAGAAGAAAAAGCCGAAAAAGAAGAAGAAGAAAAAAGCACAGAAAAAGAAAAGAAAAAAGCCAAGAAAGAAGAAGAAGAAAAAAAGCCAGAAAAAGAAGAAAAAGAAGAAGAAGAAGAAAGCCCAGAAGAAGAAGAAAGCAGAAAGAAGAAGAAAAAAAGCCAGAAAAAGAAGAAGAAGGAAGAATAAGAAAAGCCAGAAAAAGCAAGAAAGAAGAAGAAAAAAGCACAGAAGAAAAAGAAGAAGACAAAACCAGCAAAAAGAAGAGAGAAGAAAAAAAAGCCAGAAGAGAAAGAAGAAGAAAAAAAACCACAGAAGAGAAAGAAGAAGAAAAAAAGCCCAGAGAAGAAAGAAGAAAGGAAAAAAAAAGCCAGAAAAAAGAAGAAGAAAAAAAAAGCCAGAAGAAAGAAGAAAAAAGCCAGAGAAAGAAGAAGAAAAAAAGCCAGAAAAGAAGAAGAAAAAAGCCCAGAAGAAAGAAGAAGAAAAAGCCCAGAGAAAGAAGAAGAAAAAAAAAGCCAGAGAAGAAGAAGAAAAAAAGCCAGAGAGAAAGAAAGAAGAAAAGAAAAAAAAAAAGCCAGAGAAGAAGAAGGAAGAAAAAAAAAAAAAGGAAGCCAGGCAGTACATCTCATCTTTTGGTATGTACGTGTCGACTTATAATTCAGAAAAGAGATGTCATTGAGCATTACAATCATGCATATACATGATTAGATAATATAATTCAATAATTAAAAATTAATTGATTTTCAGTTTTTCATAAATAAGTACAAAAAGCATTTGTAACTATAAAATTGTTTCAAAACACTCACAAGTTTAGGGTTACATTTCTTAAAATGTTTTTTAAAAATCTAAACAAGAAAACAAAAAATCCTAAAATAAACAAACATTGTCATACACAAATTCTTAGCAAATTTTTTACAAATTCAATAAGGAATTTGCTAAATTATTTTCCTCTTACTCCTCTCTTCCCTCTTTCTCTCTCACTCCCTGTTGTTCCTAAAATCCTTTTAATTCAGTCATGCATTGAGTTCTTCAGCTAGTTGATCAATATTAAAATCAGTATGGCTATGGCACAGCAAAATTTGCTCTATCAACCAAGACAATTTTAACTGAATCTACACTTATCATTACTAGCAAATATATGCACCCTCCAGGTGCAAGCATTAATGTCATAAAATGTTATATTAAATTAGAAAGTCTAAAGAAACTAAATAAGAATGCAGATAAAATAATTTGAAACAGAGAGGGGTATAATATAACAGCTGAAGCATCCTCTTCCATCACCCCCGTCTTTCCTTGCTAAACTTTTCTAATTTAACTATTTAGTTAGATTAGGAAGTAAAGAATAAAATTACAGTTATTTATTTTTGTTAATTGCTTTCTTTTAAGATTTATCTCCGAGATTTTTACTCATATTCATTAAGATAAAATCAAATAATTAGAAATCAACAATACCAAGCACATATTTATTAAAATCAAATTTTAAATATCAATATGCAAATTAGGCTTGCCGTTCACACAGTAAACCGCTATTTATTGTATATATAAATACAATTTCATTTTATTAGTTTGTAGAAATGACCAACAATATTAATAATGATAAACGATTCATGATTGAGGCTTTAATAAAAATGATTCATGGAGAATGTCATGTATAATAACTAAATGAACAGTGATCTTGAGTAGTGATATCGTTTCGGTTACAGACAAGCAAACACATAATCTCCATTATAATAAGATTATTGTATTTACCAACCCCTCCACACGAGTAAGATGTGACACAAGGTCTATTTCTTAAGTGGAGTTCAACAAGTCTGAATTCAGAGTTTTCCTTCTCCTAAAATGGTTTCCTAACCAAGGTTAAAGAGCCCAGTTTGCCCTACTATTTACCCATAGCTAGAGGGAGAGTAGGATTCATACATTTCCCAAGGGTATTAGCTCTAAGTGAAATGCAATTACCACATCCAGGATTTGAACTCTAAATTTGTGCTTGACCTAATTCCCAAACCGACTACTTGACCGATACAAAAATTCAACCTTGTTACTTTCCATAACTTTCGTTTTTCTTTAACACTGCTTGCTTGTAAAATCACCTGCTCTTATTGTTAAAACAATAAAAAAAAGAAATAAAATAATCTTTCTAAATATGTAATTTTTATGTGTTTCTATCCATTGAATTATTTTTTATAGCGAGTTAAAACGCTATTTTGCTTCGAATAGCCGAAAAGAAAAATTTTTTTTTTTTTTTAAAACTAAATTTTAGTTGTTAGTTTGCATTGCAAAATCAAAGGATAATCTTTATTAATATTCTTGAAATTGAACACTTAATTAGTAGACACTTTATACTACATCATGTAGGTTGTTTTTTTCTTCTTTGACCTTCAAAAGCGAAACCACTACCAACGGGGTTGGTCATTTCTCAAATATCACCATTTGGTCCTGGTTAAATAATTAGGTCAAGAGAAAATTCACATAGAAATAGATGGACTGTAATGGAAATTACCAAATATGAAAACTTGTATGATTCCATATATGGTCATTTCAGAGATTGGGTCAAAGGGCAGGTTTGTACTTCCAGGTGTCTTCTAATTGAGTATAAAATTTCAAGAATATTGATAAAGATTAGCTACTATGATTTTGAAAAAAAAAACAGCGTGGAAAATTTATCCTAAAAAAACGGTCATATTTTTGTTTTCAGCTGTTTGACCGAAAATACGGTTTTAACTCGCTGTAAAAAATTATTCAATTTATGAAAACCGATAAAAATTACATATTTAGAAAGATTATTCAATTCTCTTTCCAACCATATAAATATCTTTAAGATTGGTTAAGAAATACTCCAGAAATTGCAAATTTAACTGATTAAGGTCGCAAATTTGAAAATGTCCGCGTTTTTCAGCTAAATATTGTCTCTTCATGTTAGATTTTACCAACTAAAATAGTTCCTTCAGCATATAAGGCTACTGCCTATGTTGTGTTGTTACATAATTATTAGATAACTAATATTTATGGGAAATAGTGTAGAAATAAAAATGGCTGTTATAAGTTACAGCCCACGGCCTTGAAGGATGAGCGACAAGGCTTGACCTGTCCTGATCCTTCCTTCCAGTGGATACCGTGAGAATCGGTGGAGGAGACACTCTTTCGGTTGAGATTAGAAATAGATTTTAGTCGGTGAGAAACCATGACGGTGGTGAGTCGTGTTATACACGCGGCCGACTCGATCTGTGCAGGTAGTCTGGTGGGGGATTTCAAGAATAAAATATGATCAAAGTAAATCGAAGTCTTGTGTTATTACCTCTAAAAACTAACAATGACACAGGGCTTCTGATAAAGAGAAATCCCCAATAGAAGAGAAGACCAGACCCGAAGTCCCCAAGAAAGTCCAGATCTTAGAAGATTCCAGACCAAGACAAGATGTTATAAGATTCCAAAGATGGCCAGAAGAACAGAGTAAGAAAGAAGTAAGTAAAGAAGAAAGGGTATACAACAGCGTTACCAGAACTACATGGTAACATTACTTAGCGACGACCACTGACGCCAAAAGAATTGGCATGTATTTTCTTTTCCCTTTGTCTTTGTATCATTCTGTTCCGTGAAGTAAACCAACGTGTAAGTACGTGTTTATTGTACCTCCGTTAAAATACGTGTTCTCATTCTACTAACCCACACCACTGCAAGTTGTCATAGCTCAACCAACTCAACACTTGAAACAAAAAATAGCTTTCTTTAGAAGACCAGGAAGTAGCATCTATGGCTGCATTCTTCATTGTATGTGGATGGGGGAGTGAGGGTTGAAAGGTGAGGGGTGAGGGTTGAAAGTGGAGGGGTGAGGTTGAAAGTTGAAAGGGCGAGGGTGAAAGTGGAGGGGTGAGGTTGAAAGTGGAGGGGTGAGGGTTGAAAGTGGAGGGGGCGAGGGTTGAAAGTGGATAAGACTCCTTCCTGTTAAGTGGTGACCAAAATGTCCTTGGAGTTCGGAAATGTGTTTTTAAACTAGATATTTAAAAAAAAAAAAAAAAAAAAAAAAAAAACTAATTCTCATCATTTTAAACAATGACAAAGGGATAAAAAAAAAAAAAAAAAAAAAAAAAAAAAAAAAAAAAATATGTTTTTTAAACAGGATGCTAAAAGGATTGTATTTACTGAACCTCTCTGCACAAGTAGGATATGAACAAAAGGTCAATTTTTTTTTTTAAGCTTGAATTTAACAAGTTTGAATTCAGTCTTCCTTATCCTGGACTGGACGCCATACCAAGATTAAACATCCCAGTCTGCCCTACTTTACCCAGAGCCGGAGGGAAAATAATAGGATGTATACCTTTCCCAAGGATATTAGTACTATGTGAAATACAAACAGCCTCGTCCAGTATTTAAATTCAGTTCACAGAGTTCATTTCCTACGATAGTAACCATTACACAAACACCTCCTCCTAAAATAATTGCAACCAACTTTTTAAAGTTGATTAAAATTCCTCTAAGTTTTGGGTATAGTTAAAAATGCTTTCTATATAGAAGTACCATATTTGATGGCATATAGGACGCATTTTTTTACCCCCCCCCCAAAAAAAAATGTTGGCTCAAAAAATTGCCCTGCATCTTATACATCGTAGG
The DNA here is from genome assembly GCA_023376005.1 of Doryteuthis pealeii. NCBI lineage: Eukaryota > Metazoa > Mollusca > Cephalopoda > Myopsida > Loliginidae > Doryteuthis > Doryteuthis pealeii. The sequence goes on along the minus strand of CM042179.1, from coordinate 27,336,618 downwards.
TGAAGTTTGAGACCTCCGCAGGCCTAGGCTAATCTTTTCTATGATGCTCACTAACCCAGCTTATGCTTAGTATTTTTACCGGACCATATGACTTTTAAGCACCCCTTTTGCGATTCTCGATTCATAAGGACATTTTTTCATTTACCCCGTCAAAATCCGGTTGTTTGTTAACAGACGATTTTTAGAGGTTTTTTTTAAATTATAAAACTAACCCCTAACCCTCACCCTAACAAACAACCAGATTTTGACGGTGTAAATGAAAAAAATGTCCTTATGAATAGAGATCGCAAAAGTCATATGGTCCCTTTTACCTACCCTAAACTCCAAATTGCTTTTATACAGCTGTTTTCAACAATATATGCTTAAATACACTAAAAACTTTTTTTCCTGAATCTGACCTGCTGAAATGGGGGTGCGTCTTATAATGCCGTCAAATACGGTAATTGAAAATTTCTCTTGGTTTGGTGTGTGTATGTGGGTCCTACTAAATTGTAATGTTACCAGAAAAAGAAGAAAGATTTAAAGTCACAGTGACATCACATTGAAAGATTAAAAAAAAAAAAAAAAAAAAAAAAAAGATTTATTAAAATCAGTGGTGTAGTGTGCCAATGGTTGGTATGGCTTTTGCCACGGGCAGAAATAATTTGGTGTGGGGGTGGGAGGGCTAAAAAGAAATATTTGCTTTAAAGAAAAAGTAAACAATAATTTTCAACTTTTAAACATATCAAAGGCAGAATACATACCATAAAATTTAGGTTAAATTCAAATATTTACATTTAAAAAAAATTTTTTTTTTTTTTTTACTGTAATGTATGGTTTCTCTTATGAAGTTCGGGGGGGTGTGGGGGTGTGACAGATTGGCTATGAATCAGGGATGGTAAAATGATTAAAATGATTCCTTAATGTCAAGAACTGAAAGACAGGAATAATAAGTAAAAACATCTATGATGATAGAAAGAAAGAAAAAAAATTATTTTGAACTAGTATAGAATACAATTCTATATTTTTTAAATAAATACACGTACACATTCCTTTTCCCAAACTTAAGGAAAAGAGATTAAAACGAACACACGAACACAATCCTTTTTTCAAAAATTTAAGGAAAAGTGATTAAAACAAATGTTTACACAAAAATCAGAATTGATTGGCTAGGTTAGTATTGCTTACTACTACGTAAGTGTTAATTACTTTTTGATCCAGATATAAATAGACAGAGAAGAAAACAGACAGACTTCATCTCACGTTCAAACCGGACACATCCGACGACTGACCACAAACCAACAAACAAACGAATCCTGTCTCACTGCCAGATAAAATACGACCAAGTCAACACAATTACTACTATTACGTAGTAGACAAGAGTTGACAATTAGTAATTAATTAGTAATATTTGGATTATTCGGACTATTGTCCTCATCTTTAGGTTAACGGAATGATGTGGACTGAATAAGGGATTGGGGTTGGGTTTGAAGTTCCGTGAAGGCTCCCGATTACAAGAAGGTTCCTGAGTCTGACAAGAAATACCTGAAGAAGGCCGGAGGACACATCAACCGAAACGTTGTACAGATAACAATAAAGATGAGGACAATAGTCTGAATAATACAAATAATACTAATTTCTAATGTTTTTCTATAATTCTAATTGTATAAAAAAATGTTGTTGACTCAAGATATATGGCATGAGGATCACTTACCAATCTATTAAGATTCTAATCTATCTATATATAAAGGGCAGTTGGTATATATGTATATCTGGAAGAAACTATGAAAATAAAACAATTAACAACAAATATATATAAACATTCACTATCATCATATCTTGGTTTTTGAGCAAAAATAATGAAGATTTGATTTATAATCGTGAAGATAATTTAAAAATAAAATTTAAATAACAGCATGGAATTTTTTTTTGTATTTAATGATGTAAATAGTAGACATTAATTTTTTTTTTCAGGGTGGCTGGATCAGCACAAGGTCTTTTTTACGTGGGGATTTTAAATGGAACATCCCGTGGGAAACCAACTCATGATTCAGTAATAATGGAGCCAAGAGACTAAATTTAAAAAAAAAATTACCCCCCTCTACCCAGGTGATGCTGGGTAGTCACTTCTAGTATCAAATAAATATAAGAGACATAATGATAATCTCTTTCAATGGATGAGGATTTCAACAAAAAAGCATTATCACATCAAACCAAAAATATTCTAATGGGTTTAAATATTTAGGTATAAATATTTCTCATATTTTTCACTTGAAGCCACCAAAAATATATATATATTTTTTTTTTGGCAATGTGAAATACATTCTTCCTTTCTTCATATTATATGTAATTCAAGTTCACCTAAATTATTCTGATGAATATAAAATGGTTGAATGTTAAATATCGAATTCAATTTGTATTTAAAAAAAAAAGTTGTAAATTTAAGAAAGTATCTTTTAATTCATAAAAATACATGTCTAAGATGAAGTGTATGTATGTACGTAAGCCTGTCTATACGTGTGTTTTATTTATTATGTATATACTAAAATAAAATAAAACTATAACATCCTGAATATGTATTTCAATTTACTTGAGATTAAACTTACTGGTAATATAACTGGTTTGGTTGGTTTCTTTGTTTGACTATGGTATTAAATAACCCTTGAAGGGTTATTTAATACCATAGTCATTCTTGTAGAAGAACAGCAGTGGTACTATTTAGCCCATAACCAGGGAGATGAGTGGTGGGGTTATACCTTTCCCAAGAGTATTAGTTTGAAAGTGAACATAGTAGCATGACTGAATTTCAAACTTGTTAACTATTATGTCACATCCCAACACGTTAGCCACTATGCAATGTGGACTCAACCCCTTGTAGATTAACAGTAGTGATACTATTAAACCCATAGTTGGGGAATGAGGTGATTCATACCTTTCCCAAGAGTATCAGTATGAAAGTGAACATAATAGCACAAATTGGCTTACTACAATGTTACAGTCCAGGATGTTAGCTATAGGGACTCCTCCAAAATATAGCTGCATTACAATAAATGATCCCAGATCGATGTCTGCACAGGTAAAAAAAATTTTTTTAAATTAATGAATAAAAAAAAAAAAAAAAAAACAAAAAAAAATGCTTATCAACAGTACTCAGACTCCATAAACATACTGGACCCAGTTCAAAGTCAGCATTGTCCTTCAGGGTGTTACTATTTTAATTTTCCATCAGTAATAATAATAATGATAATAATATTGAGCCCTGACTCGGACTCCATAAACATACTGGACCAGTTCAAAGTCAGCATTGTCCTTCAGGGTGTTACTATTTTAATTTTCCATCAGTATAATAATAATAATGATAATAATATTGAGCCTGACTCGGACTCCATAAACATACTCAGTTCAAAGTCAGCATTGTCTTCAGGTGTTACTATTTTAATTTTCCATCAGTATAATAATAATAATAATGATAATATTGAGCCCTGACTCGGACTCCATAAACATACTGGACCCAGTTCAAAGTCAGCATTGTCCTTCAGGTGTTACTATTTTAATTTCCATCAGTATAATAATAATAATGATAATAATATTGAGCCTGACTCGGACTCCATAAACATACTGGACCCAGTTCAAAGTCAGCAATTTTAATTTTCCATCAGTATAATAATAATAATGATAATAATAATAATAGACTTGGACAAGACCCCCCCTCCAAAAAAAAAAACAAAAAAAAAAAAAACAGGGAATATGATGGTAAAGGTTGTACCAATTGTAATTGGTGCTCTTGGAATGGTCCAAGAGCATGGATGAATTGGAAATCAGAGGAAGAATTAAGACCATCCAAATAACAACATTGTTAAGATCAGCTAGAATACTCAGAAGAGTCCTGGAAACCTGGAGACATGCTGTCAGTTAGCTGGTGGGGTCTTTTACTGGAGGTTAAGGTGAATGTGAAAAACACATGGAGCCAAAAATAATAATAATAATAATAATAATAATAATAATAATAAAGTGTAATACTTTTCAATGAGTGCACAGATATTACACGGATTCTAAGTATAACCCCCCCCCAAAAAAAAAAACCTGGAGAAACACTGATCTGAGGCAGAGTGAACATCTATTAATAATGGAGATTGTATTTCTGTCTGTAACAAAAACCACGTCACAGTTTATGTCACAATATTCTCATGCTATATACACCAAAAATTTGAGTAAGGAATTTTAAAAATTGTTTTTTTTTTACTTTTGTCCCCCCCCCTTTTACAGTAACAAGAAGTTAACTAAAAAGTTTACAAATAAATGAATACCTACGATTTTGTGGAAAATTGATGTGGAAAATATTCAAAATAATTGTTTGATTATTACATGCACGCAACATTTTATTTGAGAGGGACGGGGCTCAGTTTTTATTTCAAATTGTTTTATTCTTTTTTTACTCCTTTAATAAATATGAAGATTTTGCTTACTTGTGATACAAACCCTCTGACATTGAATTTTTAACTCCCACCCTCACAGGCAATGTCTTTCAAAAATTAATTTTTACAACACCCGGAGGGTGTTTTCTGTTGCTAGTACTGATTAATTAAGTGATAATTCATATATAAACCAGTCTGTTTTTGATGGGCATTATGTTAACATAAGAAATAGTGTATATTTTTGTTAAGCACTGAATGAAAAATAAATTCTAGATAAAATCATAAGGAGCAATTAAATATGTTATGAAAATATCAAATAAATTTTGATTGTAAGATTTTAATAAAAATGATTTAAGTAAACAATATATTCAAAGCAAAAAAAAAAAAAAAAAAAAAAAAAAAAAAAAATAATAATAACTTACTTTTTTTTAATATCATTCAGGAACATAAAAGCTTTAGCTCTTTCAAATTCCTGGAAGGGAAAAAAAATTTTTAAAAAATAAGAAATTCAAAATCAAAAGTTAATTTGAAATAATTCAATTTTCAGAAACTAAACTAAGAATTTACAATTAAAAAAATTAAAAAAATTAAGAAAAAAAAACAAATGAACAAAAAATTTAAAAGTATTTAAACAAAGAAAGAAAAAAGAAAAAAAATGAAAAAATAAGAGTAAGATAGACATTTGAGAAAATTAAGAAATTAAACATCAAAGTGAATTTGAAATAATTAAATTTTCAGAAACTAAATTAAGAATTGAAGTAAAAAATGAACAAAATTTTTAAATATTTTAAAATAAGATAGACATTTAAAAAAATTACTTACATCATCTGTGATACATAAATAAATTATGTGATCCTCAGATACATAATGGAATAAGTAACTGAAAAAAAAAAAAAATAAAAAGTTAGAAGTGTACTTATGATCAATACTATGTATATATATGTATACAAGTACCTATAAAAAAAATTTATACATTTTTTTTTCTAATATCAAAAATAACATGATTTTATGATTTCTAGTTGAATATTATACAGTCAATAGATATTATTATACAGTCAATATTATACAGTCAATAGATATTATTATACAGTCAATATTATACAGAAAAGAAAAGGGGAAGAAAAAACCAGAAAAGAAAAGGGGAAGAAAAAACCAGAAAAGAAAAGGGGAAGAAAAAACCAGAAAAGAAAAGGAAGAAAAAACCGAAAAGAAAAGGAAGAAACATAAAAAGAAAGGAAGAAAAAACAAAAAGAAAAGGAAGGAAAAAAAACATAAGAAAAGGAAGGAAAAAACCGAAAAAAAAAAGAAAAGGAAGGAAAAACCGAAAAGAAAAGGAAGGAAAAAACCAAAAGAAAAGGAAGAAAAAAAACATAAAAGAAAAGGAAGAAAAAAACATAAAAGAAAAAAAAAAAAACAGAAAAAGGAAAGAAAAACAGAAAAGACAAGAAAACAGAAAAAGAAAAAACAGAAAAAAAGAAAAAAAGAAAAGAAAAAAAAAAGAAAAACAGAAATGAAGAAAGAAAACAGAAATGAAAAACAGAAATGAAGAAAGAAAAAAGAAAAGAAAAACAGAAATGAAAACAGAAATGAAAGAAAAAAGAAAAGAAAAACAGAAATGAAAAACAGAAATGAAGAAGAAAAAGAAAAGAAAAACAGAAATGAAAAACAGAAATGAAGAAAGAAAAAAGAAAAGAAAAAACAGAAATGAAAAACAGAAATGAAGAAAAGAAAAACAGAAATGAAAAAACAGAAATGAAGAAAGAAAAGAAAACAAAACAAAACAAACAGAAAAGAAAAGAAAAGAAAAACAAAACAAACAGAAAAGAAAAGAAAAGAAAAACAAAACAAACAGAAAAGAAAAACAAAACAAAACAAAACAAACAGAAAGAAAAACAAAACAAACAGAAAAGAAAAGAAAAACAAAGAACAGAAAAGAAAAAGAAAAACAAAAGAAACAGAAAAGAAAAGAAAAACAAAAGAAAAGAAAAGAAAAACAAAAGAAACAGAAAAGAAAAGAAAAACAAAACAAAAGAAACAAAAGAAAAAAAGACAAGAAACAAAGAAAAAAAACAACAAAAAAAAGAGACAAAAAATTGTTACTTACCTTCCATGAGAATATGTAAGTTTTCCATCTTCTGGAGGAATCCGTGTTAGGATCTGTTCTGTGACTTCTGCAAAGTTCCCTGCACACATTGCATAGCGTGCAAGGACTGTAGAGCCTCGGGCTATGACTGAGTAGAATAAAGGCATTGTCACCTTAGAAGATAGTCTTGTAAAATCCACTTACTTGTAACCATTGAGTCTAGAAAAGAAGAAGGAAAAATGTATTAAAAAGATGAGTTACCAAAATATTCTTTTTAAATTCTTAACTTTCTGTGAATTTTAAACTGAATGTCAAGTTTGATAAAAAAATAAAAAATTAAAAAAAAAAAAAAAACCCAAAAAACAGAATTGACATTTAATATTCTGTGTAATAAGTAAAAAAGTAGGTGGCCTAAAGTCGGTATCAGCCAATTTTGCAGATGGAAGAATGCCAACAAAAATATTTTTGAATATAAATCAAATCTTCATAATTTTTGCACAAAAAGCAAGAACTGATGATATATATATATATATCTCAACAATTCAAACATCAACAAGTTTTATGATTACTAATAGCATTTCAATCTTTGCAATATGAATCCACCAGAACTTTCAAAAAAAAATTTTTTAACCGTCCCTAAACGGCGTCTGCATTCATAAACATTTTTAAAAATATTCTTTTTCGAACCTTTTGAAATTCTATTCTCGTCTCCAAGTCAAAAATAAAAATAATACTCCGATGAAGGTCGGCAAAATCTGTGTACGGAACATTTTATGCATTTTTCCTATTGTTATTATCATCATCATCATTTCAACTCCATCTGATTATTTTAATAATAACGTAAATCCGTATACATTTTGATAAACAGACCGAAACACATGTGTAAGTGATATCGATTAAATTCATTTTTATCCATCTACATTTCTTTACTCATTTTTTCCTCATATATATCTTATTATAAGGGAGATTGTGTGTTTTTCTTTCTGTAACCGAAACTATATTACTATTCAAGTAACAATTCCCTTAGTTATTTACGTCACCTTCTACAGGATTTTATTTAAACCTCAATTATTAATAAAATTGTTTTACATTATTAAGACTGTTGGTAATATCTACATACTAATAACATGCTATTGTATTTATATATACAACAAAATAGCAGTTTACAGTGTGAACGGGAAGGCTAATTTGCATATTGATATTAAAAATCTGATTTTAATAAATATGTGCTTAGTATTACTGATTTCTAACTGTTTGGTTTTATCTTAATGAATATTATCTAAAATCTCAGGGATAAATCTTAAAAGAAATCCCTTAACAAGAAAAAATAACTGTAATTTTATTCTTTACTTCCTATTTTAACTAAATAGTTAAATTAGGAAAATTTACCAATGAAAGACGGGAGTAATGGAAAATGATGGAATAGTTAGTTTCAAAGTTGTTCTATTTTTCGATTATACTCTCTCTGTTCCAAATCTTTTTATCTGCATTCTTAGTCAGTTTCATTAGCCTTTCTAATTTAATATGATATTTTATTATATCAAAACTGAAATACTTGCACTCAGAGGGTGCATATATTTGCTAGTATATATATATATATTACTTTGTCTTAATTGTTTTAGTTTCATAATTTTATCCAGACACAGACACACCAACTGCCCTTTATATATGTATAGATGTACGTTCTTGGCCTTGTTTGAGTTATATAGTACCCGGCTAAATTTAAGTCTGCACTTTAAATCTCACATTGGATAGCAGTACCTATTGCTCAACATGTTATTGTGAAAATGTTCCAACGAAAATTTGTGGATGTTAACCACCATTTACCAATAATGCAATAATAATACTTTTTGAAAGGGAGTGAGATCCAATATCAACAGTGGATTTTCTCTTACCACAGCGGCTGAATTCAGGGGTAAATATAAATACGACCACTGGATTCCTCGTAAAATTCTCCCCTAGAAAAATCCTGTTTGATCTTAGTAAAAGGGCTTTGTTTTTAATTGCATCCCTGGATAGACCGATAGACAGACAGAGACACCAGAAATATAGTATAATATTTAGTCCGACACATAGAAACAATAGAGAACATATGGTCACTCATGTGCATACTGTTCAGATTCATTGATGCTTAACTTTTGTAATCTAATGATTGATTTAAACTGCATGTTAACCCATCTATAGTTATTTTATGCCTAGAGGTTGGGGAATTGCATTCCCATTGAATAGAAACAATTTTTAAACATATCTATTTGACCAACATTGCAAAACTTTTGATTCATCTTAGTACTTACTTTAAGCTGAATCTTTTCAGAAATAATTCCACACAGTATTATCTGCATTATTCAAACTATTGTCCCCATCTTCATTGTTATTTGTACGTTTCGGCCTTCTTCAATACCTTATCTACCACACGCAGATAATAGAGAGAAATAGTACCAATTAGGAGGCCCCTTAATCATCAAGCCTCATCTCAAACATTCAGAGAATAGTACAGATAACAATGAAGATGAGGACAATAGAACGGATTCAGTACAGATAACAATGAAGATAATAGGCTCAAGCTCAAACATTCAGAGAAATAGTACCAATGAAGATGAGGACAATAGGCTATAGTACAGATTGAAGATTAGTAACGCAGATAGTCAAACATTCAGAGAAATAGTACACAACGCAGATAATAGATCAGAAATAGTACAGATAACAATGAAGATATAGTCCAAATAACGCAGATAATAGTAATCATCAAGCCTCATCTCAACATTCCAGATAACTATAGGCAGTAATCATTTCAGAGAAATAGTACAGATAACAATGAAGATGAGGAGAATAACAGATAATAGTAATCATCAAGAGATGAGAGCCATAATGCATCATCTCAAACATTCAGAGAAATAATTCTACACAGTTTTGATAAAAATTTTATTAAATCAGCAACCAATTTTCCTCATGTTGTTCATTTCAGAATGACACTTAACAAGAAGCTAATTAAACATTCGAGATCATTAAAGAAAATTTTGTGCACATTTTCTTTCTATCATATAAATAATAAAATTGGACAGAAACAAGACATAAACCATAGATTTCTTTTTTTGTTTATTTATTTTTTCAAATTAGTTCTACTAGCAAAATAAAGAGACGCCCTCTGGGTGATGTAAAAATAATTTTTTATAGATATTGCCTGGAGCTGAAAATCCAATGTCATAGAGTGTGTACCAAAGTATGTAAAATCGTCAAATTTATTAAAGGAGTAAAAAAAAGAAAAAAAAGAAAAAAAAGAAAAAAAGAAAAAAAAAAAAAAGAAAGACAATTTGAAATGGAAACAGTTCCGATAAATTTAAATATTATATTAGAATAAGACAATCTATATATAAATATATAACGCCGGGCATCTATTTATTGAAACAATGAAGATTGTCTAATGCTGCATGCCCATATTTTGAGTATATTTATTCTATGTTATGACGTTGGATTATGTGTTGGGTAATGTGACGTAAGCAGTGACGCAGTTTTTGTTACAGACAAAAACCGGAAGCGAATCTCCATTATTAATAGATGTCAATTTAGATTACATCATAAATGTAGCATTGCTAGCATTGTATTAGAATTAAATTTGATGGCTTTAATGTTAAAAATGATTAAACTAGATTCAAACAATCTCAGTTGTTAGTAATATGTTAGGTTTGTTTCATAATCATTTTAACCATTAGACTATTACTCAAAAGTAACTAAGAGGTTAATATATTTTCTTTACAGACATATATGTTTCATTATGCAGCAGCATAAAAAGGCACTTCATTGCAGTCATTTATCTAACAAGAACTAACACTGTGTCAGAGTGGACCTGGAAGTATTGGCATTAAATAGATATGCACCCTAGATCTCTAGAACTGCAGCCTCGATACCAGATGCAGTTTAATATCTTTGGGAGGGGGGTGGGTCTTTACCCTCTGCAAGGAATACAGCCAGTGTATTTTAACCCCTTTAACAGAGCAATTCTGTAATCTCTTATTATAATGGAGATTCAGTGTCTGTAACCAAAACTATGCCACTGCTTAATTCACAATACCCCAAGGAATTGCATAAGTTTATCAATTTTATAGTTAAAATCCTTAATACATAGAATAAATTAAGGATGTCTATGAAAATCTGAGCGAGGTTTGCCTCAAACAGCACATGTTATTAGTGAGTTTAAAATCCTGAAATGTGTCTTATATATCACTAAGAAATAAAGGTTTACATAATATATGGTGTAGTTAATTTGCATATTGGTTTTAACAAAACCGGGATTAATAAATAATTACTTGGTGTTATTGATCTCTAATATTGTTTCCCACCCCCAATGTATTAAAATCAATCCAATGAATGATTTTATATACAAACCAATTAAAATATAATTGAAATAAGTGCAATTTTTTTATGTGTGTTCTAATTTAATTTTGTTAGATTTTCTAATTTCCGCCCTGTCGTCTGGGGCGTTAGAATGCACCGACTGCACCTCTGCAGAGGGGTAAGACTCCCCCAATGGGGCCACCTGTTGGCCATGAGTGGCGACCCGTGATGCTTAAGATAGAGCCCAGGTTGATGAGCAGTTCATGACATGTAATACTCTACTTTGGCCCTATCTTGGGCTAGACGGGCGGTCGGAGAGGCACCCCTCCGATCAATCGGCTGGTCACGTCAAGCCGTAGCACCTATATGATTTTCCCAACCCTATTGCCCTTATGGTAAGCCCCAACCCCTTTTTATCATATGGGTGCTAGAAGGCGGTGGCTGCAGGTCTACATGTCCTGGGAATGACGTTAAACTCTATCTGATGGTGAGGCTCCAGATTTGGAGGTTTGGTGAATGTGGAGCACCCCTTCATCACCATTGCTCCCTGGTCCAATCTGACCTGGAGTGGTAGTACCTGTTAGGGTCCCATCTATGGGTTAAATAGAAAAATGTATTTATAAAAAAATTTGTATTATCCTTTAAGAATTGATTTATTTCAAAACTTTATCGGCATTAAATAACCCACTGATGTTGATATGCCGTAAAACAAAAACAAAAACAAACAAAAACAAAACAAACCAAGCAAAAAAAAAAAAAAAAAAAAAAAAAAAAAACTTTCTAATTTAATATAATAATATCTTTTTCAGCTAGTATATTAGGTCCGAGACCTGTCAGCTGTTCCTTATAAACATTCATCTTAATTCCACAGAATATTTATAATCTTTCCACAGATTATCTAACATTGCCTTAAAGGAGTTTAGAGATGGGGCATTCACTATTGATGATGCTAGTTTATTCCATGTATTCACCATTCTGTTACTAAAATAATTTTGGCTTGCATTTGCTTTACAAAAATTATTTTAAAGAGTTTTAATTTATGACCCCTTGGTATTGATATTTTGGGCAATGTTTAGTGGAGCAAAGTCCATTGAATAAAATCCATGGGTATATTTGTAGACTTCAATCAATTTAATATATTTCATTGCATTAAAACTTAAACATTTATGCCCAACAGAAGGGCGCGTATTCTTGCTAGTCTTAGTAATTGCTCTAATCATGTGACAGACTTAAATATTTCTTTTGTTATGAGGAGTAAATATCCTCCATGTCTATATAATTGGAAAAACTTGTTTAATGAGAAGACGTCATTCAAGTAAGCTGGGCCAACCAGTCACATTGGCAGTTAGCCAGGGTGCTAAGTGCTACAGGTGTGGGTGGAGGGTGCACCTGTCATGTGTATATGCTTTTGTTCAAGAACAGTCATTTTATGCCTAATCCTCATTTTTGTATGTCTATTGTAAATATTAAATGTATATAAAAAAATGTATCTTTATATAATCACTATACAACAGGAGGCACTCCTTGTGTAATGGTTATGACTGTTGGAAATGGACTCGGTGACCAGAGTTCAAATCCTGGATGAGGCAGTTTGCATTTCACATACTGCTAATACCCTTGGGGATTATATACATCCAGGTGTTCTCCTTCCAGCTATGGGTAAATAGTAGGACAGACTGGGAAAAACCAATCTAAAAAGAAAGAAATGCCTGAATTCAAACCTGTTGAACTCTGCTTAAGAAATTGGCCGGGTGTCACATCCTACTTCTGTGGAAGGCAGGGCTCGACATTAATGCCATCCTGTCGACGATAAAAATTACATCCGCGACGATCAATACGTCATCCGGGACAGTTTGCCGGGGACGGTAAAAATTTTTCATAAAAGTTAGTACTACATTCCAATATTGGCCGTCCAGTGATTGCCTGAATGCTGACCTCAAAATGAGGCTACGGCACTGCAGGTCTATTCTCAAAGCCATGTAATGAATAATGGTGGAGGGAGATAGCTTAAAAGGACCAAATTATGTACTACTAACCTTACTCAGGGTAACTTAAAGTAAAAAAGTTGTTTTTTTAAAACTCAAAACACACTAGGAAATGGATTTTTTGTCCAAATATCCAGAATTATCACTGCTTCAGCTTTTCTTAATGATTTATTACATGTTATTATGCTACTGATGACTGACAAGTATAGATGATGCTAATGAATTAAACAAAAATATTTTGATTTCGGGATGGTCCAAACACCATTTGGGACGGTTGATAATTTTTCTTTGGGGCGGTCATGAAAAAAGTTAGTGTCGGGGCCTGGTGGAAGGGCTGGTAAATACATACTACTATGTGTAATTAAAATTTGTAGAATAAAATTACATTTTTTATTTTATTTTACCTAATCTGTTATTTCCTCATACTACTATATACAAACCTAAGTAATTATAAAAGCCTAATTGGTAATAATAATAATAACAAATCAGTGAGGGAGTCTATCTCCTTTTCACTAGCGCTAGACCAAGGAGATTGTTTTGCATTAGAGGTGGAAATCAGCTCCTTACTTTACCGCACAGATTCCTGTGCTACTTATACACTGAGTTGGCAAGGGCCGGTATCCAACTAGGAACCTTGTGGTTTCAAGCTGAATACTCTAACAACTGAGCTAACACGGCCCTAATTGGTAATAATAAAAGCCCCATATTTGATATTTACTATCAAAATCTTGTAATTATTTATTTCATTATAAAATATTGTTGTTATTGTTGTCTGATGTTCTTTTTCTTTGATACTCACTTAAATATCACTATCAGCAGCAGTTATGATATATACATATATATATTTACCAACTCCTCCGCACGAGCAGGATATGACACAAGGTCAATTTCTTAAGCGGAGTTTAACAGGTTTGAATTCAGAGTTTTCCTTCTCCTAGACTGGTTACCTAGCCATGGTTAAAGAACCCAGTCTGCCCTGCTATTTACCCATAGCTGGAGGGAGAGTAGGATTCATACATTTCCCAAGGGTATTAGCGCTAAGTGAAATGCAATTACCATGTCCAGGATTTGAACTCGGGGCGACAAGTCCACTGCAGTTATGATATAAAATCTAGAAACATAAAGTAACTTGACATAAAATGGGAACTGATGCTGAATTTTGACCAAAAATTAGATTTTTTACTTGCACCATTGTTTGAGGAAGTAGCATCAAAGATCATCTACTAAAATGCACAAAAAAAAAAATAAAAAATAAAAATAAAATAAAAAAAATTTTTTTTAAATAAAATAAAAAAATAAATAAAAATCCTCATTTTTGCAAAATTTAGCCTTTAGAAAATGAGGATTTTTTTAGTACATTTTAGTAGATGATCTTTGATGCTATTTCCTCAAACAACGGTGTAAGTAAAAGATCTAATTTTTGAAATCAGTATTTAGTATACTAACACACAACTTTTGCATAGATGGACAATTTGATATTTCTAAAAAGTGAAAAATCGACCTACCCTAATGCACAACTTGACCTACCCTATTGTCCATGAATGCTAACCTAATATGTAATTATAAGCATTTTCTTTTATCAGTTGATATATCAATCATTGATTGATTGATAAAAAAACGGCCAGGCAATCAACATTTAAAAGATAACTAGAATTATATCTTTACAGATAAGATAATGTTATCAATTTTAAATTCTCAATTTAAATAGTGTCAATCCCTAGCACCTATATGATTGTCCCAAATCTATTGCCTTTATGGCAAGCCCCCAACCCGTTTTATTATATATGTGCTAGAAGACGGTGGCTGAGGGTAATTAGTGTCTGTG
>CM042179.1:27278252-27321899 GCA_023376005.1 Doryteuthis pealeii | reverse complement strand
CGCGGGATGAGTAAGTTTCAGTTCTATTTTTTATTATACTCCCTCTGTTTCAAATCTTTTTATCTGTATTCTTATTTAGTTTCATTAGCCTAATTTAATACAATATCTTATATTAAAACTTAAATACTTGCACCCAGAGGGTGCATATATTTGCTAGTATATATAATACAAGAAATAGCCTAATGCCTTTATACAATGTATACTTTAACTCAGTGATTCTCAACATGGTCCAGCTGGACCATCTGTGGTCCACAGAACATTTCTAGTGGTCCATAGAGAGTTCGAAGCCACAAAAATGTTTGAGCCATTTCACAAAAATTTAACTAATTTAGCACTTCTTATAATGACCCTCCCCAGTTGAAAATCTCTATTTAAGCGCACGTCGATGATCAGCGGAAAATGAATTGTCTTGTTTTATTTTAACACGTGTGCTAGCCGCTCACAACAACATTCAAGAAAAGTAGGATTGGTCCATGGGAATTTTTTGAATAAAAAATGGTCCATAAGCCAAAAAAAGGTTGAGAAGTACTACTTTAAATTATATCTAGATTACTTATATTTAGGGCCAATTTAGCTCAGTCGGTAGAGTGTCTGACTAGGAACCACAAGGTTCCTGGTTCGATACAGGCCCTCACCAATTTGGTGTATGAGTAGCACAGGGATCTGTGCAGTAAAATGAGAAGCTGATGGCAGGTGTAGCTCCCCACCTCAGATGCCAAAACAATCTCTTGGTCTAGAGAGAGAGAGAGAGAGAGAGAGAGAGAGAGAGAAGAGAGAGAGAGAGAGAGAGAGAGAGAGAGAGAGAGAGAGAGAGAGAGAGAGAGAGAGAGAGAGATTGTGCTGTCAGTGCAGTATGATTTGACTCAGATGGGACACTAACAGAAACTACCAGTCCAAGTCAGAGTGAACCTGGAAGTAATAGCAACAAAGGAGTGATTCACCCCCCACCAAAAAAAAAACCCTCCAGAATTGGAGCCTCACCACCAGATCCAGTTTAATGTCCGAACCAAGACACACAAACTTTGGCATAGTATAGCATAGATAAAAATAAAAATAAGACACATCCGTTAAATGATTAGATATGTTAATTAGTTTGGTTTGGTTTGTTTTGTTTTACGGCATATCAACCACGGTGGGTCATTTAATGCCGAAAAAAGTTGTGAAATAAATCAATTCTTAATGCATAATACAATTTTGTTTATAAACTCATGTTTTTCTATTTAACCCATAGATCAGACCCTAACAGGTACTACCACTCCGGCTCAGAGTGGACCAGTGAGCAATGGTGATGAAGGGGTGCTCCACATTCCCCAAACCTCCAGAACTAGAACCTCACCATCAGATAGAGTTTAACGTCATTCCCAGGACATGTAGACCCTCAGTCACCGCTTTCTAGCACCCATATGATAAAAAGGGGGTTGGGGCTTGCCATAAGGGCAATAGGGTTGGGAAAATCATATAGGTGCTAGGGCTTGACGTGACCAGCTGATTGATCAGAGTATGTTAATTAGAAAAGAGAAATTAACAAGTGTGTACACGTACACACACACACACACACACACAACACGCCTAATGTTTGTGTATTTTTAAGTTAAACTTTGTTCTGTTGAGGCTTGTATATTCCTTTCAAAACATGTTGAATCTGGTCCAAAAATCTTGTCACTCTTACATATTATTTTTAGAGGTAAAATGATTATATATTCTATCGCCTCACAGTGTAATGGTTAGAGCAAGCTAGACTTTCAGACCATTGATAGTGAGTTCGATTCTCACTGGGTGCCCCATACTTCTGGCCTTGTGCTACATATATATATTTACCAACCCCTCCGCACGAGCAGGATGTGACACAAGGTCAATTTCTTAAGCGGAGTTTAACAGGTTTGAATTCAGAATTTTCCTTCTCCAAGACTGGTTGCCTAACCAAGGTTGAAGAGACCAGTCTGCCCTACTATTTATCCATAGCTGGAGGGAGAGTAGGATTGATACCTTTCCCAAGGGTATTAGCGCTAAGTGAAATGCAATTGTCACGTCCAGTGCTACATATAAGCTAAGCAAATAACTATATATTATATTACTAAAAAACAAAACAAAAAAACAATGAAAGTTAAAAATGATATGTAGAGACGAAAAGACTTTCGGACCACCTTATATATTTATTGAATATTTGCCAACTCTTGAATATAACTTGTGAAGTCAGTTTGTTTAAAGATCTTTCAATTTTGTAGATGGAATAAACATTATTTAGCTCAACAAGTCACCGCTTGTCCAGAATAGTCGGTTCATAGATTTTAACAGTATATCAACCCGTCCGGGATTATTTTATGTTTAGAGGTTAGGGAATAATAAATATGTTATATGTCTATATTTACACTTTTGTAGTTAACAGTTTTAGCGATATTGTTAGCCTCATTGGTGATGAAGGGATGCTCCACATTCCCCAAACCTGCAAAACTAGAACCTCACCATCAGATAGAGTTTAACATCATTCCCAGGACATGATGACCCTCAGTCACCGCCTTCTAGCACCCATATGATATTGTTAGCCTCATTGGGGATCATGCTGAGGGATTTGTTTTGTATGGTATTGATCAGGTTTACATTTATATTTTTTGGGGGTATAATTTTGTTTCTTTCAAAAAGGATAGAATCTCATCTATATCAACTTTTTCAAATATATCTTTCATATTATTTGTGTTAAAAAAGCATTTTCTGATGAGAGTGAAAGCTTCCATATTCTATGAGGAAGTGTTTAACAGTGCAGGATGTTTTTTTGGTACACTTGTCATATCGAATAAACAATTTTTAAACAGATCTATTTGACCCCAATTCGAACTATCACTCTGGATCAGAGCAGACCTGGGAGTAATGACAATGAAGAGGTACCCTACACTCACAATATCTCCAGAACTAGAGACTCACCATTAGATGCAGTTTAGGGTTATACCCAGGACACACCCTTTGTTGGGTCTGGTTTGTTTTATGGCATATCAACCTCGGTGGGTCATTTAATGCCAGCAAAGTTTTGTTTATAAACTCATGTTTTTCTATTTAAGCCATAGATGGGACCCTAACAGGTACTACCACTCCGGCTCAGAGTGGACCAGGGAGCAATGGTGACAAAGGGGTGCTCCACATTCCCCAAACCTCCAAAACTGGAACCTCATCATCAAATAGAGTTTAACGTCATTCCCAGGACATGTAGACCCTCAGTCACCGCCTTCTAGCACCCATATGATAAAGAGAGTTGGGGCTTGCCATAAGGGCAATAGGGTTGGGAAAATCATATAGGTGCTACGGCTTGACATAACCAGCCGATTGATCGCAGGGAGCCTCTCTAACCACCCGTCTAGTCCATGAAAGGCCCTTTGTTGGGGAGAGGGGGGGTCTTACAGCTTTGGATACAATTGATGTATTCTAAGTCCTGCCACAAGGGCGATTGAACAGTTACAGTTAAATTTGGCCATAACTCAACACCTTTGGGGCTGAGAGAAGTAAAAACTAAAGAAATATGGCCAATGGCTAAAATGTGGTTCACTGAAGATGCAGTTTTGGAATTTAACTGTTCAGTTGGAAAAAAAAAAAAAAAATGACCGAAAATTATTTTTATCTGGATTGGGAATGTAAGTATTTACCAATTCCTCTGCACAAATAGTTTAACAGGTTTGAATTCAGTTTTCCTTCTCCTTAGACTGGTTGCCTAACCAAGTTTAAAGAGCTCTGTCTTTTCTATTTATCCATAGGTGGAGGGAGAATAGCTGGATGTATACCTTCCCCAATTGCATTAGCACTATGTTAAATGCAAACAGCCTCATCCAGGATTCAAACAATTTCCTCGTATATCAAATCAATTTTCCCCACTGAAATGCCATTAATCTTTCACCCCCACCCCCAAACCCACACTATTTTTTTTTTTTTAAATAAGAAAAATGGCATTGTATTTTAATATGTCTTAGAGTTTATTTCTTTATAAATAATATTTTTCTTTGGCCTAATAAATTTGGAAACTTAACTCTTTTTAGTGAACTTATTAACATATCTGAAGCTCGCTTTTAACTCAAATTTTTAGCTCGCTCTCAACAGAGAGCAAAAAATCAACCGAGTGATAGTTTGTAACTTGGAAAACTCATAAGCTGGAGTACTGAACAGTAAAAGGTACCACTATGTTACCTGTAGTGTGCACAAATGAAATAAGTCTTCATATAGTGAAATTTATATCATGACAAAGTATTATACTAAGGTGAGTCAAAAGTTTTGCAATATTTTATAGAATATAATGAATTATAGGCTGTAATGTTTCAATGTTTATTTTTATAAGTAATTTTTTTTTTTTTTTGCATAATGAATTTGGAAACTTAACTCTTTTTAGTGAACTTATTAAAAAAGCGTATCTGAAGCTCGTTCTTAACTCAAATTTTTAGCTTTCAATACAAAGCAAAAAAAAAAAAAAAAAAATTCAACCATGTGACAGCTTGTAAATCAAGGTAGCATTGTACTTATTCACCCCAACCCCCCCCTTTTTTTTTAGAGGAAGGTGTAACATTAAGCAACAAGCCAGGGGCTAATATCTTCATCCCCACCCCCTCACAAATTAAATAAAATATTTAGAATTAGGGCATTAACTGTTTAAAAAAAAAGAAAAAGAAAAGAAAAAGGACTAAACTCAAAATATTGGGTATCATTAAAATTAACTTTAATAAAAGAAACAATGGACTATAATCTCATCAGAAAGACTTTTCTTTCATCATATAAAAGGGATTTAATTCTTATTGTATAAAAAGATATACCGTATTTGACGGCATATAAGACGCACCCCCATTTCAGCAGGTCAGATTCAGGAAAAAAAAAAAAAAAAAAAAAAAAGAAGGTTTTAGTGTATTTAATCATATATTGTTGAAAACAGTCTAGCTGTGCATTACACAAGCAGAAACATAGCTGTATAAAAGCAATTTGGCAGTACAGGCAAGCAATAAGCATAATTTAGGGTAAGTAAAAGTACTGAGCGTAAGCTGGGTTAGTGAAGACAGAGAAGATTAACCTAGGCCTATGGGAGGTCTCAAACTTCAACTACGATGTATAAGACGCATGGCAAATTTTTTTAGCCAAAATTTTGGGAAAGAAAAATGCCATCAAATACGGGAATGATTAAAGTTTTAACAGAAATAATATAGATGTGCTTACAAAACAAATCAATCTTTATCAATAAGAAAAAAAAATATATAGGTTAAGATCTAGCAAATCAGATACACTCAATTACAGAGTCACATGGTGAAATAGTTATCGTAGAAAATGGACTCGTTGACCCGAGTACAAATTCAGGACAAGGCTGTTTGCACTTCACATAGCACTAATACCCTTGTAAAAAGTATACATCCAAGTATGGAGGTATAGTACTTGGATGTATACTTTTTGGAGTTTGGATCCAGGACAAGGCTGTTTGCACTTCACATAGCGCTAATAACCTACTACGCCTCCAGCTATGGGTAAATTGTAGGGCAGACTGGCCTCTTTAATCTCAAGTAGGCAACCAGTCTATGAGAAGAAAAACTCTGAATTCAAACCTGTTAAACTCCACTTAAGAAATTAACCTTGTGTCACATCCTGCTTGTGTGGAGGGGTTGGTAAATGAATATACTCTATCAATGAATAAATAAAAGAAATTTTATTAATGATTATCTATTAATAGTGGAGATAGAGTATTTCTATCTGTAACCAAAACTATGTCACTGATCATTTTAAAAGGAAACGAAAAAAAAGGAAAAAAAAAAAAAAAAAAAGAAAAGGAAACGAAAAAAGAAAGAAAAAAAAAGGAAAAGGAAAAAAAAAAATTGTATTGTAATTTCAAAATCCTTTCAAATGACAATCAGTCATGACAATGAATTATTTAGTTTCGTTTCTAGAAGATAAAAAGAAACCCAGGATATTGTGATTCTATTTTAGTCTAAATGAAGAAACTATGATTAGACTAGACTATTATTATTTAAAATTAAGTGTCAAGGCCAAAATAGTCATCAACATAATTGATTTAATTATTGGTTATCTACTTAGAAATAAAGGGAAGTTAAGAGTAACCAAGCATGACTAATATGTCATCACCAGTTTATTCTTTTTTTAAGTATGATTTTTTAAAAAAAGTTTAATGTATATAAAAAAAGGCTAAAATATCTCTTTTTCTCTTTCTTTTTTTCTCTCTCTCTTTAATACTTTTTTTTTTTTTTTTTTTTTTAGTAGTGCAGTCCGTCTGAGGTCTCAAAAAAAAAATCTTTTCAGTACAAAAATTTAAGGTGGGCCATTCAGGAAGCACTATGGGCCACAGTTTGACCATGAGTGACTTGGACATTCGTGTAAATGTTTTGTAATTTAGAAAAAAAAAAAAAAAAAAAAAAAAAATCAAAAAAAAATCTATCCTATGAACAAATTTAAGTGTTTTAACTTTTACAACATTGTATCAATATTTACTATCCAGTAAACAAATCTTTAATTTTTTTTTTTTTTAATTCACTAATCAAAACAATTATATTATCTTTTCTTCACCTGTTTAGATATAAATAATATAAATACAAATATTCATAATAACTTTATTAATAAACAAAGTTTTATTAAAAGATCCCAGGCAAGGTTTATTTCAATAGCCTTCAACCAATTTTCTCTTGTTTACATAACATGACAAATATTTGGTTCAAACTTGTATTTTATGTTTTATACCTTAACTCTTAACATCCTGTTGAGAATTTTCTAAGTCCAGATCCCCATTCCTATAAGGATTTATCAAAAAATGGCTAAAAATGACCTTTTCATTTAAAGTTACCTGTTATTTCACTTAAATCAAAGACTTCTAAATATGTTTAATATTATATTTAAAACAAAAGTTATTGTTTAGGGTAGATTAGTAAAAGGAATGTGACTTCTGGCTGGGCGGAATGAGGTGGTATAGGACATTAAGAGTTAAACAAAATAAAGTTATATTTTAGCAGTAACATTTCTTGTAAACAACAAGTCTTATAAAAGACATGGTTTGTTTTAATAGTCTTGAACTGATTTTCTCCTATCTTCTTTTTTTTTACGCTAAAGCTGATATTGTTTGAATCATATACATTATTTTATCTATTGATTTTCTATTATTGCACAAAACTACAGAATCAACATCTACAAATTGTAGATGTTGCTGTTGCACAATGTCGCCCATCCGTTCCCGTTTTCCAATCACAACATTTTTCTCGGAGTCTAGAATATAAAGGGCTCTTTTATTCCATGTAACGATCTGATTGCTGTCCCCATAGGGGTACAAGATTCCAAACTAAAGGCAACCAGCCAAAAAGATAGACTTCAGAAATGGAAAGACCACTTCCAGAAACTTCTGGGGACCCCCCCCTCCCTAAAATCATAGAAAATAATACCCAAAAGATTGTAGATAGACAACAAAATGGGGGAATTCACAACAGAACACAACAAAGTCTTAAAAAAGCTAAAAAAGGTAGAAAAACTGCAGGTTTTGACGAAATACCCCAAGGTATGGAAGATGGGAAAGTTCAATGACATACTGCTTAGGCTATGCAATGCAGTACATAGACTAAACAGAATATATATATATATATATATATATATATATATATATATATATATAAAAGAAATAGTGTAAGTAAATCAGACAATATGTAATATTTTAAAATGGACACTATGCCATAGTCTTTAGAAGACAGAAGGATGCAAACAGAATGGTCCGAAAGATTTGTCACCTCCTTCATATCTTTTTGTTTTTAGGGGTAAAAATCATCTGCGAGAAATGCCTGCATTGGTTTGGCCATGTCAGGAGGGTGGACAAAGGCTGTATCCCCAAAGACCTACTGTACGGCGAATTAGCAGAGGGCACCCGACCAGTAGGGACACCATGCCTGTGCTTTAAAGATGTCTAAGAAAAACATGGAGACATGCCACATCAACACCAACACATGGGAGGCTTGTGCAGAAAACTGTGCGACTCCTTGTCAGACAAAGAGTGAAAAAGAGAGGAAAGAAGCCGCAACAGAAAAGAGAGCCAAAAAGGAAGGAGAGACAACAGGAACTCCAGCAAGCATCACTGTTTGCTTGCAGTCACTGCTCCAGAGACTGCCATTCTAAAATTGGTCTGTTCAGCCACTCATGCGGTTGCAGATAATAAATTTTAAAAAATAATTTTTTTTTAATTTAAAATATTTTTTTAAAAATGGACACTATGCCATTGTCTTTAGTAGATGGAAGGATGCCAACAGAATGGTCTGAAAAATTTGTCACCTCCTTCATATCTTTTTGTTTTTACATAAGTTATCTATATATTAATACTTGTGTTCCTTAATTGTATGACTTATTTTGCAACACCAACTGGTTAAAAATGAGACTGTCCAAATCATCCAAGATCAAATGCAAAAATGTAAATCCTGTTTATCTGGTGTTGCTTACCTGCCAAATTCTTATGAGTGTTCTTACCTCAGCTAAATAATGGACCATTCTATTTTATTAGAAAGATAGAGAGGGGGGGAAGATAGAGAGGGGGGAGATAGAGAGGGGGGGAAGATAGAGAGGGGGGAAGAGATAGAGAGGGGGGGAGAGGGGGATAGAGAGGGGGGAAGAGGGGGGAAGATAGAGAGAGGGGGGAAAGATAGAGAGGGGGGAAGATAGAGAGGGGGGGGGAAAGATAGAGAGGGGGGAAAGATAGAGAGGGGGGGGAAGATAGAGAGGGGGGGAAGATAGAGAGGGGGGAAGATAGAGAGGGGGGAAAGATAGAGAGGGGGGGAAGAGAGATAGAGGGGGAAGATAGAGGGGGGAAAGATAGAGAGGGGGGGAAGATAGAGAGGGGGGGGAAGATAGAGAGTAGAGAGGGGGAAAGATAGAGAGGGGAAAGATAGAGAGGGGGGAAGATAGAGAGGGGGGATAGAGAAGGGGGATAGAGAGGAGAGGGGAAAGATAGAGAGGGGGAAAGATAAGAGGGGGGAAAGATAGAGAGGGGGAAGATAGAGAGGGGGGGAAAAGATAGAGAGGGGGGGAAAATAGAGAGGGGAAAGATAGAGAGGGGGGGAAAGATAGAGAGGGGGGAAAGATAGAGAGAGAGGGGAAAGATAGAGAGAGGAAGATAGAGAGAGAGGGGAAAGATAGAGAGAGAGGGGAAATAGAGAGAGGGGAAAGATAGAGCGAGTGCATGGAAGCAATAGCTCTAATCTGTTTCAATTGAACATAAAAGTTTGGTTTGGTTTATTTTGTTTTACGGCATATCAACCTCGGTGGGTCATTTAATGCCAACTAAGTTTTGAAATGAATTCATTCTTACATGGATACTCAATTTTTTTATAAAAATATTTTTCTATTTAACCCATTGATGAGACCCTAACAGGTACTACCACTCCGGGGCAGAGTGGATCAGGGAACAAGAATGAAGAGGTGCTCCACATTCCCTAAACCTCCAGAACTGGAACCTCACCATCAGATAGAGTTTAACGTCATTCCCAGGGCATATAAGACCCTCAGCCACTACATTCTAGCACCAAAATAATAAAAAGGGTTGGGGGTTGCCATAAGGGCAATAGGATTGGGGCAATCATATAGGTGCTAGGGTTTGACGAGACCAGCCGATTAATCAGAGGGGGCCTCTCCGATCGCCCATCTAGCCCAAGAAAGCACCAAAGTGGAGTATTGCAAGTCATGGACTGCTCAACCACCTGGGTTCTATCTTTAAACATCACAGGGTTTTTTGTTGTTTCTTTTTTTAATTTCATTTTTTTTTTTTTAATTGTGCAGGGTGGTCTGAAAGTCTTGGCACCACCCATTATAAAGTTCATCAATTAAGTCAACACTGAAAATTCTTATTGAAATCTGATAATTCTGATTTTTGGGACCATATGACCTTAATGCACCCCTTTTTAATCTCGATTAAGAAAGGACATGTTTTTCATTTACACCGTCAATATCTGGTTGTTTTAACAGACGATTTTTAGATTTAAAAAAATTCTTTTCTTGCACCAGTTATTTTACAATACTAAATATATTTTCTTTATTTTAATATTCACTTCAATGTGTATATTCTAAAAGTTTTTATGTTGTTAGAATGGTTAGTTTTGTTGTTATTTCTTTTTTTTTTTGGCTTTGGTACTCTAAAATAAAAACGTCAGATTTTAATCATCGACGAAAAAACAAAATTACGGTCATAAAAGGAGGATCCAATTTATGCCTAAATTGTAAAACGAGCCCCCACTTTAAAACTAACCATTCTCACAAAATAAAAACTTTTAGAATATACACATTGAAGTGAATATTAAAATAAATAAAGAAATTTAGTATTGTAAAATAACGGGTGCAAGAAAAATAAAACATTTATTGCAAAAACACGGATAGTATTATAAAAATTCATTCATTGATAAATCAACACTGAAAATTTCATTAAAATTGGATAATTCGCTGATTTTTGGTAAATTCTTTTTCAAGCGGGGGGAGGGGATAATTCGTTTTGTAAAAACTAGGTACCACCAAACCGTTTAGGCCATCTTGAATAAAACGGAAATAGATATTTCCAAACTTTGTTTATAAAAAATCTCGTAAAAAAAGATCGTACAGGGTTGTTACAAAGAAAAATAGTTAATTCAAAGATCAAATTATCCGATTGGGAAAAATTACATCGTTATCTTAAAAAATAAACAAACCTGCCCGTATTACATGCGAAAGGGTAATTTTCAGACCGTAATATAGACAGAAAAGTTACTAATTATTTCCCTTTTACAATTAACCAGTAAAAGTATGGAATGAAAACTTGAATATTTTTTCTAAGATAAAAACTGATAAAATAATCTATTATACTTACTTTTTATTTTAATTATTGAAAAAGTTAAATAAAATAATTTTTTTCACGCTAACACTGTCAGCCTAACAGGAACAAACTTCGGTTACTTAGAAGCGTCTCGTCTCTTTGTAAAACAAATATGTCAGCAATGCTCTTCCATACATTCTAAGGATCACACATTACTATTCAACAATAAAAATTACAAATTCTTTTAAAAATATTAATCGAGCTCGTATCGGACCAATGTTTAGTTCACCTGAATTATAAAATTCATATTTTTAAATATCCGTGAAAAATTCGATTTTTTGACGCAGAAAAAAAAAAAAAATATTCAATTTATTTCACGCAGAAAATAAAAATATTTAATCACACAAAAGATTGAAAATCTCTTAAAAATTAATTTCTTAAAAAAATTTTTTTTTTTTGACAATTTAATAGAATATAGTACATACCAATTATAAAAGCAAAAAAAAAGTTTTCAAATATTAATATTATGACATTTTTGTGCACTTTTTATTTCCGATTTCATTAATTTTTCCTCAAAAAACTAGACCTTGTACATTCATACAATTTCATTGATATAGTTATTCAGACTCTTATCTTTATAGAAAAAAAAGAAAAAAAAATTTTCTGACGCGTCATTTTTTTTATCTCATAAAATAAAATAGGGGGGGGGGGAATAGACCTCGTAAAAAATATTTCCCCTAATATATTTTAGAAAAAAAACTATTTCAGATGTATTTACATCCAATGGTAAACATTTATGGAAATTTTCGTGAAAATCAGATTATTAATTGATTTTTCATAGAATTTTTAAAATCCTCTTATCGTAACTTGTTTTTAGCTACGTTAAATTTCAGTTGATTTAACAGTGCAAAAATGAAAACATTGTTTTTCAATCATAATTTTCATTATTTCCATATGCTGAAAATTTTTTTTTTAAAAATCATCAGGAGTTTATTTGATGTTTTTTTCTTTAAAATGGAAAAAATTTTTTCAAGAAAATATTAAATTTTCTGTAAGTTTCATTGTGTTAAATATAGGGGGGGGGGGTAAATTTCACAGGGTCAAATTGGTGGTACCTAGTAAAAACATGTTTGTTTTTTCGACAAATTGAGTCTACCTAGAGTATACTAGTTAAGTACTAATAAACCTAAGATAGTATAAAAACAATAATCCTTGCCTTCTACGTAATGTTGTGTTAAATAGCATTAGAAAAAAAAAAAAAAAAACTATGGCAAGTGAAAAGCTTTATTTTTTTCTATTTCATTCATTCTATTTCCATTTTAAACTTTCAACACCACCATCCCAAACTTGAAAAAGACTTTGATACCAATTAGTGGATAATCTACTAATAATACAAGATATAATTGCAGTTCAATTGAGAAATCATGCCATTTAAAAAATTAAGTGTTTTTATGGTGTTAGATAAAAAGAAACAAAAAGGATAAAAAAGAAAAAAAAAAAAAGAAAAAGCCAAAACAAAACGTGTGCCAACACTTGATTTTTCTTATCAATAGTACAAGTAGTGTACACTAAATGTCAAGTGTATATATATATATATGAATTTATTTATGTATTTACCTAAATCAAAGAAAAAGCCATGGGGATAATTGTCAACGATCATCTTTTAAACCATTAACGGTAATTACTATACTTTGTTTAAACAAAAAGAAAGAAAAAGTATTTTCTGACTGCGCCATTTCTATCTAATTGTTATTATTTGAGGAGTAAATAGAACATTGTAACCGAGGGAACTAATATAGGGTAGTCACCGTTATAATTGATTTTATATATATATATATATATATATATATATATATATATATATACACACGCATATATATATATATATATATACACACATACACACCATATATATTATATATATATACACACATACACACGCATATATATATATATATATATATATATATATATATATATACACACACACACACATTCCTCTGAAGGAGTTAAATCTCCGAAATATCAAACGAAAAAAAAAAAAAAAAAAAAAAAAAAAAAGAAACTTAACATCCCACAAACTAAGTTTCTTATATATTTTACACACAATGCTCCACACTAAATCCTAAATATTAGAGATATATATAACATATACATTATATATACACAGAGACTCACCATATATATATATTGAAGAGTATCACGCAAAACTATTTTACTACTACACTCTGCTCTCCCACCATTTTACATATGGATGAAATAAACTTTAATGGAATTGCAAGAAAAAAAAATCGGCTGACTTCTGATTTAGGTCGGAAAATTAAAACGGAAAGTTTTTTGGTGGTTCCCAATGATAGTTTAACTAGTCTATGAATTAACATTTTGCGAATTGGGTTACGGTTGTTTTTAATTACGTATTGCTTAAAAAAAATAAACAACAAAAAACACAAATTACTATACATTTAATGTTGAAAGATTTTTTAAACTAAGTTTAATTGAAATTATACATTGCAATACTAACACAAACAACTGTCTCAATAATAGATTCAATAATTAATTTCAAGGGTTAATTAAATGTATAGTAATTTGTTTTTTTTTTTTTTTTTAAAGCAATACGTAATTAAAAACAACCTTAATCCCCTAAAAATGTTAATTCATAGACTGTAGTTAAACTATCATTGGGTACCACCAAAAAAGTTTCCGTTTTAATTTTCCGACCTAAATCAGAAGTCAGTAAAAAAAAAAAAAAAAAAAAAAAAAAAAAAAAAAGAAGATGGGTTTAACTATTTTTTCCTTCAACATCTGTGGTCAATCATCTAGCGAAACAAATAAATAAAAATAAGTTTACACTGAAAACAGATTGAAATAATTTTTACGGGAGAAGAGTGAGATGACTTTTCAGATAAAAACGGAATTTTAAAAAAAGTTGTCTATTAAGAGAATAATCGATAACATTTTTCACTTTAAACCATATTATCTTTTGTAAACTATTATTTGTAGTAAACTAAAACTGGGATAAGTAAATATGATAAAATAAAATAAAAACAGGCCTTAATTGAAGTAAAGTTACCTATTTTATTTTTAAATCGAACTAGAACCTTATTTTTGTATTTGTTTAAAAAAGACAGATATATATATATATACTCAGGTGAGTCATTTTATGAGCAAGGGAAAATTTTCGCAAGTGATACATGTTAAAATACATATGATAAAATCAGAAAAGTAAAACATTTTCGAGAATGTAAGTCTTCTTTTTTTAATGTTGCATTGATAATGAAAATAAAGACACAAAACAGTTTAGAGTTGTTGTTTGTTTTTTCCCCCAGAGTTTTATAATAATAATAATGGATAAAAACGAATGAAAAAAAAAAAAACAACTCCCGAAAAAGAAACCATTAATACATTTAAGTGACACTTAAGCATTTTTTAAAGATAATATTAAACTCGTTTCTTTTCCTTTTTTAGTCTGAATTAACACCTGTAAAATAAAAACATACGAGAAGAAAGAGCCACATTTTCTGGTAGAGAATCACAACAAGAATATTGTCAAAACCACACGTAAAATCAAATTCGAATCATTAACGGCAAATAAACAATGATTTAATAATTACAACCCATTATTTTCTAACTGTTATGGTTGTAAATAGAGTATACAAAGACATCAAATATCTTAAATTCATGGCTAATTCAACTTACGATGTTCTTCCGCATACAACTTGTTTTCGTTTTCAGCAAAAATCATGTGACAAACAAATTACCTCCCCTTCGTTTACAAAAACTGTCGCTATGTGGCGCTGTAATTAAGTTCGAGAAAAAAAGATATTATTATATCCTCTTTCCCCCTCCCACCACAACCATCGCTTTACGCGTGCACGCACCTTCTCTCACATAATCTCGCGCAGCACGCAATCCCTTTAAAAGCCGGGTTCTGCACCCAGAACAATTTTTCATGGAGATTTTGGGGGATTTTAAACTCTAAACGAAAAAAGATACAGTAATTTTGCTGTCACATGGAGAAAAAAAAAACACAGTTTGTACGTACATTGATAATGATGATAAATGATTAAGTTATTTATTAACTTAATTTTTTTATTAGTTTTAAAATATTAAGTGATTCTGATTATTAAACTTTTAAGTTGGACCAACAACAACCTATTTGTATTTTGTTTTGTTTTGTTTTGTTTCGTAGTCTTACTTAAAGAAATAGTTATTGCAGGTAATTATGACGTTTAGTTTAGTAGGTAAAAAAAAAATCATTAGCTTAATTTACGAAAATACTTCGTACAAAAATACATAAAATAATTTTATTATTACTCACTAGTAACGAGTCAGTCACATTATCCATTGCATTATTATAGCAAATAATGTTTTGTTAGTTTAAATACCGCTGTTAAATAAAATAGTACGTCACAGAACAATAATGGTCCCATGGTTCATTCATTATTTTGGTTTTTATTTTTATTGTTTTTTATTGTTTGTTTGAATGAATGACTATGAATATGAATGACTGACTAATCAGTTTAGGGACTGGAAAACTGAGCCTAAAATGCGTTTTTGAGAAAATGACTTTAGACACACACCCCCTACAGAAAATAATTTACCAAAAATCAGGGAATTATCGGATTTTAATGAAATTTTCAGTGTTTATTTATCCAAGAATGATCTTTATAATGCATTATTTATTTTATTTCAAAACTTTCTAATTTTTTTCAGGTCACTTAATTTTGACCCCCCTTATGCTGGGGGCGTACAATCGTTTCGAGTTGGTCTTATATTGTACTAATTACAGTATAAATAAAGAGATAAAAGTTATGAATAGAAACAAAAAGAAATTTTTTTACGGTTGCTGTTGTTCTATGAGAAAATAATCGAAAAATAAAATGTAAAAAAAAAAATTTTAAATAATTTTTAGGAGATTTCATAATTATTTAATTGGCTATTATCTTATTTTAAAAAAAATTATACATAGATATTTTTTCTGCTTAAAAAGGGGGGGGGGGCTAAATTTTTAATAGAGTTTTTCTTCAAAACTTATTACTTTATGAGTATAAAATAAGGTTTGCATTAAATAGATATTTATTTCTAGAAACTAAAAATATAACATTTTAAACCTAATATCAAGATTCGCATATTTTAAAACAATTAAATTGGTTTTCAATATAATTCATATAATGTTCGAAAATTAATTGTATGGGAGCAATATACTTAAAATGTGAATTACCTCCCTTAGGTTAGAAGAGAGTTAATCTTTCTGTCTGTTAGTTTACCGAAAGAATTCAATATCTAATAAAGGTAAGTTCATTTCATTATTACTATTTTTAATTCAATTATTCATTTTTAATTAAAAATATTCAAATTCAAATTTTCTCACTTTTTATCTTTAAATCAACAATTTTTTTTTTTTTTTTTTTTAACTAAAATTTAAAAAAATTGCACTTCCAAACACTTGTAATTTTCTGGGCGTACCTGACTATCTGGAACCCCCCATCTAAAATTTTTTTTTTCTTTATTTTTTTTTTCCTTCAATGGATTATTATCGATTGCACAGCAATCTATCAGATTGTAAAAAAAAATTCTAAAAAGTTCTTTATTTTTCGAGTTTTCAGGGGTGCTCAGTTCCCCATATAAGTTTATCGTAAATCGATCCCCCATATCGGAACCTCTAAAATTTTTTTTTTACCTTCAATGGATTATTATTGATTACACACCAATCTATCAGATTTTTTTTTAAATTCTTAAAAGTTCTTTATTTTTTGAGTTTTTAGGGGTACTCATTTCTCCGTACGGGGAAATTTTTTACCGGTAAATAATGCATTATAAAGTTCATTCACTGATTAATCAACACTGAAAATTTCATAAAAATCCGATAATTCACTAATTTTTGGTAAATTATTTTCTGTAGGGGGGGGGTGCTAAATTCATTTTGTCAAAAAACGGATTTTACGTCAATCAAACAAGACAAAAGAGTTTAAAATATTATGGCACTTACGGAATACCATACACGAAACAGAAATGAATACAGATTTTATTTTCAAACGAAACTAACATATTTTTTTATTTTTTTACATACAAAAAACGGATTTTACTTGGTTAAAAGTTAAAACGAGTGAGTAAAATTTCAGTAATATTTAATAAATATGTATTTAAAGTAACGCTTTACTTATTTCTAAAAAGAAATGTTTATAAGTATTTTAAAAATATTTTTAAACCATTATTGAACACGATAAATCAAAATAAATTGAACATAACTTTTTGTCAATATTCGGACGATTTTTAATGAATAAAATGTATTAAAAATAAATTGCATATTGTAATAATATTTTTCTTTTTTAATGATGGTCAGTATGTTACTCCTTATCGATTTAGACAAAGTTTGACCTTAAATAATAGATTTAATTATTTTTAATTCGCTTTTAAAACTCCTAGCAGACGAAATTAATGCTAGTAGCTAAATCAGTTCAATCCTATTTCGCTGCTCCACACTGGTGCCGAAGTCAAGTTTAGTAATTGGGGTGCCTTGACGGTTTCAATATTGCAAACCATTAGGTATAGGTACCACCAATTTACCCTGTGAAATTTACCCACTAATATTTAACACAATGAAACTTGCAGAAAAATTAATATTATCTTGAAAAAAATTTTTTTAATCGAAATAAGAAACATTAAACAAACTCCTGATGATTTTTACAATTTTTTTTCAGCTTACGGAAATAATGAAAATTATAATTTGAAAAACAATGTTTTCATTTTTGCACTGTTAAATCAACTGAAATTTAGCGTAGCTAAAAACAAGTTACAATAAGAGGATTTAAAAAAATTCTATGAAAAATCAATTAATAGTCCGATCTTTACGAAAATTATTTACCTTTGGATGTAAATATATCTGAAATAGTTTTTTCCTAAAATATACTGGGGGAAATATTTTTTTACAAGGTCTATCCCCCTCGTCTATTTTATTTTATGATATACAAAAAAGATGAACCGTCAGAAAAAGGTTTTTATTTTATTTTTTTCTATAAAGATAAGAGTCTGAATAACAATATCAAAAAATTGTATAATATACAACGCAGTAGTTTTTGTAGTAAAAATTCATGAATTTTAAAATAAAAAGTGCAAAAAATGTCATAATATTATTATTTGAAAACTTTTTTTTTCTTTTTTAATTGATATGTACTAAATTGTCAAGAAAAAAATTTTTTTTTTAAGAAATTGATTTTTAAGAGATTTTCAATCTTTTGTGTGCTTAAATGATTTGTTTTTTTAATGTTTAAAAATCTTTTTTGTGTGTACAAATCGATCTTTTGACGGATATTTATATGAATTTTAGAATTCAGGTAAACTAAAAATGTGTCTCATCCACGATATATTAATATTTTTAAAAGAATTTGTAATTTTTATTGTTGAATAGTAATGTTTGATTTTTATAATATACAGAAGAGCAAAACTGACAATATTCGTAATACTTATTGTCTTTTCTTTGCTTTAGTTACAACTAAAAAAATATTCCAGAGTTATTCTGAAACTACCACAAAAAAAATCTTTCAAAAATCATTGAAAACCAATAATTGGTTATTTAATATGCACAAGAAAACAATTATGTCGAATACAGCGACCCATACATTTAAATCTATAAATGCCAAAGAGAGATAGTATGGAATTTTTCAGTTCCAACTTCGATATAAAAATCACAGTGTTGCATGTAAAAGGGACTATTTTATTCATTTTTTATTAACGGTGAGTAATTTTCCCCAATCAGATAATTTGATCTTTGAATTAACTGTTTTTCTTTGTAACAACTCTGTAAAATCGTTACTTTTTTGAGAGAGATTTTTAAAAAACAAAGTTAAAAAATATTTACTTCCGTTTTTTCAAAATGGCATAAACTGATCACGTGTGTCTGTTTTTTTAGGTACCACCAAAATATGTCATTTGATCAGTTTAGCCAATATTGAAGGGAGAAACGTAAATATTTTTAAAAGTGTTTTATAATTTGCTTTGACGCATTGTGTTTATATTGGTTTGGTGGTTGGTTTTGAAGACTATCACAATGCAAGTGGACAGTCGCTAGCAACAGCTTCAATTTCAGAAATCTCCTGTAGAAGAGATTTTTATCTTGAAATATTAAGAATAAAAAATTACAGGTTAACAAACAACACCATTGTTACCTTATATTTCTTTACACTTGCATTGTGATAGCCTTCAAAACCAACTACTAGTAAATATTTTTGATTTAAAAAAAAAAACTTGCAAAAAAGAAATAACGCACAAAAAGAGTTGTTACAAAGAAAAACAGTTAATTCATAGATAAAATTATTCGATTGTGGAAAAATTATTCACCGTTATCTTGAGAAATACATAAAACAGTCCATTTTTTTTTTATAACAGGGTCAGTTTCTTTATTGATATTTTTTAGCAGAATTCTGTATTCATTGTTCTTTTACTAAAAAACTCTTGCATAGAAACTCATAAAAATCTTCTGATATAATTATTCAGACTCTTATCTTTATAGAAAAAAGTAATTTTTTCATATTTCATAAAATAGGG
The DNA here is from genome assembly GCA_023376005.1 of Doryteuthis pealeii. Lineage (NCBI taxonomy): Eukaryota > Metazoa > Mollusca > Cephalopoda > Myopsida > Loliginidae > Doryteuthis > Doryteuthis pealeii. The sequence continues at coordinate 27,302,587 of CM042179.1, read as the reverse complement.
AGAAAGACCTCGTAAAAAAAAATATATCCTCTAATATATTTTAGGAAAAAACTATTTCAGATACCTTTTTATTATTATGGAAATTTCCATGAAAATCGGACCATTAATTGATTTTTCATAGAATTTTTTAAAAAGCCTCTAGTCATAACTTGTTCTTGGCTACAGTGCAAAAATGTAAACATTGTTTTTCGTTTATAATTTTCATTATTTCCGTCAGCTGAAAAAATTTTTAAAAATCATCACGAGTTTTTTTTAATGTTTCTACTTTCAAATGGACAACAAATTTTCCAAATAATATTAACCTTTATGCAAGTTTCATTGTATTAAATATAGAGGAGAGGGGTAAATTTCACAGTGAAAATTGGTGGTACCTGCAAACCATTAGTGTAATTACGAATTCTATCTTCACAGGCAAAGTCAAGTTTAGTATTAATAATCTAAAATAATAATTTTAAAAAAAGAGTGATTAATTTTAATCGCATGTCAATGTGTCAGGGTTATTTTATGCCTAGATGTTAGGGAATTGTGTTCATTGTACGTTCATATATATAATTTTTGTATAGTTTTTTGCACTCAGCCCAATTAAATATAAATAATTTTTAAACATATCTATTTGAGCTATAGATGGCACCCTAACAGGTACAACCACTCCAGGATCAGTGGACCAGGGAGTAATTGTAATGAAGGAGTACTCCACAGTCCCCAGATCTCCAGAACAGTTGCCTCATCATCAGATGCAGTTTACTAATGACAGTAACGACAACAACAATGATGAGAATGATGGTGATGACAATAAATATTTAGATTGAAAACTTTAAAAGAATGAAATGTGACAGTGGTGTAGCAAAGTATCATGTGAACAACTAACTATTAATGCATTCATTCATCATTTCATTATGTTTGAAAATGTTATGGTTGTAATTTAGTTGGTTGGGTTTTACGGCATGTTAACCCGTTGGGTTATTTTATGCCGAATACTTCTATTGGTAATTTGGTATTCAAAAATGTTTAATGCTGACAAAGTTTTGAAATAATTTCATTTTTAATGGATAATACAATTTTGTTTATAAACTCATGTTTTCTATTTAACCCATATATGGGACCCTAACAGGTACTACCACTCCGGGTCAGAGAGGACCAGGGAGCAATGGTGATGAAGGGGTGCTCCACTTTCCCCAAACCTCCCAAATTGGAACCTCACATCAGATAGAGTTTAATGTCATTCCCAGGACATGTAGACCCGCAGCCACCACCTTCTAGCACCCATATGATAAGAAGGATTGAGGGTTGCCATAAGGGCAATAGGGTTGGGGCAATCCGACGGTATAAGTATAGATAAAAGGATATGAAAACAACACACAATGCTGTTAAAGTGAAAATATTTTATATCATATTCATAGCTAATATTGAACAATATTTCGATTTATAAAAATCATCTTCAGAGCTTGTTTTTTATTCCGGACTCATTGAGAGAGAAGCTGAAAATAATTTGAATTCAAAACGAAAACATTGATGTTCCAAAAAAATTCAGCTCCTCTCTCGATGAGCCCAGAGTAAAAACAAGCTCTGAAGATGATTTTTATGAATCGAAATATTGTTCAATATTAGCTATGAATATGATATAAAATGTTTTCACTTTAACAGCATATTGTGTTGTTTTCATATCCTTTTATCTCTCTCTCTCTCTCTCTCTCTCTTTCTCTCTCTCTCTCTATATATATATATATATATATATATATAATGAGAGAAAAGGAAAACAATACAGAAAATTAGATTACCATTTTGCTTTAAAAATAAAATTTCATTTCTGATGACAGCTAAACATGTTAATTAAATTTTCATATTGGCTTCCTTTTTTTCAATCTGCCAGAGTGTATTCCAAACCTAGTTATTCGCCCATTTCATTCATAACATAAAGAAGGGGGAAGGGACGAGAAAGGAGAAAAAGAAGAAGAGAAAAAAAAAAAAATAAAGTATATCACCACGCAAAAAAAACTTAAGCACGTCCATTTCTGATTTTCGTTTCTGAAGATAAAGTTTTCTTTGAAGTCGATAAGACAAAAAAACAACATCTTTTTTTTTTATACGCATTGTAATTGCCTTCAAATTATTAATATATTATATATATATATATATATATATATATATATATATGAGTGTGAAAAAGATGGAATGAAAACATCACACAATGCTGTTAAAGAGAAAACAATTTATAACATAATCATAGCTGATATTGATCAATATTTCGATTTTACAAAAATCATCTTCAGAGCCCGTTTACTCCGTGGTGTTTGTGATCGGAGTTGACTTTTATCTCCGATCACAAATACCACGGAGTAAACGGGCTCTGAAGAAGATTTTTGTAAAATCGAAATATTGATCAATATCAGCTATGATTATGTTATAAATTGTTTTCTCTTTAACAGCATTGTGTGGTGTTTTCATTCCATCTTTTTCACACTCATACTGTCGGATTCATTTCCTTTCTTTTAATTTATAGATATGTACGATATGCACAATTCTGTAAGTATCCATTAATATATTGTAAATGGATAGAATCTACCTTATAAAAATACAAGAAAAGAAAAATTGTTTTTACCATGTATCATGTAAAAAAAACTAAAAAAACTTTCAACAGCATTAATAGTGATCTTGGGGAAAAAAAAGAAAAAGAAAAAAAAGCAAATAAATAAATTTTTAAAAATTTCTGAAAATTCTTGAAAAATTTAAGATATACTACTGATGAGCTACTAAGTGAAACTATTAGTAGGTATATCTGACTCATTAGGTTTAACTTTATTATTTGCTCTACTTAGGTATTGAGCACTCTTTACTTTTTAGCTTTAGATAACCTTATATATATATATATATATATATATATATATATATATATATATATATAAAAACACGAGAATACAGTTAAAAAAAACCCACACATTTGACCATTTACACAATTTCTGTCATTATCAAAGGAACCGTTTCGTCTTACCTGATGAATGCTTTCAGCAAGAAACCGCTGGTTGTAATACCGTTCCATAATTAAATAAATAAAAGCAAAAACTTTTATTTGTTTTGATTTCTCATTGAACTATATATATATATATATAGTTACAGTTTAACATTAATTGGTAAAAAAAAAACATTTCCTCGTAAATTCCAACCATAAAATAAACTGAACCCTCATTTTATGTCCATGTTTTTGCAATAAATGTTTTATTTTTCTTGCACCCGTTATTATTATACTAAATATATTTTCTTTATTTGTTAAAGAATAAAGAATCAAGAAAATATATTTAGTATTGTAAAATAACGGCTACAAGAAAAATAAAACATTGCAAAAACACGGACATAAAATGAGGGTTCAGTTTATTTTATGGTAGGAATTTATGAGGAAATTGTTCTTTTTTACCCATTAATTTTATTTCAATCTGCTTTGTTAAAATGAGTATATTCATTATTAATGCTGTACCCCCCCCCCAAAAAAAATTTAAATACCTAAATTGATAGATGGTCAAAAAGTTTTTAAAGAAATCTAAAGAAGATATTTTTTTAAAAATGGACTGTGTGCCTCAATTAGTTTTTAGCTGCTATTTGCAGACAATGTTAATTTAATCTCAAAGTATAAATGTTAAAATTTTCATCATACAACGTGTGATAGCACGTGCGATACCCTGTCCTCGTCAGCTGTCGACTAGGAGTGATAACACAGTTTCGGTAGCTACGACAGGACTGCCACTTCCTAGCGCTACCAAGCAGCTTTCGCCACCGGACAGGGTATTAAAAAAAATTGTATATATGTATTAAACAGAGAATAGATTATATCAAGTTTTTAGCTGCTATTTGCAGACAATGTTAATTTAATCTCAAAGTATAAATGTTAATATTAAAGTTACTAAACATTCTCTCAGATACTAACCAGTAGGTTGAAATACTTTAATAAATAACATGAAATGTGCAAACCTAATTCAACCCCCCACCCACCCCAAAATCCCTGTGTGCCTCAATTAGTTTTAGCTGCTATTTGCAGACAATGTTAGTTTAATCTCAAAGTATAAATGTTAATATTAAAGTTACTTTTATAAAGTATCATTATAAATAGATTTGGTTGGGTTTTATGGCATGTCAACCCTTGGGTTATTTTATGCAATACTTCTATTGGTAATTAGGTATTCAAAAATGTATAGGGGTTTATTTGCTGTAATCAAGTTTTCTGGTTTGGTTTGGTTGGTTGGGTTTTACGGCATGTCAAGCCCTTGGGTTATTTTTATGCCGAATACTTCTATTGGTAATTAGGTATTCAAAAATGTATAGGGTTTATTTGCTGTAATAAAGTTTTCTGATGAGAATTTTAACATCAAGAGAGTGAGTGGTATTATAATATCTTATTATAATGGAGATTGTGTGTTTTTCTGTCTGTAACCGAAACTACATTACTACTCAAGTCACAATTCCCTTCGTTATTTACATCACATTCTCCATGATTTTATTTATATTTAAACCTCAATTATTAATAAAATTGCTTCACCTTTTTATTAGTGTTGTCCATGTCTACATACAAATAACATGCAATTGTATTTATATATACAAAAAATAGCGGTTTACAGTGTGAATGGGAAGGCTAATTTGCATATTGATATTAAAAATGTGATTTTATTAAATATGTGCTTAGTATTATTGATTTCTAATTGTTTGGTTTTATTTTAATGAATATAAGCAAAAATCTCTTCAATGAATCTTAAATGAAATCCATTAACAAGAAAAAATAACTGTCATTTTATTCTTTATTTCCTAATTTAACTAAATAGTTAAATAAGTAAAATTCAGCAATGAAAGACGGGAGTGATGGAAGAGTAAGTTTCATTTCTATTTTTCTAATATACCCCCACTCTGTTACATATCTTTTTATCTGCCTTCTTATTAGACTTTCTAATTTAATACGATATTTCATTACATTAAAACTTAAATACTTGCACCCTACGGAGGGTGCATATATTTGCTAGTAATAAATAATAATTATAAAATTAGTCATAATATTATAAAACTATAAAGTTTATTTTTTTAATATTTTTATTCAGTTAGTGCTTTTGTTAATTTGATTTAAAAAAAAAAAATTAAAAAAATGAAAATTGAACCTTGTGTAGCTCTTAAGCAAGTTTTACACACCTCAAAGCACATGATATTTAAAACTCTTAAAGTCCTATACCACCTCATTCCACTCGGCTGGAAGTCACATTAGTTTTAACTAATCGGCCCCGAACAATAGCCTTTGTTTAAATTTAATATTAAACATATGTAGAAATCTTTGATTTAAGGGAAATAATAGGTAACTTTAGATGCAAAGGTCATTTTTATATATCCTTATAGGAATAGGCCTCTGGACTTAGAAAAATCTCAACAGGATGTTAAGAGTTTTAAAACAGATATTTAAACACACTAACTTGGAATGGCATTGAAAGTGAATATTAATTCCATTTTTATACTACGGAAAATGATTAAAATGTTAATAATGAATGTAATATTCTTTGCTGAATTGTAGCCATTGCATTTATTAATCTTATTATAATGGAGATTGTGTGTTTGTCTGTCTGTAACCGAAACTATATTACTATACAAGTCACAATTCCCTTTAGTTATTTACATAACATTCTCCATGATTTTATTTTTAATTTAAACTTCAATTATTAATAAAATTATTTTACATAATTAAGACTGTTGACCATATCTACATACTAATAACATGCAATTGTATTTATATATACAACAAAATAGTGGATTACAGTGTGAACGGGAAGGCTAATTTACATATTGATCTTAAAAATTTGATTTTAATAAATATATGCTTAGTATTATTGATTTCTAATTTTTTGGTTTATCTTATTGAATATGAGCAAAAATCTCGTGGATAAATCTTAAAGAAATCCATTAATAAGAAGAAATAACTGTAATTTTATTCTTTACTTCCTATTTTAACTAAAGAGTTAAATTAGAAAAATTTACCACTGAAAGACGGGAGTAATGGAAAATGATGGAAGAGTTGGTTTCAAAGTTGTTCTATTTTTCAATCATACCCCCTCTGTTCCAAATCTTTTTATTTGCATTCTTATTCAGTTTCATTGGCCTTTCTAATTTAATATGATATTTCATTATATTAAAACTTAAATACTTGCACCCGGAGGGTGCATATATTTGCTAGTATTCATAATGTTGTAATCAGTGTTATGTAAGAAGTAAGAAGTGTATGGTGGCAAGGAAAAGACAAACACAGATTTTAAGTTTAAGAATGTATTAGCAAAACACAAAAGTTACACGGTTGAAATGGGTTAAGAAGAATGTCCGATATTCGGTGATAGTCGTTTGTGAGTGTAAGTAGTAGGGTCTACAGCGCTTGGTATGTTCAGTGGTCAGTCAGTAGTAGTAGTAGTAGTAGTGATGTATGCAGATGTCCCAGTGGTACTGGTTGTGAAAATGTGATGGTAGAGTCCAATGTAAGTTGGTTGGTAGTATTGTATGTTGAAGGCAATTTCTAGTTGATGTGGGCAGAAGATCCGATGTTGATTTTGGTTGAGAAGAGTAGTAGTAGTGACGTATGCGGATGTCCCAGTGGTAGTAGTCAGAAGTTGGTTGACGTGGGCAGAAGGTGCGATGTGGTGTGAGTAGCCGAAGCGAGCTGGTAGTCAGGGTTTCTGGTGAGAGTCGCCATAAACTGATTTGAGAAGATGATATAGGATTTCATACTCATTCGTCCCCTTAAGAATGCCTGGTCGGTTGTCGAGGTTACGAGGTCAGCGGTAGATGAGAGATATAGGTCGTGGTGGACTTGAGGTATAAGGTTTCCTGTTTCGGAGATGCATGACGCTGGGTATGGTGTGGTCTGGCGCTGCTTCCTTTGTTGTCGGCGCTGGGATTGGGACAAGCCGACACCTTCCTTGCTCGACCTCCTGTGAGCTACTGTCGATTGACCTTAAGTTCACTTTATTTAAAGCCAGGGGTAGGCTTCAAAAAGCTTTTTTCACGAATTCCGGGGGAACGTTTTCCATTGGTCGGAAATCCAAATTCTGTTTCTAATATTATTTTTTATTTCTAGGTTGCGCGATCCTCGGTGCGCAAAGACGAAAATTCATCACTTGATTTAGTGCCTTACCCCGTTCACATCCGGTTGGCACTCTGTTCATTGCGGTGCGTGGGCGACTTGAATTTGGTGACTTAGTGAATCGGGGAGATATCTATATTTATGTATATAACAATAAGAAGTAAAAAGATATAGAAATTAAATCCCTGGTGTTTTTCATATCGCCACAGTTATATGAACAATCATTTTTCTGTATAAAGGTTTAAAAATAAAATAAAATAAAGTCTTAGTAAAGAAAATGATGAAAAATAAAATTGCAACTACTAGAAAGGACAATTCTGACTTTGAATTGGGTCCAGTATGTTCACAGAGTCTGAATAATGTTGATACACCCTTTATTTTGGAACCTGTGCACACATCAATCTCCGTCCTGTTGGCTAGGGCGTTAGAATGCACCGACTGCACCTCTGCAGAGGGGTAAGACTCCCCCAATGGGGTCACCTGTTGGCCATGGGTGGCGACCCGTGATGCTTAAGGATAGAACCCAGGTGGATGAGCAGTTCATGACTTGCAATACTCCACTTTGGCCCTATCTTGGGCTAGACGGGTGGTCGGAGAGGCCCCATCCGATTAATTGGTTGGTCACGTCAAGCCCTAGCACCTGTATGATTGCCTCAACCCTATTGCCCTTATGGCAAGCCCAAGCCCTTTTTATCATATGGGTGCTAGAAGGCGGTGACTGAGGGTCTACATGTCCTGGGAATGATGTTAAACTCTATCTGATGGTGAGGTTCCAGTTTGGGAGGTTTGGGGAAAGTGGAGCACCCCTTCATCACCATTGCTCCCTGGTCCACTCTAACCCAGAGTGGTAGTACCTGTTAGGGTCCCATCTATTGGTTGAATAGAAAAGTTGATAAACAAAATTGATAAACAAAATTGTATTATCCATTAATAATGAAATTATTTCAAAACTTTATTGGCATTAAATAACCCACTGAGGTTGATATGCCATAAAACAAAACAAACCAAACCAAAACACATCAATCTGTATATGGGATCATTTACTGTAATCCAGCTTACCTGTAAGTTTAATCTCTGAGTAAATTGAAATGCCTATTGATGTGTGTGTGTGTGGGGGGGGGTATGCAATTTTATTTATTTTGCAGAGGAGTAGAAAAGAAAAAAAACTTTTTTTTTTTTGTTTCACTTTGTTGCATAATCTATGCAGTTGCATAGATTATTGTCAACCCCCTGTATTTCTGAAGGGATGGCCCCTTTTCATATCACGGGCAGGACTTTCCATAGAATATTACAGAAAGCCTGCGAAGTACGTGAAGTCATGTGGGACCAATTTAATCCGGCAGTACCTGCTTGGACGTCCGATGAGAAGCATGGGCTCATTATGCACACGCGCGTTGTGTTAGTTAGAAGAAGAATTTTAGTTAAGTAAATAAAAGTTTAAATAAATAATATGGTGTTCTTGCTTGATGAATGTCTTGGCAAAAAGACTGACCAAGAAGAAGGAATGCATCAAAGACGAACAGCCAACAAGAATCTAGAAATAGAATTAAACATGGAGAGAAAGAATAGAAACAACTAGAGATCACCAAATGGCCAAAGAAGTAAGTAATGCATCCCTCTGTCTACCTATGTCTATCTCTCCCCCCTCTCCAGTATGTAACAACTTTACTTAAGGGTCTGTAATTCACAAATTAGATTTGTTGATTTTTTTGAGGCTCATCAACATTTTTCGGGTTATTTAAGGCCAAATCAAGTAATTTTGATATCAGGATGTTTACAGTACCTGATGTTGCTTAAATGGTCACCCAATTTAAGTATTGTACAGGTGCTTTCAATCACAAATTAGAAGGTGTGGTATAATTATAATGGGCACATAGCCTAGTGGATAAAGGAGTTAGATTAAGACAGTTCTAACTGACAGTTATCTCTAGACTGCAGGTTCAATTCTGGTCAGGGGTAGCAGTAAACATAGAATAATAATTAACACAATCTTAATGCCTCTACCCCAGCTCTGGTTAGCAGAATGAGAACCGGATAACCCCGTGGACTGAATAAAGGGTTAGGTTCAAAATTCCGTGATGGCTCCCGAGTTCGAATAGAAGGTTCCTGAGTCCGACAAGAAATACCTGAATAAGGCCGGAGGGCATATCGGCCGAAATGTTGTACAGATAACAATAAAGATGAGGACAATAGTACAAATAATACAAATAATACTAATGGTATAATTACTTTAGGACTAAATAAAAATATCTAACATGATTGGTACCTGATACACAGATTTTTGGTATCTTACACAATGTTTCCTTCAATACACACACTAACAGTGCTACATACTCACACCTTAAAATAGAATATTTGATGTCATATTTCAAAACCGTTTCCTTTTTTCAAACTTCAGAAATTTTTTAAACAGATTGAATAACAAGGATTACCACTCACTTTTCTCATCATTCTGTGATATATAATTTCTTATCTTATGCCCTGAAGATGATCTAATTAATAGATCGAAACACTACAGCGTCGACCAATAAACTCACCACTTAACCCATTTAAACCTGTGTTTTTTCATTTTTCTTGATATATTACATACCGTCGGATTTACTTCCTCTCTTCACATATCTTACTTAGTAAACCTTTTTCCCTATCCTATGGTATTGGTTTGGTATTAATTTGGTATTGTGTAGTAGGTTTGGTATTAATGAGTGTAATGTATTTAAGATGAGTGAAAATGTTTTTAAAAAAATAATAAATAAAGGGGGTTGCTTGACAGGACCAGCTGATTGATTGGTCAGGCCTCTTCAGCCGCCCGTCTAGCCAAAGTGGAGTGTTACATGTCATGAGACTACATAGTACCCAGGTCACAGGATGCTCAACCCCCACAATCCTCTCTTCAAATATTACAGAGATGGTCACCCACAACCAACAGGTGGCCCCCTATTGGGAGGGTCTTATCTCTCTGCACAGGTGCAATCAGCATATTTTACAGCCCTAGCCTACAGGGCAGTATATGATATTAAGTATTCCTATCAAATACAAATAATGTGCACATTGTTGTATGATTTCAAGTATTTCTATTGAATACTGATAATCCAATTGTTTCAAGTACTGTATTTGATGGCATATAGGATGCACTTTTTTCCAAAATTTTGGCTCAAAAGTTGCCCCGCGTCTTATACATCATAGGTGAAGTTTGGGAACTCTCGTAGGCCAAGGCTAATCTTCTCTATGATGCTCACTAACCCAGCTTACGCTCAGTACTTTTACCTACCCTAACTCTTATTTGAAGTTTGAGACCTCCTGTAGGCTTAGGCTAATCTTCTCTATGATGCTCACTAACCCAGCTTACACTCAGTACTTCTACTTACCCTAAACTTACTGGTATTGTTATAATCAAGCACTGCTAGACTGTTTTCAACAATATATGCTTAAATACAGTAAAAACTTTTTTTTCCCAGAATTTTGGCTCAAAAAATTGCCCGTGCGTCTTATACATCGTAGGTGAAGTTTGAGACCTCCCGTAGGTCTAGGGTAATCTTCTCCATGATGCTCACTAACCCAGCTGACGCTCAGTACTTTTACCTACCCTAAACTCTATGCATCATTATTTTATGCTGTCAAAAATGTATCCAAAGCCAATTTCATATTCTTGTATTGTAGATCTGTAAATCACACATCCAGTTAGGGTTAACATTGTATGATAATTTGAAAGTTAACATTAAATCAAGCCAAGTCATTTTATATTTAATGCTTTTCTTTTACTTTTCTTCAATTCAATATGAAAACTGTATAAAGTTTTTGAATGCCTTATAATAAGTATCAATTGAGTGTTTCATAAATGAAATGTCAAGTGCTGCAGTTCAAGTAACCATTCCATTTTTCTTCATTTAAATCCTCTATTTTTAATTCAGAGTTTATATACCATATTTGACGGCATATAGGACACACTTTTTTTTTCCTAAATTTTGGCTCAAAAAAATTGCCCTGCATCTTATACATCATAGGTAAGTTTGAGACCTCCCGTAGGCCTAGGCTAATCTTCTCTATGATGCTCACTAACCCAACTTACACTCAGTATTTTACCTACCCTAAACTCCATGCATCATTATTTTATTGCTGGTATTATTATAAACAAGATTAACAGGAGCGTATGGTGGTGTTTTCAACAATATATGCTTAAATACACTAAACTTTTTTTCCTGAATCTGACCTGCTGAAATGGGGGTGCATCTTATCTGCTGTCAAATACAGTATATATGACAGCTGCCTACATTTGAAATAGATATCTGGACAATATTACCTTCTGTATTTCTGTCTGTAACCAAAACTATGTCACAGCTTTCATCACAATATTCTCGGTGATTGCGTAAGTTTATTAATGAGTATTTAATTTATACTCAAAATCATTAATACATAGAATAAAAACAACCCTGTGTTATATATACTAAAAAATTGAGTAAGCAATCTTAAAAATTGTTTTTTAATCTATGTGTAATATATTGCCTGATTAACAAATGTTACAATTTATGTGGTAGCGTAAATTGTTGACAGACCCTGTAGTGAGAATTTAAGGGGGCCAGTGGAAAACTACCAGGACGGTTATAGCTCTCTGACCCCCAGAGGCACTAAGCACACACGTCACATGATTAGTTAGTTTAGAGGATCAGTTTCAGCCTGATGTTGGAGCAGAGAGCATCTGCCTCTCTCTGCTGGGGTTGAAATCTCATCCACACAGAAGATATGGACTAGCTTAATAAAATCTTGATCAAGAAATAAAAGTCTTGGGAGTTAATTAATTGCATGACTAAAAAATTAGCCCTTAGTAAAAAGACAGAAGACGGCAAGGTGAAAGCCAGACAAGAAGTTAGCAGAATCAGTAAAGCAGAAATGAAGCAACAAGTAAGTCTCAACTCTCTGTCTCTCTCTGTCTATACAACACAAACTGACAACCGGAAGATACATAGGCACAGGAAATGCGTGGGTGTCAACATGGGCCTGTGACAAAAACAAGATATTGCCATCACCTGATTGAGCCTGATCTTGATCAAGAAAGTGACAGCCGAAAAACAGGTGTAGTGACAACATGTAGGCACAGGAAACGTGTGGGTGTAGCTCATAACCATTAAAAACAAGCTGCATGGGCAAGGAGGTGTGTTTACAGGAAAACTGCATAGGTGTCACGATCAAAGAGATGTGGCCATGTTGGAGTTTGGAGAGTTATATAAACTCTTAGACCTTTGCCATCAGAACTCCTGAAGGCTTCTGTGTATGTGCATTCTCTACCGACGATTCTCAGTCTAAACACATCAAAGAATAAAAATATAATTTATTTATATATATATAGATGAGAGGTATCCAAAACTTGGTAGTAAGGGATGATTCTATATGTGATTTTATATATTTATATATTTTATATATATTTATATATGTGATTTTATAGATGATTCTATATGTGACACACTGTATTATTATTGTATGATCCAGTATCTATAAATACAGCAAATCTTTAAATCACTAAAAAGAGCTCAATGTATAATAAACTTTTTAGATTATATACAGAGCAATATTTATCTTTGAAAGGAAGGAAAAACTCAACACCATTATTCCATAATAAATTTATTTCGATCAAAATTGGGGCGTTTATAAATAAAGTTTAGATTTATAAAGGCCCAATTTTGGTCGAAATAAATTTATTATGGAATAACGGTGTTGAGTTTTTCCTTCCTTTCAAAGATATATATATATATATATATATATATATATATATAGATATTTACCAACCCCTCCGCACGAGCAGGATGCGACACAAGGTCAATTTCTTAAGCGGAGTTTAACAGATTTGAATTCAGAGTTTTCCTTCTCCTAGACCGGTTGCCTAACCAAGGTTAAAGAGCCCAGTCTGCCCTACTATTTACCCATAGCTGGAGGGAGAGTAGGATTCATACCTTTCCCAAGGGTATTAGCGCTAAGTGAAATGCAATTACCACGTCCAGGATTTGAACTCGGGGCGACAAGTCCATTTCCTGAGACTTTAACCATTACACCACGCGCTTCCTTATATATATATATATATGCTCCGTGTTGTTTGTCGGGTCCAGTGGCAGTATATAACACTGTGTTTTCCTGAAAATAAGACTTAGAATGATTTTTCAAGATGATTTTGATATAAGCCCTTCCTTTAAAATAAACCCTAGTTGAGAGCAGTAACATTCCAGAGGAGGATGATATGATTATTTTTTAATGAATTGTTGTCAATGAGTTTTTGAATAAAATAACATGTTAATGGTAAATAAATGTAGATTGTTTTTTGTAATTTCTGTTTATATAGAAATTTCGTAATTTTCTATTTCTTAATGCCATTTTTTGATATCTGAAGAATAAGACATCCCTTGAAAATAAGCCCTAGTTTTATATTTTCGAGGGAAAATTAATATAAGTCCTGACAAAACACTTCTTATAATACCCTAGGAGGCTTCAGGGAAGTCTCTGTTGTATAGCCGACTACTACTGGCTAGTGGACTTCTATAAACAACAGATACGTATATACAAAACTAGGACCTGTTTTATTTTCTTCGGTGTGTGGGTGGTAAACGCGTAGAGCTTCACAATGAAAATGCCGGGTGGCTGGCGAAGACGGCGACGAGTGTTCACAGTGGAAATGCCCGAGGGCCGATGCGAGGTGATGCTATCAGCTGTTTGCTGGGGTCTCTGTCTGACTGTCAGCTCGAATCCTTTGGCCTTTATATCGATGCCTACGCATCTTTATCTTTTGATCTGGTCTTTACATCCGCTAATATGCCTATGCATTTTTATCTTTTGATCTGATAACGGACATTTGTTATATATTTCTTTATCTTCTCCCTGCTTCTTTGACCGGAAAACTTCTCTTCCGTTTTCCCCTTTTTTAAAATATATATTTTTATATTTCTCTTTGTCATTTTGCCAGAAGCTTCCTCTTCCGGGCGACGATAATACAACATAACATAGGTGAATATAACAAAGAAATCCATCAAATAGGTACATAACAAATGCAGACTCTATTGTCTGAGCAGATTAAACATAAGATACAGATACAAAACAGAACGAAAGTCCAAGGAAGGAGAAAAATTTCTTAGTTAAATGAAGAGATGAAGGTTAACTCGAACGGTTATGCGGAGAAAACAATTTACTACCTGGACCCAGCAATAATCACAGAACATTTCAATGTAAATGTCTTTAAATTTATAAATGATACATAAAGTATTACATGAAAAATGCAGACTCTATTGTCTGAGCAGATTAAACAAGAAGAATAAATTTATGAAAAAAAGGTGAAATTTCCAATATTTTTCATTCATAATTTAAAGTTGTGTCAGATAGGCCGTGACTCTACTAGGAGCACTTTGATAATTTACATGTCTGGTCAGGGTTACTTTGGTATCTTTGAAATCTGACACCCTGGTCTCTGACCCACAATAGTGACAACAAGTAGTACTCTAACTTATTAAAAAAAAAAATAAAAAATAACCTGCTTGGTAACTACAAAATTTAATGGGTAGAAATGGAATTCAACAGGCACAGAAATTACACTACTGTCAACAAGTTTCACTCAAAATAACCGCCATTAGCGTCAATCACATTCTCAATCCTGACCCGGAACATGTTATAGTTTCCCTCGGAAGGGTATCAAAAACTACCTTAATTCTATTGTTTAAGTGGGCGTTTGTAGTACTAGCACAGCGATTGGTGTCTTTCTCATTAGCGCCCCATACATAATACTCCATGGGGTTAAGATCTGGGGAGTTCGGAGGCCAAACATTTATGACTTTTCCCAGAGGTGTGGCAGGGGGCTGAATTCTGCTGCCATACATATGGCTTACCATTAAAAAAAAGGGGGAGTTTTTCGATGTAAGGACAGCTGAAATATATCAGTAAAGCAGAAATGAAGCAACAAGTAATTTTAAAGTCTCTGTCTATCATCCGAGTTTCCTCTCTCTATATTATATACCCAATGTTGGGTATATACGGCTATACAACACAAACCGACAACCGGAAGATACATAGGCACAGGAAATGCATGGGTGTCAACATGGGCCTGTAAGGACAACTGTGTCATGGCTGAAATATATTAAAACAAGTGAAATTTCGATTTTTCGTATATTTTTTTATTCAAAATTTACGGTTAGGCTTAGTATTAGCGTCACGGTTAGGTTTAGGTTTAAATTTAGCTTTAGTATTAGAAGAAGAAGAAATTTACAAAAAAAAGGTAGAAAAATGCAGACTCTATTGTCTGAGCAGATTAAACATAAGATACAGATACAAAACAGAATGAAACTCCAAGAAAGAAGAAAAATTTCTTAGTTAGATGAAACGATGGAGGTTAACTCGAACGGTTATGTGGGGTAACAATTTACTTCCTGGGCCCAGCAATAATCATAAAACATTTCAATGTAAATGTCTTTAAATTTATAAATGATACATAAAGTATTACACGAAAAAGTACCTTGAAAAAGTAAACTACAGGGTGGTCCGAAAGTCCTGTCACCCCTACATCTTATTATAATGGAGGTTGTGTGTTTATCTGTCTGTAACCGAAACTAAATCACTATTCAAGTCATAATTCCCTTAGTTATTGACGTCACCTTTACCATGAATTTATTTTTATTTAAACCTCAATTATTGATAAAATTGTTATACCTTATTAATACTGTTATATGTAATACTATATCTACCTACTAATAGCATGTAATTGTATTTATATATACAACAAAATAGCGGTTTTCAGTGTGAACGAGAAGGCTAATTTGCATATTGATATTTAAAATTTGATTTTAATAAATATATGCTTAGTATTATTGATTTCTAATTGTTTGGTTTTCTCTTAACGAATCTGAGCAAAAATCTCGGCGATAAATCTTAAAAGAAATTCATAAACAAGACGAAAGAACTGTAATTTTATTAAATACTTCATAATCTAACTAAATAGATAAATTAGGAAAAATGAAAGACAGGAGTGAAAGAAAATGATAGAAGAGTTAAATCTAAAGCTGTTCTATTTTTCGATTATACCCCCTCAGTTTATCATTTTCTAAATAGTTTATAATTTGATACAATATTTTATAACATCAAAACCTAAATACTTGCACCCGAAGGGTGCATATATTTGCTAGTATATTTAAAAAATAATTACATAATAAAAAAATAAAAAAAGTAAGTAAAGTCGTTGGGGTCGCCTAAAGTCAGTACCAGCCAATCAGCAAGGGAGTCTATCCCCTTTTCACTAGCGCTAGAGCAAGAAGATTGTTTTTTTGTGTCTGAGGTAGAACACCACACTCTACCGACTGAGCTAACCTGGCCCTTTCAAATAATCAAATATGATTACATAATACAAATTCTAGAAAAAAAAATCATTTTTAAAGATTTCTTTTAGAGGTAAAATAATTGCATAACTTTTAAAATGTATTATTAAAACAAAAAAAATGCTTCCTATAATTCAACAAAACAGTACCTGATATCTCGCCTCCATACACATATGAACACACACATACATACATGTATATTATTACTGTACGCTATTCATGTTCCTGACATTAGTACATTATTCTATGTACTATTACATGAACCTTTGATGAGTTGTGGAGCACCTGAGCACTGTACACATACATGTATATTATTACTGTACGCTATTCATGTTCCTGACACTAATACATTATTCTATGTACTAGACATGAGACTTTGATGAGTTGTGGTGCACCTGAGCACTGTACACATACATGTATATTATTACTGTATGCTATTCATGTTCCTGACACTAATACATTATTCTGTGTACTAGACATGAGACTTTGATGAGTTGTGGTGCACCTGAGCACTGTACACATACATGTATATTATTACTGTATCCTATTCATGTTCCTGACACTAATACATTATTCTATGTGCTATACATGAGACTTTGATGTGTTGTGGTGCACCTGAGCACTGTATGCAATAAATTTCATTATCATGTTATTTAAAAACAATAAGTAGGGGTGACAAGACTTTCAGACCACCCAAGTGTATGAATACTTATGAGTTTCCATAATAACATTTCTAGGAATATATAGGACTTAAATGCTATCAGACTAATTCAAGATATATTGAAAGTACCTAGTTGTGTGTGTGTATGTGTGTATGCATACATATATATATATATATATTTTTAAATAGCAAGTTTTGGTTCTTTTTTTTTATTATTAATAAAAAATAGCCTTTGGTAAGCAAGAAGTTAATGGCAACTATTGATTAAATAAATATGGAATTATGAATTTTATTGGAGAAAATTAAAGCAGCAGTCTCAAAAAAAAAAAAAAAAAAAAAAAAAAAAAAGGAAAAAATAAAAAAGCTTTACAAAATATAGAACAAAGAATAACAAAAACATCAAGTCATAAATAAAATATAAATTTTAAATCATTTCCATTCATAATATATATATATATATATATATATATATATATATATATATTTGGGCAGCATTCTTTCATTTATACATATAGAATTAAGATACATCTCCTGTTTAACAGATGAGTTTCTGGCCAGTTTTTAAAATGCCATCCAGGAACACATCACCCCTGATGATGGCACTAAAACCTGAACTTTGTGGAATCCATGAATTCCAACCAAACATAAAAAAGTTGGCCAGAAACTCGAAAATCAAAAATAAAATTGTTAAACAGGAGATGTGTCTTTGTTTAAAGATATAGAGAAATATGACAGAAAAAAGAAAAAAAGAAAAGAAAATTATTGAAATTAATAATTTATTGATATACATACATAATATCCAAGTATTGATTAAATAAATATGCAGTCTCAAAAAAAAAAAAAAAAAAAAAAAAGGAAAAGGAAAAATAAAAAAAAAAAAAGCTTTACAAATATAGAACAAAGAATTACAAAAACATCAAGTCATAAATAAAATATAAATTTTAAATCATTTCCATTCATAATATATATATATATATATATATATATATATATCCCAAAGTGGCTGAGAAATATGACAGAAAAAACAAGAAAAAAAGAAAAGAAAATCAAATTATTGAAATTAATAATTTATTCATATAATATTTTGATTATACAGTTTCATCTTATATATTATATATATATTATATATATTATATTTATAATATATATATTAAACATATTTGGTTTATAAAATGATATTGGAATGTTGATGTAGTTGTCATGGAAACATGATGGGGGTTCAGCTTTTAAAATATATGATTTGTGATTATTATTATTATTATTATTATTCCTATAAAATATGACTAAAATTTGTCATTGAAGATTAACATTGTGATTCATTGTCACTTCTATAAAATATAATAGAAGGTTTATCATTCAACAAAAGAAAAATATTAGAATCATTCAGTCTGCTTTAATATGAAAGTGAAAGTGAAAGTGAAACTAAAAGTTTCAAAGTAAAGTTGGCAGAGTGGCCTATTTTTGGAATCAGCCAAACAGTCTATCCCCCTTTCACTAAAATCAGACCAGGGAGATTTTTTTTGGAATCAGCCAAACAGTCTATCCCCCTTTCACTAAAATCAGACCAGGGAGATTTTTTTTTCCGAGTTGGAACACCTCACTTACTGTCAGCTCCTAGTTGCTTTACCGCACATATCAAATTATCCAAGCTGTATTATTCACGTGCTGATAAGCTATCATAATAATCAACTTTCATAAAGGAATAAAAAGAATAAAGAAATATAAGAATAAAAAGAATAAAGGAATAAAAGAATAAAAATAATTTTCTTTCTGGAACTATAGAATATTTCATTATAATCAACTTTCAAACTATAACCAAAAAAAAATCAACTGAGGTGGTCACTACTAGAATAGGCTCAGTCCAAATTAGTGATCATCTTCCACAAATTAATACATCAACCAAAATTATGTTTTTTTGTTTTGTGTGACATGTTTGTATTGTGTAATATGTGAAAGTAAACGATTGTCATCTTTTTTCAAAGATGTACAAACGTCCAGAGAAAATTATAGCAAAATGCATTACAGCAATTAATGTTTAATATTGACAAAAACAGGGGACAGTTTAGCTCAGTTGGTAGAGCATTCACCTAGAAAACACAAGGTTCCTGGTTTGATACCGGCCTTTGCCAACTCAGCGCATGAGTAGCACAGGGATCTGTGCAGTAAAGTAAGGAGCTGATTGTAGGTGTGGCGCTCCACCTCAAACGTTAAAAAAACAAAAAAACAATCTCCTTGGTCTAGTGTTAGTGAAAAGGGGAGAGACTCCCTTGCATTCTGGCTGATACCGACTTTAGGCCAGCCCAACAACTTAGTGATTCTTCCTGGAAGTATAGAATATTTCATTATAATCAACTTTCAAACTATGACAAAAAAAAAAAAAAAAAAAAAAATCAACTGAGGTGGTCACAACTAGAATAGGCTCAGTCTTAATTAGTGATAATCCTCCACACATTAATACAACAACCAACATTACGTTTTTTTTTTGTTTTGTAGTGACAGTGTTTATATTGTGTAATGTGTGAAAATAAACAATTGTCTTACTGGCAAGGACTGGTATTGAACACAGAACCTTGTGATTCCAAGGCGAATATTCTACCAACTGAGCTAAACTGATCCTGTAAATGAATTTAATGTAAAAAGTCGTTGGGGCGGCCTAATGTCGGTATCAGCCAGACATCAAGGGAGTCTATCCCCTTTTTACTAGTGCTAGGCCAAGGAGATTATTTTTGCGTCTGAGGTGTAGCGCCACACCTACCATCAGTTCCTCACTTTACTGCACAATCCCTGTGCTACTCAAAACTGAGTTGGCGAGGGCCAGTATCGAACCAAGAACCTTGTGATTCCTAGTCGAACGCGCTACCAACTAAGTATATCCCCTTTTTACTAGCACTAGACCAAGGAGATTGATTTTTGCATCTGAGGTGTAGCGCTACACCTACCATCAGCTCCTCACTTTACCGCACAGATCCCTGTGCTACTCATATGCTGAGTTGGTGGGGGCCAGTATCGAACCAAGAACCTTGAGATTCCTAACCGAACACGCTACCAACTGAGCTAAACTGACCCCTATGTAATGTAAATTATTTAATTTTTACTCATTAATATTCTATGTTGTCTTGAGGTTAACTATGTCAATAACAAATGATATTTATTAATAAAGTGAAAGTGAAAGTTCTGGTATATTGCCTCCAGGCAAATCACATATTGATTGAACTCATTTCTGATTTACAATATGACAAAAATCAAATTCCTTATCATTACCCTAACGGTATCCCCAGTGTGTCAGCACAGTGGTCTATTGTCGGTATCAGCCAGACAGCAAGAGAATCTATCTCCTTTTCACAAGTGTAGATTGTTTCTGTATCTGAGGTGAAGCACCACACTTACCATCAGCTCCCAGATGCTTTACTGCACAGATCCAAGCTGTGCTACTCATGCACTGAGTTGATGAGAGCTGGTATTGAACCTTGTGCTTCCTAGGGTGGATATTCTACGACTGAGCTAAACTGGGACCCTAGTAGTAACATATGGTACATATTCATTGAACTCATTTCTGATTTACAATATGACAAAAATCAAATGAACACAACCTTCTTTTGCTTCTCGGGAGATTTTTAACACAACTACCGTGTGTAATATATTGCCTGATTAACAAACTGACAACCAGAAGACACGTAGGCACAGGAAATGTGTGGGTGTCAACATAGGCATGTGACAAAAACAGGATATTGCCTTCACCTGATTGAACATGACCTTGATAAACAAGGTGACAGCTAGAAGACAGGTGTAGTGACGATGCATAGGCACAAGAAATGTGTGGGTGTAGCCCATAACCAATAAAAAACAAGCTGCATGGGTGAGGGGGTGTATTGCCATCACCTGATTGAACATGACCTTGATAAACAAGGTGACAGCTAGAAGACAGGTGTAGTGACAACGCATAGGCACAGGAAATGTGTGGGTGTAGCCTATAACCAATAAAAACAAGCTGCATGGGTGAGGAGGTGTGATGAGTCTGGTATAGTGCCTCCAGGCAAGTCAGGGGTAAATGACTCTGGAATAAATAAATAACACTTTAAATAGTGTCTATACTTCTGCTGCTAGGAACAATCCATTAAGTTTGAAATAGGGGGTATATCCTTTTTTTGTATATCAGTGACAAAAACAATAGTTAATAATGTTACAATTCCTGAGAGATCATGAATTGTGAACAGACCCAGTAGCTAGAATTAAATTGAGGTCTGTCAGATTTGGAATCAGGGAGTCCCCGTGGAAAGTTACCGGGACTGTTGGTAACCTTTGACCCCCCAGTGGTGCGAGATCTCATGCACCGTGACAGACACGTGACAATTAGTTAGAATTTAGATTCTACCCTAGCTTGGAAGGAGAAAGACATGTTTTTCTCTCCCTGCCAGGTCATCTCAATCCCTGTGGTGGAATCATGGGCTAGATAAATAATAATAGCTTGATCAAGCAAAAACATAAGTCTTGTTATTATATTCAATGTAAAAACAATGACCAGACCAGACCAGCCCAGAAGTTAGAATTAGCAGAGAAGAAAATTAACCCCCAGAAGAAGGAAAGTCAACTCGATAATAAGCTGGAAGGAGAAAGACGTGATTGTCTTCCCTCATGGGTCATCTCATACCCAGCGGTGGAATGGATGGAAATCATGGGTTAAATTAAAAATAAAAACTTGATCAAGTGAAAACCAAGCCTTGTTATTTTATTAAATGTAAAAACAAGCCATGTCCAGCCCAGAAAATTGAAGAACTAAGAAAAAAAAATCAACCCCTCGATAAGTATATTAGACAATCCCCGCGGTGGAATCGTGGGCTAGATAAATAATAAAAGCTTGATCAAGCAAAAACATAAGTCTTGTTATTTTATTCAATGTAAAAACAATGTGCAGACCAGACCAGCCCAGAAGTTAGAAGAATTAGCAAAGATTGAAGAACTAAGAAAGAAATCAACCCCTTTATAAGTCAATTAGACAATAAGATAGTAGCCAGAGCAGATAGAAGAAGAAGAAAAAAAATAATGTACCAAGTAAGCCTATCTCTCTAATCCAATGTATCTGTCTCTCTTTCTATTACTTGAGATGATCACTGTCTCTATTATATACCTGATGTTGGGTATACAACAGGTTTGCATAATTCCAATACTGTCCGCATTCCTTCTATGGAGTTTGCTGGTCTCCACCAATTTTCCTTTATAAAAGGATGTGGGCTCGGAGGTTGTACAAACATACAAAACAGAATTATTATATATAGTATTTTATTAAAGCTGGGTGAATCAATGATTGTTTGCTAAAGGCTTTTTTCCTATTTAGTTTAATGAAACAAAAAGAATTAGCAAAGAAGAAAATATGACAATAAGATATAACCAGGGTAATGTACCAAGTAAGACCATCTCCTTTCTAATCCAATGTCTCTCTTCTCTCTCTCTCACTCAAGATGAACTCTTTTCGACCTGATGTTGAAGGGTATATAACAGACATGGTGGGGCACCTCACGTGGTGTAATGGTTAGCAAGCTAGATTAGCAGACCATTGTTAGTGAGTTTGATTCTCACTAGGTGCCCCATACTTCTGGCCTTGTGCCACATCTAAGCTAAGTAAATAACTATAACAGACATGGTGGTTAAATCCTACTTAATGCACACAAACTCAACCATCATATGTCATCCCGCCAAAAGAAAATTAAAAATTAAAAATCAGGGAATTAACCAAATTTTCAGTGTTGATATATTAACGAACAAACAATATAATGCACCAGTTATTTTATTTGATAACTTTTACATTTTTTCAGGTCAGTTAACTTTGAACCACGTATCTTTGAGGCTTAACACAGATTCACAAACATACGTGGTTAAAAGTTAATTGACCTGAAAAAATGTAAAAGTTCTTGATTTAAAAAAATTTTGTCTTTCGGTTGGGTGACATACGATGGTGGAATTTAGGTCCATTAAGTAGGATTTAACCTACATGGTATAAGATGAAGGTGTACAGATATAGTATTTTCAACAACTTGGTTTTCAATTTTTCTCTTTTTAAAATTCATATTTAACCACATTTTGGATATAATTATCAAAAAAACCCAAAAAAAACAAAAACAAAACAACATATTACCTTTTTGATCTCTATTAAGAAAGGACATGTTTTTCATTTACACCATCAATATCCGGTTGTTTTAACAGACAACATTTAGTTTTTTTTTTTAATTATAAAACTAACCCCTAACAAACAACCGTATATTGACGGTGTAAATGAAAAACATGTCCTTTCTTAATCGAGATCAAAAAGGGGTACCAAGGTCATATGATCAAAAAAAATTATCATATCTACCCCAAACGATAGCCTTTGTTTAAATGTAATATTTGATATATTTAGAAGTATTTGATTTAAGGGAAATAACAGGTAACGTTAGATGCAAAGGTTATTTTTAGCCATTTTTTTAATAAATCCTTTTGGGAATGTTCTGGACTTAGAAAATTCTCAACAGGATATTGAGAGGGTTTTTTTTAAGAAAAAAATAAATGTAGAATAGCGGAGCTTGTTAACGTGCCTCCAAATTCACGGCACTAAAAAGGTGTTTGTTACGTGGTGGTCGTCTTGTCGATAAAAAAGGTACAACACTTGAGATATATCATCACAAGGGCTTAGCTTTTATTTTCGGGCTCGTGTCGTGGCTCTGTTCGGAGAGGAGGAAACGCAGAGAGAAAGAAAGAGAGGACACTGTTAAATTACTGTTATCCAACACTAGGGACCAGAGGCCTGTTCAAACTCTACACTGCCGGAAAGCAAAAAGTGACTGATCTTGTTGTTCGTCGTTCCTTGTCACCATGTGACTTCCGGTTTCGGTAAACACCGAAACTCCCGGGTGGCTTCCAATTCTCCATCTGGGGGTCATGCCGTGGTCAAATTCCCGACAAACCGTTGTGTGTCCACTACTCCTTTTTTTTTAACCTTTACTTTCTCTATCTCTCTTTCTATAGCAGTCTGCCCAAAACTCTGGACCTTTATAATCATGTTACAATAAATAAATGAAAATAAGGATAAAAATCTGATTTGTCACCATGGATAAATTTTCCTTCAAAAGTTAAAAAAAAAAAAAAAAAAAAAAGAAGACAAATTAAAAAATCCATATTTTTATTTAAACATCTTTGATAATTATCATTATAACATACAGAGATAAGAGAGAGTTGAAACAGTGACAAACAAACAAGTTCATAAGGGACTGAAATTGAT
>CM042179.1:27160752-27273252 GCA_023376005.1 Doryteuthis pealeii | reverse complement strand
TTTATTTAAAAAGAAGTACTGTATTTGATGTTATATGATATCCCACTCCCGTTCATTTACATTTAATAGTACAGTATTATGTACTTAAGCTTAGTACGTGTACAGGTAGTCTTCCATGTTCAGGTATAAGCATTACCCTATAAAATACTTCAAGTTTGCATATAAAGGCCTGAAAGATATTTTATGGGTAATATTTTTTTTTTTTTTTTTTTGGAAGTTTTACATGTTATTAATATGTGGTTGAGAATAGAGGAAAGTGTGGATATAACAACAGTTGATATTTCGTTTTGCCTCATTGTATGAAGCCGAAGCAAAATATCAACTGAATTCAACCGTCTGTGTTGTTATATCCACACTTTCCTCTATTCTCAACCATATTTTGTTGGATTTATTCAAATCCTTCACTCCTCATGTTATTAATATATAATAATTTTGCAAATAAAACCTGAATAAAATTTCAGTAAAAGGCTTTAATTTATTTTTTTCTGTATCTTTTCCTTGTGTGTGTGTGTGTGTGTGTGTGTGTGTGTGTGTGTGTGTGTGTGTGTGAGTGAGTCCATGATTTTTTTCACCAAAAAACTAAAAGTTATGTAAAAAAAAAAAAAAATGTGGAGAAATGATTGACAGATTTTTAAAGAAAATAAAATTTATAATAAAAAGTGTGAAATAAATTTTTTTTTAAAATTCATGAGTAAAACTTCCTTGCATTGAAAAAATATTTATATTTAGTTGAGATTCAATTTTTCAAGGGAAATAATATATTTTCAATGCTCGAATGCTAGCAGAGAAAAAAAATCCATTTAGTGTGAAAATAAAAAAAAATGGACATTCATTGCAGAAATGGCTTTAATGAAATTACATTATATTATATATATATTATATATTATATATATATTATATATATATATATAATAAAAAAACCTCATTAAAACATTGTAATAAATTTATTTCAACCTACTGGTCTCTTCAAAACTAGATTTACAAAAGAGGTCGAAATAAATCTATTACTCAATATTTTAATAAGGTTTTCCTTTATTTATCTATATATTGCTCTGTGTAATTTTTTTTTTATATACATATATGTTCACTGAGCCCTCTATACGAATTTAACTCTGCAAGAAATAATCCTTTATATATATATATATTTAAAAAAAATTTGTAAGGGTTTTGGGTATGCTTCACATACTGGATGTAAAGGTTATAAAAAAAATAAACTGGATTTTTTTAAGCATGAGAGGGTGGAGCAATTAATAATTTGAAAGAATTAATTCTAAAGAAATACAGTTGACCTACAGATTTCGTCTAGACCTATTGTGTATTCAAGATATATATATATAAGTTAAAAGAAAGGAAATGAATCCAACGGTATGAGTATAGATAAAATGATATGAAAACAACACAATATGCTGTTGTTTTCACTTTAACAGCATATTGTGTTGTTTTCATATCATTTGATCTATCTATCTATATACACACCAAGTCAGTTGTTGGCTTCTGGTTCAGAAAAGTATGGGAGTGGAAGCCAGCGACTGACTTAGTTGGTATATATATATATATATATATATACACACACACACAATAAGTCAAGACTAAATTGGTAAATCAACTGTATTTTATTTAGAATTAATTATTTCAAATTATTAATTGCACTGCACTCTCATGCTGTAAAAAAAAAAAAAAAAAAAAAAATCCAGTACATTTATCTGTTATAATCTTGACATATATATAATGGATCGGGCAGATGTAAAGTCGGGTTTTGCTCCTGGTCAGAGTTAGTTGCTGTGTCTAGCCACACTGAGGAGACGTGAAATGTCAAAACAAGGTGTCTGTGGATGACTTACATATATATAAATGCGTGTGTGTGTGTATTTTCTGTGATTCATGAATTGAAACTCATGAATAGTCATTATAAAATATGCCTTGTCCCACTCAGCATTCACTTTCAAGGGTACCTCAGTTGCTGGGAAATTAACTAAGCTCTCACCCCTTTTAGACAAGTAGGCAGATGCTGCCTCCCGCAGGGATCAAAGGAATAATATCAACCCAACCAAAGCCATTTCTGTATATGCATGTAAGTGTATTTACTGTAAAGGTTTACTGTAAAATTGTTGAAAGTGGCAAGCAGTGATAATATCAGCTCACTATTGAACAAAGTTTGATGCAAATGTGACACAGGAAGGACGTCCTTTCTGCTGGATCAATTGAATCAGATGGTGAAATTTTGATGCTTGTGCACCACCCCACCATGTCTCTTTAAGACAAGAAGCCGACTTACAAACTTTGTTACAGATTGTACAGGTCACATTGTCCCTGGAGTGTGCATGGATTGTTTCTGATAAGATTTCCAATGGACTGACATATCCAGCCTTAGAAAGCAGAATCCGACCACATGTTTGACATTTCCAACCCTCTGTGTTCTCTCCAATACGACAGGTGTATACCTTTTGAAGTTGACGCTTGAGGTTTTCATGCTCAATTCGTTCACTCTCAAAACTGGTACAGCCATCATCCACATGAATTCTCTAGCCAGTTATCTTCAATGCCAGCCTTTCCCAGTTGTCAGGATCTATTTTTATTTGTACAAGTGTGCTTTTTAAGTAATCCTTATATCTTTTCCAAGGCTAATGCTGTGGGCTTTTTCCAGTATGCAATTGACTATAAAGGAATTGCATTTGGGCTGTTACGATGAGTTTCAATGCTTGCACATCCTGCCATTGCAAGGACTTCTGTGTTAGGTGTGTTGGTGTTCTACTTGATGTTTAGAATGCGTTTTAAACATTTCTGATGAAAGTGCTCAAGGATTTTCAGATGCCTACGAAGCAATAACCATGTTTCCGAAGAGTACAACAGAACAGTCAACACGCAGGACCTACAAAACTTCAACTTCTTCTTGGTAATGTTAGTATTAGACCATACCCGTTTTTCAAGCAGTTCAACTGGGAGGCCATCTAATCCAGGTGCCCTACCAGTGTTAATTTGTTTTATTGCCATTTCAATTTCTGCATATATTGGCAATTGGTCCATCTCAGATTTTGTCTCGCATTGAAGAAGACACTTCAGAACATCAGCACTGATTATTGAAGGATCATCAAATGAATTGGAGAAATGCTATTGCCATTGCTGGAGGATTTTTCTCTGGCTCTTTGATAATGGTAGTGTTGTCCCTTGACCTGAAGAGGGAGCAACAGTGGACCAAAAACTTGACGCATGAGACCACTTTTGCATTGAAGAAGACACTTCAGAACATCAGCACTGATTATTGAAGGATTATCAAATAAATTGGAGAAATGCTGTTGCCATTGCTGGAGGATTTTTCTCGGGTTCTTTGATAATGGTGGTGTTGTCCCTTGACCTGAAGAGGAGCAACAGTGGACCAAAAACTTGACACATGAGACCACTTTTTGTTAAAGTCGCTCTGAATTTCAGAGGAAATCTTTGACCACAACTCATTTTTCATCCTCTTCAGTTCACATAACATATTTTGGACTTTGTATATTCATTCATGGTAGAAGGTAGGAGTGAGGGCTTACTCTGAAGTGTACTAAGATAATACACATTTTCTTTCCACCAATTGGTTGATGGTAGGTTCATTGTCGTCAAACCAGTCTTTATGTTTCCTCACTTTAAATCCAACTACATCTACACCAGTGGAATAAACATACATATATACATACATAGGTAGTAAAGATTAGAGAGAGAAAAGTGGACAAAGGAACAAAACTCAGACAAGTGTATGCAGGAGATATATTTTGCCGTACATTGAGCTCGGCTTCATCAGTCGTTTGACTAATGAAGCCGAGCTCAATGTACAGCGAAATATATCTCCTACATACACTTGTCTGAGTTTTGTTCCTTTGTCCACACATATATATATGTTCAAGACTTTTGGACAGTGTTATATTGTAACTTTTTGGACAGTGATATTGTGAATCTTTGGACAGTGTGATATTGTATATTTTGGACAGTGGAATTCTGTAATTATTTAAACAAACATAAAAAACAAAAAACAAAGCTATATACAACATATAATAATGTAATAAAATTTCATTTTAACTGCACATGCAACCATTTCTTTAAACAAAAATGAGAAAGCTTTAAATTTGTGACAGTTATCAAGTTCTGTCTTTCTTTTTATATAGATAATTCAAATGCCAAATGAACAAAAGGTTCAAATCCTCACATACACAAATTTTGTTCAAATTTAGTACAATTATGAATAAACCAATAAAATATATTTAATTGAATATCAATAATTAAAAAATAAATAAATAATGATTATTAGGGTTATAAGTGAAAAAAATTGTGGACCAAGTATCCAATAGGCACCCCCGAATCATCAACTTAATGAAAGGTTCACATTTTAACTTATCACCGGTAACTTCTACTTCCAAATTTTTGTAAACAAATGATTTTAATCAGAAGTTTATGGAGACGTTGAACTTACGATAAATTAAATAAATAAATGGCTGGTACACAAATCAAATTAAAATTCAATAGCAAAATCTTTTTAATCAGAAGTTTATGAATATTTTTCAACACTTATGATAAATTAAAAAAAGATGAAAGACGTTTTTATACTAAAATAGTTTTTACTTAATCAGAAGAGAAATGCAATTATGTTTATTTAAATAAAAATAGTTTTTATTTGCAAAATATTTTTTAATGTTTATTCAAATAAAAGGATGCTGTTCAGAAATAGTATCACAATATTTGTAAAATTTGTTTTGTCAGATACAATATAAATTAAAAAAATTATCTGTTCGTTTATTTTCAAATATTTGAAAATCAAAGTTACCAGTGATGAGTTAAAATATGAACCTTTCATTAAGTTGATGATTTGGGGTGCCTATTGGATACTTGGTCCAAAATTGTAATAATAATCCTAATTAGGGTTATCATTGTTTGATATTAACTACATTAATATTTATCCTTCTTTTATTATCATTTTGTACTATTATTTATGACTTGTATAATATAATTTGTAATCTACCTAAAATTAATCAGTTAGCAGATGGTAAATAAAGAGAAGAAGAAGAAGAAAAAAAAGAAAACATTTTTTCTTTCAGTTTAATTAGATATTGCACCATAGATAATTAAAATCCTTCCAGTTTAAATTTCTTTTTGTTTTCTTTTGTAACCTAACAAAGATTACTAAATGAGAAATAACCAAACAGAGGTTGGAAATTAAATGTAATCTTTATATAACACTAGCAGTGGCTACCCGGTGTCGCCTGGGTAGAGTTTTTTTTTTTTTTTGAAGTTAGTCTCGCAGATCCATTATTATTAAATCAGGAGTTGAATCCTTGTGGGATGCTCCATTTAAATCCCTATGTAAAAATAGACCTTGCATTGATCCAGCTACTCTGAAATATTAATTGAAAAAAATTCCATGCTGTTATCATTTACATTTATTGTTAATTATCTTCATGAATATAAATCAAATCTATTATTTTTGCTCAAAAACCAAGCCCTGGTGATATTTAATGTGTATATATATATATTTACTTTGTCGTTAATTGTTTTATTTTCAAAGATTCCTCTGGACATACATATACACACAACTGCCTTTATATATGTATAGATTACATTCGGACATACATACACACAACTGCCCTTTATATATGTATAGATAGATTAACAAAGTACAATACTCGCCAATGGCATGAAGAAAGGTTAACCACTGCTAGTGGTATAAGACTACTCAGTCAGCATAATACTTCAGTATTTTTAAGTATTGTAACATACCCATTAATGTTCATAGGTAGGCATATAACACCTACATAGTATAGTTTTTAAATATTAATTAAGAAATCTACTACCCAGTCAGTATTTATGAGGATTTATGAGGGAAAATAGGTAGAGTATTGTTGTAACCTAACAAAGGTTATGAAATGAGAAATAACCAAAATTGGAAATAAAATGGAATCTTTATAACATTAACAAAATACAATACTCGCCAGTGGCGTGAAGAAAGGCAAACATCTACTAGTGGTATAAGACTACTCAGTTAGCACAATACTTCCGTATTTATGAGGATTGGGACATACCCATTTTCCGCCAAGAAATGTTGTAAAATCAAGTCAGACCAGTTATTGATTAATTTTAAGGAGAATAATTTGTGACTTTGTCAAATACCAAAAAAAAAAAAAAAAAAAAAAAAAGTTTTCAAATAATGTATAGCAGTTTTATAAATTTAAAACAAAAGAAATATTGATTTTTACCTTTATATATATATATATATAATAAAATAAAAAAAACAAAAACAACAAAAAAAAAAAACCTTTTTTTGTGCAAGGTTCATTGTATCATATCTTTGGAACCTTTTCAGACAGAAATGCAAGACATGTGACACTCGATTTGTTTCAAAGATATATATATATATATATATATATATATATATAAATATATTATATAAATAAGTGTACTAATTTTGAACAAAATTTGTGATGGTCATGGTATTTTTTGCTTAAACTTTTGTTTTTGTTAATTTGGCATGCAATAAGTATATTTTGAACACAAAATTGATAAAAAAATTTGCTCAGCTTAATTCAAAGTAAAGCATTTTTATAAAATCAACGTCACCAACCAATTTATGGATTTAAGTTTTTTTCTTAAAAGATAAAATCTTATGACAAAAGGGAAGTTTTTATGAGGGGTATCCACATCTAAAGTCTGAATTTGGGTTGATTTGATCTATCAACATTTTAAATGAAAAAAAAAAAAAATAAAAAAAAATAAAAAAAAATCTGAACATTAGTTACATAAATGAGAGTAACCTCCCCTTGTTTGTTTCACTTTGAGAAAGTCATATGTTTTGGCCGGCCATTTTCATTTCACTGTAAATCTACACTGAAAATACCAATTTGTTCGAATCAATACGTGTTTTAACACGAAAATATAATAAAATGCATTCTTAATTGTGTTTGCGCATTATTTGAAATGGACTTAATTGTTATCAAGAACACATTTTATGATATTTTCGTGTTAAAACATGCAGTTGTATTGATTCGAACAAATTCGTATTTTCAGTGTAGATTTACGATGAAATGAAAATGGCCGACCAAAACATATGGGTTACTCAAAGCGAAACAAACAAGGGAGGTTACTCTTTTACGTAACTAATGTTCAGATTATTAAAAAAATAAAAATAAAAAATAAAATAAAAAAATGTCCACATTCTTAAATAAAATCTATTTTTTGTAAGAGCCTTAAAAACAGAATAAGACAATCCACTGCATAGTTATGAACTGGATATATACAAAATCAGTCAACGTGTGTAATTTATAAAAATGAGAGAAAGGGGAGATAACCACAACAATTAATAAGGGGGGATAACTACAACAATTAATAATGTGATAATTAAGAACAATTGATGAAAAGCTTTTTCGGAAGTTAGTAGTAATTTGATTTATAGTGACAGTTTGGAATAAGGGAACAGCAATGATGTAAAAAAAAAAAAAAAAAAAAAAAATTATTGTATTAAGATATCATTCTTGATTACTAGAAGCAAATAATTTCATTTTTAAATATAATATTTTTATCAATGATATTTAATATCCTTTTAGCAGTTATAGCTAAAGTAAGAAAGTAATTATTTTTAATAAATATCATTTTTGTATTATTTCTCTGAATTTTTGAGACATGGCTTGATGATTAGTATTATCTGCATTATTTGGACTATTGTCCTCATCTTCATTGTTATCTGTACAACGTTTCGGCCAATATGCCATTTGGCCTTCTTCAGGTATATCTTGTTGAACTTGGGAACCTTTTCAAAGTTCCGTGATGGCTCCCGATTACGACAAGAAGGTTCCAGAGTTTGAGAAGGTTCCAGAGTTCGACAAGATATACCTGAAGAAGGCCGGAGGGCACATCGGCCGAAACGTTGTACAGATAACAATGAAGATGAGGACAATAGTCCGAATAATGCAGATAATACTAACCATTTTTTTAATTAATTTCTTTTCACCATGAATTTCAATATTTCTTGTTTTTATATTTTAATTTAAAAAAAAAAAAAAAAAAAAACATTTTGCGTAATATATAATAGCTATCCCTTCATCTTTACTATTCTTTTGTAAAATTGTAATAAAAAAATTTTTTTTTTATTTTTTAAATATTTTAGGCCATTAGGAAGAAAAATAATAAAAAAATACAATTAACAACAGTCATTATAATAATAATAATAATTATTATTATTATTCAATAAATGAAAAAAGTGTTTTTTTTTTTAAAAAGAATTTTTAACAATGAAAGTTTGAGAAAAAGGTTTCTCGTTATTTTTAAAAAGTAAACATTATTGTTCTCTCACTTCAAGAAAGTTTTAAGAGAATTTGATAAAAAGCAGTATACACATAGATTCTTGAGATACAAATTCATTATTACCATCATCATCATGGCTGTGGCTGTTCCTATGAAAAAATTTGAATTTTAACAAGAAAACTGCATTTAATAATGAAAGTAATAATTTTAAAAAATAGTAGTAATAGTAGTAAGTGGAGGAAAGAAGTCTATATATCCAATGCTTTATACATACATATATATTATATATATATATACACAGGGTGTCCCAAAATAATGTATACACTCTTTAAATATTAATAGTTAAGAACTCCTTATTATATAAACATTCTGTCATTGTCCCAAGTAGCTTTTATCTTATAAAAATCAATTTGCTATGTTTTTTTAATTATTTTACTCTCAAATTCTTTAAATGTGTATTCTTTCTCTTGTATCAATCTTATTTACAAGTCAAAATACATAAATTGAATAAGTTATAACGATTCAAGGAGAGTATACATTATTTTGGGTCACCTATATAAGTCATCGGGGGGCCTAATGTCGGGATCAGCCAGACAGCAAAGTAGTCTATCCCTTCTTTCACTAACGTCTGAGGTGGAGCGCAACATCTACCATCAGCTCCTTACTTTACCGAGTATGATGGCCAGTATTGAACCAGGAACCTTTTGGTTCCCAGGCAGACACTATCAACTGAGTTAAACCGGCATGGTTCCCCCATTATAGAAGATGATTGATATTATGAGAATTTATTTTTAGATTGGTTTCGAAATTGATTCATAAAAAAATAAAAAATGATAAAAAAAAATAAAAAAAAGATACAAAGAAATAACGCTGGATGGGAAGCCAAACATTATTATTTTCAATTCCAGAATCTTCCTCATCAACGCGTTTTTGATTGGTTTTGGACGAGGTTGTTGTCATGACGATTGGCTGTTTAAGGAGGCGGCATTGCAAAATAAAACGTGCCAAGGGAAACGACGCTGAAAATTTCGCGTTTGGTAGTTACCTCTTGGTGAAAAGATAGTTAACAGTCACCAACAGAGACAAAAAAAAAAAAAAAAAAAAGGATTGAAATCATCCCTATTTCGCCATTATCAAATTCCCACTACGAAATAGAAATCATCCATATTTCTATTTCCCAGCGATAAGAATAATCCAAGTTTTTTTGAACAGTCAGTCTAATCCTGGTGAATAAAAGGTAAGTAGTAAGTAAGATGTGAGGGTGGCCTAAAGTCGGTATCAGCCAATCAGCGAGGGAGTCTATCCCATCTTGCATATCTCATTCATTCCGTTTTGCACATCTTTGATTAAGAAAGACTTTTGTAATATGTTACACACACACACATTCACAACAAACAGACAGCTTTTTTATATTATTTGACAAATTAAAACTTCTATTATAATTCCAACCCACATGTTTGGTCCATTTTCTTTCATTGGTCTTTAAAAGTTTTCTCTCGGTAGATCTCACAACATCCATTCCGTACTTTTAAATTAAAAAAATGAGCCACTCTCGGACATTTCATTCGTCTATTTTATTATTCATGTGCGAAGGGGTTAAGTATATAGGAATTCTTATTGACTATAATTCCTCATTCGGAATGTCACAAATATATATTATATATATATAATATATATCTCTTTGAGAGGCAGCACATAAAGGTCGTCACGGACACAACTCCTACATTTGATCGACCTGTGTGACAGAGCTTGCCCATTGAGAGCTGAACTTCTCAGTCACGTATCATCGCATACGTGAGGAAGACAGAGAAGGGATTCACATGTGATAGGGTACATAAAAACAAATCTGGATCCTTGGACCATATGCTTGCGCACCACCAAACTACTTGTAGAAATGGCCTTATTCTGTGAAGAAGTGGCAATCACCAAATAATATATATATATATATATATATTATTTGGTGATTGCCACATATATATATATGTATATGTACAAAATTTCTTTTGCGATGAAACAAAGAGTGGAAACGAGGAATTCTAGTCAATTGGAGGTGCATGGTGTAATGGTTAGTGTCGTAGGAAATTGATTTGTCGACCCAAGTTCAAATCCTCGACGAATCTGTTTGCATTTCACATAGCGCTAATACCCTTAGGAAAGGTATGAATCCATATATTCCCCCTCCAGCTATTGGTAAATAGAAGGGCAGACTGGACTCTTTAAATTTGGATAGGTAACCAGTCTAGAATTCAACCTGTTAAATTCTGCTTAAGAAATTGACCTTGTGTCGTATCCTGCGCATGTGGAGGGGTTGGTAAATATATTACACACACACACACACACACACACACACATATATATATATACTTTCAAAGAAAAAAAAATTAAACCTTTTCTTTCATTGAAAGTAAAGTATATAATTAATTTATTAGTATACATTGAGCTCTCTTAGGGATTTGTAAAAATCCTTGTACAAATCTATAAGTTTGTATCTACATGAGCATACATTGTCATACCAGTCAGTTGGATTATTTTATATATATATATATATATATATATATTGTTGAACTGTGCAGCCATTTTCTGCCTGCAAGTCTCGTTCCAGGTCCTTTCATGCTGCCGGATTGATGTAATTATATTAGGCGAATATATATATAGGTATTTTGTATAGGAATTCGATTACAGGTGTAAGAGCTATATTCATTTTTTTATAGTGTACTATACAATTAACATAGTACACTAATATATATATATATATATATAATATATATATATATATATATATATAAAAGGAAGTCTGAAACAACAAAATTTGGTTTTAAAAAAGATGACATTTACTTTCTCTTTTAATTTTATATGAAGCTGTATAAAAAAAAATGCTTTATAATAAATGTATATTTTAAGTTTGATTAGTTTTAGTATGTAAAGATCTGAAGTCAAGCATGTATCAATGTTTTTACAAAGAAGACTAACTTGACAATTAATATTAATAGTTAAAAAGAAAAAGAAAAAAGAAAAAAGAAAAAAAAGAAAAAGAAAAAAGAAAAAAGAAACAAACATAGAAGCTGTGTACAAAGTTGATTTTTGAGATTCATATAAGCAAAAAAATTCTAATGGTGAAAAAACCATTAAAAAAAAAAAAAAAAAGTATTTGAAACAG
This sequence comes from Doryteuthis pealeii, assembly GCA_023376005.1. Lineage (NCBI taxonomy): Eukaryota > Metazoa > Mollusca > Cephalopoda > Myopsida > Loliginidae > Doryteuthis > Doryteuthis pealeii. The sequence goes on along the minus strand of CM042179.1, from coordinate 27,261,833 downwards.
TTTTTTGGGGGAATTATTTTCACGGTAAAAGTGTATACAGAAATGAATAATTTTTAAAGAGCTAATTTTCTGTCAGAGTCTTAACACATTCAGTGCCAAAGAAATGTTAACATTTTCACTACTTTTTTTTCCTGGTAAGCACCAAACAACGTTAACTAACATCCCTTTTTTGAAATTAGCACCTTGTCTTCATTTTGTCCTCTGTTTCCTACAATGATATTCAATTTTTGGAAACTCTCCATTTATTCTATTCATGGCTTAATTGGGATAATTTCTACATGTTGACATTGAAAGTATTAATATGATCCTGACAGTTCCTTTGACACAATCTTTTGTTTTGGGTTATGCATATATATATATATATATATATATATATATATATATGGAAGTAAGATGAGGAAATTAATCCGACAGTATGTGGAGAAAATTTAGAAACAAACATGGGATGTTATGATGAATGGAAATTTATATATACAAACGCCAATCAACTAACGTTAACAAACCTTTTTTCCAAACATTTTTCTAATTCAACGCATACAAAATATCCATCATCTTTTATCCAAATAAATCCTTATTTTCTTATTTTCACAGTCCTGATGAAGGTTTCCATTGTAAACTGAAATGCTTGAGTATCGACTATAAATTTCCATCCATCATAACATCCCGTTCTTGTTTCTAAATTTTATATATGAAAATGGTGACTTACTGGTTAAATTGGTCTCAATGGTTAGTTGATACAAGTTTCACAATGATAAGATAGCAATATAACAAATATAAAGTGCTCAATACCTAAGTAGAGCGAATTTATTACAATGGTATACAGGAATAATCTACTTGAGTTTCACCATAAGGATTTTCAGGGTTAGATCCACTGAATTAATCAAAATATTGATTAATTGCAGTTAACTGCACGAGTGTATTTTTGGTTATATATATATATATTATATATATATATATATAAAACCAAAAGTAAACTAACGATCCTTATGGTGAAACTCTAGTAGGTTATTCCTGTATACCATTGTAATATATATATATATATATATATATATATATATAATACAACTGCAGATTTTGTATTGATAATGTTCTTGACATAACTTTTAAAGAATCTCAGATGAATTGGGGGGAGGGGAGAAAAACTGGCTCGGGGCAAAGAGCCAAAAATTGTGAGAGTGAAACTTGCTCAAGATTTTAAATATAAAAAACAAGCAAGAAATTTAGAATACCTCCATTACTATTACTTCTCGTTATAATAATAATAATAATAATAATAACAATAATATATATCTCAAGAATATAAAAAATAAAAATTCACAATCACTTTTCCCCTGAATAGCGATGTACTTGAATGGGCTAAGGTGATTGTAAATTGGATATGATAGTAATATTTAAATAAACAAAACTTGTTTAAAATATTTATGATTAAAAAAAAAAAAAAAAAAAAATATTGTCAAACTTTAAAAAAATATTTGACAGAAGAGTGACCAAATTTATTTATAAAAACATTTTTTGCAAATTTTTTGATAGTTACTTAAATAACACCACAAAGCTTTCTAAAAAAAAACAAAAAAAAAAAAACAGAAATGATTATATACTAAAATGTTCTATTTAAGGAGTTTTGATTAGAAGGGTTAAACATACTGATAATTATAGAAATAAATTACATTGAAGTAAATATAAAAAAAAAAAAAAAAGATAAGAAATATCAAGAAGTGGATGGAGCCAGGATATAAGGAAAAGAAAATCTTGTCCATAAAATATGAAATTTAAAAATAAAATAACCATTTTAATCATAAAAAAAAAATTTCAAGCCCTATGAACAAAATTACATTATAAAAATGAAAATGTAAAGATTAGTGCCCTTCCATGTCCCACAAAATAGTATTTGTCATATTGTGGTCAAAACAAGTGATTTAAAAAAAAAAAAAAAAAAAAAAGACCACAACTTGATCTGAGTATAATTACAAAAATAAAAATAGTTTCCTCTCCTTGTGTGAAAGCTTATGTTTATATAATCTCATTTTCTATAGAGAAACACAATCATAATTTGTCTTACACATTCTATAATTGTTAAATAATCACAAGATAACATTGTAACAAAGACAAAAAAAAAAAGTTAGTAGTAGATAATAATAATAATAATGTTATACAGATAGAAAAATAGAAGGACATATAGGCAATAATACTCCAGTCAATGCTTCAATCACATTCAAGCTTACACTTATTGAAATATCTACGGATTTGAATCCATCTTTTAAACACTTTTTTTTTAATAGTTAAAAATTCTTTAAGGAAGGAAAAAAAAAAAAAAAATAACTATTGAGTTTTCACTTTTTCATCTTTTTTTTCCTCACATTCATCTTCAGAGTCTGTGTAATCACCAGGTTCTTGACCAGGTTTCAACAATCTTCCAATTTGGTCATATTTCTCTGCAAGGAAAAGAAAAAGAAACATTTTAAAAATTAGAAGAAGAGAAGAAGAAAAAAAGAGAAAATTTAACAAATTAAAAGAAGAAGAAAAAAGAGAAAATTTGACAAATTAAAAGATGAAAAAATATTACAAAACTTTTCACTTATCCTAGTAGATATAAATAAAAGGAAGGGTGCAGGCAAATATCATTTAAATGAAATAAAAGCAAATAAAAAGTACTAATGTTTTGTAATAGAAATAAAAATAGAACTGTTAAAGAGAATAGAAGAAAAGAAAAAAGTAGTAGGGAAAAAAGAAAAGGAAATAGAAGTAAAAAGAAAAAGAAAAAAAGAGAAAAAGAAAAAGAAACAGAATAGAAGTAGAAAAGAAAAGAGGAAAAAAGAATAGAAGTAAAAAAAAAAAAGAAAATAGAAGTAAAAAAGAAAAAAGAAATGTAAAAAAAAGAAACAAAATAGAAGAAAAAATTAAAGAATAAATAGAAGTAAAAAAAGAAAAGAAAAGGAAAATAGAAATAGACAAAAAAAAAAAAAAAGAAAATAGAAATAAAATAAGGAAAATGAAAAGAATAGGAAAAACAAGAAAAAAGAAAAGAATAGAAAAACTAGAAAAAAGAAAATAGAAAAACTAAGAGAAAAGAAAAAGAAAAGAAAAGAATAGAAAAAAGAATAAAAAAAAGAAAATAGAAAAAAACCCAGATAAAATGAATAAATAAAAACTTCACAAAGAAATAAATCCCTCAAAACAATCAAAATCAATACAGGGAATTATTCTGACCCCCCCAATCCACATAGGAATTATTCTGACCCCCCCCCCAATCCACATAGAATTATTCTGACCCCCCCCCAATCCACATAGGAATTATTCTGACCCCCCCAATCCACATAGGAATATTCTGACCCCCCCCCAATCCACATAGAATTATTCTGACCCCCCCCCAATCCACATAGGAATTATTCTGACCCCCCAATCCACATAGGAATTATTCTGACCCCCCCCCAATCCACATAGGAATTATTCTGACCCCCCCAATCCAATAGGAGACCCCCCAATCCACATAGAATTATTCTGACCCCCCCAAATCCACATAGGAATTATTCTGGAATTATTCTGACCCCCCCAATCCACATAGGAATTATCTGACCCCCCCCCCAATCCACATAGGAAAAAAAAAAATCTCTTTATTACTAACTTCAAGGAATTTTAATTTTTTAATATTATTGTCAGTATGAAGTATTTTTGTATTATTAACTAAAATATTTCTATATGTTGTAGTAAGACAATCCTGTCTTTTTAAAATTTTGATATATTCAGCCAATCTAAAAAATGTAACCTCTACATTATATGAATCATTATTTATTTATCTGTCCTGTCAGCCGGGGCTGTAGAATACACCAACTGCACCTCTGCATAAGGTAAAAAAATGGCTAGGATTATGTTTTAGAATTTTCTCCAATAGCAGAAAAGTAGTTTTATCACTTTATAATAATACATTTTAAAAAAATTGTTTTTATAATTTCTTTGAGTTTTTGAGATGAGGCTCGATAATTAGTATTATTTGTTTTATTCAGACTATTGTCCTCATCTTTATTGTTATCTGTACCACGTTTTGGCTGATGTGCCCTCCAGCCTTCTTTAGGTATTTCTTGTCAGACTTGGGAACCTTCTTGTTGTAACAGAATAATAATTAATACAGCTTAACACTTGTACCCCAGCTATGGTCAACGGAATGAGAGCAGGATACACCTGTGGACTGAATAAAGGGTTGGGATCAAAGTTCCGTGATGGCTCCCGATTACTACAAGAAGGTTCCCTGAGTTCAAAAAGAAGGTTCCCGAGTCCAACAAGAAATACCTGAAGAAGGCTGGAGGGCACATCAGCCAAAAACGTTTTACAGATAACAATGAAGATGAGGACAATAGTCCGAATAATACAAATAATACTATTTATCATAATTGTTTAAAAATAATTTTTTCTTTAACCAAAAGGTGAGATAGATCAACACTTACCTGTTAATTGCAATTCCCATTCTATTATTCGATTCATTTCAGCAGATGTAAGATCACTCAAATCATCATAATCGTCTTTGATTGCAGATTGACTGACTGAGAATCTAGATAATGCTCTTGATGCATCACGTCCAGCAAAAACGGAATATGGCCCACCTAAAAAGACAAGTACAATAGACAAAATCAGATTATTCATTTTATATATATATATATATATATATATATATATATATATAAAGATAATCTACTGAGTCAGACGAACCTACTATTAGTTTCGCATAAAGCTCTTCAGGGCTAAAATCTGACTGTCAGATTTTAGCCCTGAAGAGCTTTATGCGAAACTAATAGTAGGTTCGTCTGACTCAGTAGATTATCTTTATTACTTGGCTCTACTTAGGTATCGAGCACTTTTTACAGATTAGCTTTTCCTAGCGGTTATATGAATATATATATATATCTTATATACATATATATACATATAAATTGTTTTTTCTTTTGGCCAAATACTATACCAATAGATTATTTTCTGTTGGTACGAATATCTTGGTCTTTTCTTTTTTTCAAAATTTTTTTCTTCCTGGTTGATGTTTGGTAGTATATTTTAACAATCAAACTCTCTGCTGGTTTTTTTCTCTCCGCAAGGATCTACCAACACGCTTGGTATATTAAAAATATATATATATATAATATATATATATATATATCAGGAAAAATGAGTAAAGAAAAGAAAAGTAAATGGATAAAATGAATTTAATCGATCACTAACACATGTGTTTCGGTCAGTTTATGTGTGTGAAAATATTTCGCACACATACAAGAATCGACCTTCATCAGAGTGAATATTTATTTTTATGAAAAAATTCGTTGGGAAAAAAAACAAAAAAAACAACAGAGATTTTTGGAAATATTCGAAAATCGAATTTTTAAAATTTGGAATGCTGAGAAATAGCTAAGATAGACCGTTATGATTAGGATATTTGTTTTTTTTTTTGGTTTTTTAGGGGTTATGGTACAAAATAGTTTTTTATTGTTACAAAAAATAAAATAAAAAATAAAGTGTTATTATTTATCAATAACATGTTGAAACTTTTTTCTCGGAGTTTAGTTTATGTTTTTGAAAAAAAAAAAAAAAAAAAAAAAAAAAAAAAAAAAAAAAAAAAATCGGTGAAATATATATATATATATATATATATATATATATATATATATATATATATATATATATATATACACACACAAAGCTAAAGTACCTGGTCCATGACCGGACTAAAAAAAGAAAAAAAAAAAAGAAGAAAGGAACACCAAAGAGTGAGTAAGGAGAAAATAAGAGATAGGTATACCCAATTTCGGGTCATGTGATCAGTTTAAGCTGTATTGAATAAAAGAAAGTAAATATTTTTTAACTTTGTTTTTTAAAAATATATCGCAAAAAAAAGTAACGATCATACAGAGTTGTTTAAAAGAAAAACAGTTAATTTAAAGATCAACTTATCCAATTGGGAAAAATTACTCAATGTTAATAAAAAAAATAAAATAAAATAGTCCGTTTTACATGCAGCACAGTGATTTTTATGTCGTAAATGGGACTGAAAAATTACATATTATCTCTCTTTGACATCTATAGATTTAAATGTATGGGTGGCTGTATTCAACATAATTGCTTTCTTATGCATATTCAATAACTGATTATTGGTTTTCAACGATTTTTGAAAGATTTTTTTTTTTGTTGTAGTTTCAGAATAACTCAGGAATATTGTTTTACTTGAACTTATAGTGTAACTGAAGCAAATTTCTGTAAGCTGAAAAATTTTTTTTTAAAAATCATCAGGAGTTTATTTATAATGTTTATTCTTTTGAATGGAAAATTTTTTTTCAAGATAATATTAATTTTTATGCAAGTTTTATTGTGTTAAATATAGGGGGGGGGGATTTCACAGGGAAAATTGGTGGTAACTAATAAGAGATAATGATTTATCAAATTAAAAAAAAAAAAAAAAAAAAAAAAAAAAAAAAATCGCTGAGAATTGTCTAATGAATAAACGGTCGAAATAAACATTAATATTCGATACGCCACTAATATGAATGAATTAAAGTAACTTTTAAAGTTAAAAAAAAATGTTAATAAATGATTAAAAGAAATATTGAGATAAGTTCGAAAGACCATTTATCTTGACGGTTTTTAGTAAAAAAAAAAAAAAAAATCCGCCAATTTATTTATTATTAGAATTATAACAAATCAAATAACAAATTTTCTTATTCAAGTTATGTACATTAGAATCATTTTTATTTTATGTTTGTTTCGTGTTTAATAAACACGAAACAAACATAAAGCTTAACTTAACATATCAAACACTGATAATATACGAAATGTTAAGTTAAGATTCTTCATATAATTTATTCAACTACATCGTATTCTTATTTTTTAAATTTTGTTATTTTTATTATTGTTATAATACATTTAAATGTTAAGCTGAGTGTTACTAATAAAAAAAATGTAAAGATGAATAAACTTTCAACAACTATATATATGTATTTATTAAATATTTTATATTTTTGCTTGAAGGCAATTACAATGTGAATATCGCATAAATTCGATAATTATAGAAGATAACAATGACAAGTGAATTTCACAAAGAATTACTCGGTGTGTAGAATATCGTACAGACTGTTTCAATTTTATTAAGTCTCATCAGCGATATATACTAACGATTTCCCTCCGACAGAAATCGAAACCGGGACTTCAGCAGGATAGTTCAGACACTATACTGTTTCAGCCACAATACAGCACCGAGAAATACTTGTGAAATTAACCTGTTAATGATATTAGCATCTCTACTATATGAGGCAAGGGGGCGCTTAGTAAATGATAACAGACACATCCGGGCCTTTATGCTTTTCGGTGAAGGAAATAAGATTTTTTTTTGGATGTTTGTTTATTCTTTTAGAAGCATTGCTGAATAAAGTATATATATTAAATATTTAATATTTTTGCTTGAAGGCAATTACAATGCGAATATCGCATAAATTCGATAATTATAGAAGATAACAATGACAAGTGAATTTCGCAAAGAATTACTCGCAATGCTTCTAAAAGAATAAAAAAAAAAAAAAAAAAAAAAACTATATGTATTTATTTATTTACTGCTTGTTTACTTATTTATGAAATATAAGTTACTTCAAATAAGTAGTTATATAGCTTAACTACCTATTTTTGTAAAAGGCTTCTTTTTTTTTTTTTTTTTAAAACTTTTGTATATATGAAAAAAATTAAATACTGATTAAAAACAAAGTTGAGTTATTATTAATTGTTAAATTAAATGTTTTTGCTTATTATTGTTATTTTTTATTTCGCTGTAAAAAATAATTCAATCGATAAAACCACATCTTTCTTACCAAATAAATATTTTTAAGATATTTCATTTCTTTTAGTTAGAAAACTAAATGAATATTTTAAGACAGGAATAAAAAGATTGCGATGAATAAGATTTAATTTTTCGTTAAAACATACTTTTGCTGTCTGAAGCAAAATAAATTCTTTTCTAACTTGCTGTAAAAAATAATTCAATGGATAAAAACTCATACAAATTATATATTTAGAAAGATTATTTTCTCTTCTGTTTAACAATATAAATATTTTAAAGATTTGACAATAAATAGGCAAGAGATTCTGAGCTGAATAACATGGACTGCCATGCTGATATCGCTATAATAGCAGGAAGCCATTTTTAACTCTCTGTAAAAAAATGATTCAATAAAAACTCATACAAATTACATATTTAGAAAGATTATTTTATTTTCCTTTCCAACCATATAATTTTTTTTTAAGATTGGTCTATATATAGGCGATAAATTCCGAGCTGAATGGCTTAAGACTTCAAAATTTATTCATTAAAATAGAATTTCACTGCTGGTAATCGCTGTAACAAAAAGCAGGCAGAGAACAATATTCTATCATCAGCAGGAGTTGGTGTATGGACAGTTTTGCAAATTGGGTGATTTTGGCTTAATTATATCCCTTAATCAGTAAAAATCAATATTTTTGTGTTTCTTAGTTAGAAGAATATTAATGTGTATGCAAGATTTTAAATCAGAGTGACCTCCCGTTTTGGAATTACATGTTGACACGTACATACCAAACTTCCTTTTATATATATAGATATAAAAAGTGTTGCTATGGGTCCAACGTGAGAAAATTAAATATTTTATAAAAAAAGGTCCGCAAAATAGATTATGTTTTTAAAAAAATTTTTTATTATTATTATTTTACATTTACAACATGTGTTTCAGATCTTTAGATATCTTCTTCAGGCATATGAATTTGTACATGCATGCATATATATAACGGCCAGGGGTAGCTGTTACGGTATAGCCACACTGATGAAAGGTGAAACCTTGAAACACTTGTCTGTGGATTACTTATTTATTATATATATATACTCCCATTAATGGTTGAGTTCTCTGAATAGGGACTTAATTGCAGATTCACCGTTCTGGCGTCTAGCTAACCCTCGCGTTTGTTTACAAACGTTTGAGGACTCTAGTGAATTCATTTCCGCTTAGAAATGTAGCGATTATTTATTCTCCTATATTTGACAGCTGCCTCTGGCTGTACGGGTTAAAGGTTTGGCGAATGAAAGTTCATTCGGGTCTCGAACCCGGTCAGGGGTAGCTGTTACGGTATAGCCACACTGATGAAAGGTGAAACCTTGAAACACGTGTCTGTGGATTACTTAATATATATATATATATATATATATATATATATATATATATTATATATGCACACACACACACACAAGTATCTAACCCCTCCCTTCCTGTTCGGTGGAAGTGGAGTATAGAGGAATTTCATTTTTAACATCTGTATTTTTAGCAGGTGTTTTTGTTCCTGCTTGGTGGATCATAAATTGTTAAATTTATGGTCTTGAGATGGTTTATGGTTGTCTATTTGTTTATATTAGTGTTCTTCTGATGTTGTTTGTAAAATTTCTGATATTTGATAGGTTGTGTGTGTGTATGTGTATGTGTGTGTGTTTGTAAATTACTTTTTGTTCTAAAGAATTGTGTGTGTGTTTGTGGTTTACTTTTTGTGTGCGTTTATGTATATGTGTCTATGTTCATGGTTGTGTTGGCTGTGTGTGTGTCTATATATATATAAAAAATAAAATTGATGTGTATCTTTTACATTACATAGTTTGGAAATACGGTGAGGAATTTAATCCGACAATATGTGAAGAAAATATTTTCAAAAAATATAACAAACACAGGATGTTACGATCAGGGGAAACAATTTTATGTGTCAATACTTAAGTATTTCGATATTAAACCATCATCAGGACACTGTTATAGAAATTTTTTTGTGAGGGACAAAATGAAAAATATTAAGTGTATAGTGAATGTGTTAGAAATAATGTTTTATATAGTTTACTTTAGATAAAATAAAAAGAATGTAGTTTTATTGGGTTTTTCAGGAGGAATCACTAGGTTCTTGGTTCTATACCGGCCCTCGCTAACCCAGCACATGAGTAGCACAGGGATCTGTGTGGTAAAGTGAGGAGCTAATGGTAGGTTTAGCGCTCCACCTCAGACACATAAACAATCTCCTTGGTCTAGTGCTAGTGAAAAAGGGGATAGTCTCTCTTGCTGTCTGGCTGATACTGACATTAGGCCGACCCGATGGCTTTTTACTTTTTACTAGAGATAAAAAGAATGTAATGTTTTATAGGATTTACTATAGATAAAATGAATGCAATCTATTATATATAAAATCTGAGCAAATCAACATTGTCTCCTAAAGGCTTTTTTATTGTTTAGATTAATGACACGAAAGTTATAAATCATTCCTTACTTTTAAGATTGAGTTGTGTTTGTAAAAAGATTCCGTTTTAATTGGTTCTAATTAGTTGTAATTTGCAATTAAGTCAAAAACTGACCCATTCCTTACTTTATATTCTGCCAATCACTTCCCTCTCTCTATGCATATCTAAATTACCTCCTAGGTATATATGTTAGTTTCTCTGAGAGAGAGAGAGAGAGAGAGAGATGGGAGAATTTGAAATGTATTTGTATGTTATATTTCATAAGCAGCAACCCGTAGCTTAAATTAGGTCAAACAATCCCATTCTTAGAAATCCTACAAAATAATTTTAATGTTTTGTCTGGCTGTATTTTTTAAAAACTTATTCACTCGGTAAACTCACTTTTCCCTAATCTTAATTATCTACCCAGAGCTCAATGGGTGACCCAACAGGTCATGTTTTGTCTAGTATTTTATAGAGTTTATCATAGATTTACAAATATAGTTATACTCATGATCAGAAACTACCTTAAAAGATCTAGCAAAAATATACCAAGTGGAACTGGAATTATTTTGTGGTAATTTTTTATCAATGATAACCTGTTATTAATGGAAGTGACTGAAAGTTTTTATCTATTATTATACTAAGTCTGAGTTAATCAACTTTTATTCTCTAAAGGCTTTTTTACTGTTTAATTTAATGACATGAAAATTATACTAAATCATTCCTTACTTTTAAGATTGAATCATGTTTGAAAAAAAATATGTTTTAATTGGTTCTAATTAGTTGTAATTTGCAATTAAGTCAAAAACCGACCCATCTCTTACTTTATTCTCTGTCTATCACTTTCTTCCTCTCTATGTATCTCCTGATTATCTCCTTGTTATGTAATGTTAGTTTTTCTATAAGGAGATAATTCCTCCGACTCCTCCTAAATAACCCATGAAGGTTAATATGACATTAAACAAAGAAACCAAATTAAACCCTCACCCCCAGCTATGGGTTAAATAGCACCACTGCTCTTTTTCTTCAAGGAAGACTTTGGCATTAAATAACCCATGAGGTTAATATGCCATTAAACAAAGAAACCAAATTAAACCCTCACCCCCGGCTATGGGTTAAATAGCACCACTACTGTTTTTCTTCAAGGAAGACTTTGGCATTAAATAACCCATGAAGGTTGATATGCCATTAAACAAAGAAACCAAATTAAACCCTCACCCCCAGCTATGGGTTAAAATAGTACCACTACTGTTTTTCTTCAAGGAAGACTTTGGCATTAAATAACCCATGAAGGTTGATATGCCATTAAACAAAGAAACCAAATTAAACCCTCACCCCCAGCTATGGGTTAAATAGCACCACTACTGTTTTTCTTCAAGGAAGACTTTGGCATTAAATAACCCATGAAGGTTGATATGCCATTAAACAAAAGAAACTAACAACTGAAACACCAATTTATCAAAAATTAAGGATTAGAACAAATACGTGAATAATCTGAAATAAAAAAGAACAGTGAAAGTTATTCACTAAAAATAAATAATCTAATTCAAATTTATCTCAAGTACAAATAGGACCGATACTAAGGTCTCATGCCTCCCAAGATTCCATCCTTATGCATCACAGATTGCTGCCCATGGTTAACAGGTGGCCCCATTGGAGGAGGAGGGGGGGGGTCTTACGCTCTGCAGAGGTGCAGTTGGTGTATTCTAAAGCCCCAGCTGACAGGGCTGATACTGGTTACTATTTTAAGGTTGGTTGGATTTTACGGGGCATGTTAATTTTCATAAAGTACTACCCCCCCTACCCCCCCGTTGAGGGGTTCAGGGGCGGGTAGTATGTGCCAGCCCTGAACACAAAAAGCATTAAATATCTTTAAGGCTTAAAAATAAAAATCAATTAATTTTAGGTTGTAGAAAAGAAGAAAAAAAAGAGAAAAAAAGAGAAAAAAAGAGAAAAAAAAGAGAAAAGAAGAGAAAAGAGAAAAGAAGAAAAAAAAAAGAGAAAAAAAAAAAAAAAGAAAAAAAAGAGAAAAGAAAAAAAAAAAGAAAAAAAGAGAAAAGAAAGAAAAAAAGAAAAAAAGAAAAGAAAAAAAAAGAAAAAAGAAAAAAAAAAAAAAAAGAAAAAGAAAAGAAAGAAAAAGAAAAGAAAAGAAAAAAAGAGAAAGAAAAAAAAAAGAGAAAAGAAAAAAAAAAGAGAAAAGAAAAAAAAAAAAGAGAAAAGAAAAAAAAGAGAAAAGAAAAAAAAAAAGAAAAAGAAAAAAAAAGAAAAGAAAAAAAAGAAAAAGAAAAAAAAAAAAGAAAAAAAAAAAAAAAAGAAAAGAAAAAGAAATAAAATAGGTCAAATAAATGAAATAATTTTGGAAAAGTTTCTTTATAATAATTTAAAAAAATAATTAAACAACTTGACAATCAACTTGAATTCTTAAGTACCCTTATACTACCCTTTTAAAAATGGAATTTAAAGTAGTTCTTTCATTAATCATAATTAGAACTTCTACCCCAGGGAAATTCTAAGGTTAAAAAAGGAAAAGGAAATTGACATAGTTGTGCATACATACACACATATTTTACTTGGGAAAAGTTAGAATGGACTTTTATTTTTAATTAATTAAATAATTATCATTTAGCTCAGTCGGTAGAGCGCTTGACTAGGAACCACAAGGTTCTGGGTTTGATACCGGCCCTCGCTGACTCAGTGCAGGGATCTGTGCAGTAAAGTAAGGATCTGATGGTAGGTGTGGTGCTCCACCTCAGATGTCATTATTATTATAATGACTTGACTTATTACCTCCTCTCACACACACCCCATTGAGTCCTGGTTTAAGCATAAATAAGATACTGGGTAATCTGAATATTAGCTACATAAATGAGAGGAACCTCCCCTTGTATGTTTCACTTTGAGGAAGTCATTTGTTTTGGTTGGCTATTTTCATTTCACTGTAAATCTACACTGAAAATACGAATTTGTTCGAATCAATACAACTGCATGTTTTAACACGAAAATATCATAAAATGTGTTCTTAATAACAATTAAGTTCATTTCAAATAATGTGCAAGCACAAGAACACATTTTATGATATTTTCTAATCTAAAAGGATGCAGTAAAATCATATCCATGCGTCAGTGTTTTTCTTTTTTCTTCCCTCACCTTTTCAAGCTAACTGTAAATACATTTCAATAGTTTCTTAGAAATTAATTACACAGGATAGGTTACAAATTTCCGTAGATCATAAATAAAAACCCTACAATTTATTAAGAAACTTTAGTTGGAACTGGGGACTCATTCAAAGTAAATATGTGCGTCCCAGGATGCAATAAATCAAAAACCTATCAACATCACTATACATGAGCATAAAACTTTTACAAATTTTTAAAAATTATTATTTCTATCTAAATTTCTATTTTTTAAATAAATCTTATCATAATGGAGATTGTGTGTTTTTCTGTCTGTAACCGAAACTATATTACTACTCAAGTCACAATTAACCTTCGTTATTTACATCACATTCTCCATGATTTTATTTATATTTAAACCTCAATTATTAATAAAATTGCTTCACCTTTTTATTAGTGTTGTCCATATCTACATACAAATAACATGCAATTGTATTTATATATAGAAAAAATAGCGGTTTACAGTGTGAATGGGAAGACTAATTTGCATATTGATATTAATATTCTTTATTTCCTAATTTAACTAAATAGTTAAATAAGTAAAATTCAGCAATGAAAGACGGGAGTGATGGAAGAGTATGTTTCATTTCTATTTTTCTATTATACCCCCACTCTGTTACATATCTTTTTATCTGCCTTCTTATTAGACTTTCTAATTTAATACGATATTTCATTACATTAAAACTTAAATACTTGCACCCGGAGGGTGCATATATTTGCTAGTCTTATTAATAATATTAATAATAATATCATTATCACTACTACTACTACATATTTTTACACATATAACATTTAAATAACATATTATCACATATACATAAAGAAAAAAAAAGTACAACCGTTTTGAGAAGAACCATTAACATTTAAAGAATTATTTAGTCCAGTGTTTTTCAAAATTTTTACTTTATGCCCCCCCCCACCCGCAACCAAATTTAATTACCACTCACTCCCAAATAGATTAATTGAATATTAAATTACAAAAAATTAACTAAATTTTTGTTCTCTTATAAAGGGATTTATAAATACAAACTAGTATATTCACCCTCTGTGGACTCCCTATACTTTTATTCACCCTGCCAAAATTTTTCTTTACCCCCCCACTCCCGCTCTCCAGGGGTCTACTGGGATCACTTTGAGAGGCCTCGATTTAAACAATTGAACCCCTTCCTTGTTTTTGTTGTTCACACAATGTTTTAGCTGATAGAATTTCAGTTTCTTTGTTTAATGGCATATCAACCTTCATGGGTTATTTAATACCAAAGCCATCCTTGTAGAAGAACAGTAGAGGTAATATTTAACCCATAGCTGGAGGGATGAGAGGGTTCATACCTTTCCCAAGAGTATTAGTATGAAAGTGAACATAGTAGCATGACTGAATTTCAAACTTGCTAACTATTATGTCACAGTCCAACCCGTTAGCCACTATACAATGTGAACTCAATCCCTTGTAGATTAACAGTAGTGGTACTATTTAACCCATAGCTGGGGGAATGAGGTGATTCATACCTTTCCCAAGAGTATTAGTTTGAAAGTGAACATAGTAGCATGACTGGAATTCAAACTTGCTAACTATTATGTCGCATCCCAACACGTTAGCCACTATACAATGTGGACTCAATCCCTTGTAGATTAACAGTAGTGGTACTATTTAACCCATAGCTGGGGGATGAAGTGATTCATACCTTTCCCAAGGGTATTAGTTTGAAAGTGAACATAGTAGCCCAGTCTACAATTCTGTTTACCCATAGCTAGAGGGAGAATAGCCGGATACATAACTTTTCCCAAGGGTACAGGCACTATTGGAAATGCAAACAGCCCCTATTCAAAATTCAGTTTTCCTTCTCCTAAACCAGTTGCCATACCAGGGTTACATAGCCCAGCCTGCCCTACTATTTTACCCATAGGAAAATAGTTGGATGCATACCTTTCCCAAGAGTATTAAGCACTATGTAAAATGGAAACAGCCTCATCCATAACATGTATATGTATCTACCCAACTTCTCCACCACAAGCAGGATGTGACCCAAGGTCAATTTTTAAGAGGATTAAAGCTGATTTGAATTCAGTTTTCTTTTACCAGTTGCCATACCAAGGTCAAAGAGCCCAGTCTGCCCTACTATTTACCTACAGCTGGAGGGAGAATAATATCAAATTTTGCCTTTTGGTTAACATTTGGATCAGGAGCAATAGAAGGTTTGAATTCAGAGTTTTCCTTCTCCTAGACTGGTTGTCATACCAAGGTTAAAGAGCCCAGTCTGCCCTAATATTTACCTACAGCTGGAGGGAGAATAATATCAAATTTTGCCTTTTGGTTAACATTTGGATCAGGAGCAATAGAAGGTTTGAATTCAGAGTTTTCCTTCTCCTAGACTGGTTGTCATACCAAGGTTAAAGAGCCCAGTCTGCTCAACTATTTACCCATAGCTGAAGGGAGAATAGTTGGATGCATACTTTTCCCAAAGGTATTAGTGCTATGTCAAATGCAATGAACCTCATACCAGATTTGAACTCTGGTTACAGAGTCTATTTCCTATGATGATAACCATTACGCCATCAGCCTCCATAGACTCGATATAGATCAGGGCCTGACATTAATGTTGTCCCGTCATCCCGGGGACGATAAAAAATACATCCGGGACGATCAATACGTCATCCGGGACAGTTTGCTGGGGACGGTAAAAATTTTTCCTAAAAGTTAGTACTACATTCCAATATTGGGCGTCCAGTGATTGCCCAAATACTGACCTAAAAAAACGATCTAGTTCTAGACTTAAAATTACTAATGGCAACAACACTGAAGAAATAGACACAGTCACACAGTATATATTTTTATGATTGGAAAATATCCGCATAAAGATGGAAATAGAATAAATTTTAGTTTATAAAATTTTTATTCTATTATTCTTGATTATAAATAAATGTTTCTGTCAACTGCTTCAGCTTTTCTTAATGTTTTATTACATGTTATTATGCTACTGATGACTGACAAGTATAGATGATGCTAATGAATTAAACAAAAATATTTTGATTTCGGGACGGTCCAAACCCCATTCGGGATGGTTGATAATTTTTGTTTGGGACGGTCATGAAAAAAAGTTAGTGTCGGGGCCTGATATAGATCAAATGGTAATTTTGTAAATAAACAGTATAGGTCTAAATATAGGAAATTACCTTTCTTGCCTATCACAATGCACACCTCTATTCATTTATTTTTAAATGTTACATCAGCAAATGCGACAGTGTAATAGTTATGTGACTTTTAAATGATAAACTCCTCCCCCTCCTCTTCCTCCTCCTCCTCCTCTTCCTAGTGTCATTCCTGATGTGGACTATTTTAGTGGGAAAACTTGGACAAGGTTAACATGTTTATTATTACTAGCAAATATATGCACCCTCCGGGTGCAAGTATTTAAGTTTTAATGTAATAAAATATTGTATTAAATTAGAAAGGCTAATGAAACTAAAGAATACAGATAAAAAGATTCGAAACAGAGGGAGTATAATAAAAAATGGAATAACTGAAACTTACTCTTCCATCACTCATCTTTCATTGTTATTTTTTCTAATTTAAGTATTTAGCTAAAAGAGGAAGTAAAGAATAAAATGACGGTTATTTTTTCTTGCTAATGGATTTCATTTAAGATTCATTGAAGAGATTTTTGCTTATATTCATTAAAATAAAACCAAACAGTTAGAAATCAATAATACTAAGCACATATTTAATAAAATCACATTTTTAATATCAATATGCAAATTAGCCTTCCCATTCACACTGTAAACCGCTATTTTGTTGTATATATAAATATAATTGCATGTTGTCAGTATGTAGACATAGTTAACAGTATTAATAATGTAAGACAATTTTATTAATAATTGAGGTTTAGATAAAAATAAAATCATGGAGAATGTGATGCCAATAACTAAGAGAATTGTGACTTGAGTAGGAATATAGTTTCGGTTACAGACAGAAAAACACACAATCTCCATTATAATAAGATTATTACTAGCAACAGAAAACAATTGATTTTTGAAAGACATTGCCTGAGAGGGTGGGAGTTAAAAATTCAATGTCAGAGGGTTTGTATCATAAGTAAGACAAATCCTAATATTTATTAAAGGAGTAAAAAAAGAAAAAAAAAGAAAAAAAAAAAGAAAAAACAATTTGAAATGAAAACTGAACCCCGCCCCTCTCAAATAAAATGTTGCGTGCATGTAATAAGCAAACAATTATTTTGAATATTTTCCACAAAATCGTAGGTATTTATTTATTTGTAAACTTTTTAGTTAACTTCTTGTTACTGTAAAAAAAAAAAAAAAAGGAGAGTAAAAAACAATTTTTAAAATTGCTTACTCAAATTTTGGGAGTATATAGCATAAGAATATTGTATCTAGAGCTATGACGTAGTTTTTGTTACAGACAGAAATACAGACAATCTCCATTATTAATAGATATATTTGTATCAATCTGGCACTTGTTGCTTCTTATATGAGATGAGAGTAAGGAAATGAATCCGACGGTATATGTATAGATAAAAGGGTATGAAAACACAATATTGTTAAAATAAATATATTTTTATATCATTTTCATAGCTAATATCGAACAATATTTTGATTTTTTTATTTTTAAAAATTTTTTATAAATTGAAATATTGTTCAATATTAGCTATGAAAATGATATAAAAATATATTTATTTTAACAATATTGTGTTTTCATACCCTTTTATCTATCTATCAATTATTTTGAATATTTTCCACATCAATTTTACACTTTTTAGTTAACTTCTTGTTACTGTAAAAAAAAAAAAAAAAAAAAAAAAAAAAAATGGACACTACACCATCGTCAAAAATAGACGGAAGGTTGCCAACACTAATATATATATATATATATATATATATATATATATATATCTTATTATAATGGAGATTGTGTGTTTTTCTGTCTGTAACCGAAACTATATTACTAATCAAGTCACAATTAACAGTTATTTTCATCACATTCTTCATTATTTTATTTATATTTAAACCTCAATTATTAATAAAATTGCTTCACCTTTTTATTAGTGTTGTCCATATCTACATACTAATAACATGCTATTGTATTTATATATACAAAAAATAGTGGTTTGCAGTGTGAACGGGAAGGCTAATTTGCATATTGATATTAAAAATGTGATTTTATTAAATATGTGCTTAGTATTATTGATTTCTAACTGTTTGGTTTTATTTTAATGAATATAAGCAAAATCTCTTCAATGAATCTTAAATGAAATCCATTAACAAGAAAAAATAACTGTCATTTTATTCTTTATTTCCTAATTTAACTAAATAGTTAAATAAGTAAAATTCAGCAATGAAAGACGGCAGTGATGGAAGAGTAAGTTTCATTTCTATTTTTCTATTATACCCCCACTCTGTTTCAAATCTTTTTATCTGCATTCTTATTAGACTTTCTAATTTAATACAATATTTCATTACATTAAAACTTAAATACTTGCACCCGGAGGGTGCATATATTTGCTAGTCTTATTATAATGGAGATTATGGGTTTGTCTGTCTGTAACCGAAACACAATTCCTTTAGTTATTTACATCATATTCTCCATGATTTTATTATTTATTTAAACCTCAATTATTAATAAAATTGTTTTACATTACTTACACTGTTGACCATATCTACATACTAATAACATGCAATTGTATTTATATATACAACAAAATAGAGGTTTACAGTATGAATGGGAAGGCTAATTTGCATATTGATCTTAAAAAATTGATTTTGATAAATATGTGCTTAGTATTATTGATTTCTAACTGTTTGGTTTTATTTTAATGAATATATGCAAAAATCTCTTCAATGAATCTTAAATGAAATCCATTAAGAAGAAAAAATAACTGTCATTTTATTCTTTACTTCCTCTTTTAACTAAATACTTAAATTAGAAAAAATAACAATGAAAGACGAGCGTGATGGAAGAGTAAGTTTCAGTTGTTCTATTTTTTGATTATACTCCCTCTGTTTTAAATCTTTTTATCTGCATTCTTATTTAGTTTCATTAGCCTTTCTAATTATATACAATATTTTATTACATTAAAACTTAAATACTTGCACCCGGAGGGTGCATATATTTGCTAGTATATATAAAAATTATTCACAGAAAAATGAATTCCTTTGTTAGTTTTATTTAATATTCGTGTTGTAAAGTGTTTGTCGTAACTGTAATATAGTGGTAATTGTCCTTTGTTCCTAGGATGACAACTTACTTGTTATTTATATTCATTTGACTTTATAAGTAAAAGTAAAGTCGTCGGGTGGCCTAATGAAAAAATAATGAAGGTTTGATTTATATTAGTGAAGATGATTAAAAAATAAAATTTAAATGATAACTGCATGGAATATTTTTTGCATTTAATATTTCCAGTAGTAGACATTAACATTTCTTTTCAGAGTAGCTGGATCAATGCAAGGTCTATTTTTTTTTACATAGGGATTTAAATGGAGCATCCCATGAGGATTCAACTCACGATTCAGTAATAATGGATCTGCAGGACTAACTTAAAATAATCCCCCTCTACCCAGGCGACGCCGGGTAGCCACTGCTAGTACATATATAAAAGGAAGTTGGTGTGTATGTATGTATGTCCGGCTGAAACTATGAGAATAAAACAATTAAAGTCAAAATAAATATACATGCGCATTCACTATCACTAGAGTTTGGTTTTTGTGTAAAAATAATAGAGATCTTATTCATATCTGGGAAGATATTTAAGAATTAGGATTTGAATAGTAAGAAAAGGGAAAGTCATTGGTGGCATTCATGAATAAAATATAAATCAATTATGGAAGACTAAAACAATCAATGGATCTGCGAGACTAACTTTTTGTTATCAACCCCCCCCCCCCCCACACACACACCTCTACCCAGGCAATGCCGGGTAGCCACTTCTAGTTACATATAAATCCTACTGTTGTCTTTGCAATAAATAATACAAAAATATACAATAACAATTGATATAATACCTAATACACGTGTTGGGTCAGTAAAATGTTAATTCTTGTGTGTGGCCTTGAGTGAGGGAAAGGTTTTCAATCAAATAATGAGCCCAGAAGTTTTGGCACAAAATACTAAAATCCTTACAGACAGGCTGGACTGGTTCCACAAGGCAGCGACTTTAAAAGCTCTCCAATAAATCACCCTAAGATACCAGATATCTTCTTCGGCACGCCGGTAAGTCGCTTAAACTCAACTTTATATATACAGGAAGGATTTTAGGTAATCTATGAGGAAAACTGTCCCGGTCTCCTGCCCCAAAACTTGCTAGCTGGTGACTGTAAAAATAACAACCCCAGCTACGTAGTCGAGGCGGTATTACTTGTAAAGAAAACAACCAACTTAGGGCGTTTTTCCCGAAAAGTTAATCCCCACATCCGCTATATTTTCAACAAGTAAATGTATTTTAGGGGGAGGGGGGCTTCTTGTTTATTTATAGAAACAAAGTAATATAGATAAGTGCTTAATTGGAGTCGTACCTAATTTTGAAAATTAACTAATTAATAATGAATTAGGCGGAATACCTATTAAATGTATGGCTAAACAAATCGAGAAAAATCAATCGCCCTGTGCGTCTTCCGATCTATAGCTCTGCTGATGAGGCCTAATAGGCCGAAATGTACATACAGAGATTGCTCGATTTGTTTAGCCATACATTTAATAGGTACCCGCCTAATTCATTATTAATTAATTAATTTTCAAAATTAGGTACGACTCCAATTAAGCACTTATTCTCCCAGAAATTATCGGCAAAAAGCCATTCTAAACAAACCGTGTTTACATAATATAGATAAATATGAACAAATTGAGATGGGTATATAGATAGTTTTGAATAGACTGAGATAGATAGATAGATAGATATTCAACAAGTAAATGTATTGGGGGATGTCACTTCTTTTTTTGTCGTAATTCTTGTTTATTTTAAACTAAAAACAAGACATTAAACAAACATGAATAAAAGAAAATCTTAGTATTTAGACATTAGATAATTTCTATAAATAAACAAATACATTTACTTGTCGAAAATATAGTGGATGTGGGGTAAAATATTGCAAATTACCGGACTTTATATTGTTATTCATTGTTTCATGTGCTCATTAATAAATTGTTAGAATTAAACGAAGTATTAATTCAATTATTTGTTGCTGTTAGCCTTAGAATTAAATGCTAGACTAACACAATACACGTATCATTTGTAAGTATTTAATTCAACAGAAACTTCAAGATCAATATAGTTGCATAGCATAAATTAGGGAAAGAGGCCGAAATGACATAAAATCAAAATTATCAAAATATCCACCATAATTCACAATTTCAATCTTACAAATAAAACGAACCATATGACCTTTAGGCACCCCTTTTGCGATCACGTTTCATAAGGACATTTTTTAAATTTAAACCGTCAAAATCCGGTTGTTTGTTAACAGACGATTTTTAGAGTTTTCTTTTAAATTATAAAACTAACCCCTAACAAACAACCAGATTTTGACGGTGTAAATGAAAAAAATGTCCTTATGAATCGAGATCGCAAAAGGGGTGCCTAAAGGTCATATGGTCCAATAAGACAAACATGTAACTTTTTTTTTCTTCTACCATTTAATTTTACATTGGGCATGTAAGCGACGCAAGACTATTTGGAATACCGTATTTGACGGCATATAAGATGCACCCCCATTCCAGCAGGTCAGATTCAGAAAAAAAAGTTTTTAGTGTATTTAATCATATATTGTTGAAAACAGTCAAGCTGTGCATTACACAAGCAGAAACATAGCTGTATAAAAGCAATTTGGCAGTACAGGCAAACAATAAGCATAATTTAGGGTAGGTAAAAGTACTGAACGTAAGCTGGGGTTAGTGAGCATCATAGAGAAGATTAGCCTAGGCCTACGCGAGATGTCTCAAACTTCACCTACGATGTATAAGACTGCAGCGCATTTATTTTTATGAATAATATATTTGTTTTGAAGGCTATCACAATGCAAGTGTAAAGAAAAATAAGGTAACTATGGTGTTGTTTGTTAACCTGTCATTTATTCTTAATATTTCAAGATAAAAATCTCCTTGACAGAAGATTTCTGAAACTGAAGTTGTTACTAGTGACCGTCCATTTTGTTTTGTGTCTTATATCTTCCAAATTCTCTGTGCGCATGTTTATGTGTGTGTGTTCAGTAATGTCTGATTATCATTCCAGGTTTGGCCTACCCTTTTTTGTTTTAATATTAAGCAGTGGTCTTTTTGTTTATTTATGTGTGCGTGCGTGTGTATGTGTAATTTCCATGCCCATCACATTCACCTGTTGGTCTGTAGTGGATCTTGCCTTTGTGTGTTCTTATGTATAATAATATATATGTTTATTTATTTACAGGGTCTGTGCTGTCCAGCCCAAACTACTCGACTATGTCAACTTTCTCTCTCTAACACATACACATGGCTTCCTATTAAACCACAGATGTAAGAAAAGATTATTAATTTTATTGAGATATATATATATATATATATATATATATATATATATATATGTGTGTGGGATTGTCACTGTTTCAGCTTTTACTGGAACGGTGTGTCAAAATTGCAGTATTATTGGAAGAGTGCTCAATATAAAAATAGAGCGGTTATATAATATAATAAAATAATGAAACTGAACGGTTGTGACTGTCATCAAATAAATAGATATGTAATACACACACACACACACATATATATATATGAAAGTGCCTGGTGTGATGATTAAAGTCATGAGAAATGGACTCGTCGCCCTGAGTTCAAATCCTGAACGTGGTAAATGCATTTCACTTAGCACTAATATCTTGGGAAAAATATGAATCCTACTCTCCCTCCAGCTATGGGTAAATAATAGGGCAGACTGGGCTCTTTAACCTTGGTTAGGTAACCGGTCTAGGAGAAGGAAAACTGAATTCAAACCTGTTAAACTCCGCTTAAGAAATTGACCTAGTGTCACATCTTGCTCTTGCGGATGGGAAGCTTCGACGGAGCAGAAGTTTGTGAACTGGTAGGTGCTCTTATTCTTTCATCCTTATCATTCATCATCGACAAATCGGACATGGGCATCTATAGAGATGACAGACTTGTACTCATAAGGAATCCCAATGGACTTAAAGTTGACAGCTTCCGTAAGAAAATAACAAACGTACTCAAGATGCTTGGATTTAAAATAACCACACAATCCCACCTAAATTCTGTAAACTTCCTGGATATTACCCTAAACCTAAAAGAAGGCACATTCGAGCCCTACATGAAAGATAACAACACACCCATCTACATAAACACCTCATCTAACCACCCACCCTCCATCATCAAACACATTCCTAAATCCATCAGCCTAAGACTATCAGAAAATTCTTCTAACATAAACATGTTAAAAAAACAAACAATATAATATACAACAATGCACTAAAAATAAATGGCCACAAGCAACCCATCGAATACACCCCCACAAAATTCAAACCAAACCATAGAACCAGAAACATTATCTGGTTTAACCCCCCTTTTAACAAATCAATATCTTCAAACATAGGCAAAATCTTCCTGAACCTCATACATAAACACTTCCCCCCACACCACCCCTTAGCAAAAATCTTCAATACGAACAACCTAAAAATAAGTTATAGCTGCACCAAAAATATTTCACAGATCATTAAAAGCCACAATAAAAAAGTAGAAATCAACAATAACAATCCACCACCTACTAATCTATGCAACTGCAGAGACAAAGACATGTGCCCCTTCAATGGTATTTGCCTGCAAAAGAACGCAGTATACAGGGCAACTGTAAAACACAACACAATCACCAAGCATTACATCGGAGCAACCGAAGGTACTCTGAAACAAAGGTCCTACACCCATAAACTATCCTTCACAAATATTAACTACTCAACCAGCACATCACTATCCACATATATCTGGAGCCTAAAGGATATGAATATTTTCCCCAAGATAACCTGGGAAATCCTAAAAATTGCACATGTAAATGAGAGAGGATAGGGGGGAGGGGGGCTTCTGTTTATTTATTATTGAAACAAAAATATAAGTTATTTAGTATAAGTGCTATAGTGTGTATTTGGTCGTACTAATTGGTGTAAATTACAACTTTAATTAAATAATGAATTAGGCGGAATACCTATTAAATGTATGAAACTAAACCAAATCGAGAAAATGCAATACTTCTGTATGTACATTTTCGCGGCTATTAGGCCTCATTCCGCAGAGCTATAGATCGTTAGACCGCCCTGTGCGTCTTTATTCTCCCACCGAAATTATCGGCAAAAAGCCCATTCTAAACAAACCGTGTTTTACATAATATAGATAAATATGAAAAATTGAGATGGGTATATAGATAGTTTTGAATAGACTGAGAATAGATAGATAGATAATTCAACAAGTAAATGTATTGGGGGGGGAGATGTCACTTCTTTTTTGTCGTAATTCTGGTTTATTTTAAACTAAAAACAAGACATTAAACAAACATGAATAAAGAAAATCTTAGTATTTAGACATTAGATAATTTCTATAAATAAACAAATACATTTACTTGTCGAAAATATAGTGGATGTGGGGTAAAATATTGCAAATTACCGGACTTTATATTGTTATTCATTGTTTCATGTGCTCATTAATAAATTGTTAGAATTAAACGAAGTATTAATTCAATTATTTGTTGCTGTTAGCCTTAGAATTAAATGCTAGACTAACACAATACACATATCATTTGTAAGTATTTAATTCAACAGAAACTTCAAGATCAATATAGCTAGCATAGCATAAATTAGGGAAAGAGGCCGAAATGACATAAAATCAAAAATTACCAAAAATATCCACCATAATTCACAATTTCAATCTTACAAATAAAACGAACCATATGACCTTTAGGCACCCCTTTTGCGATCCACGTTTCATAAGGACATTTTTTAAATTTAAACGTCAAAATCCGGTTGTTTGTTAACAGACGATTTTTAGAGTTTTTCTTTAAATTATAAACATAACCCCTAACAAACAACCAGATTTTGACGGTGTAAATGAAAAAAATGTCCTTATGAATCGAGATCGCAAAAGGGGTGCTAAAGGTCATATGGTCCAATAAGACAAACATGTAACTTTTTTTTTCTTCTACCATTTTAATTTTACATTGGGCATGTAAGCGACGCAAAGACTATTTGGAATACCGTATTTGACGGCATATAAGATGCACCCCCATTCCAGCAGGTCAGATTCAGAAAAAAAAGTTTTTAGTGTATTTAATCATTATATTGTTGAAAACAGTCAAGCTGTGCATTACACAAGCAGAAACATAGCTGTATAAAAGCAATTTGGCAGTACAGGCAAACAATAAGCAAATTTAGGGTAGGTTAAAAGTACTGAACGTAAGCTGGGGTTAGTGAGCATCATAGAGAAGATTAGCCTAGGCTACGCGAGATGTCTCAAACTTCACCTACGATGTATAAGATTGCAAGCTGCAGCGCATTTATTTTTATGAATAATATATTTGTTTTGAAGGCTTCTCACAATGCAAGTGTAAAGAAAAATAAGGTAACTATGGTGTTGTTTGTAACCTGTCATTTATTCTTAATATTTCAAGATAAAAATCTCCTTGACAGAAGATTCTGAAACTGAAGTTGTTGCTAGTGACCGCTCATTTTGTTTTTGTGTCTTATATCTTCCAAATTCTCTGTGCGCATGTTTATGTGTGTGTGTTCAGTAATGTCTGATTATCATTCAGGTTTGGCCTACCCTTTTTTGTTTAATATTAAGAGCTGGTCTTTTTGTTTATTTATGTGTGCGTGTGCGTGTGTATGTGTAATTTCCATGCCCATCACATTCACCTGTTGGTCTGTAGTGGATTCTTGCCTTTGTGTGTTCTTATGTATAATAATATATTATGTTTATTTATTTACAGGGTCTGTGCTGTCCAGGCCCAAACTACTCGACTATGTCAACTTTCTCTCTCTCTAACACATACACATGGCTTCCTATTAAACACAGATGTAAGAAAAGATTATTAATTTTATTGATTATATATATATATATATATATATATATATATATATATAGTATATATATATATATATATATATTAGTAAGTGTGGGATTGTCACTGTTTCAGCTTTTACTGAACGGTGTGTCAAAATTGCAGTATTATTGAAGAGTGCTCAATATAAAAAATAGAGCGGTTATAATAATATAATAAAATATATGAAACTGAACGGTTGTGATGCTGTCATCAAATAAATTAGATTTTGTAATACACACACACACCACATATATATATTATATATTGAAAGTGCCTGGTGTGATGATTAAAGTCATGAGAAATGGACTCGTCGCCCTGAGTTCAAATCCTGAACGGTGGTAAATGCATTTCACTTAGCACTAATATCTTGGAAAAATATGAATCCTACTCTCCCTCCCAGTCCGTATGGGTAAATAATAGGCAGACTGGGCTCTTTAACCTTGGTTAGGTAACCGGTCTAGGAGAAGGAAAACTGAATTCAAACCTGTTAAACTCCGCTTAAGAAATTGACCTAGTGTCACATCTTGCTCTTGGCGGATGGGAAGCTCGACGGAGCAGAAGTTTGTGAACTGGTAGGTGCTCTATTCTTTCTTTCATCCTTATCATTCATCATCGACAAATCGGACATGGGCATCTATAGAGATGACAGACTTGTACTCATAAGGAATCCAATGGACTTAAAGTTGACAGCTTCCGTAAGAAAATAAAAAAACGTACTCAAGATGCTTGGATTTAAAATAACCACACAATCCCACCTAAATTCTGTAAACTTCCTGGATATTACCCTAAACCTAAAAGAAGGCACATTCGAGCCCTACATGAAAGATAACAACACACCCCATCCTACATAACACCTCATCTAACCACCACCCTCCATCATCAAACATTCCTAAATCCATCAGCCGAAGACTATCAGAAATTTCTTCTAACATAAACATTGTTAAAAAACAAACAATATAATATACAACAAGCACTAAAAATAAATGGCCACAAGCAACCCATCGAATACACCCCCACAAAATTCAAACAAACCATAGAACCAGAAACATTATCTGGTTTAACCCCCCTTTTAACAAATCAATAATCTTCAAACATAGGCAAAATCTTCCCTGAACCTCATACATAAACACTTCCCCCCACACCCACCCCTTAGCAAAAAATCTTCAATAGGAACAACCTAAAAATAAGTTATAGCTGCAAAAAATATTTTCACAGATCATTAAAAGCCACAATAAAAAAGTAGAAATCAACAATAACAATCCACCACCTACTAATCTATGCAGCAACTGCAGAGACAAAGACATGTGCCCCTTCAATGGTATTTGCCTGCAAAAGAACGCAGTATACAGGGCAACTGTAAAACACACACACACAACACCAAGCATTACATCGGAGCAACCGAAGGTACTCTGAAACAAAGGTCCTACACCACATAAACTATCCTTCACAAATATTAACTACTCAACCAGCACATCACTATCCACATATATCTGGAGCCTAAAGGATAGGAATATTTTCCCCAAGATAACCTGGGAAATCCTAAAAATTGCACCCACCTACAATAACTCCACAAAAAATGCCTCCTTTGCCTCCAAGAAAAACTTTCCATCATCACTCACATACCACATTGCAC
This sequence comes from Doryteuthis pealeii, assembly GCA_023376005.1. Lineage (NCBI taxonomy): Eukaryota > Metazoa > Mollusca > Cephalopoda > Myopsida > Loliginidae > Doryteuthis > Doryteuthis pealeii. The sequence goes on along the minus strand of CM042179.1, from coordinate 27,233,714 downwards.
CCTCCTAAACAAAAAATCTGAAATACTGTCCAAATGTAGACATGAAAAACAAACACCTGTTATCAAATTTCAACCCATACACCTTAACCCTTCACCCCTACCCACACCCTATGCACCACCACCTCGGCACTATTATACACATAACTTACCGCATCTTCATAGCACCACAACATACTCTATCACCATCCAATTCCAACCCTACACACCTACATAAGAAACGTAAGTAAAAATTCTTCTTTTTCTCTGCACCTCAGTACTATATCCAAAACCCCTGAAGCATAACCCACCCCTACCTATCTATATATCCCACCCCTTCCCCACCCCATACCACTCTGTCCCTATCTCCTGCATATCTCAACACGTGCCTGTTTATCTGTCTCCCCAACCATTTATCTCATCTATCTTTCTCAGTATATTTTCACTACACATCCTCCAATTATCTATCCCAGTCTGTTTCTATCCGAATTGGGGAATAATCACTCTTCATTATCGTGAAAAATAAATAAGCGGACCGTCTATTTGCCCACATGGCCCGTTCTCTTTTTATTTGATACGAAATTAGGGACCGACCTATTGACCAGTTTAGGCCATCTTGAATAAAAGGGAAATGAATATTTCTGAACTTTGTTTATAAAAAAATCTCGTAAAAAACAATTAAAGATCTCACAGGATAGTTACAAAGAATAATAGTTAATCCAAAGATCAAATTATCGTTAGGATAAATTACATCGTTATCTTAATAAATATACAAACCCATCCGCATTCATACTGTTATTTAGACAGAAAAAAATACATATGATTACCCTCTTACGATTATGCGTCTACGCACGGTTGAGTATAACGGACACACATAACAAAAAATTTAACATATATATTTATTAATTATTATATATTATATATATAATATATATATTTATATTATATATCCACCCAACCTTCTACCACAGTCCATTCCCTCATCAATCAATCTATCTATCCACATATCATTCACCCATCTAAGTCTATTTTCATCCTTCTTACCTACCCTGTCTACCCATCCCCCACCTTGTCCTTTCCTTCCTTCTTTCTACACCCCCTTTGTCCTTGCATATATTGTATTCATATATATATACGTGCTCTTGTGTATGTTTGCGCCATGTATGTGCGTGGGTGTGTGTACGTGTAAGAGCATGTGTACATGCGGCTGTGTGTTGCTGTGTGTATGTGCATGGCATAAGCGTTGTGTGCTATGTGCTATGTAGTGCAGTATATGTGTGTGCGTATATATGTTTGTACGTGTATATTGTGTGTATGTATGCGCGTATATGTGCGTGTGCATGCATAGGGCACATAGTAGTATGCGGTATACCATCAGTGTGTGTATGTAAGGTTTACGTAGCACATATAGTAGCATGTGTGTGCATATCGGTATGTATGAGTATGTTTTTGTATGCGTGTATGAGTACCGTTTGTACAAATGTTTACGCACGCACAGGCATATGTACTAACGCATGCACGTCTTCCTATGTTTGTGTGTATATGTGCCCACGTACAAGCATGTTTGGTTGACAGCACGACCTCATGCGTATTCGCATGTGACTTGCAACATTTAGCCAGCCCCGTCGTTCTATAACCCCCACCCCGCCCATAATATACAACCATTTGTAATCTTAAAGTTAATATTATTCAACCCCCCCCCTTCCATTTACTCAACCCGACAATATAACAACCCCTCCTCCCCCGCATCACAACACACGCCGCTGACATCCAGACATGCAAAAAAACACACACCCACACACACATGTGCACGCAAACACAAACGCTCGCACTGTCAGCATTGATCAAATGTCACACATTCACAGTCTGCCCTACTATTTACCCATAAACTGGGTGGGGGGAGTGAAGAACAGATAGATTCATGGCATTAGTACAAAATGAAATGTAAACAACTTCACCCAAGTTTGAACTGTAAAAAAAAAAAAGAGACCATATACCTTTAGGCACCCCTTTTGCGATCTCGATTCATAAGGACATTTTTCCTTTACATCGTCAAATCTGGTTGTTTTGCTAACAGACAATTTTTAGAGTTTTTTGGGGGTTTTTTTATTTATAAACTACCCCTAATCATAACCCTAACAACAACTGGATTTTGACGGTGTAAATGAACAACATATCCTTATGAATCGAGAATCACAAAGGAGTGCTAAAAGGTCATATGGTCAAAAAAAAAAAAAAAAAAAAAACTTTATCCAATCAAATGGTCTAAGGGTTATTGTTGTGAAAAGTGAACTTGGTTAGCCAAATAGGTACCACCAATTTTCCCTGTGAAATCCCCCCCCCCTATATTTAACACAATGAAACTTGCATAAGGTTAATATCATCTTGTTTTCTTTGATTTTGTCCCTTTGAAAGAAGAAACATTTAAAAAACTCCTGATGATTTTTTTTAAAGAAATTTTCATTCTTATGGAAATAATGAAATTATGAACAAAAATCAATGTTAACATTTTCGTACCGTTAAATCAATTGAAATTTAACATAGCCAAAAAAAGATTATGACTAGAGGCTTTTTAAAAAAATTATATGAAAAATCAATTAATGGTCCGATTTCCAGCGAAATTTCCATAATTACTTACATTTTCATGAAAATATGTCTTGAAATAGTTTTTTCCTAAAATATATTAGGGGAAAATTTTTTTTTTTACAAGGTCCCCTCTCCCTCCTTTTATTTCATGAAATATGAAAAAAAAAAAAAAAAAAATAACACACAAAAACGATTTTTACTTTTTTTCTATAAAAGATAAAAGTCAGAATTATTATATCAGAAGATTTTTATAAGCTTCAATGTGAGAGCTTTTTAGTAAAGAGACCATGAATGCAGAATTCTGCTAAAAATATCAATAAAGAAATTGACCTGTTGTAAAAAAAAAAAAGCGGACTGTTTTACTTATTTTTCAGATAACAGAGAGTAATTTTCCCCAATCGGATAATTTGATCTTTGAATTAACCATTTTTGCTTGTGAAACAACTCTTTATGTTCATTATTTCTTTTTGTGGAGATTTATAAAAAAAAGTTAAAATATTTACGTTTCTTCCTTCATATGGCCTAAACTGATAAAGTGATGTATTTTGGTGGTACCTACTGGACAAGACTGTTTGCATTTCACACAGTGCTGATGCCCTTGAGAAAAGGTATGAATTCAACTATTTTTCTAGAGCCAGTTTTATTGAACAACACATGAAAAATATTTAGTTTACAAAAAAATATAATAAAGAAATTAATAAATAAATAGATAAATAAAATAGAAAATTTTGAAATTCTAAAAAATTTTTTAAAAAAAAAAAAAAATAAATTAAAAAAAAATAAAAAAAAAAAAAAAATAAATAAATGAAAATAAATGAAATAAAAAATAAATAAATGAATAAAATGAAATAAAAAAATAAATAAATGAATAAAATGAAATAAAAAAAATAATAAATGAATGAAAAAAAAAAAATAAAATGAATGAAAAAATAAATAAAAAAAATAAAAAATAAATAAATAAAAATAAATAAAAAAATAAAAAAATTTAAAATTTAAAAAATAAAATAAAAATAAAAATTAGTTTTAAAAAATTGATTAAAAAATTTGGTAAAAAAAAAAAGAATCTAGTTAAAAAACAACATCAAAATCCTGGATGAATCCGTTTACATTCACTAATACCATTGGAAAAGGTGTGCATCCAACTATTCTCCCTCCAGCTATAGGTAAATAATAGGACAGACTGGGATCTTTAACCTTGGTACAGCAACACAGTTTAGGAGAAGGAAAACTCTGAATTCAAACGCTGTTGAACTCCGCTTAAACTTGACCTTGTGTCACATCCTGCTCGTGTGGAGGAGTTGGTAAAATATATACATGTATATAAATTTTCCTTATGGTAAAAATATACGCGCTTTTTGCTGGGTATTTAAGTTTTAATGTAATCATGCTCATCATCAGTTGGTGCTAGCATCACAGATATAACAAGACCCCCTCTCTCAATTCAAAACCTGTAAAACTACTTTAAAAGTTACCTTGTGTCATCCTGCTCGTTGAAAGAGGTTGGCAATACATCATGAAAGTATGGTTATCTATTATGTCATGGTATGATTGGCATTAAAAATCTTAATATTTGTATCTTGTGACATTATGCGGACGTGCCATTGTATCCTGGGAAGATTATCGCGGACGTGCATTTTCCTGAGTGACATTATGCGGCGTGCCATTTGTATCCTGTGACATTATGCGGACGTGCCATTTGTATCCTTGTGACATTATTGCGGACGTTGCCATTTGTATCCTGTGACATTATGCGGAGTGCCATTTGTATCCTGTGACATATGCGGACGTGCATTTGTTCCGTGACATTTGCGTATGTGCATACAATGATTGCATATGACTAATGAGTTTAATTTGTTCTGCTCATAATTAAATTTTATTGAATTATCAAATCAATTTTTTTCATCAAAATAAACTGAAATGCCATTAATCTGTTCCAGCCCCCCACCAAAAAAAGACATCCTAATTTACGGTTAGGAAGTTAATATGTCGTCTAATTTACATTTATACTTTTTAGTAATTGGTTTTAACCAATGCGTTAGCACCATTGTGATTTGTTGTATGATATTGATTAAGTTCATGTCTATATTTGTGGTATATAATTTTATTTCCTTCAAAAGGCATATCAACCTGTCTGGGGTTATGTCATGCCTAATGGTTAGGAAGTAAATATGTTGTGTATTTATTATTTATTCTTTTTAGAATTGGTTTTAACAATGCGTTAGCACCAATTAGGGATCTTGTTGTATCGTATTGATTAAGTTCATGTCTATATTCATAATATTCTGTTTCCCTTAAAAAGGGAGAGAAAGTCCTCCATGTTGACATTTTCAAATAGATCTTTCATATTGTCTGCTTTAAATAACAGTTTCTGATACAGTACTTGGCAAAAATTGCTGGCAGTTTTCAACTAAAACAACCAATAATTGTCAGGTCAAAAATAATTTTAAAAGTTCTAAAAGATTATGTCTAACATGTCCAAAATCACTGACCACTGCATTGATGGAAAAATACAGGGAAAAAAAAATCATGTAGTTCAGCTCAGTTGGTAGAGCATCACCTAGGAAACCACAAGGTTCCTCGTTGATACTGGCCCTCGCCAACTCAGCATATGAGTAGCACAAGAATTTGTGCAGTAAAGTGAGGAACTGATGGTAGGTGTAGCACACCACCTCAGATGCCAAAAACAATCTCCTTGGTCTAGCACTAGTAAAAAGGGGATAGACTTCTCGTGTCTGGCTGTACCGAAATTAGGCTACCGCCGATAGTATTTAACTTTTTTTTTTTTTTTTTTTTTTTTACTTACATAAAAAAAGTAAAAAATTCAGTATCATTATAGTATATATAGCCTACCTTTTTGAATGTGCTACGAAATCATGTCTCTCTTATAGTATGTGGCCTACCATAAAAAAAGCATATTTATAAGGTTATAATAATAACTGCTAACCACTAACCCTATTTCAGAGGTTTTAAGAATTAAAATAGATCTCTGATTCATTTAAATTATGGATAAATTCTTTTTTAATAATATTCTTAATTACTATATACAGCTTATGACTGAATTGCATTTCTTGAAATGAATATATGTGAAAAATAATTAGTTCAATAATTGCCCTACTACTTATATCTTATAATATACTCTTACTGAGGTAGGGCACATTCAGACCGGGTAGGCCACATACTATAACGGAATCAAATGGTAGGCCACATACTATAACAGGAACCGACAAATTCTTTAAAGTCTTTGTTTAACAATCTGCCTATGGATGTAAAAGATTCATGAATCTTTTTACACAAGCAAATTTGGGGGCAAACTTTTATTTCAGATCTAGAAGCAGCTACCCGGCATTGCCTGTGGTAGAGGGGATGCAAAAAAAGGTTAGTCCTACAGATTCATTTTATACTGAATCACGAGTTAGATCCTCGCAGGATGCCCCATTAAAATCCCTATGTAAAAAGAACCTTGTGTTGATCCAGCCACTCTGAAAGAAAAAATCAATGTCTACTATTTAAAATATCAAATGCAAAAAAAAAAAAAAAAAAAAAAAAAAAATAAATCTAGTCTGTTATCATCTAAATTTAATTTTTTATCTTCATGAATATAAATCAAACCCTCATTATTTTTGTTCAAAAAGCAAAGATCGTGGTGATAGTGAATATGTATATATATTTACTTTTGAAGTTTATTTTGTTTTATATTTTTTATAGTTTCCTCCTAGACATACCATACACACAAACTGCCCTTTATATATGTAAGATATTCCATGTTGAAACATGTGTCTGTGGATGACTGAATATATATATATATTATATATATATATAATATATAAATATATATAATAAAGTTTTTAAACATATAGCGTTTAATTCTATTATTAGGTGACAAAGGAACATTCATTGAAAACACTCTTCACCTGATGATTGCATCGCATGAAACCAATATGGTCTGTGAATGTTCCTTTGTCACCTAATAAATAGATATGTAAAACTTTTATATATTTATTTATTATATTATATAACAGCTCTATTTTAATTGAGCACTCTACCAAAAATACTGCCTTTGGTACGCCATTCCAGCAAAACTGAAACAGTGACCATCTCACACTAAGTAGATAATATATATATATATATATATATATATATATATATATATATATATATATATATGGTGCCTTGACTTAAGCATTTTCTATGTTACAAACTGTCACTCAGTTTGAATTTTTTGTTTTTGTGTTTTCAAGCTAAAATTTGAGGTATGAGCAAGCCTCACATTATACACTTATGTTAACTAGTAAATATATATGCACCCTCCGTAGGTGCAAGTATTTAAAGTTTTAATGTAATGAAATATCGTATTAAATAGAAACGCTAATGAAACTAAATAAGAATGCAGATAAAAAGATTTGAAACCGAGGAGGTATAATCGAAAAATAGAACAAACTGAAACTTACTCTTTCCATCACTCTCCGTCTTCATTGTTATTTTTTCTAAATTTAAGTATTTAGTTAAAATATGAAGTAAAGAATAAAAAGACATTATTTTTCCTTGTTAATGGATTTCATTTAAGGATTCATTGAAGTGATTTTTGCTTGTATTCATTAAAATAAAATCAAACATTAGAAACCAATAATACTACAAGCTATATTTATTAAAATCACATTTTTAATATCAATATGCAAAATTAGCCTTCCCGTTCACACTGTAAACCGCTATTTTGTTGTATATATAAATACAATTTCATGTTATTAGTATGTAGATATGGTTAACAGTATAAATAATGTAAAAACAATTTTATTAATAATTGAGGTTAAAATAAGGAATAATTCATGGTGATATGTGACGTCAATTACTAAGGGAATTGTGACTTGAGTAGTATTTAGTTTCGGTTACAGGACAAAAAACACAATCTCCATATAATAAGATAAGTTCATTAAAAACATAATATATATATCGTACCCCTATCTCATTTCTTTTTCAGGAACACTGATAGTAGTAGGTTTGTGGGTACTTACTACTCCGATTACAACTTCCATATTCCCAAATAGGTTTGATGGGGGTTCTTAGCCTTGATTGGCAACTCATCAACTCAAGGAGAAGTCCGACACAAAACCTCTGCAGCCTTCAACGAAAGGCTAGGGGAGTAAACCCCGAAAACAAATCAGGAGCCGGGAGTCCCTAAGGTGGTGTGATGCTGAAATCCAGTGCTACCCATCAACTCCTGTGACACTACTGTTGCCAAACTGTATTGGTCCCTTACCTTTCCTTTGGATCACAGCGGCAGTGTGGAGAGGGGGGATTTGCTGCAATGGCAACAGCTCATCCTCCAATATGAACCCGCCCAGGCTAGTTCAAGTTAAAAAATTTTTAAAATCAAAAAAACCTTGACACTACTCCATTGTTCTCTCGTAGACAGAAAGGCTGCCAACCAGATTCCATGTAATTATTAATTTATTGTCTTAAAGTGGATATGCAAATATCTGACAGGATGCTGAAGAGTTTTTCATCCAACCAAAAAGAGAACAAACTTTTAATATTCTTAAAAACTTTGATTTATAAAAATCATAATATATCTAACGATGCATGTATTCAACCACATTCTCTGCTATGGTAGGATGTGGCACAAGGTAAACTTTTAAGCGAGGGTCGCGTTTAGCTTAGTCAGTAGAGTTGTCCAGCTGGGAACCTCAAGGTTTCCTGGTTCAATTCCAGCTTCTCGCCAACTCAATGTATGAAGTAGCACATGGATATGTGTGGTAAAGTGAGAAGCTGATGGTAGGAGCCGCACTCTGCTTCAGACGCCCAACAATTCCTTGGTCTAGTGCTAGTGAAAAGGGATAGACTCCTCTGTCTGGCTGATACCGACTTTAGGCCACCCGCGACGACTTTTCTTACAGCTGGTNTGCACCCACCTACAATAACTCCACAAAAAAATGCCTCCTTTGCCTCCAAGAAAAACTTTCCATCATCACTCACATACCACATTGCACCCTCCTAAACAAAAAATCTGAAATACTGTCCAAATGTAGACATGAAAACAAACACCTGTTATCAAATTTCAACCCATACACTTAACCCTTCACCCCTACCCACACCCATGCACCACCACCTCGACACTATATACACATAACTACCCATCTTCATAACACCACCAACATACTCTATCACCATCCAATTCCAACCCTACACACCTACATAAGAAACGTAAGTAAAAATTCTTCTTTTTCTCTGCACCTCAGTACTATATCCAAAACCCCTGAAGCATAACCCACCCCTACCATCTATATATCCCACCCCTTCCCCACCCATACCACTCTGTCCCTATCTCCTGCATATCTCAACACTGCCTGTTTATCTGTCTCCCCAACCCATTTATCTATCTATCTTTCTCAGTATATTTTCACTACACATCCATCCAATTATCTATCCCAGTCTGTTTTCTATCCCATTGGGGAATAATCACTCTTCATTATCGTGAAAAATAAATAAGACCGTCTATTTGCCCACATGGCCCGTTTTCTTTATTTGATACGAAATTAGGGACCACCTATTGACCAGTTTAGGCCATCTTGAATAAAAGGAAATGAATATTTCTGAACTTTGTTTATAAAAAATCTCGTAAAAAACAATTAAAGATCTCACAGGATAGTTACAAAGAATAATAGTTAATCCAAAGATCAAATTATCTGTTAGGATAAATTACATCGTTACTTAATAAATATACAAACCCATCCGCATTACATACTGTTATTTAGACAGAAAAAAATACATATGATTACCCTCTTACGATTATGCGTCTACGCACGGTTGAGTATAACGGACACACATAACAAAAATTAACATATATATATATATATATATTATATATATATATATATATATATATATATAATTATTATCCACCCAACCTTCTACCACAGTCCATTCCCTCATCAATCAATCTATCCACATATCATTCTACCCATCTAAGTCTATTTTCATCCTTCTTACCTACCCTGTCTACCCATCCCCCCACCTTGTCCTTTCCTTCCTTCTTTCTATCAACCCCCTTTGTCCTTGCATATATGTATTCATATATATATACGTGCTCTTGTGTATGTTTGCGCCATGTATGTGCGTGGTGTGTGTACGTGTAAGAGCATGTGTACATGCGGCTGTGTTGTGCGTGTGTGTATGTGCATGCATAAGCATGTGTGTATGTGCGTATGTGCTGTATGTTGCGTGATGTGCACGCATATGTGTGGTATATATGTTTGTACGTGTAATGTGTGTGTATGTATGCGCGTATATGTGCGTTGCATGCATAGGGCACATAGTAGTATGCGTATACGCATCAGTGTGTGTATGTAAGGTTTACGTAGCACATATAGAGCATGTGAGTGCATATCGGTATGTATGAGTATTGTTTTGTATGCGTGTATGAGTACCGTTTGTACAAAATGTTTACGCACGCACAGGCATATGTACTAACGCATGCACGTCTTCCTATGTTGTGTGTATATGTGCCCACGTACAAGCATGTTTGGTTGACACCACGACCTCATGCGTATTCGCATGTGTACTTGCAACATTTAGCCAGCCCCGTCGTTCTATAACCCCCACCCCGCCCCATAATATACAACATTTTGTAATCTTAAAGTTAATATTATTCAACCCCCCCCCTTCCATTTACTCAACCCGACAATATACAACCCCTCCTCCCCCGCATCACAACACACGCCGCTGACATCCAGACATGCAAAAAAACACACACGCCACACACACTGTGCACGCAAACACAAACGCTCGCACGTCAGCATTGATCAAATGTCACACATTCACAGTCTTCGCCCTACTATTTACCCATAACTGGGTGGGGGAGTGAAGAACAGATAGATTCATGGCATTAGTACAAAATGAAATGTAAACAACTTCACCCAAGTTTGAACTGTAAAAAAAAAAAAAAAAAGACCATATTACTCTTAGGCACCCCTTTTGCGATCTCGATTCATAAGGAATTTTTCCTTTACATCGTCAAAATCTGTTGTTTGCTAACAGACAATTTTTAGAGTTTTTTGGGTTTTTTTTTAATTATAAAACTATACCCTAATCATAACCCCTAACAAACAACTGGATTTTGACGGTGTAAATGAAAACATATCCTTATGAATCGAGAACAAAAGGAGTGCCTAAAAGGTCATATGGTCAAAAAAAAAAAAAAAAAAAAAACTTTATCCAATCAAATGGTCTAAGGGTTATTGTTGTGAAAGTGAACTTGGTTAGCCAAATAGGTACCACCAATTTTACCTGTGAAATCCCCCCCCCCTATATTTAACACAATGAAACTTGCATAAGGTTAATATCATCTTGACAATTTTTGCTCCCTTTGAAAGAAGAAACATTTAAAAAAACTCTGATATTTTTTTAAAGAAATTTTCATCTTATGGAAATAATGAAAATTATGAACAAAAATCAATGTAACATTTTCGTACCGTTAAATCAATTGAAATTTAACTAGCAAAAACAAGTTATGACTAGAGGCTTTTTAAAAAAATTATATGAAAAATCAATTAATGGTCCGATTTTCACGAAATTTCCATAATTACTTACTTTCATGAAAATATGTCTTGAAATAGTTTTCTCCTAAAATATATTAGGGGAAAATTTTTTTTTACAAGGTCTCCCCCTCTCCTCCTTTTATTTCATGAAATATGAAAAAAAAAAAAAAAAAAAAAAAAAAAAAAAAAAATTAACCACCAAAAACGATTTTTACTTTTTTTCTATAAAAGATAAAAGTCTAATTATTATATCAGAAGATTTTTATAAGCTTCAATGTGAGACTTTTTTTAGTAAAAGAACCATGAATGCAGAATTCTGCTAAAAAAAATTCAATAAAGAAATTGACCTGTTGTAAAAAAAAAAAAGCGGACTGTTTTACTTATTTTTCAGATAACAGAGAGTAATTTTTCCCCAATCGGATAATTTGATCTTTGAATTAACCATTTTGCTTGTAACAACTCTTTATGTTCATTATTTCTTTTTTGTGAGATTTATAAAAAAAAGTTAAAAAATATTTACGTTTCTTCCTTCAATATGGCCTAACTGATAAAGTGATGTATTTTGGTGGTACCTACTGGACAAGACTGTTTGCATTTCACACAGTGCTGATGCCCTTGAGAAAAGGTATGAATTCAACTATTTTCTAACCAGTTTATGATACACATGAAGTTAACGATAAATGAAAATGAAAAAAATATTTCTAGCAATTTATCAATATCATGAAAATAATTTAGTTTCCAAAAAAAAAAAAAAATAAATAAATAAATAAATAGATAAAAAAATAAATAAATAAAAAAATAGATAAATAAAATAAAAATGAAATAAAAAAATAAATAAATGAATAAAATGAAATAAAAAAATAAATAAATGAATAAAATGAAATAAAAAAATAAATAAATGAATGAAAAAATAAAATAAAAAAATAAAAAAAAATAAATAAATAAAAATAAATAAAAAAAAAAAAAAATTAAAATTAAAAAAATAAAAATAAAAAATAAAAATTAGTTTAAAAATTGATTAAAAAAATGGTAAAAGAAAAAAAGAAATCTAGTTATTAAAAACACATCAAATCCTGGATGAATCCGTTTACATTTCACTAATACCATTGGAAAGGTGTGCATCCAACTATTCTCCCTCCAGCTATAGGTAAATAATAGGACAGACTGGGATCTTTAACCTTGGTACAGCAACCAGTTTAGGAGAAGGAAAACTCTGAATTCAAACCTGTTGAACTCCGCTTAAAAACTTGACCTTGTGTCACATCCTGCTCGTGTGGAGGAGTTGGTAATATATACATGTATATAAATTTTCCTTATTGGTAAAAATATACGGCTTTTTGCTGGGTATTTAAGTTTTAATGTAATCATGCTCATCATCAGTTGGTGCTAGCATCACAGATATACAAGACCCCTCTCTCCAATTCAAAACCTGTAAAACTACTTTAAAAGTTACCTTGTGTCACATCCTGCCTGTGTGAAGAGGTTGGCAAATACATACATAAAAGTATGGTTATCTATTATGTCATGGTATGAAATTGGCATTAAAAATCTTAATATTGTTATCTTGTTGACATTATGCGGACGTGCCATTTGTATCCCTGTGACATTATGCGGACGTGCCATTTGTTCTGTGTGACATTATGCGGACGTGCCTTTGTATCCTGTGACATTATGGCGGACGTTGCCATTTGTATCCTGTGACATTATGCGGACGTGCCATTTGTATCCTGTGACATTATGCGGACGTGCCATTTGTATCCTGTGACATTATGCGGACAGTGCCATATGATAATGCATATGACTAATGAGTTTAATTTGTTCTGCTCATAATTAAATTTTATTGAATATCAAATCAATTTTTTTCATCAAAATAAACTGAAATGCCATAATCTGTTCCAGCCCCCACCCAAAAAAAAGACATCCTAATTTACGGTTAGGAAGTAATAAATGTCGTCTATTTACATTTATACTTTTTAGTAATTGGTTTTAACAATGCGTTAGCACCATTAGTGATCTTGTTGTATGATATTGATTAAGTTCATGTCATAATTCTGTGGTATAATTTTATTTCCTTCAAAAGGCATATCAACCTGTCTGGGGTTATGTCATGCCTAATGGTTAGGAAGTAATATATGTTGTGTATTTATTATTATACTTTTTAGAATGGTTTTAACAATGCATTAGCACCATTAGGGATCTTGTTGTATCGTATTGATTAAGTTCATGTCTATATTCTATAATTCTGTTCCCTTAAAAAGGAGAGAAAGTCCTCCATGTTGACATTTTCAAATAGATCTTTCATATTGTCTGCTTTAAAATAACAGTTTCTGATACAGTACTTGCGAAATGCTGGCAGTTTTCAACTAAAACAACCAATAATTGTCAGGTCAATAAATAATTTTAAAAGTTCTAAAAGATTATGTCTAACATGTCCAAATCACTGACCACTGCATGATGGAAAAATACAGGGAAAAAAAAATCATGTAGTTCAGCTCATTGGTAGAGCATCTACTAGGAAACCACAAGTTCCTCGTTCGATACTGGGCCCTCGCCAACTCAGCATGTGTTGAGTAGCACAAGGATTTGTGCAGTTAAGTGAGGAACTGATGGTAGGTGTAGCACACCACCTCAGATGCCAAAGAACAATCTCCTTGGTCTAGCACTAGTAAAAAAGGGGATAGACTTCCTCGCTGTCTGGCTGATACCGAAATTAGGCATCTCTCCTCCTTAGAAGAGAGAAGATCCCGACGCACTCTTAAGCTGGTTTAAATTTGAGTTTTCCTTCTCCTACCGACGCGCGTTGCCTTGTCCGAAACTGCGAAGAACCTATCAAACCTACACCATAGCTATAGAGAGAATCAGCATGGATTCATCACCCTTTCCCAAGGGTATTAGTCGCACCCCAACCGTGACACACAACGCCCAAACGCTTCCACCAAGATTTTTGAACACTGGATTGCCAATCTCCATTCTGTCTTGACAATAACCTTAACATCAAGTGCTCCTACCAATATATTACAATTTAGTAAGTAAAGTCGTCGGGTGGCACTAAAAGGTTGGTTTATTATTTTAACGGCATACTCAACCCGTCCAGGGTTATTCATGCTAGCGCTTGGGTTCTTATACATATTGTTTGTATTATATATATAACATTTAGTAATTGGTTTTAACAAGGTGTTAGCCATTAATTGGCGAATATATTGTATGGCTTGATTTGTTTCAGCGTCTTATCTATGGTACTAATTTTTTTCCCACAAAAAGGAGAAAATACTCCTCTATGTTAAATTTTTACAATAGGTCCTTCATACTGCTTTGCTTAAAATAATATTTTCTGACTGTGAGCAAAAAATCTGCATTCCTCGATTAAGTGTTTTGCTGTCAGGGGTGTTTGACATGTTTCACATTGGGTGGTTGTTGTTCTTCGTTTGAGTATATCTAAGAGTGGTGTTAGTTTTTTGTATGACCAATGCAATAATCGCGCGACATAATGACTTTGTTTCTTTCTAGACTTCCTTAAAGTTGGTCTTGAGCCTCCAAAGTTGGTTTTGATTTAGGAAGAGTTTGTTGTGGATACAGTCAAGTGGTATCAAGCCAGAACAGCGGGGCGTCTATCCCTTCTTCACCAAGGAGACCGTTTTTTTAGCATCTGAGTGGGCGCCACACCTCATTACTTTATCGCACAGATCCCTGTGCTACTCATAACGTCACGCTTGGCGAGGGCCCCGGTCATCCCGAACTAGGAACCCTTGCTCGATCTCTAGTCCACACTTCCTAACGACCTGAGCTAAATTGTGGGGCAGTCATTTTTCGAAAAATCCTCACAACAATTTGATTTAATAATGAGTTGATATTTAAATAGAACCTTATGAATTTTAGTCGCAAACGCTCTACCGACTGAGCTTAAACTGCTTTTACATTGAATATATAAATTACAATTATCGCAGCAAATAGAATCTTTGCATCCTTAATTCTACATTTTTTATCCACAATTCTATATACAAAATTCATTAATTGCTTCTAAATATAATGAAAAATGATTATCATTGTAATGTTTTAATTATTAAATTTGTTAATAATCACTATGAGTGAGTGTAAAGCTATGTGTGTATGTATGATGCATGTACTATCATCTTATCTTGTACCATATGATACATGTATCCATCTTGCGTGTACATATTACATATGTACACGCACATACATACATGTATATATGTCAACGATTAACGATGTATTGATATACCAATTTTAATCTTGCTAGATTATACATGGTATGTATGTGCGTGTACATATACATCTTAATCCTGGCTACTATATAATGTATGTATCGCCTGCGTGTACATATACATTCTTTAATCTCTGTACTATACTACATACTATGTATGTGCGTGGTTCATATAAATCCATTAATCTTCGTAATTACTACATGTATGTACTTGTGCGTGTACAATATACATCTTATCTTGTACATCATATACATGTATGTATGTGTTGATGCTGTACACTATCACACTCTTAATCTTGTACATATATACATGTTATGTATGTGCGTGTACATAACATCTTAATCTTGTAGCATATATACATATATGTATGTGTGTGTGTACATATACATTTAATCTTGTACATATATACATGTATGTATGTGCGTGTACATATACATTTTAATCTTGTACATATATACATGTATGTATGTGCGTGTACATATACATCTTAATCTTGTACATATATACATGTATGTATGTGCGTGTACATATACATCTTAATCTTGTAAACATATACATAACTGTATGTGCGTGTAATATAAATCTTACTCTTGTACATATAACATGTATGTATGTGCGTGTACATTACGATCTTAATCTTGTACATATATACATGTATGTATGCTGTGTGTGTACATATACATCTTATCTTGTCACATATATACATGTATGTATGTGCGTGTACATGGTACTATATACATATATTATTGTGTGGATGTACATATACATCTTAATCTTGTACATATATACATGTATGTATGTGCGTGTACATATACATCTTATCTGTACAATATATACATGTATGTATGTGCGTGTACATATACATCTTAATCTTGTCACATATATACATGTACTGTATGTGCGTGTACATATACATCTTAATCTTGTACATATATACATGTATGTATGTGCGGTACATATAACTCTTAATCTTGGTACATATAATACATGTATGTATGTGCGTGTACATATACATCTTAATCTTGTACATATATGACTGTATGTAATGCTGCGTGTACATATACTCTTAATCTCTGTACATATATACGTGTATGTATGTGGTGTACATATCATCTTATCTTGTGCATATATTACATGTATGTATGTGCGTGTTACATATACATCTTAATCTTGTACATATATACATGTATGTATGTGCGTGTACATATACATCTTAATCTTGTACATAATATACAATGTATGTATGTGCGTGTACATATACATCTTAATCTTGTAACATATATACATGTTGTATGTGCGTGTACA
The DNA here is from genome assembly GCA_023376005.1 of Doryteuthis pealeii. Lineage (NCBI taxonomy): Eukaryota > Metazoa > Mollusca > Cephalopoda > Myopsida > Loliginidae > Doryteuthis > Doryteuthis pealeii. Next base: position 27,217,093 of record CM042179.1, on the reverse strand, counting down.
TATACATCTTAATCTTGTACAATATACTGTATGTTGTCGTGTACATATACATTTAATCTTGTACATATATACATGTTGTATGTGCGTGTACATATACATCTTAATCTTGTACATATATACATGTATGTATGGTGCGTGTACATATACTCTTAATCTTGTACATATATAATACATTATGTATGTGCGGTACATTAATACAATCTTAATCTTGTACATATATACATGTATGTATGTGCGTGTACATATACATTCTTAATCTTGTACATATATACCATGTAGTATGCGTGCGTGTAACATATACATCTTAATTTGTACATATATACATGTATGTATGTGCGGTGTCATATACATTAAATCTTGTACATATATACATGTATGTATGTGCGTGTACATATAACATCTTAATCTTGTACATATATACATGTTCTGTATGTGCGTGTACATATACATCTTTAATCTTGTACATATATACATGTATGTATGTGCGTGTACATATACATCTTAATCTTGTACATATATACATGTATGTATGTGCGTGTACATATACATCTTAATCTTGTACATATCATGTATGTATGTGCGTGTACAATATAAATCTTTAATCGTACATATTAATGTATGTATGTGCGTGTACATATACATCTTAATCTTGTACATATATACATGTATGTATGTGCGTGTACATATACATCTTAATCTTGTACATATATACATGTATGTATGTGCGTGTACATATACATCTTAATCTGTACATATATACATCATGTGCGTGTACATATACATCTTGTACATGTATCGTGTGTACATATATACATGTATGTATGTGCGTGTACATATACATCTTTAATCTTGTACATGTATGTATGTGCGTGTACATATACATCTTAATCTTGTACATATATACATGTATGTATGTGCGTGTACATATACATCTTATCTTGTACATATATACATGTATGTATGTGCGTGTACATATACATCTTAATCTTGTACATATATACATGTATGTATGTGCGTGTACATACATCTTAATCTTGTACATATATACATGTATGTGCGTGTATATACATCTTAATCTTGTACATATATACATGTATGTATGTGTGTGTACATATACATCTTGTACATATATACATGTATGTATGTGCGTGTACATATACATCTTAATCTTGTACATATATAATGTATGTATGTGCGTGTACATATACATCTTAATCTTGTACATATATACATGTATGTATGTGCGTGTACATATACATCTTAATCTTGTACATATATACATGTATGTATGTGCGTGTACATATACATCTTAATCTTGTACATATACATGTATGTATGTGCGTGTACATATACATCTTAATCTTGTACATATATACATGTATGTGTGTGTGTGTACATATACATCTTAATCTTGTACATATATATGTATGTGTGTGTACATATACATCTTAATCTTGTACATACATACATACATCTAATATAATATATATACATACCTACAAGTATTAACCATACAAACACATACATATATCTTAACCATACATACACATGCCTTAATGATATATATAAAAAAAAGTTAAACATTTTATTTCCTTCAACAATTCGTATATATAAATCTTACACATACACACATCTAAACCATATATGCGCACACATACACACAGCTAAACCATACATACACACAGCTATTTCACACATATACACATGCACACACATCTAAACCACACATACACACACATCTAAACCATACATACACACACATCTAAACCATACATACACATATGCTTTTAATGATACATAATAAAATATATAACATTAAACATATTTTATTTCCTTCAAAAATTCATTGTTAACACTGGTAATCTAATATCCACAACTTATTTTAATTGCTTAATTAGAAACATAATACGCAAGATGATTATTAGGAAAAATAGTTTTGATTAAAATAGAATCATTAACTGTTGCTTGATGCAGAGTATTGAAGAGGATTTTGCAACAAAAAGTGTGTGGGGTGGAAATGATTTATTTTAGAAGTTGATCCTACACAACAGATGTTCTCGTTTATAAAACCAAAATTGTTTTAGGGTAAAAATGAGATATTAAAATTAAAATTTTAAAATTGTATAAGCATAAAAAGTCATAACATAAATTTAAAAGTTGTCATTAATTGAAAAGAAAATGTAATCTTAACTATATTGGAAACTGACTAAAATGGTAACCTTTTAAATTTATAAATACAAATCTTGAAGTGAATGTCAGCATATATATAATATAAAGTTGAACCTAATGAGTCAGATATACCTACTAATAGTTTCGCTTAGTAGCTCATCAGGGCAAGAATCTTTAATATATATATATATAATATATATTCTTTGGTGGGGTACCAAGTAATTTGGTATTAGGATGATTCTAAGCTGGTCCTTTCTTCCAACAGTACGGTGTTGAAAAGTTCAGGTCCTATTTGAGAGCTCAATGTTTAATTTTTATAAACATAGCAAAGTAAATAATAAAGACAAAAAAGAAATTGTGATCTTATATATATATATATATATATATATATTATATACACCCACTTTTGGCTAAAGTGTTATAGTATTAATCAATTATTTTTGGTTGGTACGAACCTTTTGGTCTTATATTTTTTTCATTTTTTCCCCAGGTGAAGTTTGGTGGTATATTTTTACTATCGAACTATTTGCCAGGTTTTTTTCTTACCACAAGAGTTTACCAATAAGTTTATTATACATATATATGTATATAATTTATCATGCATACATATGTATATAATTTATTACCTGATGTTTTAATAAGGGTTTATGTTATATATATATAAAATGTAAAAGTAAAGTCGCCGAGGTGGCCTAATGTTGGTATTGGCCAGACAGCAATTGAGTCTATTCCCTTTTCACTAGCACTAGACCAAGGAGATTATTTTAGCATCTGAGGTGGAGCGCCAGATCTACCATCAGTTCCCCACTTTACCACACAGATCCCTGTGCTACTCATTCGCTGAGTTGGCGAGGGCCTGTATCAAACCAAAAACTTTGTGATTCCTAGCCGAACGCTCTACCGACTGAGCTAAACCCTTAATACTTTTCCCTGGACCTGGATCAGAGTGTATCTGTTCCAGGTGCTATGCTCTGATTCTTACCTAATCCACCCGGCCTCGGCTGGGGGTCCAGTGTGCTTCGGCCACTGGATCGGTAAAGTACAATTAATAGCGTTGATCCCAGGGGGCTACCCCCCAGGCAATACCTGCCCCCTTGACTTAAAGGGGCAGGGTTGGGTTTATTGCCCAGCGCCTGAGGCGCCCCCCTTGAGGGGGGATGCCGAAGTGATCGATGCAATTTTTGTTCTTTCCCACCCATGAGCTTCGGCTTGTGGGTGGGCCCATGTTAAAACGAGGCCTTGTGCCCAGCCCATACAAGTGGGGTATGAGGCAAATACCCTTATTGATACATCAGTTTATAAATTTATTTTGACTTTCTAGTCACATCAAATGAATGAAATTTAAACCAGACAACAAGGAATTTAAAAAAAAAAAAAAAATGTTTTTTTCTCAAATAAACCATTATGGGAACAAGTAAATGTCAAATTTTGAGCTTTACAAAAATTGCAACTAGAAGTGGCTACCCACTGTCGCCTGGGTAGAGGGGGGATTTTTTTTAAAGTTAGTCTCGCAGATCCATTATTACTTATCACAAGTTAATCCTCACTGGATGTCCATAAAATCCCACATAAATATATAACAATATAATAAGAAATTAATTCAATAATTTACAATTGAAAAAAAAAAAAAAAAAAAATATAAATGAAGCGATTAATTCAATCAATCAACATCATATTTCAATTACCTTCTGTTACTATACAAATTTTAACTTTTAAATATCTTCCCAAATAGAAATAAAATCTTCATTATTTTTGCTCAAAAATCAAGCCCTGGTGATAGTGAATGTATATATATATATATTTACTTTGTCGTTAAATGTTTCATTTTCGAATTTTCCTCTGGACATACACATATACACAACTGCCCTTTATATTATGTATAGATAGATAGATTTGTAAATGATTTAAATTGTGAGTGAATGTTAAAGAAATGGTTTTAAAATTAAAACCAAAAATAAAAAAAGCATGAAATAAAACAATAATAATAAATAATAATAATGATAACAGTAAAACAATTTTTGAGTATACAATAAAACTTTATAATAATAGAAAAAATATTTGAGTGTAAAAATAGATAGAAATGAGATATTCAGTGTTTGTTCTAGCAAATAAATAAAACATAAATAACAAACACAAACAAATTAGCCCATTACAAAACTTTTAACTTATTCCTATGATGACACTTAAAAATGATATCAGTACGCTGATTTAATAATTGTCTACTGTTTTAAAATTATATTATGTGTTTTTTTTTCTTCTTCTAAACATAAATTACATCTATTTTTGAAATTAGAGGTAGTATATTTCTTGATTATACTTCATTTGATTTGTGGGGTGAGATTACTTATCTTTAAGTTTCCGAAAACATTTTGATATAGCCGTCTGATTTCGCAGTGCTTATAAAATCTTTTCTTTTTTTTCCAGCGGATATTCCAATGTATTTTTTTTTTTCATCCGATGTCAACATATTCTATCAACTTCAGTTCTACAATTACAAACCGGCTTATCAACTAAAAACAAGGCCAGTGCTTGGGTCTCACGGGCCCTTCCGTTTCTATGATACGAGGCCCCAACTTTACTACATGTCAATTTTCATAAAGCAAAAAATTTAATAGAAAAATAAAAATAAAAAAAAAAAAAAATGAAACCTGCTTTTTCAGGGACAACAAGCAGGCTTGGTCCCCCTCCGTTTGTAGGAATCGGGGGTAGTACGTGCCTGCTCTGTATATAAATTATTTTTTAGCTAAGAAAACTAAAAATGATTTATTGTTAATAATTATTTGTTCCGCAATGTAAGTGTTAAAAATCATATGTTAAAAAAAAAAAGAAAGAAAAAAAAAAAGAGACAAACGTATTCAGTTTTATTGTTTGTTTAACGAATATTTTTACGAAACGTTCAAACAATAACATTTCTTTTCCTTTAAAAAAAAGAATTTTTGAAGCATTTTTAAAAAAAATATTATTTTAAATTTGAAAATAGGGGATTATGTACGTAAAATAAATATTTTTTTTTAAATTAAGAGGGTTTAAAAAAAAAAATTAAACTAAATATTCGTGAATTTAGGAATAAATTAATATCAGCTTTCAGGTTTACTTTATGAATATGCTATTTAAAAAAAAAAGTCAACTTAACCTGTTTGGGTTGATTTATGTACTTTTAAAAAATAAAATTAGGGTAAAAAACTTAATAAATAAATTAAATTCCTCATTAAAGTTTGTAATTCTCAAAATCTTTAAATGTTATGTTTTAATGGCCAAGAAAGATACCCATATGTTTGTTGTTTAAAAAACCGCCATATATCGATGTTGTGAATTTGTCATTTTTAAACAAAATGCTTAACAAAAAACAAAAAAAACATAACGTGAAATGTTATCATTTTAACAGGTTTTATGAGATGGTTTAAGTGGATATAATTTAAATTTTCTGGTATTGTTTATAATTTTATAGTTAGACGTTTTTTAAAAAAATGCGCCGAAAGAAAAAAAAGTTTAAAAAGGTGCATATAAATAAATAAATATGGGGTAAACAATGCAGTAAAAAATAAATACATAAATAAATTTACATCACGAAATAAAGTTTCGTAAAGAGTAAAAAAATGTTAAAAAACTTTTAAAAATTAAAAGGAAATCCTGGTTAATTTGGAAACAATTAAATAATTTATTAATATTATTATCTAAAGTCATCACGTTGTTACAATATGTTAGTTTTTTTTCTTTACAACACGTACAAAACAAAACAAAAAACAATAACACTGTTCATTAAATATTTTAATTTATTAAAATATTATGATAAAATAACTAATTTTTAAAAATTTGATTTAAAAAAAATTGGAAACTAAAAATAACGTTTTTGGGGTCTTTTTTTTTTTATTTAAAAAAAAAATGACACTTGGACACATTTGAACATTTTTTTTTTTTTGTAACTTGAAACTTGCACTTTTCTTTCATTATATAAATCTTTTTATTTATTTTTTTAATATCCTTATTTTTTTATATTAAAATCTTGAATGACTGTTTTAAAGATATTACTGACTTAGAAAATAAAATAATATTGTGGACAACTGTTGTTGTTGACTGAAATGAAGTAACAAAACAAAACAAAAAACAATGAGGGAGACGATTAGGAAACTGAAAGTAAAATGATACTTTTTAAAATTAGAGATTAAGATAAAAATAGAGTATATAAAAGAAAGAAACTTATAAGACTTGTTTATTTTACTATAAAAAGGAGGAAAAAATGAAAACCGGTACAATATTTTTAAAAATGCACCGTCAAAATTAACGGAGACATTTAAAAAACAAAATGATATTTTAGAAAATAAAACGTAAACTTATAGTTAGTCGCTCGTCTTTTTCACATGGTTAAATAAAAAAACAACCTATATAAAACTAAATAAATTTATTAAAAATTAAATAGAGAGTCTTTTTACCTGGTCCATAAAACTCTTTTCCTCGGGTGACATCAAAAATCTTTCCGTTAACAGCAATACAAATTCTTCCATCTTCTCCGGTTCCATCGAATTTCTTGAGTTCATCTATTTTCATGTCTCGTTTTTTCATACGAGGAAGCTGCATTTCAGGCGGTTTTTGCTTCTTGTTACGCCACCAACCAATTATTTTAAACAGGGCGAAAGCAGATATGCAAAAAATAATCAAACAAATCGGAGAAGTGAAGAAATCGACCCATTTAGTGACAAAGAAACGGAGAGGACTAAAACCACCCGACTTCTCACTATCACTCGCCATTTTGGAATGAGCTTCGTTTAAAACGTGTATAAGGTCAAGGTTTAAAAATGAGTCATCTTCATCATCAATCTATTTTATAATGATTGTTTAGGGTTCGAATTTTAATCCAGGGACCCTTTTTTTCAGATTTGTGGGCCCTGAATTTTTTTTATATAATTAAAATAATATTTGTTTTAGATTATAAACGGTCAGTATTAAGTGTCATTGTTAGGTAACCGGAAACTGAAACTTTAAATAAAGGCGGCATTTTTATTTTAGTTTTTGAATAAACAATTTTATCAAAAATTTTAAAGCTATTATTGTTGATGTCACAGCATTTTCTTTTAAAATTCTCAGTGAGACTACAAATTAGATAAATTATTTAATTATTAAACCAACTTAGATAAACGATGAAAATGGTTATTTTAAAAAACAAATAAAGCGCTACTTCTACTATATTTCATATCGTCTGCTAAACGGTAAGGAGCACAGTAACAGAGTAACAACTACCCTGTCAGTGGGACATAGAATGCACCGACTACATCGTCTGCAAAGAATTCCCCCCACCCCCCCAAAAAAGGTGCGCCCAGAGTATGACACTAAAGTACATCCAGTTATGTCTCCCATTTCTAGATATCTGGGTAATGTTAAGTCACCTAATTCTTGCCATTACTCCCAGGTCGACTTTGAACCGGAATAATAGTACCTGTTTACAGGGCCGGTGCAAGGGGCTCATGGCTCCCAATCTATGCTATGTCCCCCACCCCCGAATCTATAATAGAGGCCTTCGAATACATATCAATTTTCATAAATATTCATAGAAAATATATGATTTTTAAAAAGTAATATTTATAGAAAATATATATAAAACCGACCCTTCCAATAGATCCAAGCAGACTTGCCCCCTCTCACCCCCAAACACACACCTGGGGGTAGTATGCACCGGTCCTATCTGTTAAGGTCTCATTTGTGAATTAAATAGATCTGTTTAAAAAACTTTTAGTGTCAGATAGGAATACTTGATATTATATAACTGTAAATTATTTGTTTTAAGAATAGTTACTTGAACCTATAATAGTTTACTAAGGGTTATTATTAGTTACTTGTAGCCATATAACTATGCAATTCGGCTAGAAACCACAAGGTTCCTAGTTCGATGCCGGTCCTCGCCAACTCAGCGTATGAGTAGCATAGAGATCTGTGCGGTAAAGTAATGAGCTGATGGTTGGTGTGGTGCTCCACCTCAGTCGCAAAAACAATCTCCTTGGTCTAGCGCTATTGAAAAGGGGATAGACTCCCTCGCTGATTGGCTGATACCAACTTTAGGCCACCCCGACGAAAATAAAATGTATAGTTACTTAGTTTCTTTGTTCGATGGCATATCGTATGGGTTATCCCCATAGAATAACTAGTGGTATTATTTTACCCATAGCTAGGGGATGGGGGGGGGTCACACATTTTCGAATAGTATTAGTCTGAAAGTGAAATTATTAAGGCCAAACTTGCAAATTGGTCGGAAAATTAAAACGGAAACTTTTTTGGTGGTCCCCCATGATAGTTTAACTAGTCTATGAATGAACTTTTTTGTGAATTGGGTTACGATTTAGGGATTTGGCGATTAAGGTTGTTTTAAATTACGTATTGCTTAAAAAAAAACAAAAAAAAAAAACATCAAATTACTATACATTTAATGTTGAAAAATATTTTTTTTTAAACCAAGTTTAATTGAAATTATACATTGCAATACTAACACAAACAACTGAGACTAATGTGTCTACCGTTGGGTTCAATAATTAATTACAATGGTTAATTAAATGTATTAATATTTGTTTTTGTTTTTTTAAAGCAATACGTAATTAAAAACAACCTTCATTCCCAAACCCCTAAACCGTAACCCAATTCGCAAAAAGTTCATTCACACACTGTAGTTAAACTGTCATGGGGGACCACCAAAAAAGTTTCCGTTTTAATTTTCCGACCAATTTGCAAGTTTAGCCCTTATTAGCTCGATTGGAGTTCAAATTCGCTTACTAAGATATCACAGTCCGGTACGTAAGCCAATACGTCACGGGGACGCCTCCTAGTTCCTTGGACTTGTAGAGGCCGGTGTTGCGTGTTTCGACATCACAAATAATATTTAAACCGGCGATAAAATAACAAGACACAGTTTTAGGCAGAAATAACAAAAGACAAGGCATGTATTTAATAAATAACAAATAATGCATTCTGAGAATAAATTCATATAAATCAAAAAAGAATATGTAATGTTCACAACATAAATATGAATGTAAAATATGCTGGTAAAAGCAAAAGTTCGATTGGAATTTGTTCGATAGAAAAGTGGAAAAATAAAAAAAAAGTTTTTGGTGTTTTACGACCTGAGAAATGAATTCCTGGTGTTGATCGCAGTGACGACGATGGTAGATATTACACAGTAGTAAACGTTGACTCAGAAAGTTGAAGTTTTGTTTTTGTAATCAGCAAGTCGAATCGTTTGCTCGAACATCTGTTTCTTCAATTAAAAGGCTAGTGGCCGCGTAAGATGATGCCATCGCTGCGAACGTCGTTTAGCACTGCCTCGAAGCGGAATGGAATCTGAATGTTTGTTGATTTTGTTCTGTCTCTTAAATATCTAACAATCGGTTCCGATTTTGATATCATATTTTGGCGGTAAAGCGCGGACGTAAGTTTAAGCACCAATTTGTCCAATCAAACTCTGACAAATGTATAATTATTTTTTTTAAATCTATTTTCCTTAAGTTTGGAAAAAGAATCGTGTTTGGTGCGATTTTTACGGTTTTCCTTATTTGGATATAAAAAATGTTTTTCCTCATTTGGATATAAAATTAGGATTTGATCCTATAGACTGTACAATTGTATAGAACATATTTACATTAAGAATAGTTATTTGAAATTATAATTGTAGGGCAATATGGTCTTTTTTGACACAAGTCTTTAGTTCCCTGCTTTTGGTCTTTTTTTTGCTGGACTTATATATGGACATGAACAGTTCTCCATAGATGACTGATCATGTCTGAAGCAATCCTGGCACAAACACCATGAAGCCAGGAGGTCCAGAAGAAAGCAGCGGCAACAAAGCACCGGCACATCAACATCTTCAGGGACAGCCTTTACATGCGACATCTGTGGTCGAGAATGTTTTTCAAACATCGGACTTCACAGTCACAGGAGGCGCTGTAACTTCAGGGGCACAAAAACTATGTTATAGTCTTCCGAGACTGAAATGCCAATAATAATTTTTTATCCGAATCCAAAGACAACTTGATTAATATTAATCAAGTTGTCTTTGGATTCGGATAAAAAAAGATTCAAACATAATATAAAATGTAGAAACATATTTAACAAATTCAAAGGGCTGTAAACTTAAGGCATTGTGTCTAAACTTATCTACTGGGGTCCATCTTGAGGATGATTTGAGAAAATGTCTTGATGGATGTAAACCCGCCCAACAGGGTGGGGGTCCAGTGGCTTCGGCCCTGGATCTTTACAAGTTAATAGCGTCGATCCCAGAGGGGTGTCCCCCCCCAGGCAATACCTGCCCCCTCGATTTAAAGGGACAGGGCTGGGTTTATTGCCCAGCGCCTGAGGCGCCCCCTTGAGGGGGAATGCCGACGGGATCGACGCAATTTTTCACCCGCCACCCATGAGCTTCGGTTTGTGGGTGGTACCACGTTAATAGGGCCTTGTGCCTAACCCGTACAAGTGGGGTACGAGGTAAATACAATGTAAATCAGCACAACAAATGAAGTAAAATTAAAACGAGTCAAAATGGACGCCAAATCGTGCACATACACAGATAAATAAACTCCCATGAACCTTCACCGGAAGAACTCTCCACGCATGTGCGAGAAAAAAGGACCAACTTCCGAGCCCCGAAGATAATCCTTCGGTCATTCGAGTTTAGTCCTTAACTGTGTGTGGTCGCTATCACGACCAGAGGAAGGTACCCTTGCCACGGGCGACTATAACCGGTGAATAAAGCCTAAGTCATAAAACCACCTTCTGCCTTTGTCTCTTTCTTTTTCGTTCCTTGAATTCCTTCCTTTTCGGCGCGACCACCAAATGAAATGGGGTTAAAGAAAAAAACATTTCCCGGAAATACCCGAAACCTTTGAGACGTTAGGATTAGGGTTAGTTTTAGTGTTAGGGTTAGGATTAGGGTTAGTTGTAGGCTACTTCAGGGGTTTCCGTAATGCTATTTATACGTAAAATACGATTCAAATGATATTATCTCTTGCACACTATTCTGCATTTATATCGTTTATTTAAATAAAAGTACAGTTTTTATTCACAAATATTTTTCACAAATATCTATTATTATACTAAAGCCGAGTTAATCAATTTTTGCTTTCTAAAGGCTTTTTTTTACAGTTTAGTTTTAATGACACGAAAATTATCTAAATTATTCCTTACATTTAGGTTTGAATTATGTTTATAAAATATTCTGTTTAATTGGTTCTAATTAGTCGTAATTTGCAATTAAGTCAAAAACCAACCAATCTCTTACTTTACTCTGTGTCTATCTCTTTCTCCCCCTCTATGTATCTCTTGATTACCTCCTCGCTATATAATGGTAGTTTTTTCTGGAGATTAGAGAAGTGGGCGGGAGAGAGAGGACGGGAGAATTTGAAATGTATTTCAATGTTAAATTTCAAAAGTGGGAATAACCGTTCCGCCTTGAGTTTGAGTACCCTACCATCATTTCCTCACTCTACCGCACAGATCCCTGTGATACTCCATGCACTGAGTTGGCGAGAGTTCGGTATCGAACCCGGAACTTTGTGGTTCCTATTCGGTCGCTCTACCGACTGAGCTAAACCGGCCTATAAATAATAATAATCCTTAGTAAACAATTGGAGCTTTAAGTATCTATTCTTAATGCAAATGATTTAGTTTTACGGAATCAAGTATTCTTCTCCAATCAATCAATCAATCAATTAATCATCAATCAATCATCAATCAACTGTGTCCATCGTATCCGATGGTGACACCACACGAATCATTTTCCTCCAATTTAATCGGTCTCAGGTTGCGTCTTGCCAACTGCCTATGGGATATTCAAGTCCTTCAGGTTTCTTTTGACGTTGTCTTTGTACCTGAGCTTTGGTCTACCGATTCTACGTGATCCTCTCTCAGTTGAGAGTACAGAATCTGCTTTGGTAGTCTGTCATCTGCAAGTGGCCAGCCCATCTCAGATTGCGCTGGACAAGTATTTTGTGCATGCCAGGGAGTCCAGTTTCCTTTCAGGAGGGTCCTGTTTTAAAACATGTTGCCACAACTTTAATGTACTGCGCAAGTGACACATGTCGTAGACATGTAGTCTATGGTCATCCCGCTTTGTATATGTCCAGGCTTCCACACCGTACAGGAGGCTGACAGAACTATGGCACGGTATATGCACATTTAGTTTTCAAGGAGATGTCTCTGTTGAACAGACTCGCCTCTTCAGCAGACCAATGCTTCTCTAATACAAATAATTCTTACAAACCAACTATATGGTTAAATATAATTATTTCTATTAATAATAATCTCTGTTGCAGCTAGTTCACAGAGACATCTCCTTGAAAACTAAATGTGCAGTATACCGTGCCATAGTTCCTGTCAGCCCTCCTGTACGGTGTGGGAAGCCTGACGATAATACAAGCGGATGACCATAGACCTTACATGTCTACGACATGTGTCACTTGCGCAAGTACATTAAAGTTGTGGCAACATGTTTTAAAACACAGGAACCTCCTGAAAGGAACTGGACTCCCTGGCATCACTAAAATACTTGTCCAGCGCAATCTGAAGATGGGCTGGCCATCTTGCAGATGACAGATACAAAGCAGATTCTGTACTCTCAACTGGAGAGAGGGATCACGTAGAATCGGTAGACCAAAGCTCAGGTCAAAGACAACGTCAAAAGAAACCTGAAGACTTGAATAGTTCCCATAGGCAGTTGCAAGAACGCAACCTGAGACCGATTAATTGAGGAAAATGATTCGTGTGGTGTCACCAATCGGATACGATGACAACAGTTGATTGATTGATTGATTCATTGATTAAATTGATTGATTGATTGATTGGAGAAGAATACTTGATTCCGTAAAACTAAATCATTGGCATTAAGAATAGATACTTAAAAGCTCCAATTGTTTACTAAAGGATTATTATTATTTATAGGCCGGTTAGCTCAGTCGGTAGAGCGACCGAATAGGAACCACAAAGTTCCGGTTCGATAACGAACTCTCGCCAATCAGTGCATGGAGTATCACAGGGATCTGTGCGGTCGAGTGAGGAAATGATGGTAGGGTACTCAAACTCAAGGCGGACGGTTATTCCACTTTTGAAATTTAACATTGAATACATTTCAAATTCTCCGTCCTCTCTCTCCCGCCACTTCTCTAATCTCAGAAAAACTACCATTATATATGCGAGGAGGTAATCAAGAGATACATAGAGGGGAGAAAGAGATAGACACAGAGTAAAGTAAGAGATTGGTTGGTTTTTTGACTTAATTGCAAATTACGACTAATTAGACCAATTAAAACAGAATATTTTTATAACATAATTCAAACCTAAATGTAAGGAATATAATTTAGTATAATTTTCGTGTCATTAAACTAAATCTGTAAAAAAGCCTTTAGAAAGCAAAAATTGATTAACCGGCTTTGTGTATAATAATAGATATTTGTGAAAAATATTTGTGAATAAACTGTACTTTTATTTTAAAATAAACGATATAAATGCAGAATCGTGTGGCAAGAGATAATATCATTTGAATCGTATTTTACGTATATTACATTACGGGAAAAAACCTGAAGTAGCCTACAACTAACCCTCAATCCTAACCCTAACACTAAAACTTCACCCTAATCCTAACGTTCAAAGGTTCGGGTATTTCCGGGAAATGTTTTTTTCTTTACCCCATTTCATTTGGTGGTCGCGCCGAAAAGGAGGAATTCAAGGAACGAAAAAGAAAGAGACAAGGCAGCAAGGTGGTTTTTATGACTTAGGCTTTATTCACCGGTTATAGTCGCCCGTGGCAAGGGTACCTTCCTCTGGTCGTGATAGCGACCACACACAGTTAAGGACTAAACTCGAATGACGAAGGATTATCTTCGGGGCTCGGAAGTTGGTCCTTTTTGTCTCGGCACATGCGTGGAGAGTTCTTCCGGTGAAGGTTCATGGGAGTTTTATTTATCTGTGTATGTGCACGATTTGGCGTCCCATTTTGACTCGTTTTAAATTTTACTTCATTTGTTTGTGCTGATTTAACATTGTATTTACCTCGTACCCCACTTTGTACGGGTTTAGGCACAAGGCCCTATTAACGTGGTACCACCCACAACCGAAGCTCATGGTGGCGGGTTGAAAATTGCGTCGATCCGTCGGCATTCCCCTCAAGGGGGCGCCTCAGGCGCTGGGCAATAAACCAGCCTGTCCCTTTAAATCGAGGGGGCAGGTATTGCCTGGGGGGGGACACCCCTCTGGGATCGACGCTATTATTGTAAAGATCCAGGGCCGAAGCACTGGACCCCCACCCTTTGGGCGGGTTTACATCCATCAAGACATTTTCTCAAATCATCCTCAAAGATGGACCCAGTAGATAAGTTTAGAACACAATGCCTTAAGTTTACAGCCCTTTGAATTTGTTAAATATGTTTCCTACATTTTTATTATGTTTGAATCTTTTTATCCGAATCAAAAGACAACTTGATTAATATTAATCAGTTGTCTTTGGATTCGGATAAAAAATTATTATTGGCATTTCAGTCTCGGAAGACTATAACATAGTTTTTGTGCCCCTGAAGTTACAGCGCCTCCTGTGACTGTGAAGTCCGATGTTTGAAAACATTCTCGACCACAGATGTCGCATGTAAGGCTGTCCCTGAAGATGTTGATGTGCCGGTGCTTTGTTGCCGCTGCTTCTTCTGGACCTCCTGGCTTCATGGTGTTGTGCCAGGATTGCTTCAGACATGATCAGTCATCTATGGAGAAACTGTTCATGGTCCATATATAAGTCCCAGCAAAAAAAGACCAAAGCAGCAGGGAACTAAAGACTTGTGTCAAAAAAGACCATATTGCCCCTACAATTATAATTTCAATACTATTCTTAATGTAAATATGTTCTATTACAATTGTACAGTCTATAGGATCAAATCCTATATTTTATATCCAAATGAGGAAAAACATTATTTATATCCAAATAAGGAAAACCGTAAATCGCACCAAACACGATTCTTTTTCCAAACTTAAGGAAAATAATTTAAAAAAATAATTATCATTTGTCAGAGTTTGATTGGACAAATTGGTGCTTAACTTACGTCCGCGCTTTACCGCCAAAATATGATTCAAAATCGGAACCGATTGTTAGATATTTAAGAGACAGAAAAAATCAACAAACATTCAGATTCCATTCCGCTTCGAGGCAGTGCTAAACGACGTTCGCAGCCGATGGCATCATCTTACGCGGCCACTAGCCTTTTAATTGAAGAAACAGATGTTCGAGCAAACGATTCGACTTGCTGATTACAAAAACAAAACTTCAACTTTCTGAGTCAACGTTTACTACTGTGTAAATATCTACATCGTCGTCACTGCGATCAACACCAGGAATTCATTTCTCAGGTCGTAAAAACACCAAAAACTTTTTTTTTTATTTTTCCACTTTTCTATCGAACAAATTCCAATCGAACTTTTGCTTTTTACCAGCATATTTTACATTCATATTTATGTTTGTGAACATTACATATTTCTTTTTTGATTTATATGAATTTATTCTCAGAATGCATTTATTTGTTATTTATTAAATACATGCCTTGTCTTTTGTTATTCTGCCTAAACTGTGTCTTGTTATTTATCGCCGGTTTAAATATTATTTGTGATGTCGAAACACGCAACACCGCCTCTACAAGTCCAAGGAACTAGGAGGCGTCCCCGTGACGTATTGGCTTACGTACCGGACTGTGATATCTTAGTAAGCGAATTTGAACTCCAATCGAGCTAATAAGGGCTAAATTGCAAATTGGTCGGAAAATTAAAACGGAAACTTTTTTGGTGGTCCCCATGACAGTTTAACTACAGTGTGTGAATGAACTTTTTGCGAATTGGGTTACGGTTTAGGGGTTTGGGAATGAAGGTTGTTTTTAATTACGTATTGCTTTAAAAAACAAAACAAATATTAATACATTAAATTAACCATTGTAATTAATTATTGAACCCAACGGTAGACACATTAGTCTCAGTTGTTTGTGTTAGTATTGCAATGTATAATTTCAATTAAACTTGGTTTAAAAAAAAATATTTTTCAACATTAAATGTATAGTAATTTGATGTTTTTTTTTTTGTTTTTTTTTTTTAAGCAATACGTAATTTAAAACAACCTTAATCGCCAAATCCCTAAATCGTAACCCAATTCACAAAAAAGTTCATTCATAGACTAGTTAAACTATCATGGGGGACCACCAAAAAAGTTTCCGTTTAATTTTCCGACCAATTTGCAAGTTTGGCCTTTAATAATTTCACTTTCAGACTAATCTATTCGAAAATGTGTGACCCCCCCCATCCCCTAGCTATGGGTAAAATAATCCACTAGTTATTCTATGGGGATAACCCATACGATATGCCATCGAACAAAGAAACTAAGTAACTATACATTTATTTTCGTCGGGGTGGCCTAAGTTGGTATCAGCCAATCAGCGAGGGAGTCTATCCCTTTTCAATAGCGCTAGACCAAGGAGATTGTTTTTGCGACTGAGGTGGAGCACCACACCAACCATCAGCTCATTACTTTACCGCACAGATCTCTATGTACTCATACGCTGAGTTGGCGAGGACGGCATCGAACTAGGAACCTTGTGGTTTCTAGCCGAATTGCATAGTTATATGGCTACAAGTAACTAATAATAACCCTTAGTAAACTATATAGGTTCAAGTAACTATTCTAAAACAAATAATTTACAGTTATATAATATCAAGTATTCCTATCTGACACTAAAAGTTTTTTAAACAGATCTATTTAATTCACAAATGAGACCTTAACAGATAGACCGTGCATACTACCCCCAGGTGTGTGTTGGGGGGTGAGAGGGGGCAAGTCTGCTTGGATCTATTGGAAGGGTCGGTTTTATATATATTTTCTATAAATATTACTTTTTAAAATCATATATTTTCTATGAATATTATGAAAATTGATATGTATTCGAAGGCCTCTATTATAGATTCGGGGTGGGGACATAGCATAGATTGGGAGCCATGAGCCCCTTGCACCGGCCCTGTAAACAGGTACTATTATTCCGGTTCAAAGTCGACCTGGAGTAATGGCAAGAATTAGGTGACTTAACATTACCCCAGATATCAGAAATGGAGACATAACTGGATGTACTTTAGTGTCATACTCTGGGCGCACCTTTTTTGGGGGTGGGGGAATTCTTTGCAGACGAGTAGTCGGTGCATTCTATGCCCCACTGACAGGGTAGTTGTTACTCTGTTACTGTGCTCCTTTACCGTTTAGCAGACGATATGAAATATAGTAGAAGTAGCGCTTTATTTGTTTTTTAAAATAACCATTTTCATCGTTTATCTAAGTTGGTTTAATAATTAAATAATTTATCTAATTTGTAGTCTCACTGAGAATTTTAAAAGAAAATGCTGTGACATCAACAATAATAGCTTTAAAATTTTTGATAAAATTGTTTATTCAAAAACTAAAATAAAAATGCCGCCTTTATTTAAAGTTTCAGTTTCCGGTTACCTAACAATGACACTTAATACTGACCGTTTATAATCTAAAACAAATTTATTAATTATATAAAAAAAATTCAGGGCCACAAATCTGAAAAAAAGGGTCCCTGGATTAAAATTCGAACCTAACAATCATTATAAAATAGATTGATGATGAAGATGATCATTTTTAAACCTTGACCTTATACACGTTTTAAACGAAGCTCATCCAAAATGGCGAGTGATAGTGAGAAGTCGGGTGGTTTTAGTCCTCTCCGTTTCTTTGTCACTAAATGGGTCGATTTCTTCACTTCTCCGAATTTGTTTGATTATTTTTTGCATATCTGCTTTCGCCCTGTTTAAAATAATTGGTTGGTGGCGTAACAAGAAGCAAAAACCGCCTGAAATGCAGCTCCCTCGTATGAAAAAACGAGACATGAAATAGATGAACTCAAGAAATTCGATGGAACCGGAAAGATGGAAGAATTTGTATTGCTGTTAACGGAAAGATTTTTGATGTCACCCGAGGAAAAGGTTTTATGGACAGGTTAAAAAGACTCTCTATTTAATTTTTAATAAATTTATTTTAGTTTTAATATAGGTTGTTTTTTTATTAACCATGTGAAAAAGACGAGCGACTAACTATAAGTTTACGTTTATTTTCTAAAATATCATTTTGTTTTTAAATGTCTCCGTTAATTTTGACGGGGTGCATTTTTAAAATATTGTACCGGTTTTCATTTTTTCCTCCTTTTTATAGTAAATAAACAAGTCTTATAAGTTTCTTTCTTTTATAACTCTATTTATCTTAATCTCTAATTTTAAAAAGTATCATTTTACTTTCAGTTTCCTAATCGTCTCCCTCATTGTTTTTGTTTTGTTTTGTTACTTCATTTCAGTCAACAACAACAGTTGTCCACAATATTATTTTATTTCTAAGTCAGTAATATCTTTAAAACAGTCATTCAAGATTTTAAATATAAAAAAATAAGGATATTAAAAAATAAATAAAAAGATTTATAATGAAAGAAAAGTGCAAGTTTCAAGTTACACAAAAAAAAATGTTCAAATGTGTCCAAGTGTCATTTTTTTTTTTAAATAAAAAAAAAAAGACCCCAAAAACGTTATTTTAGTTTCCAATTTTTTTAAATCAATTTTAAAAATTAGTTTTTTATATAAATTTTAATAAATTAAAATATTTAATGAACAATGTTATGTTTTTTGTTTTGTTTTGTACGTGTTGTAAGAAAAAAAAAACTAACTATTGTAACAAGTGATCGACTTTAGAAAATAATATAAATAAATCATTAATTGTTTCAAATTAACCAGGATTCCTTTTAATTTTTAAAAGTTTTTTTTAACATTTTTTTAACTCTTTACGAAACTTTATTTCGTGATGTAAATTTATTTATATTTATTTTTACTGCACTTGTTTACCCATATTTATTTATTATATATGCACTTTTTTAAACTTTTTTTCTCTTCGGCGCATTTTTTTAAAAAACGTCTAACTATAAAAACTTATAAACAATACACAGAAATTTTAATTATATCCACTCTAAACCATCTCATAACTGTTAAAATGATAACATTTCACGTTATGTTTTTTTGTTTTTTGTTAAGCATTTTGTTTAAAAATGACAAATTCACAAACATCGATATATGGCGGTTTTTTAAACAACAAACATATGGGTATCTTTCTTGGCCATTAAAACATAACATTTAAAGATTTTTACAAACTTTAATGAGGAAATTTAATTTTATTTATTTAAGTTTTTACCCTAATTTATTTTTAAATAGTAAGTTGACTTTTTTTTTTAAATAGCATATTCATAAAGTAAACCTGAAAGCTGATTTAATTTATTCCTAAATTCACGAATATTTAGTTTAATTTTTTTTTTAAACCCTCTTAATTTAAAAAAATATTATTTTACGTACATATTCCCCTATTTTCAAATTTAAAATAATATTTTTTTAAAAATGCTTCAAAAATTCCTTTTTTTAAAAAGGAAAAAATGTTTGTTTTGAACGTTTCGTAAATATTCGTTAAACAAACAATAAAACTGAAACGTTTGTCTCTTTTTTTCTTTCTTTTTTTTTTAATCATTCAATGATTTTTAACACTTACATTGCGGAACAAAATAATTAAACAAAATCATTTTTTAGTTTTCTTTAGCTAAAAATAATTTATATACAGAGCAGGCACGTATACCCCCGATTCTACAAACGGAGGGGACCAAGCCTGCTTGTTGTCCCTGAAAAAGCAGGTTTCATTCTTTTATTTTTTTATTTTTATTTTTCTATTAAATTTTTTTCTTTATGAAAATTGACATGTAGTAAATTGGGGCCTCGTATCATAGAAACGGAAGGGCCCGTGAGACCCAAGCACTGGCCTTGTTTTTAGTTGATAAGCCGGTTTGTAATTGTAGAACTGAAGTTGATAGAATATGTTGACATCGGATGAAAAAAAAAAAAAATACATTGGAATATCCGCTGGAAAAAAAAGAAAGATTTTATAAGCACTGCGAAATCAGACGGCTATATCAAAATGTTTTCGGAACTTAAAGATAAGTAATCTCACCCACAAATCAAATGAAGTATAATCAAGAATATACTACCTCTAATTTCAAAAATAGATGTAATTTATGTTTAGAAGAAGAAGAAAAAACACATAATATAATTTAAAAACAGTAGACAATTATTAAATCAGCGTACTGATATCATTTTTAAGTGTCATCATAGGAATAACTTAAAAGTTTTGTAATGGGCTAATTTGTTTGTGTTTGTTATTTATGTTTTATTTATTTGCTAGAACACTGAATATCTCATTTCTATCTATTTTTACACTCAAATATTTTTTCTATTATTATAAAGTTTTATTGTATACTCAAAAATTGTTTTACTGTTATCATTATTATTATTTATTATTATTGTTTTATTTCATGCTTTTTTTATTTTTGGTTTTAATTTTAAAACCATTTCTTTAACATTCACTCACAATTTAAATCATTTGCAAATCTATCTATCTATACATATTATAAAGGGCAGTTGTGTATATGTGTATGTCCAGAGGAAAATTCGAAAATGAAACATTTAACGACAAAGTAAATATATATATATATACATTCACTATCACCAGGGCTTGGTTTTTGAGCAAAAATAATGAAGATTTTATTTCTATTTGGGAAGATATTTAAAAATTAAAATTTGTATAGTAACAGAAGGTATTGAAATATGATGTTGATTGATTGAATTAATCGACTCATTTATATATATTTTTTTTTGTTTTTTCATTGTATTATTGAATTTAATTTCTTATTATATTGTTATATATTTATGTGGGGATTTATGGGACATCCAGTGAGGATCTAACTTGTGATAAGTAATAATGGATCTCGGAGACTAACTTAAAAAAAAAAATCCCCTCTACCCAGGCGACAGTGGGTAGCCACTTCTAGTTGCAATTTTTGTAAAGCTCAAAATTGACATTTACTTGTTCCCATAATGGTTTATTGAGAAAAAAAATTTTTTTTTTTTTTTTTTTTTTTTTAAATTCCTTGTTGTCTGGTTTAAATTTCATTCATTTGATGTGACTAGAAAGTCAAAATAAATTTATAAACTGATGTATCAATAAGGGTATTTGCCTCATACCCCACTTGTATGGGCTGGGCACAAGGCCTCGTTTTAACATGGGCCCACCCACAAGCCGAAGCTCATGGGTGGGAAAGAACAAAAATTGCATCGATCCCTTCGGCATCCCCCCTCAAGGGGGGCGCCTCAGGCGCTGGGCAATAAACCCAACCCTGCCCCTTTAAGTCAAGGGGGCAGGTATTGCCTGGGGGGATAGCCCCCTGGGATCGACGCTATTAATTGTACTTTACCGGTCCAGTGGCTGAAGCACACTGAACCCCCAGCCGAGGCCGGGTGGATTAGGTAAGAATCAGAGCATAGCACCTGGAACAGATACTACACTCTGATCCAGGTCCAGGGAAAAGTATTAAGGGTTTAGCTCAGTCGGTAGAGCGTTCGGCTAGGAATCACAAAGTTTTTGGTTTGATACAGGTCCTCACCAGCTCAGCGAATGAGTAGCACAGGGATCTGTGTGGTAAAGTGGGGAACTGATGGTAGATGTGGCGCTCCACCTCAGATGCTAAAATAATCTCTTTGGTCTAGTGCTAATGAAAAGGGAATAGACTCAATCGCTGTCTGGCCAATACCAACATTAGGCCACCTCGACGACTTTACTTTTACATTTTATATATATATAACATAAACCCTTATTAAAACATCAGGTAATAAATTATATACATATGTATGCATGATAAATTATATACATATATATGTATAATAAACTTATTAGTAAACTCTTGTGGTAAGAAAAAAAACCTGGCAAATAGTTCGATAGTAAAAATATACCTCCAAACTTCACCTGGGGAAAAAATAAAAAAAAGATAAGACCAAAAGGTTCGTACCAACCAAAATAATTGATTAATACTATAACACTTTAGCCAAAAGTGTGTGTATATATATATATATATATATAAGATCACAATTTCTTTTTTGTCTTTATTATTTACTTTGCTCTGTTATAAAAAATTAAAATTGAGCTCTCAAATAGGACCTGAACTTTTCAACACCGTACCATTGGAAGAAAGGACCAGCTTAGAATCATCCTAATACCAAATTACTTGGTACCCCACCAAAGAATATATATATATATATATTAAAGATTCTTGCCCTGATGAGCTACTAAGCGAAACTATTAGTAGGTATATCTGACTCATTAGGTTCAACTTTATATTATATATATGCTGACATTCACTTCAAGATTTGTATTTATAAATTTAAAAGGTTACCATTTTAGTCAGTTTCCAATATAGTTAAGATTACATTTTCTTTTCAATTAATAATGACAACTTTTAAATTTATGTTATGACTTTTATGCTTATACAATTTTAAAAATTTTAATTTTAATATCTCATTTTTACCCTAAAAAATTTTGGTTTTATAAACGAGAACATCTGTTGTGTAGGATCAACTTCTAAAATAAATCATTTCCACCCACACACTTTTTGTTGCAAAATCCTCTTCAATACTCTGCATCAAGGCAACAGTTTAATGATTCTATTTTAATCAAAACTATTTTTCCTAATAATCATCTTGCGTATTATGTTTCTAATTAAGCAATTAAAATAAGTTGTGGATATTAGATTACCAGTGTTAACAATGAATTTTTGAAGGAAATAAAATATGTTTAATGTTATATATTTTATTATGTGTCATTAAAGGCATATGTGTATATATGGTTTAGATGTGTGCGTATATATGGTTTAGATGTGTGCGTATATATGGTTTAGATGTGTGCGTATTATATGTATGTTGGTTTAGATGTGTGCGTATGTATGGTTTAGATGTGTGCGTTATGTATGTTTAGATGTGTGCGTAGTGCGTATGTGTGGTTTAGATGTGTGCGTGTGAGATGTGTGCGTATGTGTGGTTTAGATGTGCTATTGTGTGATGTGTATGTATGGTTTAGGTGTGTGTGTATCTGTGTATGTATGGTTTAGGGTGTGTGTATCTGTGTATGTATGGTTAGTGTGTGTATGTGTGTGCATGTATGGTCTAGATGTGTTGTGTGTTGTGTGTAAGATTTATATATACAAATTGTTAAAGGAAATAAAATGTTTAACTTTTTTTTAATATATATCATTAAGGCATATGTATGTGTATGTATGGTTAAGATATATGTATGTGTTTGTATGGTTAATACTTGTAGGTATGTATATATAATTAAGATGTATATGTACACGCACATACATACATGTATATATGTACAAGATTAAGATGTATATGTACACGCACATACATACATGTATATATGTACAAGATTAAGATGTATATGTACACGCACATACATACATGTATATATGTACAAGATTAAGATGTATATGTACACGCACATACATACATGTATATATGTACAAGATTAAATACATACATATATATGTACATTATGATTAAGATGTATATGTACACGCACATACATACATGTATATATGTACAAGATTAAGATGTATATGTACACGCACATACATACATGTATATATGTACAAGATTAAGATGTATATGTACACGCACATACATACATGTATATATGTACAAGATTAAGATGTATATGTACACGCACATACATACATGTATATATGTACAAGATTAAGATGTATATGTACACGCACATACATACATGTATATATGTACAAGATTAAGATGTATATGTACACGCACATACATACATGTATATATGTACAAGATTAAGATGTATATCATATACATCTTAATCTTGTACATATATACATGTATGTATGTGCGTGTACATATAATATGTACACGCAAATGCATACATGTATATATGTACAAGATTAAGATGTATATGTACATGCACATACTTTACACTCACTCAGTGATTATTAACATTTAGATAATTAAAACATTACAATGATAATCATTTGTCATTATATTTTAGAAGCATATTAATTGAATTTTGTATTATTAAATTGTGTGAGTAAAAAATGTAGAATAAGATGAAAGATCTATTTTCTGCATTAATTGTAATTTATATTATTCAATGTAAAGGCCAGTTTAGCTCAGTCGGTAGAGCGTTCGACTAGAAATCATAAGGTTCTTTAAATATCAACTCATTATAAATCAAATTGTTGTGAGATTTTCAAAAATGGACTTGGCCCCACAATTTTAGCTCAGTCGGTAGAGTGTTCGACTAGAGATCACAAGGTTCCTAGTTCGATACCGGCCTTCGCCAACTCAGCGTATGAGTAGCACAGGGATCTGTGCGATAAAGTAATGAGGTGTGGCGCCCCACCTCAGATGCTAAAAAAACGGTCTCCTTGGTGAAAAGGGGATAGACTCCCTCGCTGTCTGGCTGATACCGACTTTACTGTATCCACAACAAACTCTTCCTAATCAAACCAACTTTGGGAGGCTGCAGAGCAACTTTAAGGAAGTCTAGAAAGGAACAAGTCATTGTGTCCCGATTATGCATTGGTCATACAAAACTAACACACTCTTATATACTCAAACAAGAACAACAACCACAATGTGAAACGTGTCAAACACCCCTGACAGTCAAACACTTAATGATGGAATGCAGATTTTTTGCTCACATCAGAAAACATTATTTTAAAGCAAACAATATGAAGGACCTATTTAAAAATGTTAACATAGAGGATATTTTCTCCTTTTTGAGGGAAATAAAATTATACCATAGAATATAGACATGAAACAAATCAATGCCATACAATATAATTCCCAATAATGCTAACACATTGTTAAAACCAATTACTAAATGTATATATATGAATACACAATATGTATAACAACCCAACCGCTAGGCATGATATAACCCTGGACGGGTTGATATGCCGTTAAAATTAATAAACCAACCTTTAGTCCACCCCGACGACTTTACTTACTAAATTGTAGATATATTGGGAGGTGCACTTGGTGTAATGGTTATTGTCATACAGAAATGGAATTGGCAATCCATGTTCAAATCTTGGTGGAAGCTGTTTGTGTTTCACTTTGCACTAATACCCTTGGGAAAGGTATGAATCCATCTATTCTCTCTGTAGCTATGTAGGTTTGATTAGGTTCTTCAGTTTCGACAAGGCAACCCGTCTAGGAGAAGGAAAACTCTAAATTTAAACCAGCTGTAAGAAAAGTCGTCGGGGTGGCCTAAAGTCGGTATCAGCCAGACAGCGAGTGAGTCTATCCCCTTTTCACTAGCACTAGACCAAGGAGATTGTTTGGGCGTCTGAAGCAGAGTGCGGCTCCTACCATCAGCTTCTCACTTTACCACACATATCCATGTGCTACTCATACGTTGAGTTGGCGAGAGCTGGAATTGAACCAGGAACCTTGAGGTTCCCAGCTGGACACTCTACTGACTAAGCTAAACCGACCCCTGCTTAAAAGTTTACCTTGTGCCACATCCTACCATAGCGGAGAATGTGGTTGAATACATGCATCGTAGATATATTATGATTTTTATAAATATCAAAGTTTTTAAGAATATTAAAAGTTTGTTCTCTTTTTGGTTGGATGAAAAACTCTTCAGCTTCCTGTCAGATATTTGCATATCCACTTTAAGACAATAAATTAATAATTACATGGATATCTGGTTGGCAGCCTTCTGTCTACGAGAGACAATGGAGTAGTGTCATGGTTTTTTTGATTTTTAAAAATTTTTTAACTTGAACTAGCCTGGGCGGGTTCATATGGAGGATGAGCTGTTGCTCATGCAGCAAATCCCCCCTCTCCACACTGCCGCTGTGATCCAAAGGAAAGGTAAGGGACCAATACAGTTTGGCAACAGTAGTGTCACAGGAGTTGATGGGTAGCACTGGATTTCAGCATCACACCACCTAGGGACTCCGGCTCCTGATTTGTTTTCGGGGGTTTACTCCCCTAGCCTTTCGTTGAAGGCTGCAGAGGTTTTGTGTCGGACTTCTCCTTGAGTTGATGAGTTGCCAATCAAGGCTAAGGACCCCCATCAAACCTATTTGGGGATTTATGCGAGTAGTAAGTACCCCAAACCTACTACTATCAGTGTTCCTGAAAAAGAAATGAGATTAGGGGTACGATATATATTATGTTTTTAATGAACTTATCTTATTATAATGGAGATTGTGTTTTTCTGTCTGTAACCGAAACTAAATCACTACTCAAGTCACAATTCCCTTAGTAATTGACGTCACATTCACCATGAATTTATCCTTATTTTAACCTCAATTATTAATAAAATTGTTTTACATTATTTATACTGTTAACCATATCTACATACTAATAACATGAAATTGTATTTATATATACAACAAAATAGCGGTTTACAGTGTGAACGGGAAGGCTAATTTGCATATTGATATTAAAAATGTGATTTTAATAAATATATGCTTAGTATTATTGGTTTCTAACTGTTTGATTTTATTTTAATGAATACAAGCAAAAATCTCTTCAATGAATCTTAAATGAAATCCATTAACAAGGAAAAATAACTGTCATTTTATTCTTTACTTCATATTTTAACTAAATACTTAAATTAGAAAAAATAACAATGAAAGACGAGAGTGATGGAAGAGTAAGTTTCAGTTGTTCTATTTTTCGATTATACCCTCCTCGGTTTCAAATCTTTTTATCTGCATTCTTATTTAGTTTCATTAGCGTTTCTAATTTAATACGATATTTCATTACATTAAAACTTAAATACTTGCACCCTACGGAGGGTGCATATATTTACTAGTTAACATAAGTGTATAATGTGAGGCTTGCTCATACCTCAAATTTTAGCTTGAAAACACAAAAACAAAAAATCAACTGAGTGACAGTTTGTAACAAAGAAAATGCTTAAGTCAAGGCACCATATATATATATATATATATATATATATATATATATATAATATATATATATATACTATAGTGTGAGATGCTCACTGTTTCAGCTTTTGCTGGAATGGCGTACCAAAGGCAGTATTATTGGTAGAGTGCTCAATATAAAATAGAGCTGTTATATAATATAATAAAATAAATATATAAAAGTTTTACATATCTATTTATTAGGTGACAAAGGAACAGTCACAACCATATTGGTTTCATGCGATGCAATCATCAGGTGAAGATGTTTCAAATGAATGTTCCTTTGTCACCTAATAAATAGATATGTAAAACCTTTATATATTTATNCTATATTATATATTATATATCATATATATATATATATATATATATATATATATATCTCAGTCATCCACAGACACATGTTTCGAACATGGATATCTATACATATATAAAGGGCAGTTTGTGTGTATGTATGTCTGGAGGAAACTATAAAAAAAAATAAAACAAATAAACTTCAAAGTAAATATATATACATATTCACTATCACCAGATCTTGCTTTTTGAACAAAAATAATGAGGGTTTGATTTATATTCATGAAGATAAAAAATTAAATTTAGATGATAACAGACTAGATTTTTTTTTTTTTTTTTTTTTTTTTTTTTGCATTTGATATTTTAAATAGTAGACATTGATTTTTCTTTTCAGAGTGGCTGGATCACAAGGATTTTTATATAGGGATTTTAATGGGGCATCCTGCGAGGATCTAACTCGTGATTCAGTAATAATGGATCTGTAGGACTAACTTTTTTTGCTCCCCTCTACCCAGGCAATGCCGGGTAGCTGCTTCTAGTCTGAAATAAAAGTTTGCCCCCAAATTTGCTTGTGTAAAAAGATTCATGAATCTTTTACATCCATAGCAGATTGTAAACAAAGACTTTAAAGAATTGTTGGTCCTGTTATAGTATGTGGCCTACCATTTTGATTCCGTTATAGTATGTGGCCTACCCGGTCTGAATGTGCCCTACCTCAGTAAGAGTATATTTATAGATATAAGTAGCAGGCAATTTATTGAAACTAATTATTTTTCACATATATTCAGTTTCAAGAAATGCAATTCAGTCATAAGCTGTATATAGTAATTAAGAATAATTAAAAAAGAATTTATCCATAATTTAAATGAATCAGAGATCTATTTAATTCTAAAACTCTGAAATAGGGTTAGTGTTAGCAGTTATTATTATAACCTATAATATGCTTTTTTATATGGTAGGCCACATACTATAAGAGAGACATGATTTCGTAGGCCACATTCAAAAGGTAGGCTATATACTATAAATGATACTGAATTGTTTTACTTTTTATTATGTAAGTAAAAAAAAAAAAAAAAAAAAAAAAAAAGTTAAAATATCGGGGTAGCCTAATTTCGGTATCAGCCAGACAGCGAGGAAGTCTATCCCCTTTTTACTAGTGCTAGACCAAGGAGATTGTTTTGGCATCTGAGGTGGTGCGCTACACCTACCATCAGTCCCCTCACTTTACTGCACAAATTCTTGTGCTACTCATATGCTGAGTTGGCGAGGGCCAGTATCAAACGAGGAACCTTGTGGTTCCTAGGTCGATGCTCTACCAACTGAGCTGAACTACATGATTTTTTTTCCCTGTATTTTTCCATCACGCAGTGGTCAGTGATTTTGGACATGTTAGACATAATTTTTAGAACTTTTAAAATTATTTATTGACCTGACAATTATTGGTTGTTTAGTTGAAACTGCCAGCAATTTTGCAAGTACTGTATCAGAAACTGTTATTTTAAGCAGACAATATGAAAGATCTATTTGAAAATGTCAACATGGAGGACTTTCTCTCCCTTTTTAAGGGAAACAGAATTATAGAATATAGACATGAACTTAATCAATACGATACAACAAGATCCCTAATGGTGCTAACGCATTGTTAAAACCAATTACTAAAAGTATAATAATATAAGTACACAACATATTTACTTCCTAACCGTTAGGCATGACATAACCCCAGACAGGTTGATATGCCTTTTGAAGGAAATAAAATAAACCACAGAATATAGACATGAACTTAATCAATATCATACAACAAGATCCCCAATGATGCTAACACATTGTTAAAACCAATTACTAAAAAGTATAAATGTAAATAGACGACATATATTACTTCCTAACCGTAAATTAGGATGTCTTTTTTTGGGTGGGGGGCTGGAACAGATTAATGGCATTTCAGTTTATTTTTGATGAAAAAAATTGATTTGATATTCAATAAAATTTAATTATGAGCAGAACAAATTAAACTCATTAGTCATATGCACTATCATATGGCACATCCCGATAATGTCACAGGATACAAATGGCACGTCCGCATAATGTCACAGGATACAAATGGCACGTCCGCATAATGTCACAGGATACAAATGGCACGTCCGCAAAATGTCACACGATACAAATGGCACGTCCGCATAATGTCAACAGGATACAAATGGCACGTCCGCATAATGTCACAGGATACAAATGCACGTCCGCATAATGTCACAGGATACAAATGGCACGTCCGCATAATGTCACAAGATACAAATATTAAGATTTTTAATGCCAATTTCATACCATGACATAATAGATAAACATACTTTCATGCATGTATTTGCCAACCTCTTCACACGAGCAGGATGTGACACAAGGTAACTTTTTAAAGTAGTTTTACAGGTTTTGAATTGGAGAGAGGGGGTCTTGTATATCTGTGATGCTAGCACCAACTGATGATGAGCATGATTACATTAAAACTTAAATACCCAGCAAAAAGCGTATATTTTTACCAGTAAGGAAAATTTATATACTGTATATATTTTTACCAACTCCTCCACACGAGCAGGATGTGACACAAGGTCAAGTTTTAAGCGGAGTTCAACAGGTTTGAATTCAGAGTTTTCCTTCTCCTAAACTGGTTGCTGTACCAAGGTTAAAGATCCCAGTCTGTCCTATTATTTACCTATAGCTGGAGGGAGATATGTGATGCACACCTTTCCCAATGGTATTAGAAATGTAAACGGATTCATCAGGATTTGATGTGTTTTTAACTAGATTCTTTTTTCTTTACCAAATTTTTTTAATCATTTTTTAAAACTAATTTTATTTTTATTTTATTTTTTTTAAATTTTAAATTTTTTATTTTTTTATTTATTTTATTTTTTATTTTTTAAAATTTTTTTATTTTATTTTTTTCATTCATTTATTTTTTTTTTTTCATTCATTTATTATTTTTTTTATTTCATTTTATTCATTTATTTTTTTTTATTTCATTTTATTCATTTATTTATTTTTTTATTTTCATTTTATTCATTTATTTATTTTTTATTCATTTATTATTTATTCTATTTTTTTATTTCATTTTATTTATTTATCATTATTTATTTTATTTTATTTTTTTTTGTAAACTAAATTATTTTTCATGTGTATCAATAAAACTGTGTAAAAAATAGTTGAATTCATACCTTTTCTCAAGGGCCAGCACTGTGTGAAATGCAAACAGTCTTGTCCAGTAGGTATCACCAAATACATCACTTTATCAGTTTAGGCCATATTGAAGGAAGAAACGTAAATATTTTTTTATTTTTTTTATAAATCTCACAAAAAGAAATAATGAACATAAAGAGTTGTTACAAAAAAGCAATGGTTAATTCAAAGATCAAATTATCCGATTGGGGAAAATTACTCTCTGTTATCTCGAAAAATAAGTAAAACAGTCCGCTTTTTTTTTTTTTACAACAGGTCAATTTCTTTATTGATATTTTTTAGCAGAATTCTGCATTCATGGTTCTTTTACTAAAAAGCTCTCACATTGAAGCTTATAAAAATCTTCTGATATAATAATTCTGACTTTTATCTTTTATAGAAAAAAAGTAAAAATCGTTTTTGTGGGTTCATTTTTTTAAATTTTTTTTTTTTCAAATATTTCATGAAATAAAAGGAGGGGGGGGGGACCTTGTAAAAAAAAATTTTCCCCTAATATATTTTAGGAAAAACTATTTCAGACATATTTTCATGAAAATGTAAGTAATTATGGAAATTTTCGTGAAAATCGGACCATTATTGATTTTTCATATAATTTTTTTTAAAAAGCCTCTAGTCATAACTTGTTTTTTGGCTATGTTAAATTTCAATTGATTTAACGGTACGAAAATGTAAACATTGATTTTGTTCATAATTTTCATTATTTCCATAAGATGAAATTTCTTTAAAAAAATCATCAGGAGTTTTTTTAAATGTTTTTCTTTCAAAAGGGACAAAAAATTGACAAGATGATATTAACCTTTAGCAAGTTTCATGTGTGTTAAATATAGGGGGGGGATTTCACAGGGAAAATTGGTGGTACCTATTTGGCTAACCAAGTTCACTTCTACAACAATAACCCTTAGACCATTTGATTGGATAAGTTTTTTTAAGAGAGATAAAAAATGAAAACCGGTACATATTTTTAAAAATGCACCGATCAAAATTAAAGGAAGACATTAATAAAACAAAACTGAATATTTTAGAAATAAAAGCGTTAAAACTTATAGTTAGTCGCTCGTCTTTTTCACAATGGTTAAATAAAAAAACAACCTATATAAACTAAATAAATTTATTAAAAATTAAATAGAGAGTCTTTTTACCTGGTCCATAAAACTCTTTTCTCGGGTGACATCAAAAATCTTTCCGTTAACAGCAATACAAATTCTTCCTCTTCTCCGGTTCCATCGAATTTCTTGAGTTCATATATTTTCATGTCTCGTTTTTTCATACGAGGAAGCTGCATTTCAGGCGGTTTTTTGCTTCTTGTTAGCCCCAACCAATTATTTTAAACAGGGCGAAAGCAGATATGCAAAAAATAATCAAACAAATCGGAGAAGTGAAGAAATCGACCATTTAGTGAAAAGAAACGGAGAGGATAAACCACCCGACTTCTCACTATACTCGCCATTTTGGAATGAGCTTCGTTTAAACGTGTATAAGGTCAAGGTTTAAAAATGAGTCATTTCATCATCAATCTATTTTATAATGATGTTTAGGGTTCGAATTTTAATCCAGGGACTTTTTTTTCAGATTTGTGGGCCTGAATTTTTTTTATATAATTAAAATAATATTTGTTTTAGATTATAACGGTCAGTATTAAGTGTCATTGTTAGGTACCGGAAACTGAAACTTTAATAAAGGCGGCATTTTTTATTTTAGTTTTTGAATAAACAATTTTATCAAAATTTTTAAAGCTATTATTGTTGATGTCACAGCATTTTCTTTTAAAATTCTCAGTGAGACTACAAATTAGATAAATTATTTAATTATTAAACAACTAGATAAACGATGAAAATGGTTATTTTAAAAACAAATAAAGCGCTACTTCTACTATATTTCATATCGTCTGCTAAACGGTAAGGAGCACAGTAACAGAGTAACAACTACCCTGTCAGTGGGCATAGAATGCACCGACTACATCGTCTGCAAAGAATCCCCCACCCCCAAAAAAAGGTGCGCCAGAGTATGACACTAAAGTACACATCCAGTTATGTCTCCCATTCTAGATATCTGGTAATGTTAAGTCACCTAATTCTTGCCATTACTCCAGGTCGACTTTGAACCGGAATAATAGTACCTGTTTACAGGGCCGGTGCAAGGGGCTCATGGCTCCCAATCTATGCTATGTCCCCACCCCCGAATCTATAATAGAGGCCTTCGAATACATATCAATTTTCATAAATATTCATAGAAAATATATGATTTTTAAAAAGTAATATTTATAGAAAATATATATAAAACCGACCCTTCCAATAGATCCAAGCAGACTTGCCCCCTCTCACCCCCAAACACACACCTGGGGGTAGTATGCACCGGTCCTATCTGTTAAGGTCTCATTTGTGAATTAAATAGATCTGTTTAAAAAACTTTTAGTGTCAGATAGGAATACTTGATATTATATAACTGTAAATTATTTGTTTTAAGAATAGTTACTTGAACCTATAATAGTTTACTAAGGGTTATTATTAGTTACTTGTAGCCATATAACTATGCAATTCGGCTAGAAACCACAAGGTTCCTAGTTCGATGCCGGTCCTCGCCAACTCAGCGTATGAGTAGCATAGAGATCTGTGCGGTAAAGTAATGAGCTGATGGTTGGTGTGGTGCTCCACCTCAGTCGCAAAAACAATCTCCTTGGTCTAGCGCTATTGAAAAGGGGATAGACTCCCCGCTGATTGGCTGATACCAATTTAGGCCACCCCGACGAAAATAAATGTATAGTTACTTAGTTTCTTTTGTTCGATGGCATATCGTATGGGTTATCCCATAGAATAACTAGTGGTATTATTTACCCATAGCTAGGGGATGGGGGGGTCACACATTTTCGAATAGTATTAGTCTGAAAGTGAAATTATTAAGGCCAAACTTGCAAATTGGTCGGAAAATTAAAAACGGAAACTTTTTTTGGTGGTCCCCCATGATAGTTTAACTAGTCTATGAATGAACTTTTTTGTGAATTGGGTTACGATTTAGGGATTTGGCGATTAGGTTGTTTTAAATTACGTATTGCTTAAAAAAAAACAAAAAAAAACATCAAATTACTATACATTTAATGTTGAAAATTTTTTTTTTTAAACCAAGTTTAATTGAAATTATACATTGCAATACTAAACACAAACAACTGAGACTAATGTGTCTACCGTTGGGTTCAATAATTAATTACAATGGTTAATTAAATGTATTAATATTTGTTTTTGTTTTTTTAAAGCAATACGTAATTAAAAACAACCTTCATTCCCAAACCCCTAAACCGTAACCCAATTCGCAAAAAGTTCATTCACACACTGTAGTTAAACTGTCATGGGGGACCACCAAAAAAGTTTCCGTTTTAATTTTCCGACCAATTTGCAAGTTTAGCCCTTATTAGCTCGATTGGAGTTCAAATTCGCTTACTAAGATATCACAGTCCGGTACGTAAGCCAATACGTCACGGGGACGCCTCCTAGTTCCTTGGACTTGTAGAGGCCGGTGTTGCGTGTTTCGACATCACAAATAATATTTAAACCGGCGATAAAATAACAAGAC
This sequence comes from Doryteuthis pealeii, assembly GCA_023376005.1. Classification (NCBI taxonomy): domain Eukaryota; kingdom Metazoa; phylum Mollusca; class Cephalopoda; order Myopsida; family Loliginidae; genus Doryteuthis; species Doryteuthis pealeii. The sequence goes on along the minus strand of CM042179.1, from coordinate 27,182,960 downwards.
ACAGTTTAGGCAGAAATAACAAAAGACAAGGCATGTATTTAATAAATAACAAATAAATGCATTCTGAGAATAAATTCATATAAATCAAAAGAAATATGTAATGTTCACAACATAAATATGAATGTAAAATATGCTGGTAAAAAGCAAAAGTTCGATTGGAATTTGTTCGATAGAAAAGTGGAAAAATAAAAAAAAAAGTTTTTGGTGTTTTTACGACCTGAGAAATGAATTCCTGGTGTTGATCGCAGTGACGACGATGGTAGATATTACACAGTAGTAAACGTTGACTCAGAAAGTTGAAGTTTTGTTTTTGTAATCAGCAAGTCGAATCGTTTGCTCGAACATCTGTTTCTTCAATTAAAAGGCTAGTGGCCGCGTAAGATGATGCCATCGGCTGCGAACGTCGTTTAGCACTGCCTCGAAGCGGAATGGAATCTGAATGTTTGTTGATTTTGTTCTGTCTCTTAAATATCTAACAATCGGTTCCGATTTTGATATCATATTTTGGCGGTAAAGCGCGGACGTAAGTTTAAGCACCAATTTGTCCAATCAAACTCTGACAAATGTATAATTATTTTTTTAAATCTATTTTCCTTAAGTTTGGAAAAAGAATCGTGTTTGGTGCGATTTTTACGGTTTTCCTTATTTGGATATAAAATAATGTTTTTCCTCATTTGGATATAAAATATAGGATTTGATCCTATAGACTGTACAATTGTATAGAACATATTTACATTAAGAATAGTTATTTGAAATTATAATTGTAGGGGCAATATGGTCTTTTTTGACACAAGTCTTTAGTTCCCTGCTGCTTTGGTCTTTTTTGCTGGGACTTATATATGGACATGAACAGTTCTCCATAGATGACTGATCATGTCTGAAGCAATCCTGGCACAACACCATGAAGCCAGGAGGTCCAGAAGAAAGCAGCGGCAACAAAGCACCGGCACATCAACATCTTCAGGGACAGCCTTTACATGCGACATCTGTGGTCGAGAATGTTTTTCAAACATCGGACTTCACAGTCACAGGAGGCGCTGTAACTTCAGGGGCACAAAAACTATGTTATAGTCTTCCGAGACTGAAATGCCAATAATAATTTTTTATCCGAATCCAAAGACAACTTGATTAATATTAATCAAGTTGTCTTTGGATTCGGATAAAAAAGATTCAAACATAATATAAAATGTAGAAACATATTTAACAAATTCAAAGGGCTGTAAACTTAAGGCATTGTGTCTAAACTTATCTACTGAGGTCCATCTTGATTGTGGTTTGAGAAAATGTCTTGATGGATGTAAACCCGCCCAACAGGGTGGGGGTCCAGTGGCTTCGGCCCTGGATCTTTACAAGTTAATAGCGTCGATCCCAGAGGGCTGTCCCCCCAGGCAATACATGCCCCCTCGATTTAAAGGGACAGGGCTGGGTTTATTGCCCAGCGCCTGAGGCGCCCCTTTGAGGGGGAATGCCGACGGGATCGACGCAATTTTTCACCCGCCACCCATGAGCTTCGGTTTGTGGGTGGTACCACGTTAATAGGGCCTTGTGCCTAACTCGTACAAGTGGGGTACGAGGTAAATACAATGTAAATCAGCACAACAAATGAAGTAAAATTAAAACGAGTCAAAATGGACGCCAAATCGTGCACATACACTGTGGAGTCCATCGATAAACTACATATGCATCCAGCTGACCCTCGAACTTCTGAAGAGCCTTCACCGGAAGAACTCTCCACGCATGTGCGAGAAAAAAGGACCAACTTCCGAGCCCCGAAAATAATCCTTCGGTCATTCGAGTTTAGTCCTTAACTGTGTGTGGTCGCTATCACGACCAGAGGAAGGTACCCTTGTCACGGGCGACTATAACCGGTGAATAAAGCCTAAGTCATAAAACCACCTTCTGCCTTTGTCTCTTTCTTTTTCGTTCCTTGAATTCCTTCCTTTTCGGCGCGACCACCAAATGAAATGGGGTTAAAGAAAAAAACATTTCCCAGAAATACCCGAAACCTTTGAGACGTTAGGATTAGGGTTAGTTTTAGTGTTAGGGTTAGGGTTAGGGTTAGGGTTAGTTGTAGGCTACTTCAGGGGTTTCCGTAATGCTATTTATACGTAAAATACGATTCAAATGATATTATCTCTTGCACACTATTCTGCATTTATATCGTTTATTTAAATAAAAGTACAGTTTTTATTCACAAATATTTTTCACAAATATCTATTATTATACTAAAGCTGAGTTAATCAATTTTTGCTTTCTAAAGGCTTTTTTACAGTTTAGTTTAATGACACGAAAATTATACTAAATTATTCCTTACTTTTAGGTTTGAATTATGTTTAAAAAATATTCTGTTTTAATTGGTTCTAATTAGTCGTAATTTGCAATTAAGTCAAAAACCAACCAATCTCTTACTTTACTCTGTGTCTATCTCTTTCTCCCCCTCTATGTATCTCTTGATTACCTCCTCGCTATATAATGGTAGTTTTTCTGGAGATTAGAGAAGTGGGCGGGAGAGAGAGGGACGGGAGAATTTGAAATGTATTTCAATGTTAAATTTCAAAAGTGGGAATAACCGTTCTGCCTTGAGTTTGAGTACCCTACCATCATTTCCTCACTCTACCGCACAGATCCCTGTGATACTCCATGCACTGAGTTGGCGAGAGTTCGGTATCGAACCCGGAACTTTGTGGTTCCTATTCGGTCGCTCTACCGACTGAGCTAAACCAGCCTATAAATAATAATAATCCTTAGTAAACAATTGGAGTTTAAGTATCTATTCTTAATGCAAATGATTTAGTTTCACGGAATCAAGTATTCTTCTCCAATCAATCAATCAATCAATTAATCAATCAATCAATCAATCAATCAATCAATCAACTGTTGTCCATCGTATCCGATGGTGATACCACACGAATCATTTTCCTCCAATTTAATCGGTCTCTGGTTGCGTCTTGCCAACTGCCTATGGGAATATTCAAGTCCTTCAGGTTTCTTTTGACGTTGTCTTTGTACCTGAGCTTTGGTCTACCGATTCTACGTGATCCCTCTCTCAGTTGAGAGTACAGAATCTGCTTTGGTAGTCTGTCATCTGCAAGTGGCCAGCCCATCTCAGATTGCGCTGGACAAGTATTTTGTGCATGCCAGGGAGTCCAGTTCCTTTCAGGAGGGTCCTGTTTTAAAACATGTTGCCACAACTTTAATGTACTGCGCAAGTGACACATGTCGTAGACATGTAGTCTATGGTCATCCGCTTTGTATATCGTCCAGGCTTCCACACCGTACAGGAGGGCTGACAGAACTATGGCACGGTATACTGCACATTTAGTTTTCAAGGAGATGTCTCTGTTGAACCAGACTCGCCTCTTCAGCAGACCAAATGCTTCTCTAATACAAATAATTCTTACACAACTATATGGTTAAATATAATTATTTCTATTTAATAATAATCTCTGTTGCAGCCTAGAAAGGAGGAAAATAGAAAGAGTAATATTTAGAATGAAAGAAAGAAAGAAAGAACGAAAGAAAGAGGAATATTTAGAAAGAAAGACAGTAAGAAAGAAAGAGGAATATTTAGAAAGAAAGAAGGAAAGAAGAAAGAAAGAAAGAAAGAAAGAAAGAAAGAAAGAAAGAAATAGGAATATTTTAAAAGAAAGAAGAAAGAAAGAAAGAAATAACGAGAAATATTTAGAAATAAAAAAAGAAAGAAAGAAAGAAAGAAAGAAAGAAGAAAGAAGAAAGAAAGAAAGAAAGAAAGAAAGAAAGAAAGAAAGAAAGAAAAGAAAGAGAATATTTAGAAAGAAAGAAGAAAGAAAGAAAGAAAGAAAGAAATAAGAAAGAAAGAAAGAAGAAAAGAAAGAAAGAAAGATTAGAAAGAAAGAAAGAAAGAGAGAATTTAGAAAGAAAGAAGGAAAGAAAGAAATATTTGAAAGAAAGTAGAAAGAAGAGAAATATTAGAAAAGAAAGTAAGAAGAAAGAAAGAAAGAAAGAAAGAAAGAAAGAAAGAAAGAATGTTTAGAAAGAAAGAAAGAAGGAAAGAAAGAAAGAGCAATATTTAGAAAAGAAAACAGTATGAAAGAAAGAGAAATATTAGAAAGAAAGACAGTAAGAAAAAGAAAGAAAGAAAGAAAGAAAGAAAGAAAGAAGAAAGAAAGAAAGAAAGAAAGAAAGAATGTTTAGAAAGAAAGAAAGAAAAGAAGTATTGAAAAGAAAGACAGTAAGAAAGAAGAGAAATATTTAGAAGAAAGACAGTAAGAAAGAAAGAAAGAAAGAAAATTTTAGAAAGAAAGAAGGAGGTAGTTGACAGAGAAGACTTTTTTTTCATTGAAAGTGTAATTATGTAGTTTGACTATTTCACGAAATTTCCCGTCCTGTCGGTGGGGCGTTAGAATACTCAGACTGCGACCCGTGATGCTTAAGGATAGAATCCAGGTGGCTGAACAGTCCATGACATGCAACACTCCACTTTTGCCCTTACTTAGGCTAGACGGGCGGTCGGAGAGGCCACCTCCGATCAATCGGCTGGTCATGTCAAGCCCTAGCACCTATATGATTTTCCAACCCTATTGCCCTTATGGCAACCCCAAACTATATATATATATATATGTGTGTGTGTGTGTGTGTGATCTTATATATATATATATATATATATATATATATATATATATATATATATATAGTGTGAACTATACTCAACTAGTGGTTGTTGTTGATGTGTGTGTGTGTGTGTGTGTGTGTGATCTTGATTATACTGCGCATTATTTGAAATGACCTTAATTGTTATTAAGAATAGATTTTATGATATTTTTTTATGTTAAAACATGTAGTTGTATTGATTCGAAATCATTCGTATTTTCAGTGTAGATTTACGGTGAAATTAAAATGGCCGACCAAAACATATGGCTTCATCAAAGGGAAATAAACAAGGGGGGTTACTCTCATTTATGTAACTAATATTCAGGTTACTCCAAACCAGGGTTAAAGAGCCCAGTCTGCTCTGCTATTTACTTGTATCTTGAGGGAGAATAGTTGTATGCATACCTTTCCCAGGGGTATTAGCACTATGTGGGATGCAAACAGCTTCGTTCAGGATTTGAACTCATTTCCTACTATTATAACCATTACACCACGCACTTCGTGTACTAATTTGAGGTTAGTTGTAATATAGGTTTGCAGTTAGGATCAATATTAGTGATTATACCAATACACAGGCTCTTAAACTGCGTCCTGGCTTCTATTATTTTAACGGTGTGGTAACAGCAATCCACCATCCCGTTTATTGAAGTCAGTCAGTCAGTCAGTCAACAATTGGTTTGAACAATGTGACTGGCCAAGCACAACTGAACCAGTGTCAAGACAACTGGTACTTATGGGAATTCAGAACAGTCCACTCATGCATTTGGGTGATTCCATTCCTTGGGTCCTGATTGGCTGCTTGGTTTGTAGGATCCTCTGAGGCTCCATAAATCCTGCCACTTTGCAGTGGTTTTTACAGCATACCAGAATCGTATTGGGTTACGACTACTTGCTGTCTTGTCTTGCCAATTCGACGGTAATTGGACTTAGTATGATTATTTTACATCTCCCCTTCCTCCTCCCCCTCTCCCATTGCGCGAGCGTATTGGCCTTTGAGGAGAAATTAGTTCCTTTCGGCCAGGCTGATTACAGGGGAGCAATCTTGACAATGATTATTCTACACCGTTACCCCCCAGGGTGTATCAGCGCCTTCAAAGATATCTTAGAGGGCCTTGGGTGTACGCGCCTCTGTAACACACACACACTCCCGATTCGACCACGAAGTCCCGAAAATCTCGGCTGTAGAAAGTCGGCGAGTTGTTTTTCAACAAACACAGATCTTAGTCGTCGCATAACACAATTTATGCTGGCGCGCCAGTGGGCGCCATACTGAGAAATGCGTTAGACAATCAAGGATAGAAAATGACTGCCATCGTAGTAAGTCACATCGAAGTAGCAACTAGTTCCCGTCTACCTCGTTTAACCTTCTTACATTAGCAGGGTCCACTTAAATTTAATTATTTTTAATTGAAAATAGATCACTAAGTAGGTCTGAGCTTATTCTAGTAGTGACCAGGTTTGAATTCAGAGTTTTTCTTCTCCTAGACTGGTTGCCTAACCAAGGTTAAAAAGCCCAGTGAAATAGATCACTAAGTAGGCCTGAGTCTATTCTAGTAGTGACCAGGTTTGAATTCAGAGTTTTCTTTCTCCTAGACTGGTTGCCTAACCAAGGTTAAAAGCCCAGTGAAACAGATCACTAAGTAGGCCTGAGTCTATTCTAGTAGTGACCAGGTTTGAATTCAGAGTTTTTCTTCTCCTAGACTGGTTGCCTAACCAAGGTTAAAGAGACCAGTGAAATAGATCACTAAGTAGGCCTGAGTCTATTCTAGTAGTGACCAGGTTTTAATTCAGAGTTTTTCTTATCTTAGACTGGTTGCCTAACCAAGGTTAAAGAGCCCAGGCTGTCCTACTGTTTACCCATAGCTGGAGGGAGAATAGTTGGATTCATACCTTTCCCAAGGGTATTAGCACTATGTGAACTGTGGCTTCGTCCAGGAATTGAACTCAGGTCTACGAGTCCATTTCATGCGACTCTAACCAATATACCACCGCCCTTCCCACTGTACAGCACTCTTTGCAATCTCGCATGGCCTACCTGACTATCGACCTTCGTAATTGTGTTGTACATTCTCCGGGCGAAGTAAGTCGTAAGCCGAACGCCAGGATGTCTGCTCTTTCTATGTAAGGTGGGGATCTGGGTAATCCTTAACTTGTTCCTCGTAAATTCCTACCATAAAATAGACTGAACCCTCATTTTATGTCCATGTTTTTGCAATGAATGTTTTATTTTTCTTGCACCCGTTATTTTACAATACTAAATATATTTTCTTTATTTGTTAAAGAATAAGAATAAAGAAAATATATTTAGCATTGTAAAATAACGGGTGCAAGAAAAATAAAACATTCATTGCAAAAACACGGACATAAAATGAGGGTTCAGTTTATTTTATGGTAGGAATTTACGAGGAACAAGTTAAGGATTACCGGGATCTGTTCGTTGGCTAACTGATCCGTCGGGGTAGCGCATGTGGGTGGCTTTTATCCTTGTGTTGGGCCATTCCGGTTGGACCTGAGTACAATTGGGTTATCTCCTCCTGCTGCAGTTTTTCGTCGATAGGTGGCTAGAGTATTTAGGCAGGAGCCCGGAAAAATTACCCCCCCCCTCTCTCTCTCTCTCTCTCTCTCTCTCTCTCTCTCTCTCTCTCTCTCTCTAACCAGCAATGACTTGGTTCGTCGATGTAATGCGAGTTTAAAACCTTTCAGCGTGACTTCCAGTTCCGCCAGTTTTATATGCAGCGGATCGTTTCTATATCCACCAAAGCAGATGTTAAACTGTAAGTGTTATATGCCCTTATAAACATCGGGTATATAAGAGAGAGAGACAGACAGACAGAGACAGAGAGTGAGAGACACAGAAAGACAGAGACAAACAAAGAGAGACAGAGAGACAGAGACAGAGAGGGGGAAACAGAGAGAGAGAGACAGAGAGACAGAGAGACAGAGACAGAGACAGAGACAGAGAGTGAGAGACACAGAAAGACAGAGACAAAGACAGAGATAGACAGAGAGAGAGACAGAGACAGAGACAGAGAGTGAGAGACACAGAAAGACGGAGAGACAGAGAGTATGTGTGTGTGAGAGAGAGAGAGGGAGAGAGACACAGACACAGACACAGAGAGAGACAGAGAGTGAGAGACACAGAAAGACAGAGACAAATACAAATACAGAGAGAGAGAGAGAGACAGACAGACAGACAGACAGAGAGACAGAGAGACAGAGACAGAGAGACAGAGAGACAGAGAGAGAGATTTAGATTAAAAGAGGAGACGATGGTCTTACTTGGTACTCTGCTTGTTGCTGACTGCTTTTATTTCGGCCGCCATTTTCTTGTCTTGTTGATTCTATTCAAGGGCTCGTTTTCTTCTTCTGTTCTGAGCTGGGCATTGCTTGTTTTTAATAATTAATTAACAAGACTTTGTTTTTCTTGATCAAGTTTTTATTAGCCCCATATTTATTGATTGGTTCCACCGCGGGGATTAAGAGGAAAATCACGTATTTCTCCTTCCAAAGCTAGGTTGCATCTAATTCTTACTATCACATGTCTGTCATGGCGCGTAAAATCGCGCGCCTCTAAAGGGCAAGGGTTACCAACAGTCCCTGTTAGTTTTCCATGAACTCCCTGATTCTAAATCGACAGACCTCAATTTAAATTCTTAGCTACAGGTGTGTTCACAATTCATGACCTCTCATGAATTGTGACACAAGTAGTGTTTTTGGCTACGTTAAATTTCAATTGATTTAACGGTGTGAAAATGTAAACATTGTTTTCGTTCATAATTTTCATTATTAACGTAAGCTGAATTTAAAAAAAAAATCATCTGGAGTTTTGTTTAATGTTCCTTCTTTTGAACTGACAAAACATTTTAAAGATAATATTAACTTTTATGCAAGTTTCATTTGGTTAAATATAGGGGGGGGGGTAAATTTCACATGGAAAATTGGTGGTACCCAGTAAACATTCACTATCATCGAATCTAGATTTTGTGCAAAAAGTCATCAAGATTTGATCTATATTCGTGATGATATCTAAAAGTCAAAATTTACATTGTAATTTAATTTGTGGTGAGCCGGAACTTAACGCTTTCAAAGCAGAAATAAAATGACGAAAAATAAGAAGTCCGCGCATAGGATCAGCGCAGGTAGAAAGAAAAAAAAATAGAAATATTAAAAATGATAATTTTCAACTAATCAGAAGCGTTCTAAAAAAAAAAAAAAAGAGAGAAGTTTTTCAAAAAGACCGATTTCGAGCCTATGGAGTCCTAGAAAAGTGAAGGTTTTCGTAGAACAGTTCAGAAGACAAACTTATGCATGGATATTCCTTGTCGCTCAACTCAGAAATATTTGCCTACCGCTAAAGGTATTACAAGTTTTATCTTTCTCCATCTACAAGTTACTTCACTGCTGTTATATAGAGGATTATCTTTTATTTCTCTATTGGAGGGAACTCAACACTTTTTTCCTCTAATTACATGAACTTTTAAAAAAGCATATTCTGCGGGACTTTGATCAGTATTTTTGACTACTTTAATCTAAATTGAGCATACACAACAAAATAGCGGTTACAGTGTGAACGGGAAGGCTAATTTGCATATTGATATCAAAATTTAAATTTTAATAAATATGTGCTTAATATTATTGATTTCTAATTGTTTGGTTTTATCTTAATGAATATGAGTTATTTGTTTTTCTGTCTTAATATATGTGACGTGAAGGGATTGAACGCAGACATCGGAATTCTCCGTTATTGTAAATAATGTCGATAACAACAGAGACAAGGAAGCCGTTAAACAGGAATAACATTCATTTGATAAAGGGTATCTAACGAACCTGAAAATTTATGACAAAAAATAATAATAAAAAATCCAATACTCCATAATATCGAGTTATATATTTTTAATGCTTCGTAATAACGCCCAACTTTTAAAAAAAACATATATATATATATATATATATATATATATATATATATATATATATATTCCCCTTTTTAAAAAAAATGTTTGCACTGTTTATAAAATAATCGTGGTAATTTCGTTTATTAATCATTGGGTTTCTTTTTTAATGTTCAATTATGTAATGACGAGGCAAACCTACCTGACTCAAAACGGTTCCGGTGCATGGCTTGCAGGGAGAAAATGTAGCGAAGAAGAAAGGAATGTGGTCGGGGCGGTGTGCGGAGTGAGAAATGTTGAAAAGTTGGAAGGGGGTCAGAGAAGACATTTTTATTGATATTGAAAGGCACTATGGGTAATGGCCCATGGTGCATTGCGACTCCTGCTTTCACCATAAAAGTGGCCCATTTTGGGCAGAGAGGGTGTGGCGATTTTTGTGTGCTTTAGTGACACGGCGTTTTGTATGAAGAAGGAAAGAAAGAAAGAAAGAAAGAGGAAGGAAAGAAGACATAAGCTATTTCGGCAAACTATGGACAAGGTGTTTGATTACAGACTAATCCCGGAGTTTGGTGGGTCTCCCTCCGATGAACCCGTCATCGAATGGATTTAGCGTGTGGAGATGATCTGCGAACTCTGCAAAAGGACAGATATCGAGCTGATCCTACCGTTGCGCCTGCGAGGTGGAGCTCTCGCTGTTTATAGACAATTGAGCAAAGGGGAGAAGACTGATTATCAGCGAATAAAACGGGCTCTGATAAAAGCCTACGCTCCTGACTCATTCGGTGCATATGATCGATTCGTGGCCCGGCGACTTCAGCCTGGTGAAACCGTGAACGAGTATTTGGCTGAATTACAACGGCTGGACCAACTCGTTGGGGAGCGACGAATGATTTGTGCATTCGTTTCTGGACTGCCGCAGGACGTGCGTCGATTGTTGCGCGTGTCATCGCGCATGGATGACATGACAATGGGAGAGATAGTGGATCGGGTACGGGCCGTTATGGCCGACACTGAACAGCCCGAGGAGATCGTTGCTGCTACTAAACCTGCCCCTGTGCCAGCCGAGGCCCGAAGGAACGAAGTTGTGTGCTACAAGTGCTCCGGTCCCAATCATTTGTCAAGGGACTGCTTGCAAGGACGCTCGGATGCAGCCTTTGAACAACCATCTCGGCGTCTCCGTACGATCCGATGTTTTCGGTGTAAAAAGACCGGCCATATTGCTTCGGAGTGTTCGGGAAACGGCATGGGGGAGAAGTAATCAGCGTCAGCTTGCTCCCCAGAGAAAAGAAGAATGAGGCGCTGCCAACACTTGATGTTCATGTCAACGGGAGAAAATGCACAGCCCTGGTGGACACTGGGTGTACACGGACGCTAGCCAGCAGATTTGTGTGTGACGCCTGGAGGCTCGGACAAGCTAGTGTGCTGACAGCAGATGGAAAAATGTTTAAGTGCTGCGGGCGAAGCCGACTTCGGCTCACTGTGGGCCATGCTGAGCCGGTGCATCTTAATGCACTTGTTGTGAATCGGCAGCTGTTGGGGTTTGACCTCATACTGGGGAACGATGCCATCAGAGCTTTAGGTGGTATGACCATTACACTATCAGGAACTGTGAGCTTTGGTGGGTACGAAGCGAATGTATGCGCTGCGATCCAAATTGATGAGCCGGATTTTCGCGTGGATTTCGACGAAGGGACGAACAGATGGATCGCAAAATGGAAATGGTCCGGAGGACGAGCTCCAGAGCTTCTGGACAATAAGATACAGGAGTACCAAGTTCCAAAACATGCCAGAGAGAGCTACGAAACCGAGCTTCACAAGTGGATTGAAAATGGCTGGTTGTTGTCCTACCCCGAAGAGAGACTTGGCCCACCTAAGGGACTGGTTCCACTAATGGCCGTAATTCAGCACAATAAGCGTAAGGTGCGCCCTGTCATGGATTACAGAGAGCTAAACGAACATGTGGACGCATTTACGGCTAATGCTGACGTGTGCGCGGCCACGTTGAGGGAATGGCGCAAGAAGGGCGCGAATGTGTCATTGCTTGATCTGAAGCGAGCATATTTTCAGATCGGCATTGACGAGTCTTTGATATTTGATATGTGATATTTGGGGGCCAAAGGTATTGCCTCACCCGGCTGGGTTTTGGCCTCAATGTGGCGCCTCTCATCATGAAGTCTGTTGTTGAAGCCGTTATGTCTCGAGATCCAACCATCAGGAGCGCCACGTCGGCGTACATCGATGATATTTTCGTTAATGAAGATCTAGTCTCAACAGCTCGGGTGAGGGCGCACCTGTCTGAGTACGGCCTGATTTGCAAGGATCCAGAGCGACTACAGGATGGTGCCAAAGTCCTTGGTCTGCAGGTCTGGGGGGAAAAAGGTGTTCTTCGATGGAAGCGGGGGAGTGAAGTTCCCGATGTTCCCCAGGTCATTACTCGCCGAAACACATTTTCCCTGTGTGGGAGACTTGTGGGGCATTTTCCTGTTTGTGGCTGGCTTAGAGTGGCTGCTGGATTTATCAAACGTCGGGCGAGTGCGGTATCGGTTGGTTGGGACACTGAGCTTGCTGATCCTCTACTGAAGAAGATGCTACAAGATACAGTCACCCGGGTTAAGCGGGGTGATCCGGTTAAGGGAGTGTGGTGTACCGCCGGCCTGGAGATGAATTTGTGGTTGACGCCAGCTCACTTGCTACGGGGGTGTTATTAGACGACAATGGAGCCGTAATTGAAGATGCGTGCTGGTTGCGCCCTGACAATGACTCCCATCACATTAATTTGGCCGAACTCGATGCGGTGGTGAAGGGTGTCAACCTTGCGTTTCAATGGCAGGCAAAAGTACTTCACATCAAAACGGATTCCCTGTGTACGTACCATTGGCTCAATAACAGTTTGAGTGGAAAGTCAAAGGTACGCACCAAAGCGGCTGCGGAGATGTTGGTCAAGAGGAGGTTATACACCGTCTCACAATTGATCAAAGAGTACGAATTGACCGTAGACGTGACGCTGGTAAGGTCAGAGCATAACAGAGCCGACGAACTGACGCGAGTACCGCAACACTGGTTCAAGGCTATGAAAAAGGGGGAGGAATTGGCGCCGGATGTCTGTGCCACTGCCTCTGTAAACATCAGATATTGAGTATTCACCGGCAGAGCGGGCACCCCGGAGTAAGACGGAGAACCTATTTTGTGCGGCGAGTTGGCCCGTCAACAACAAGGCAGACGTGAGATCTGTAGTGCGATCCTGTGTGGACTGTCCAAACATCGACCGCAGCACCGGTACATTTGAGGAAGGGAAAATTAGACGTGGATACTAATTGGAGCCGGCTGGGAATGGATATTACCCACTATGGGGGTAGACACTACCTGAGCCTCATCGACTGCGGACCCTCTCGATTTGCTATTTGGCGTTCAATTCGGTGCCAGGATTCTGATACAGTGGCTCGTCACTTGGAGGCAATCTTTTGCGAGCGGGGTCCACCAGTCGAAATACTTACCGATAATGACACTGCCTTTACCAGCAGGAGATTTCGAACTTTTCTTGGGGAATGGGAGTGCGATTGCGTCTCCGATGCGCGTACGTGCCGTCCGGAAACGGGATTGTTGAACGGTGTCATAGGACGATCAAGACAATCGCGGCCAGGAAGCAGTGTACCATCCAAGAAGCTGTGTACTGGTATAACGTGACACCCAAAGACGATGTTTCGTCGTCTTCAGCACCGGCCAATCGTATACACCAGTACCATGTCAGGGTCAGGGGAATTGATGCCGCTCTCCGCCCGAATTGCAACAGGAACACGGAATGTACCAGGTAGGGGACTATGTTTGGGTCAAGGTTCCGAACGGCAGGTGCACTACACGATCAAAAATAGGTCGTGTGACCGGAGTCAACAGTCAGCAATCCGTAACGGTTGATGGAACTCCACGCCATGTCAGACATTTGCGCCTCTGTTCAAAACCTTGCTCTTTGGAAGATGAGAGTTCCTCTGAAGAAAGTATGAGGCTTATCCAGGTGGGATCCCCTCATCAGAATCGTGTGCTGCCAGTGATTCCTCGGATGAATCCTCTGCAGACGAGCCGAGACTGGGACGTCAGTCCCATGCCAACGAGAGACAAGAGATTGGCACTGGAAGCATTGTGATCAACAAGGAAGGCAAAACAGTGTCACTCGCTTGGGATATGCACAACAGCCACCCGACGTCGAAACGCGCTCAGACGACCCGGATTTGCCAAACCAACTCACTGTTGGAGCCCGTTGCGATCGGGAGGACGATCAACCAGGCCCTGTCCCTCTCCGGAGGAGTACACGTCGAAAACGTCCTGCTCACGGTTGTACTTTTTGTGATCCTGAGATCAGGGGGGAATGTAATGACGAGGCAAACCTACCTGACTCAAAACGGTTCCGGTGCATGGCTTGCAGGGAGAAAATGTAGCGAAGAAGAAAGGAATGCGGTCGGGGCGGTGTGTCGTGGAGTCCGGTCGGAGTGAGAAATGTTGAAAAGTTGGAAGGGGGGCAGAGAAGACATTTTTATTGATATTGAAAGGCACTATGGGTAATGGCCCATGGTGCATTGCAACTCCTGCTTTCACCATAAAAGTGGCCCATTTTGGGCAAAGAGGGTGTGGCGATTTTTGCGTGCTTTAGTGACACGGCGTTTTGTATGAAGAAGGAAAGAAAGAAAGAAAGAAAGAAAGAAAGAGGAAGGAAAGAAGACATAAATTATTAAATGTAGAATTATCAAATCTTTTAAAAAAAAATCTATGTTGGTGTGTTAATTTTTCATATTGAAAAATAACGTAAGAAATTAGGTTCAAATTAAAAGATAAAATTTCAGTAATTAAGTTTTTAATTAAATCTACATTTTTACTGATTAAAAGTTGTAGTAAATAGTAAATTCAAAGTATCATACTGGATAAACAATCGTTTATTTAATTTGATTTTTTTTATTATACACTTTTTTGTGGGCGGTTTAAGAATTAATCATTTAGTTTCACTTTTGCACACCCATACATAAAAATGAGTACGCTAATTTGATATCTAACTTTTGAACAAATTAAAAAATCTCCTTAAAAAAAATAGGTTTCGCCTTTTTTTTTTTTTTTTTTGCATTGAATATTTTTAATAGGAAATATTAATTTTTCTTTTCAAAGTGTTTTTTTTTTTTTTTTTTTTTTACATCTGTACAGATTTTTATTTAAGATATATATATATATATATATATATATATATATATATATATATATATATATATATATATATTAGATTTCACATAATACCAAAGGGCTCAGTCGGTATAGCGTTCGGCTAGGAATCACAGGGTTCCTGGGTCGATACCGACCCTCGCCAACTCAGCGTATGAGTAGCACAGGAATATGTGCAGTAAACTGAGGAGCTGATGGTAGGTGTGCCGCTCCACCTCAGACGCTAAAATAATCTCCTTGGTCTAGCGATAGTCAAAAGGGGATAGACTCCCTTGATGTCTGGCTGATACCGACATTAGGCCGCCCCGGCGACTTTACTTTTTACAAAAAAAAAAAAAATAAATAAAGATATAATTATATCAGAATTTAGATATGGTCATTCTATTTAAATTCATATACTTTATTTATTTATTCATTCATTCATTCATTCATTTAGTTATTCGCTTTGAAATATGATATTAACTAAACTAATCGCCTTATTTATATATTATTTTCTTAAATTGTAAATTATTGAATTAAAATTTCTTACTATAATTTGTTGGCCTAGCAAAAAAAAAAAAAAAAAAAAAAAAAAGAAAAGAAAAGAAAAAGAAAAATCCTGACGTCCCAAAAAGCCAGATTAACAAAAGGTATTTTAACGTGGGGATTTTTATGGGGCATCCATCAAGGATCGAACCCGCTATTCAGTGGTAATGGGCCTGCAAGACTAACTATTACACCAAGTTTTTTTTTTCTTCTACCCAGGCGACACCGAGTAGCCGCTTCTAATTATTAACTAAAAAAATATTATTTGTAAAATAGATCACTAATTAGGACTGAGCCTATTCTTGTAGTGACCAAGGGCTCTTTAGCCCAGTGAAATAGATCACTAATTAGTATATATATATGAAATTCTTGAAACAACAGCAAAAGGATCAGTGGATAAGCGACTATTAACAACATCAAAGATCATTGTCAGCTACGCAGCAGAACATTATGGATACGAGTAGAGGAAAAGTAGGGTGATAGGCAAAGAAAACCGAAGAGAGGGAAAAATCAAACAATATAGGAAAGAATTAAAATTTAATACAAATCGTTAGAATTAGTCCTCTCTTATCATTATTAATGAAGGGTTAACTTACCTGTTCCTCTAAAGCTTGTAATCTGTTCTAAGAAAAGTGTTACTGTCTACGTATTCCGTTTAAATTGAATGAGCTGTGCATTTGATTGGTTGTTAATGCCAGCCAACCAGATGCGCAGGATTAGAATTTTACAATCGTCCAAAAGAATAAAAAGTCAAACGACTTTTAGCATCTAATGTTGGTGGGGGTATCGGAGTTTGGTCACCTCTGATAGGGTCAGCATGGCGAGTGAAGTCTGATGCTGGAAGACCCGAAACTTCCCAATGACCCATGCAGGTAACATCACTGACGACAACCACCAGCGCCCCAAATGTAGGAGCGTATAATATATATATATATATATATATATATATATATATTTGTTTCCTTCAGTGTGATAGCAGCCCAGCCTTTGGCTGCTATCACACTCAAGGAAACACAAAATGTCTTCTTGATAGCATGCACAACATGGGAGGAAACAATTCACTCACTGCTGACCCTCATCTATCGTTGACGATAGGAGAGTCCTCTCTCTCTGTCTCTCTGTCTCTCTTTCTCTCTCTCTCTCTCTCTCTCTCTCTCTCTCTCTATATATATATATATATATATATATATATATTATATATATATATATATATATATAATTAGGCGTATATAAAATGA
Source organism: Doryteuthis pealeii (assembly GCA_023376005.1). Lineage (NCBI taxonomy): Eukaryota > Metazoa > Mollusca > Cephalopoda > Myopsida > Loliginidae > Doryteuthis > Doryteuthis pealeii. The sequence goes on along the minus strand of CM042179.1, from coordinate 27,166,477 downwards.
TGCCCTTTTTATGCTGGGAAAATCCAATTCATAAAAAAAAAATGAGAAAATTCATTTTCAATTTTGCTTTCATTTTTCTTTTTTTTTCTTTTTTTTTTTTTTTTTACAATAGACCCCAGAATTTTATATAATGAAAAGAAGAAAAACAGGTTTCAGGACACGAACTGTGCTTTTGAGCTATGTTAAAATCGAGGTTGTTTATTGTCGTCAGTTTTATTTATTGTTGACGAGACACCAAATTTTTCTTTTGAAATAAAGTGATCCAATAAAGCGTAATAATCCGTATTTTTTATGTCAATACATCTTCTAAATTGAAATGTCCGCTAAAAAAAAAAAGTTTATACTTTTTATTTCTAAGAATTTTATCAATTCTAAAATACTCAAGATCTATCGATGAAGGCGCCATAGCTTTGAACAACAAAATAATCATAAGAAAAAAAAAATTAATTTCTGATTCATTGTTTAACTGAAATTTTCATTCTGCTTGCAAGTTCAGGGACAAAGCAACACCTGGACGAGGAGGGGACTGATCCCTGAACATTTTTACCACTTGCAATATTTTTTACAAGGTTTTATTTTAACAAAATAAGCAAAGAAAGAAAGAAAGAAAAATAGAAAGAAAGAAAGAAAGAAGAAAGAAAAGAAAAGAAAGAAAAAAGAAAGAAAGAAAGACAAGAAATAAAGAAAGAAAGGAAGGAAGAAAAGAAAGAAAAGAAAAGAAATACAAAAGACAAGAAGAAAGAAAGAAAGAATGAAAGAAACAAAGAAACAAAGAAACAAAGAAAGACAAGAAAGAAAGGAAGGAAAGAAAAGAAAAGAAAAGAAAGAAAGACAAAGGGCAAAAAGAAAGAAAGGAATGTAACCCGGTCATGGGTTAGAGCAGAACGGAATTAAGATACTGGAAATACTTAAGAAAATCTTTTTTTGTCGGCGATCAGAATTTATAAATAAAAAAAGAATAAAAGGGATTTTTCCACGGAAAAGGTAAAGAGTGGGCGTAGATAGGAATCAGCAATAAAATTGACCACCAGCATATTTAGTTCAATGTTAGAATAAAGGACTTTTTTCCGCTAAGAAAAGATAAATAGCGAAGGTAGATAAGAATCAGCTCGACGGTTAAAATGGGGACCTGTCCTTTTGTTTAGAAGTGCTAAAAGCGTCTGGATAGCTTGACTGGTTGATCCTTCAGAGTTAATGAAAAGAATGAAAAGATTTTTCTTAGATAAAAATCAAGCGAAGGTTTTCCGGTAAACTTTGTTTAAAATCCACTTAAGTAATCGGAAGAGATAGCACTTGGATTGATGAGCGGAAGTGAATTCGATTGGCTGGTTAGAACTAAAAGAGGGCGGTACTTTTCCAGAGTAGGAGGTCCAGAGAGGGTTACTGATATCTTCATGCCGGCCGGAAAAACGAATTTCCGGGTCGGGAAGCTATTTAACTGAGCTCTCTCTCTCTCTCTGGTGGAATCAGATGAAGCCGTGATTGCTTGAGAATCAGATGAGGCCAAAGCGGGCTTGATTAGCTGACTGGCCTAGTAGAGAAGATTAACGCAAATACCGAGGGCCGACAGAAACTGACTTCAGCTAAGACCATTGAAAAACTTAGTCACCTTTGTGTTTTGCACAATACCTTGCAGAAGACTAGAAGTTATTAATTTGAGGTCCATCACACCCGCAGCTTTGAGTAAGAATTGATTTTGTATTTTTTTATTTGAATATAAATGTTGTTGAGTTTGAAGAAGAAAAAGAGTTGTTTTTTTATGTGACCACTAGGCCGCCGTTAACCTTGGAAATAAGTTTCTATAGCAGATTTCTAGTCGTTTGAGATCTGAACACAACGTGGGCATTCGGCTAGACTTTCGGCAAATATAGAGGTCCTGCAATCCAGGCTTGATGCAGAAAATCCGATCTTGACGGCCAATTTCGGAAATTCCGCGAGCCCTTTAGCTCAGTAGCGACCGACGGGTTATAGGAAGAAAAGAAAAGAAAGAAAGAAAGAAAGAATGAAAGAAAGAAGAGAAAGAAAAGAAGAAAAGAAAGAAAAGAAAGGAAGAAGAAAGAAAGAAAAGAAAGAAAGAAAGAAAGAAAGAAAGAAAGAAAGAAAGAAAGAAAAGAAAGAAAGAAAGAAAGAAAAGAAAAGAAAGAAAGAAAGTGAGAAAGAAAAGCTATCAAAGCAAAGAAAAATGTAACTTTCATAAAATTCCGATGACAGAATTTTTATCATGACTATAAGGCGTTTGGGGTGTTTTAAGGTTTGAAGGTAGCTGAATATTCTTATTGCCTGTTCTTAGGACTGAGCCTATTCTAGTAGTGACCAAGGGCTCTTTAGCCCAGTGAAATAGATCACTAATTAGGACTGAGCCTATTCTTGTAGTGACCAAGAGCTCTTTAGCCCAGTGAAATAGATCACTAATTAGGACTAAGCCTATTCTAGTAGGGACCAAGGGCTCTTTAGCCCAGTGAAATAGATCACTAATTAGGACTGAGTCTATTCTTGTAGTGACCAAGGGCTCTTTAGCCCAGTGAAATAGATCACTAATAAGGACTGAGCCTATTCTAGTAGGGACCAAGGGCTCTTTAGCCCAGTGAAATAGATCACTAATTAGGACTAAGCCTATTCTAGTAGGGACCAAGGGCTCTTTAGCCCAGTGAAATAGATCACTAATTAGGACTGAGCCTATTCTAGTTGTGACCAAGGGCTCTTTAGCCCAGTGAAATAGATCACTAATTAGGACTGAGTCTATTCTAGTAGTGACCAAGGGCTCTTTAGCCCAGTGAAATAGATCACTAATTAGGACTGAGCCTATTCTAGTTGTGACCAAGGGCTCTTTAGCCCAGTGAAATAGATCACTAATTAGGACTGAGTCTATTCTAGTAGTGACCAAGGCTCTTTAGTCCAGTGAAATAGATCACTAATTAGGACTGAGTCTATTCTAGTAGTGACCAAGGGCTCTTTAGCCCAGTGAAATAGATCACTAATTAGGACTGAGTCTATTCTAGTAGTGACCAAGGGCTCTTTAGCCCAGTGAATAGATCACTAATTAGGACTGAGTCTATTCTAGTAGTGACCAAGGGCTCTTTAGCCCAGTGAATAGATCCCTAATTAGGACTGAGCCTATTCTAGTAGTGACCAAGGGCCCTTTAGCCCAGTGAAATAGATCACTAATTAGGACTGAGCCTATTCTAGTAGTGACCAAGGGCTCTTTAGCCCAGTGAAATAGATCACTAGTTAGGACTGAGCCTATTCTAGTTGTGACCAAGGGCTCTTTAGCCCAGTGAAATAGATCACTAATTAGGACTGAGTCTATTCTAGTAATAGCTGGATATTCTTATTGCGTGTTCTTAGGGTTTTACTTTTAACCGCATCTCATTTCAGGGAACGAAAAGGAAAGACAAAGACAGAAGGTGTTTTTTTTACTTAGGTTTTATTCACACATACACACATATATACATATATGTGCAGAGACGCGTTTAGCGTAACGGTTATCGATGTAGAAAAAAAGAAATGACAACCAAAGTACAAATCCTGGACGAGGCTGTTGGCGTTTCACTTTTGAGATGATATAATATATTTATGCTTATGTCGTCTAATATGGCCACATGGCCAAAATTGGCCACAGCAAATTTCAGGTGGGCCAAGGAAATATTGTAATTCTCTATGATATATTTGTAGAAAATACATATATACAGGCAAATTGTAAAATTAAATATTGATAATAAATAGTCGTTAAATTGGAACTGAAAAGTACATGTATTTTAGATACTTGAGATAAATTGAGTTCGTCAATATGGTTGTATCTTGATTGAATAAATATCTTATGTAAAATGGAAATTTTTTTTCTATTATAATAATTTCATGAGCTACAAAAAAAATTCTGGTTTCAAAGTGGGCCATGAACTGAAAAAGGTTGGGAACCGCTGGTCTAGAGTACACCGCATCAGTCATTGAAGGGTAATTAATTATACGGGGGCGCGACCCCCCCCACACACACACACCACACACACACAAACACGCGCTATCTGATGTAATTAATAAATAGGGTGGCAATTAGAAATATCATTCAATGTTTTATTTGTGTTACATAATCATTAGATACCTAATGATTATGACAATAGTGTAGAAATCATATTAGTGCAGCTGATGGCCTTGAGAGTGAGTGACAGCGTTTGACCTCACTCTGACCTTGCGTTCTGGGGATGATCGTGAGAACAGGAAGGCAATAGAAGGCCCCCTTCCGGTTTAAGGATACTAAGTAAGTAACTTAGGCAGTTAGAGTTAGAACTTAGAAGCGAAGTTAGCAAGATGTGAGTCTCACTGCGTGATTGTCTGGTCTGGGGATCTACGAATAAAGTAACATCATCGTAAATCGAAGTCTTGTAGTTATTACTAAAAACTAACAATGACACAAGGCTTCTGATAAGGAGTGATCCCCAACAGAAACCAGACACGGAATCCTCAATAGAAGACTAGACGAGACCTTAGAAGATATACCAGACCAAGATAGAAGAATAGACGACCAGAGTAAGACGTAAGAGAGGTATATAACATATACCTATTTAGTGCCGGTAAAGAAGGGTATACAACATTTGGTTCGTAAAGTATCATTTATGTCATTAAATAAATTATTATAGAACCTCACTAAAATAATATTCAATATATTGAACTGCAATTATAAAAACACAATTATATATATATATATATATATATATATATATATATATATATATATATATATATATATATATATATATGTAATTAAAGAAATAACAAAAGACTTAGAGATTTTGCATTATAGACTATTTCGGGGAGCTTAGACAGAAGTGTCTAATTCTCCCGACTCATAAGATGTGAGTCGGGAGATTAGACACTTCTGTCTAAGCTCCCCGAAATAGTCTATAATGCAAAATCTCTAAGTCTTTTGTTATTTCTTTAAATATAAATTTGCTCTGTGACTCTAACAATAAGAGCACACATTGACCTCTCAAACTGCGACAAGTTGTTTTAAAAAAAAATTCCTATGTCGTAGGGAAGATTTCTTCTCTGGACTTTTGGATTATATATATATATATATATATATATATATATATATATATATATATATATATATATAGTGTGTGTGTGTGTGGGATGGTCACTGTTTCAGCTTTTGCTGGAATGGTGTACCAAAGGCAGTATTATTGGTAGAGTGCTCAATATAAAATAGAGCTGTTATATAATATAATGAAATAAATATATAAAGGTTAAACATATCTATTTATTTGATGACAATGGAACATTCACGACCATATTGGTTTCATGCGAGGCAATCGTCAGGTGAAGATGTTACAAATACGGTGGGTATATAATAAATGCATTTGTAACATCTTCACCTGACGATTGCCTCGCATGAAACCAATATGGTCGTGAATGTTCCTTTGTCACCAAATAAATAGATATGTAAAACCTTTATATATTAATCTTATTATATATATATATATATATATATATATATATATGTGTGTGTGTGTGTGTGTGAGTGTATGTGTGTGTGTGTGTGTGTATAAGAGTTGTTTGAAAAATTCGTAGGCTGATCAAGATACTCTTATAGAATGTGACCAAATAAGGTTTATTTCACCTGCAGTCCACATACGTCTTCCATTGGCATTGCAGTGTTTGAATCCCATAGGTAAAAAAATAGTAAACATTAGATATGACATGTATATATATATATAATAATAAATATATA
>CM042179.1:27150752-27155752 GCA_023376005.1 Doryteuthis pealeii | reverse complement strand
GTGTGTGTGTGTGTGTGTGTGCGTGTGTGTGTTGCACTTGTTTGTTTTTTTCTTCTTCTGTGTGTGTTTTTACTTGTTTTTCCCTTCTTGTGTATGTATGTATGTATGTGTGTGTGTGTGGTGTGTGTGTGTGTGTGTGTGTGTGTTGTCTTTTTCACAATCATTTCTTTAAAGTTTTCATATTTTTCATTCTTCAACTTTTACAAGTGAATTCGATCCTCACCGGATGCCCCATACTTGCGACCTTATGTCGAAACCCGTAGGTTAAAAAAAATTTTCTTCAACTTTTACTTTAATTCTATTTCTTTTTTTTTCCCTGTATATTGCTATCCCATTCCTTTCAAAGTTTTAATAGTATTTCTTTATCTTTTTTTCTTTTCGACTCTTTCTTTCCTGGATATTTTCAATTCTTTTTAGATTTTATTTTTTAATATATTTCTTTTTAATTAAGAAAAAAGTTGCCTTTTTAGTGTCTTCATTTCTTTGATTGACTGTCTATTTTTTTCATTTATTTTATTCACACCCTTTCTTTCTTTCTTTCTTTCTTTCTTTCTTTCTTTCTTTCTTTCTTTCTCTTTCTCTCCCTCTTTCTCTTTCTCTTTGTCTTTTTCTTTCTTTCTCTTAATCTTTTTCTTTATTTCTTTAGCTTTTCTTTTTGTTTTCCTCTTCTTTCTTTCTGTTTCTCTTTGTCTTTACGTTTCTCTTCTCGCTTTCTTTCTTTCTTTTTTGTCTTTATAAAATTTTTCTTGTTCTCTATTTACGTCTCTTTCTTTCTTTTTTCTATCTTCATCGCTTTCTTCTCTTTTCATTCCTTTTTCGTTCAAAACCCTCAATCTTTTCTTCTTCTTTTTTTCTTCTTTGTTTTGTTTTGTTTTGTTTTAAAATTTCCTTACTCTTTTTCTTTCATTCTTCGCTTTCTCTTTCCTCGTTGTCCTTCCTCCGTCAAATCCATGCCTTGCCGCCATAAAATTTTGTCTCTTCTTTGACAAGTACATTTCTCAGTAAATCGATCGGCGTCTAAGTTTAAACTTGTCAGACAGGCAAGGCCACACGCTCATAGAAGAAACTAGAAAAGACAACAAAAAGAAGACAAAAAAAGATAAGACGAAATCGTCTTTTGTTTATGTTTTTTTTTCTGGTTAAATTATTCACTGTTGAATATTTGTTGATGGCAAGGTCACGACGAGAACTGGTAATGAGATCCATAACACAACAATGGGTGAATGTCTTGTTGATTGTTGAGCAATTTTATTTTGTATGTAAATCTTTTTGCTCTCTAAAACAACAGAGACGCCAGGTTTTATCTTCAGATCGTGGCTTTATATACATACATACATACATACACATGTATAAAGCACACATGTACACTCACACATGTGTATATTCACGTACTCATTCACACGAGCACGATTTTTCTAACAATTTATCAGTCAAACAAAATAACCCCATTGAAATGGTTAAAAAAAAAATCTCTTTCCAAATCCACGTTAAATTATGTCATAATCTAACGTGGATTTAGAAAGAGATTTTTTTTATGACGATTTCGATGAATCGAAATGTAGCCGTTCTTTCTCTTTTGAAAACTTATAATATTTAATAAAGGAGAAATTGGATAATAATAATAATAATAATAATAATAATAATAATAATAATAATAATAATAATAATAATAATAATAATAATAATAATAATAATAATAATAATAATAGGACATGGTTAAGAAAGGGAAACCTCAAAAGAGAAACTGAATCACTTATAATTGTTGCACAAAATAATGCCATAAGGACAAATTATATCAAAGCGAAAATTGATAAGACCCAACAAAATAGTAAATGTAGACTTTGCGGTAATAGAGGTGAAACTGTAAACCATATACTCTGCGAATTTAGCAAACTAGCACAACGAGAATACAAAACTAGACACGACTGGGTTGGGAAGGTGATCCACTGGGAATTATGCAAACAATTAAATTTTGACCATACAACAAAATGGTATATGCATAAACCAGAATCTGTTCTTGAGAACGAAACGCATAAAATTCTCTGGGACTTTGAAATAAAAACGGATCACCTTATCCCAGCAAGAAGACCAGACCTAGTATTGATAAACAAAAAAGAAAGAACTTGTCAACTGGTGGATTTTGCAGTGCCAGCAGATCACAGGGTGAAGCTAAAGGAAAATGAAAAAATGGACAAATATCTAGACCTTGCCAGAGAACTGAAAAAGTTATGGAATATGAAAGTCAAAGTTATACCAGTTGTAGTTGGTGCACTTGGAACAGTCCCAAAAGGATTAGAAAAGGGTTTGGAAAGTTTGGAAATCAGAGGAAGGATTGAAACCATTCAGAACACTGCACTGCTGCAATCTGCCAGAATACTCAGAAGAGTCCTGGAGACCTGAGGAGACTTGCTGTCACTCAGACTCCAGTGAAAGGCCATCAGCTAATGCTGATGTGAAAACTCAAAAGGAATAATAATAATAATAATAATAATAATAATAATAATAATAATAATAATAATAATAATAATAATAATTGGACAAATACCTGGACCTTGCCGGAGAATTTAAAAAGATATGGAATATGAAGGTCAAAGTGATACCAATTGTAGTTGGTGCACTTGGAACGGTCCCAAAAAACTTGGAAAAAAAGACTGAAGAATCTAGAAATCAGAGCAAGAATTGAGACCATCCAGACTACTGCATTGCTGCGATCTGCTAGAATACCCAGAAGAGTCCTGGAGACCCGAGGAGACTTTTTGTCACTCAGACTCCAGGGAAATACCACCAGCTAACACTGGTGTGAAAACTCTATAATAATAATAATAATAATAATAATAATAATAATAATAATAATAATAATAATAATGGAGATTCGCTTCCGGTTTTTGTCTGTAATAAAAACTACGTCACTGCTTACGTCACATTACCCAAAATCGTCATAACATAGAATAAATACACTGAAAATTTGAACATCCAACATTAGACAGTCCTCATTGTTTTTTAAAACAAGTTTTGATAAATACATGACTGGTATTACATATCTATATATAGTTTGTTTTATTTTAATACATATTTAAAGTTTACATTTCAAATTGTTTTATTTTTTAATCCTTAAATGAATTTGATGATTTTACTTACTTAGGGTACAAACTCGCTGACATTGAATTTTTTAATCCCACCCCTCAGGCAATATGTTTCAAAAATCTATTTTTACATCGCCCGGGGGGGGGGTATTTTGCTATAAAAATATAATAATAATAATAATAATAATAATAATAATAATAATGGACAAATACCTGGACCTTGCCAGAGAATTTTAAAAGATATGGAATATGAAGGTAAAAGTGATACCAATTGTAGTTAGTGCACTTGGAACGGTCCCAAAAAACTTTGAAAAAACCTACTAGCACAAGAACTTAAACAAAAATGACAATATATATATATATATATATATGTGTGTGTGTGTGTGTGTGTGTGTGTGTGTGTGTGTGTCTGTCTCTCTCTCTCTCTCACACACACATACACACACACACCCCTCTCCACCTGTGTCTCTCTCTCACACACCACCCATCTCTATCAGCCATCACTCTAGGTACGTCCTCTACATAGCTTCCATTGTCCGCACAAAGCTGGTTAATGTAAGTTTTGGCTGGTCGGCTAACACTGGTATGTCCATATGCAGCAGTCCATAAGGGAACGTCACTTATGAGCTCGTCTTCAGCGGTGTTAAGCATGTCTTGCTCGTTTTATTTGGCAAGGAGAAAAAGCTAGACTGGAACTGCACAAGGGAGCTATGTGCTGTTTTGAACAAATTATAAATATGTTCGTGTCTGTGTGCGTGTGCGTGCACACGCATGTTACTTTAAACAAATCCTGGAAGCAACACCCCACAAAAACATCTATATGGTCTCTTGCCTCGCATCCAAATAAGACGAACAAGACATGTTGGGTACTGCTGGAGAAGCAAGGATGAACCCACAAGTGACATTTAAAACTTACATTCATCAACTCTGTACGGACACGGGATGTCGTCTAGAGGATTTACCAAGTACAATCGCCGATAGGGACGGATGTCGAGAGAGATTCATAGGAATCCTTACATACATACATATATATATGTGTGTGTGTGTGTGGTGTGTGTGTGTGTGTGAGTGTATGTGTAAGTGTGTGTGTGTGTGTGTGCGCGCACGTGTTCAATCTTGATGTTAAATGTTGCTATTACTCACACACACACACACACACATGTGTATGTACACACACACACACACACACACATATATGTATATATATATATATATATGTGTGTGCGTGTGTGTGTGTGTATATATATATATATATATATATATATATATATATATATATATATATATGCATCAGTAACATTTAACATTAAAATAAAAATAAATTTAATTTGCTTTTTTTTGCATTTACTTCCTAAAATTACATTTTAACACGATATTTTCTTAGTAGCTGGTGGAGGGAAAGACAAAAGAAATTTGGCCAATGGTAAATTTGATGCTATTTTAAGATGTAATTTTGAGATTTAACTTTTCAGTAATTTCTTTCAGATTTGATGCTATTTGAAGACGTGATTTTGAGATTTAACTTTTCAGTAATTTCTTTCAGATTTGATGCTATTTGAAGACGTGATTTTGAGATTTAGCTTTCCAGTAATTTCTTTCAGATTTGATGCTATTTGAAGACGTGATTTTGAGATTTAACTTTTCAGTAATTTCTTTCAGATTTGATGCTATTTGAAGACGTGATTTTGAGATTTAGCTTTCCAGTAATTTCTTTCAGATTTGATGCTATTTGAAGACGTGATTTTGAGATTTAACTTTTCAGTAATTTCTTTCAGATTTGATGCTATTTGAAGACGTGATTTTGAGATTTAACTTTTCAGTAATTTCTTTCAGATTTGATGCTATTTGAAGACGTGATTTTGAAGTAATTTCTTCAGATTTGAGAAGACGTGATTTTGAGATTTAACTTTTCAGTAA
>CM042179.1:27138252-27145752 GCA_023376005.1 Doryteuthis pealeii | reverse complement strand
CAATGCAGTTACGGGATATTAAATCCATAATATTTAAACTCTGATTATATATATATATATATAACATTTTTATCCATTCAACATTTTCTTTTTTTCTTTATATATATTTCAACATACTGTCGGATTCACTTCCATTTTTTCAACTTGCATATATATATATATATATATATATATATATATATATATACTATTACATTTTACGGTCAGTTAGTGTATTAGCAGAAAGAAATATCCATCATTCATGAGCACTGACGCATACAACAAAATGTACCAGGCATATTATTGGCAGACAGACACGTCTATTAAATACGCCTCACGCGCTCATACTCCTTTAAGGGAGTGCGTATGCACATGCACACTACGCACACTACACACACACACACACACACACACACACACACACACACACAGCTCTATCTCTAAACATATTTCTACCTTTTACACAATTACACGTATCGGTGTGAATTTTACTCACCTTGTGTGAACGCAATCCAAGATAAATGAATTATCAAGGTTGAAGTGTCTGGGGGTGGGGAGTCAATATGAAATAATAATAATAATAATAATAATAATAATAATAATAATCACAAAGATCAAATGGACAAATGGACAATGACGGTTTTCCGATTTGATTAACAACAAAGTTAGAAAACATTAAAAGAAAAAGAAAGTTCATGTTTCTTTCCTTGAATTTTTTTTTCTCCTTTCCAACTCTCGTTTTCACCCATTTTTCTTTTCTTCTTATTGTGTTCCTCTCTATTTCTATCTTTCTATTATTATTTTTTTCGCTCTCCCTACCTCTATTTCTCTTTTGTGTTGAGAACACTGTCGTTTACTATATTTATTTTTGATAGCCACTGAGAAGAGGAGGCGTGACCCAACATCGCCAGGTTTAGCGGAGTTTCCACACAGACATCCTTCTCTCATTTTACGTGAATGTGTGACGGACACAACAGCGCGCAGTGACCGTAATAAAATAAAATAAAATAAAATAAAATAAAAAAAGAAGAAAGAACGCTGGTCGAACATTCTTGACGACACACGTCTCTAATTTTTTTTTCTTTTCTGATGGACATGGATGGTAGTGCCGACACTGATTCCTCGTCGTCAGAGGTAACTGTCCCGACCACGCCAGAAGAATTAGAGAACGAAGTCAATGGTTCCATATCTTTTTTGGAGAAGAATTATTCTAAGCTCAACAGAAACCAAAAGTATAAGCAAAAGCGAACGTCCACCCGTATAATACAGGTACCAAAATTTTACAACTCGGGTCATACGGTGAAATCTGAAGACGAATCAACATTTGCCGGGCGTCGAGATGTTACCGACCCGAAAACTTTTCAAGAAACGCGAATCATCAGCGACAAGGGAACAGTTCGGGGATATAAGAATCGTGTTCGAGCTGGAATTGTGACTTTCTTGCAAGGACAAAAATCTGGAGAGGTAGGTATTATTTAAATATTTTTTCTATCTTTGTTTGTTTGTTTGTTTTGTTTCTCTCTCTCTCTCTCTCTCTCTCTCTCTCTCTCTCTCTCTCTCTCTCTCTCTCTCTCTCTCTCTCTTTCTCGAAATCCCTCTCTTTATCTCCCCACTCTCTATCAATCTCTCTCTCTCTGTCTCTGTCTCTCTCTTTATCCCCCTCTCTCTACCAATCTATCTATCTATCTCTGTCTCTGTCTCTGTCTCTGTCTCTGTCTGTCTGTCTGTCTGTCTCTCCTTCTATTCATCTATACAGAGCCGGCGCGTACTACACCCCCCATCTTTCTATCTATCTATCTATCTATCTATCTATCTATGCATGTATGCATGCATGTGTGTATGTATTTATACATGTATGTATGTATGTATATATTTCTATCTATCTATCTATGCATGTATGTATGTATATCTATCTATCTATCTATCTATCTATGCATGTATGTATGTATGTATGTATGTATACATGTATGTATGTAGATATTTCAATCTATCTATCTATCTATCTATCTATGCATGCATGTATGTATGTATGTAGATATTTCAATCTATCTATCTATCTATCTATCTATCTATTTCAACAGTGTTCTTTTTACCGTCTTTTATTATTATTCTTTCTTTGTAATTTCTTTTTTTTTTTTATCTTATACTTATGAAATACTTATTTCACTTTCCCATTTCTGATTCTCCTCCATATTATAGAACCATTTATGCAATCAATCTCAATTGTCATATTATGCAATATGTTTTGATTTCACAATTTTACTCTTTTTCGTTGGTTGGTTGGTTGGTTGGTTGGTTGATAGATTTTAACGGCATATCCACCCGTCTGGGGTTATGTCATGCCTAACGGTTAGGAAGTAATATATGTTTTCTATTTATATTTATACTTTTTAGTAATTGGTTTTAACAATGCGCTAGCACCATTAGGGATCTTGTTGTATGATATTGATTAAGTTCATGTCTATATTCTGTGGTATAATTTTATTTCCTTCAAAAGGCATATCAACCCGTCTGGGGTTATGTCATGCCTAACGGTTAGGAAGTAATACATATCGCGTATTTATATTTATACTTTTTAGTAATTGGTTTTAACAATGTGCTAGTATTATTGGGGATTATGTTGTATGGTATTGATTTCTTTATATTCTATGGTATAATTTTATTTCCTTCAAAAGGCATATCAACCCGTCTGGGGTTATGTTATGCCTAACGGTTAGGAAGTAATACATATTGTGTATTCATATTTATACTTTTTAGTAATTGGTTTTAACAATGTGTTAGCATTAATGGGGATTATGTTGTATGGTATTGATTTCGTTATATTCTATGGTATAATTTTATTTCCCTCAAAAAGGAGAGAATATCCTCCATGTTGACATTTTCAAACAGATCTTTCATATTGTTTGCTTTAAAATAACGGTTAAGTGTTTCTTTTTCGTTGTCATTCATTGGATCTTTCTTTCTATCCACACCCCGCTTTTATTTATTTATTTTATTTATTTATTTTTTTCGTTTCGTAATTGTTCTAATTTCTTTTTTTGATCTACCATTTAATTTTTTTTTTATACATCCTGTGGGCCCCAAGATAGATATTTACCACGTACCCCACGTGTACGGATTAGGCACAAGGCTCTATTAATGTGGGACCACCCACGAACCGAAGCTCATGGGAGGCGGATGATAGAAATACGCTTCAGACACCGGGCAATAAATCCAGCCCCGCCCCTTTAAATCGAAGGGGCAGATGTTGCCGGGGCGGGGGGGGTCGCTTGGGATCAACGATGTTAGCTTGTAAGGACCAGGGCCGTAGCCACCGGACCCCCGGTGTTAAACCAAGATATAATATCTCATTCTAAATTATATTTCTGTACATCTCTATTGCACTTAAAGGAGTTGTGTCTGAACCAATTTCTGGCGGGTTTAAGGGCCGGGTTAGCTCAGTCGGTAGAGCGTTCGACTAGAAATCACAAGGTTCCTAGTTCGATACCGGTCCCCGCCAACTCAGCGTATGAGTAGCACAGGGATCTGTGCTGTAAAAATAAGGAGCTGATGGTAGGTGTGGCGCTCCACCTAAGATGCCAAGAACAATCTCCTTGGTCTTGCACTAGTGAAAAAGGGTTAGACTCCCTCGCTGCATGGCTGATACCGACATTAGGCCGCCCCAACGACTTTACTTACTAGCAAAAAAGAAGACGGGGTTAGGGTTAGGGTTTATGTTTTAGGGTTAGTTTAATGGGAAAATAAATGAATAATTTATCAGTCAATCAGGGTGGTTCCCCTTTTTATGTTGGAGTTATAGGAAATAACCCTCTGGTGTTTGAGATGTCCAAAATGGAAGAGCCCAGTGTAATGGGCAATTTTTGTATATCTCTTCCATATCCACATGTAACGGAGGCGCATGTTGATATGGTTATCGGAGGAGGAGGAGGAGGAGGAGGAAATAAATACGACGAAACACGTTCAAATCCTGGACGAGTCTCTTTGTATTTCACATAGCGCTAATACCCTTGGGAAAAGTATGCATCCAACTATTCTCCCTTCAGCTATGGGTAAATAGTAGGGCAGACTGGGCTCTTTAACCTTGGTATGACAACCAGTCTAGGAGAAAGAAAACTCTGAATTCAAACCTTCTATTGCTCCTGATCCAAATGTTAACCAAAAGGCAAAATTTAATACTATTCTCCCTCCAGCTATAGGTAAATATTAGGGCAGACTGAGCTCTTTAACCTTGGTATGACAACCAGTCTAGGAGAAGGAAAACTCCGAATACAATCTTGTTAAACTTCGTTTAAGAAATTAACCTTGTGTCACATCCTGTTCTTGTGGAAGGGTTGGGTAAATACACATATCCACACGTGCAAGTGAGGGTCCTTAATTTACACTCGCATTTGCTTTCATGGTGATACGGAAAAGCGAATGAATACTTTTTGAACTTGTTAATTATTCGACGTAATCCTCATAGGGGATGCAACGCAAGAATTGAGACTCATGCACGCAAGTTTAAAAACTTGCTAGGTTCCATCAGCATTGCCATTTGGGTTGCCTCATGCACTGGGCAATAAACCCAACTCATACCCCTTTTAGACAAGGTTGCAGGCGCTAACCAGGGGTGAAGGCCACCTGAAACCAAGCCATTAATATTTTCTCATCCACCCGGCGCATTGAGCAAGTTTTATCGAAACATGCTATTCAAGTTTATTAAATAATACATTTTATTCTCTCTCCCCCCCCCTCTATTTGTCTCTGTCTCTATCTCTCTCCAAAAATCGTGTTTATTAATCAGACCATGGTAAAAAAAATTGTTTAAAAAGGATGTTTAAAAAATGATTTTTTTTGCGTGGGGGTGGGGACTAAATGACTCATGAATTTGTTAATGTCCTGTTGTAACAGTTGTCCATGATGATAGTGATGCTTCTATTTAGGAAGGAGTGAAGGATTCGAATTAGCATTTCATAGTTAACAGCTGTCCATGATGATAGTGATGCTTCTATTTAGGAAGGAGTGAAGGATTCGAATTAGCATTTTATAGTTAACAGTGGTCCATGATGATATTGATGTTTCTATTTAGGAAGGAGTGAAGGATTCTAATTGCATTTTATAGTTAACAGTGGTCCATGATGATATTGATGTTTCTATTTAGGAAGGAGTGAAGGATTCTAATTAGCATTTTATAGTTAACAGTGGTCCATGATGATATTGATGCTTCTATTTAGGAAGGAGTGAAGGATTCTAATTAACATTTCATAGTTAACAGTGGTCCATGATGATATTGATGCTTCTATTTAGGAAGGAGTGAAGGATTCTAATTAACATTTCATAGTTAACAGTGGTCCATGATGATATTGATGTTTTATTTAGGAAGGAGTGAAGGATTCTAATTTTATAGTTAACAGTGGTCCATGATGATATTGATGTTTCTATTTAGGAAGGAGTGAAGGATTCTAATTAGCATTTTATAGTTAACAGCTGTCCATGATGATATTGATGCTTCTATTTATGTGAAGGATTCTAATTACATTTTATAGTTAACAGTGGTCATGATGATATTGATAATTCTATTCCGGAAGGAGTGAAGGATTCTAATTAGCATTTCATAGTTAACAGTGGTCCATGATGATATTGATGCTTCTATTTATGAAGGAGTGAAGGATTCTAATTAGCATTTTATAGTTAAAGTGGTCAATGATGATATTGATAATTCTATTCCGGAAGGAGTGAAGGATTCTAATTAGCATTTCATAGTTAACAGTGGTCCATGATGATATGATGCTTCTATTTATGAGGAGTGAAGGATTCTAATTAGCATTTTATAGTTAACAGTGGTCAATGATGATATTGATAATTCTATTCCGGAAGGAGTGAAGGATTCTAATTAGCATTTCATAGTTAACAGTGGTCCATGATGATATTGATGCTTCTATTTATGAAGGAGTGAAGGATTCTAATTAGCATTTTATAGGTGGTCATGATGATATTGATGCTTCTATTGAGGAGGAGTGAAGGATTCTAATTAGCATTTCATAGTTAACAGCTGTCCATGATGATATTGATGCTTCTATTGAGGAAGGAGTGAAGGATTCTAATTAGCATTTCCAATTAGCATTTGTAATTGCTCTCAATAATGATATTGGTGTATCTATTTGGGAATTCAGTGTTTTTTGTTACATTATGAATTGGCATAGCGTATCATTTTTGTAATGTAGTGTAAGAATTTAAATCCAATGGTTAGACTCATGGAAAAAGATAAAACAGAGTTCATAAGTCATAAGTTTGATAAATGTGCTATGTCTCTCTCTCTCTCTCTCTCTCTCTCTCTCTCTCTCTCTCTCTCTCTCTCTCTCTCTCTCTCTGTCATTGATCCTGCCAAGTCCTAGATTTAAGTGGTGCAGCCATACAGTAGCATTGACACAGCTACATCAGATCTGGAATAATAATTTTTTTTTAAATGACAAACACACACATAAACAAGCACACACACGCGCACGCGCGCACGCACACACATAGACACACACACACACACACTCACACACACACACACAGAATTTGGAAGGCATGAGACATAACCAAATGGACAGCCACTAGCAACAACTTCAGTTCTGGAGATCTTCTGTAGAAGGGATTTTTTATCTCGAAATATTAAGAATAAATCAC
The DNA here is from genome assembly GCA_023376005.1 of Doryteuthis pealeii. NCBI lineage: Eukaryota > Metazoa > Mollusca > Cephalopoda > Myopsida > Loliginidae > Doryteuthis > Doryteuthis pealeii. The sequence continues at coordinate 27,139,122 of CM042179.1, read as the reverse complement.
AGGTTAACAAACAATACCATAGTTACTTCTTTTTTTATTTACACTTGCATTGTGATAGCCTTCAAACCAACCAATAAACGATATAAATACAATGCTTCAAGCAAATTATAAAACCCTTTTATATATGGTGGACTCTCCTATCATGAACGATAGATGAGGTCAGCAGTGAGTGATTTGTTTCCTCCCATGTTGTGCATGCTATCAAGAAGACATTTTATGTTTCCTCGAGTGTGATAGCAGCCCAGCCTTGCTGCAAGCTATGAAGCCACACTGACAGATGGAATTTCCAAAAGCGGGAGTCAGATGGTTTCTTTTAAAGTTAGACGGAGCTGATCTCGGTGTTCCAATCTATTTTCTTCAAAGCTCTTTAATTTAGGGAAACACACACACGCACACACACACACACACACACACACACACACACATATATATATATATATATATTATATATAATATATGAATAAGATATAATGAAAAAACAAACGATGTTTACAACTGAAATAGGCTCATCAGAAGAGAAAGTGTGCAATGATGAGCCTATTTCAGTTGTAAACATCGTTTGTTTTTTCATTATATCTTATTCATACTGTCGGATTAATTTCCATTTTATTTTCACACACACACACACATATATATATATATATATATATATATATATATATATATATATATATATATATAATATATGGGAGTAAATATGGAAATAAATCCGACAATATTAAGAAATTTGAAAAAACAAGTGTTCCAAAAATAAGATGAATTTATTTATCGACGCTTAAACGTTTCGGTTTCATTAAACCTTCATCAGGATGTATTATGGGGTGAAGAAATTGATGGATGTTTTATAGATGACAGGAGATAAAAATCTTT
>CM042179.1:27083252-27133252 GCA_023376005.1 Doryteuthis pealeii | reverse complement strand
GCTGGTAGAGGTGTAGACTTCAGTGAGAAACAGGAGCGTTAGCAAAAAGGGGTTAGACTCCCTCACTTTCTGGCTGATACCGATAATAGGACCAACTTTACTTTAGATACAAAGTAATAGATATAAATTCAACTCTTTTATAACCAGGGCTATGAAAGCAGACACACAAACACTAACACACTCTATTTGTCTATCTGTCAGTCTGGAGAGAGAGAATTTAATGAAATTTTCAGTGTTTATATGAATAAAAGATATCCACAATCCTTAATATGCCTGGGAATTGTAAAAATACAGTCAACTATCAACTAACTTAAAAATAAATTCTTTACCCCCCAACAATCAAACAAACAAACAAACACTTTTGTGTTAAAAACAACAAAGATGAGGATATCTAGGTTATGGAATAATTCATACTTTGAGTTAAATTCTTTGTTACCAAATAAAAAGAAACTGTTCACTTTTTCCCCTGTGTGTTATCAACAGAATCTTTTTGAGGGAAATAAAATTATACCATAGAATATAGACACGAAATTAATCAATACCATACAACATGATCCCCAATGATGCTAACACATTGTTAAAACTGATTACTAAAAAGTATAAATATAAATACACGATATGAATAACTTCCTAACCGTTAGGCATGACATAACCCCAGACGGTTTGATATGCCGTTAAAAAAAATCAATAAACAAACAAACAAACAATCAACAGAATTGCTTGAAATTTCACTAGCTCAATTAGAATTCGAACTCAAACCCGTTCAGTATACTTGCCCTCTCCTATAAGATATACACTTAAAAAAATATGAAGTCGTGTGTCGATTGCTTCACTGTGTCACTGCCATTTTCTGTTTCTGCACCAGAGGACGAATCGCCAATATTACGATATTGGCGCCGAAATTAAACCCCTTGACTTATCGTGGGGCCGTCAACCGGGCGAGTGGCGTTTTTCAAGCGCTCCCTTTACCTTCTTCGCCCTCAGCACTTATTCTGTTGGGCAGTCAACCAGCGAGCGGTTTCATCCAGCGCTACCTTTACCTTCACGATAAGATAAAGATAAATCTGGCCGCAAAAGCCACAAGTTTTGCAACATTTTTGTGCCTTTTGAATATATGTTTCTTTATCTTCAATTGTTGTTGTCGTCTTCTTCCGAAATTACTTGCTTACTACTGGGAAATTATAAGAGTCCCAAAATACCTCTTATTCTTTTCCTGAGCACTTGTCTTGAAGATAAGTGGCTAATACACTGCTTCGAAACCAATGGTAACAGATGCCTATGAATTGTATAGTACACTATAACACACACACACACACACACACACACACACACACACACATATATATATATACATATATATATATGTGTGTGTGTGTGTGTGTGTGTGTGTGCACTGACATATAATGAGCACTCTATAGATATTGCTAATATATTGTTAACATTTAGTCAGGATTAGGGGACATTTAATCAAATAAATATATGTATGTATTCATACATTTATACATTGTATATTGGAGAGAACATGGAGGGTTGGAATGTCAGACATGTGGTCGAATTTTGCTTTCTAAGGCTGGATATGTCAATCATAGGAAGTCTCACCAGGGTCAATCCATGCAAATTCCAGGAACAAACAATGTGTCTTGTGCTATCCGTGGCAAGGTCTGTAAGTCGGCTTCTGGTCTTAAGAGACATATGGTGGTGCATAAGCATCAAATTTTATCATCTGATTCATCTGATTCATCTGAATCATCTTATTCAAAGGGAAGGAAGTCCTTTCAATGTTATATTTGCATCAGGTTTGATGAGTCATTTGAGGGCTCATGCAAGGAAGGGTTCTAGTGGTGGAGTTATAGGATTGTGAGGGACGGCAATGATCTGTAAAGATTATGCTATTGCTATACATTGTATGTATGCATGTATATATCATATTGCATATTTCATGGTGGAGGCGCGTGGTGTAACGGATACCATCCTAAGAAATGGACATGACGAGACGAGTTCAAATCCTGGACGAGGCTGTTCGTATTTCACAGAGCGCTAATACCATTGAGAAAGGTACGAATTCAACTATTTTTCCTCCAGCCATAGGTAGATAGTGGGACACACCGGGGCTTTTCAACCTTGGTTCGACCACCAGTCTAGGAGAAAGAAAACTCTGAATCAAAACCTATTAAACTCCGCTTAAGAAATTAACTTGTGTCGCATCCTGTTGTGCGGAGGTCTTCTTTATATATATATATATATATATATATATATATATATATATATATATATATCATACTGCAATGCAATTGAATATTTTATAAATTCAACGAAAAAAAAAGAAGAAAAATAATAGGAAAGATATAATGTATTTCAAACTATTTTATATTCACCAAAAATAATAACGCGCGCGCACACACTACTCTCTCTCTCTCTCTCTCTCTCTCTCTCTCTCTCTCTCTCTCTCTCTCTCTCTCTCTCTCTCTCTCTCTCTCTCTTACCAAACAGACTCAACAACAAATCAGACCACCCCCAAAAACATTGCATTGTAACCTTTAAATACTTATTTAAATGTTTTGGTTTTTTTAATTCATAACTTTTGAGACTGATATTCCTGCTTAACAACATCTTTGAAAAAGAAAGACCCCCCCCCCACCAAAAAAAAACATCCAAAACTATTTATAAACACGTGCAAAATTGAATGTTTAAATAGTTAAGTTTCAAGTTTCATTCACACGTGAACCCAATCCTGTGGCATTCATACGACTTTCAGTCTTGCAATGTAAACAGTAAATGAAATGAATATTAATTCTGTTTGTGTTTTGTTGTGATAGAAAACTGTAATAGATTATTTGGATTATTTGGACTATTGTCCTCATCTTTATTGCTATCTACACAACGTTTCGGCCAATGTGCCCCCCAGCCTTCTTCAGGTATTTCTTGTCAGTGTAGAGGCGACCAGTATGTATTAAGAATGACGGAGAATAAATTTGCAATAAAATGCAAAATTGAATGTTCAAAAGAAATATAAAAGTTTGTGTGTAGAGTTTGGAAAAGTTTGTCAAGGAATGTGTAATGTGAAAAGTTTGTGTATTCGTCAAAGTTCGATTAGATGTGGACAGAAATGAGAATCAAGTTTGTATATACGACTTGCTGAAACAGATTCTTGATGTAGAACGAAGTGGTAAGAATAATGATAGTAGTAGGAGCGTCGTAATTGTGTTGGGTTGGTCGTGTTCTATCTGGCCGCGAGATGGGATTCGTATGTTTGTTTGCTGTTGTCCGGTGTGTCCTGTTTGAACGTGAGATGAAGTCTGTGTGTTGTTGATTTCTTCTGTTTTTTATAATTAGAAGATGGGATCGAAAAGTAATTAATTTTTGGAGCAAACGCGCGGACGTAGTTGAAAGCAATGCTAACCTATCCAATCGATTCTGATTTTTATGTAAACATTTGTTTTAATCACTTTTCCTTAAATTTAGGAAAAGGGTTGTGTTCGTGTGTTCGTTTTAATCTCTTTTCCTTAAGTTTGGGAAAAGAAATGTGTACGTGTATTTATTTAAAAATATAGAATTGTATTCTATATCAGACACGAAGTTCCTTGAAGGTTTCCGATTACACAAAGAAGTTCCCAAGTTCAAAGAGAAGGTAACCAAGTTCCAGGAGGGGGTTCCCGAGTTTGAAAAGATTCCAGAGTCCGACAAGAAATACCTGGTCGGAGGGCACATCGTACGAAACCTTGTGCAGATAATAATAAAGATGAGGACAATAGTAAAAATTCAGAGAAATATGATAGATTATTATTAATTTAGTGAGATCACCCTCTAGCGACTGCTTCAAAAATGTGTCCTTGTACCAGACTAAGTAAAGTAAGTATTTGTCTGTATTGTTGAGAAGAGGCTAGATGTAAATAATTTTGATTTTTCGGACTGTTGTCCTCATCTTTATTGTGGCGTGTATAAATGCAACGTTTCGGCCACTGTATCCCCCGGCCTTCTTTGTGTGTTCCCTGTGTATCCGAGCATTGTAACGATCCAACCTGGGAAATACTTTTTTAATGATTTGACAGTTGATCAAACAGGCTTCGAAGAACTTTTGAAGATCTCATTCAAATAATGACATTATTATTTTTTTTTTTTTTGCACGTCTATCATTCCGACATGTGTCACGAGAGGAATCGTGATCATTTAGCGGGAGGGGTAGTTAAGTAACTACCAAATGATGTAAGGTTTGTGGTATACGGTCGAGTCTCGTCTGTTAATCTAAAAAAAGCGCGTGTCCCAGATGGTCAGCTAGAGTTCGTGGACTTTGTATTACACACACACACACACACACACACATATATATAATATATATATATATATATATACACACACACACCACACACACACACACATATATATATATATATATATATATATATTTAGAGGTATGCGGTCAGTCCACACACACGCACACACACACACACACATATATATATATATATATATTTTAGAGGTATGCGGTCAGTCCAACTCCCGCCACCCAAACACACACATGCACCATTTTGACCAGAAGACTACTAGTTAGCAGGCAATATACAATTAAGAAATTTATCATAACTTGAGTCAGGTGCAAAATAAACAGGTGAGTATTTAACAGTCGACATTAAAGTATAAAAATAAGAGGTTTATTAATGGTATATACAGGATGAGGACGAAAACTCACTTTAACAAATTCCAACACATGGTGACATTTTTATTAAAGCAATATACTAAAAATTTATCTTGGAGGCTATAAGCGGTTTAGGGCCGGGTTAGCTCAGTCGGTAGAGCGTTCGGCTAGAACCACAATGTTCCTAGTTCGATACAGTAGCACAGGGATCTGCGCGATAAAGTAAGGAGCTGATGGTAGGAGTGGCACTCCACCTCAGATGTGAAAAAGGGGATGACGACATATTATATATAAATATAAAATAAATATATAAAGGTTTTACATATCTATTTATTTGATGACAAAGGAACAGTCACAACCATTTTGGTTTCATGCACGCGTAATTGCACACAATCTTCAGGTGACGTTGTTTCAAATGCAAGGAAAATCGAAAATTACAAAAATTTTAACAGACATAGGATGTGTATGATTGGATGAAATGTTATGCGTATGTATGTGGTGTTGTTTTAATGTGTATGTGTGTTTATGGACAGTATATATATATATATATATATATATATATATATATATATAGATTTATATAATATATATGTGAATTGTGTGGCCTAATGATGTGGAGGCTGGAAATAAAAGAATTGATAGTAAAAGTGTTATAGGCATTTTGAAATGTGAGTACTGCATTTAAAATTAATCTTATTTAAGAATGGTTTGTATTGTTTGATGTATAAAGCTTTTAGTATTTGGAGTTTTTGTTTATTTTTTTCTTTGTGCATAATGTGCGTATTTTCTGTTATGATATTTCGGTAATTAGCCGCAACTACTCCTCTCTCCAGACAAGTCGGCTTAATGAGACCAGTGTAGTATACAAATTTAAATGTTCCTTGGGAGATTGCTGTCTCCCAAAAAATGAAAATACCTACATTGGTTTTACCTCAACGACTTTATCACGTCGTTTAACTCTTCCTATGACAGATAATAGCTCCATTTCCCAACATCTAAAATTACATGCATGTCCACTCTAATTACCGAAATATCTAACGGAAAATACGCACATTCTGCACAAAGAAAAAAATAAACAAAAACTCCAAATACTAGAAGCTTTATACATAAAACAATACAAACCATCCTTAAATAAATTAATTTTCAATGCAGTACTCACATTTCAAAATGCCTATAACACTTTTATATATATATATATATATATATATATATATATATATATATATATATATATATATATATATACTAGGCGGCATTTTTGCTTTTCAAAAAAAAAATGAAGATCAAAAAAAAAATGATGAATATTGTGTTCTTAATCTTATTCATTTATCAATATTTGGGGGTTCACCCCACTTTTTCAAATGTTTAAGATAGACTGATTGTTCCTTCCCTTATCTGTGCTGTTGGGGTCACATGGTGTTCAGTCAGGCTTGGTAGTTAGTTGGCTTTGATTTGATTTCTATCTCTGTTGATTCAACACTTTGTTGGAAGTGACAAGAGTAGGGATAGGGAAAGGAGGGTTTTTTTTGGGGGGAGGGCTGTGTCTTTTTGTTTTTTTTAGAGTGGATTGCAATTTGAGTGGTAAATGTTGGTTGAAGTTTCTATATGTGTTTAAATTACCTAGATCTGTGTTTAATCCTTGTGTGTGTGAATTAAAATGAACTATCTGTTCGGTTTCTTTTTGCTTGCACTTTTGAGTTGATGGAAAGTTGTGATCTATCAAGATGCATCTTAAGTTGTCTGATGGAGGCAAATCAAACAGAGTGTTCCATGCATGAACAGAGGTCTGTCATCAAATCTTTGGTGGCTGAAAAATGTAAACCAGGTGAAATTTAGAGAAGAATTTGACATGCGCAGAGAGAATCATGTTTTACTGAAAAATGTTTACAAATGGACTAAACAAATGGACTAGACTGGATTAGCCACTACAAGCCAGAATCAAAAATGTTTACAAATGGACTAGACTGGATTTAGCCACTACAAGCCAGAATCAAAATGTTTACAAATGGACTAAACTGGATTTAGCCACTACAAGCCAGAATCAAAAATGTTTACAAATGGACTAAACTGGATTTAGCCACTACAAGCCAGAATCAAAATGTTTACAAATGGACTAAACTGGATTTAGCCACTACAAGCCAGAATCAAAAATGTTTACAAATGGACTAAACTGGATTTAGCCACTACAAGCCAGAATCAAAAATGTTTACAAATGGACTAAACTGGATTTAGCCACTACAAGCAGAATCAAAAATGTTTACAAATGGACTAAACTGGATTTAGCCACTACAAGCCAGAATCAAAAATGTTTACAAATGGACTAAACTGGGTTTAGCCACTACAAGCCAGAATCAAAAATGTTTACAAATGGACTAAACTGGGTTTAGACACTACAAACCAGAATCAAAAAGACAGACCATAGAGTGGAAATACTCTGATTTTCCAAAAATTTATTTCGATGCTTTGGCTTCCTTCAGTTTGGCTCAGAATTCAAAGAGAATAAAATGTGAATTGTTCTTGAGTAAATTCTGATTCTTGCATAATTCAATGACAATTTCAATTAGGTCATTTTTATGTTTGCAAATCTGAGCTCGGAAATATTCCACCTATATTTGTTGAAATGCTTCCTTACAGTGCATATTGGGAAATCTAATTGGAACTCTAATTCTTTTTCTAACATAATGGTTTTTTAGAACAAAAATGTTTTCTAATTGAAGAAATTTACTTTTTTACAATGATTTTTAAAACATAAATGCTTTTTTAGAAAAAAAATGACTTTTATTATAAGAAATTTACTTTTTTACGACAATTTTTATAACATAATGGCTTTTTTTAAAAGAAAAAATGCCTTTTATTAGAAGAAATTTACTTTTTTATGATGATTTTTATGAAATAATGAATTTGTTAGAACAAAAATGCCTTTTATTAGAGAAATTTGCTTTTTTAGGACATTATTTTTTTAAACTAAAATGCCCTTTCATAGAAATTTACTTTTTACGACTTTCATAACATAATGGCTTTTCTTTAGAACAAAAATGCTTTTTATTAAAAGAAATTTTCTTTTTTACAACGATTTGTTAAATCTAATTCTGAAAGCTGTTTGGGTCTCTCATATGTCATAATAACGGAATGGTCCATTATTTAACTGAGGTAACGACACAAATAAAGTAAAGTCGTCGGGGCGGCCTAAATTTGGTATCAGCCAATCAGTGAGGGAGTCTATCCCCTTTTCACTAGTGCTATACCAAGGAGATTGTTTTTGCGTCTGGGGTGTAGCGCCACCACCTACTGAGGAGCTCACTTTACCGTACAGATACCTGTGCTACTCATACACTGATTTGGCGAGGGTTGGTATCGAACTGGGAACCTTGTGGTTTCTAGCCGAACACTCTACCGACTGAACTAAAGTATTTGACGGATAAGCGACACCAGATTATCAGGACGTTGATAAACGTGGAAGGTGTTATCTCATATTTCTTATTTTCTGAAGCGTTATCAACGATTACACTGGTTTACAAAGATATTAAGGCAAGCACAAAAATAGCTGTTTTAACCTAATTTGGGGGTGCTGAATTCAGATTTGAAATCCGTTTTTACTCATCACCTCTAGTTTTTTAGATATGCATACTGTACATTTTGTTCACGTACTGTACATAAAGGCATATATGCATTCAGGGTTAATTTCTAATATTGTATGACTTATGTCTTCTTTTTTAGTTATTATACAATAAATGTAAGTGATAGCATTACATTATATATATATAGCTATATATCAAGACGGATTTTGGCAGTTAAGCGTAGCCAACATGTCTCAATCAACAGTAAACACAGCGTCCAGGAGAATCCTCTGGTTGACATGAATAAGGTGCTTCTTCCTCCTCTTCATATCAAGCTTGGTTTGATGAAGAATTTCGTGAAGGCCATGGACAAAAATGGTGCTGCCTTCCAACACTTGTGTACTGTGTTCCCAGGTCTCAGTGCTGCTAAGCTCAAAGAGGGCATCTTTGTCGGACCTCAGATCCAAGAAGTGTTGAAGGATACTGATTTTGAGGAGCTTCTTACCTTAAAGGAACTGAGAGCATGGGAAGCATTTAAGTCAGTCTGTAGTGGCTTCCTTGGTAACACACGCGTACCAAGCCTGTATTGAGAAGTTGCTAAAGACTTATGAGGATATGGGATGCCGAATGTCACTCAAAATTTATTTTCTCTATTTCCACCTCAACTTCATCCCTCCAAACCTTGGAGTAGTGAGTGATGAGCACGGAGAAAGATTCCACCAAGACATTATGAAGATGGAGAGCAACTACCAAGGCAAGTAGAACCCCGACTTGATGGGAGACTGGATGCTCTTGCATGACATCCCGGAGGCAAAATACAGCAGATCATCTAAGAAAACACACTTCTAACTGTCTGCAGTACTATGAATTGTGTACATTGTGTCATCCAAGTATATTTATTCCGTCAATGTTCTTTATCTATCCTGTTTTATTTTTATTTTTATTTTTTATTAATAGTCCTGTGATATGAAATCATATCACAAGACTATTAATATAAAAAATTAAAAAATCTGTTTTCAAATGCCTTTAAAGTAATAAAGAATTCATCATTCGCATCTGATGAGTCGGGAGAGTTAGACATTTGTCTAAGCTCCCTGAAATAGACTATAATGCTAAATCTCTAAGTCTTTTGTTTTTTCTTTACTTATATATATATTATAATATATTAGTAATTTGAAGGCAAATACAATGCGTATGAAAAATAAAAACAAAAAGATGTTATTTTTGTCTTATTGATTTCGAAGCATGAACTTCATCATCAGAGATTCGTATCAGAAATGGACGTGCTTATGTTTTTATTTGTGTGGTTATGATTTCTCTTCTTATTTCTTTTTCCTCTCCTTTTTTGTTTCTTTCTTCTTCTCCTCCTTTCTTTTTTCCTCATGTTATGAATGGAATGGGCGAATAACTGTAATTTCTTTTTTTTTAATGTCTGTTGAGAGCAAATGTTATATATATATATATATCTATATATATATATATATATTATATATATATAAAGATGAAAAAAAGTGAAAAACAAATAGGAATATTTATTTTATATTTATTCTTTAATTATTTTCAACTTCCACAATACCAACAACCACAGCAGATACCTTGCACTACTTGAACTTCTTTAGTCATGTGATCTACGCACCACAAACTAACACGTGACCGAGGCAGTTCAAGCTGTTTGACTCACCCTAGTGTCATGCAAATTAGTGAGAGAAAGTCTAATTTTTAATTCATGAGTTGAAACAATGAAAGCTTGTTAATTTAATTAATTCAATAGTCCTTCCTTTAATTACTTGACAGCAAGAAAGAAAAAAAAAACCTGTTAAAGTAAAAACAATAAAGTGAGTATTATTTAACTATGAATCTTTTTATGAAATGTGAGGCCAATATCTACTTATAGTCATTGTACCATTTTTGTACTGAAGTCATTATATGGCTATTGTGTTAGTAAAAGAAAAATTATGAAAAAACATATTAAAGAAGGACATAAAAAAGAACAAAAAAATTCCAGTTTTGTCGTAAAACCATCACCCCCACCCCCCACCAAACTAAACCAAGCCCCCGAACCCCAGCCCTTAGAAAGCAAGAAAATATTTGTGTATTTTTCTTGGTATATGTCGCTTAGTTTGAATGTCTTGGTGGAAGGGTTTTCCCAGCATGTGATTTGTTGTATGAATGTCAGTCAACCAGGTGTGTTAGTGCCATGTGCTTATTCACCCAGTCTACTTTTGAGAAAGAAAAAAAAAAACACTTCCAGGCCAAGGCACATCGACAACCCATGGACCATTTGTTTAAAAAAGTGATATAATGAATATGTAAATACCTTGGTACCCCTTCACTATAATCTGATTGGACAGTGTCATGTATAAATAGTCAACACTGTGTTGGTCCTATACCTAATGCCTACAAGCTAAACTTACTCGCTAGACGACACCACGACTGCTCGGCAGACGGATTGCTATTCGACATACCAATTACTACTGCGATAATATACCAAATACCAACTTCAGAATATATCCCTTAACCCGGATATATCAAAAAGTTATATTCAATTTAGTGCTATTAGGACGGGTTTATCTCAGTCGGTAAAACATCCACATTGGAAGTACAATGTTCCTGGTTCGATACCGGTCCTCGTCACCACATGAGTAGCAAAGCTTGGATCTGTGCAGTAAAACGGAGAACTGATGGTAGGTGTGATGCTCCACTTCAGACTCAAATTCAATCTCTTGCTCTAGCGCTAATCAAAAGAGGATAGACTCCCTCGCTGTCTGGTTAATACCAATAATAGACAATTCCGCCAACTTTACTTACTAATATGATCTCAAGTAACTATTACACCTAGCAAAAATTATGGAATTAGTACATACTAAGGATTTTCACCTTGTATCTTTTTTTATTTAGCAGTAAATAAATTAATAACAGTTGAGACACAAAACATTTCTATCTAATAGCTAATCATTATGACTTTATAAGATATACCTTCATTTGTGTTCAATTCTAAGACTAGCAATAACAAGAAAGGAATTAATACTTCCTTTAATTCAACAAAATTTATTGGTTGCACATGAAATAACAAATAACAATATAAAGTCTATCCTGTATATATATATTTACCAACCCCTCCGCATGAGCAGGATGTGACACAAGGTCAATTTCTTAAGCAGAGTTCAACAGGTTTGAATTGAGTTTTCCTTCTCCTAGACCGGTTGCCTAACCAAGGTTAAAGAGCCCAGTCTGCCCTACTATTTATCCATAGCTGGAGGGAAAGTAGGATTCATACCTTTCCCAAGGGTATTAGCGCTAAGTACAATGCAATTACCATGTCCAGGATTTGAACTCGGGGTGACGAGTCCATTTCCCATGACTTTAACCATTACACCACGCGTGTCCTTCCTGTATATAAAGTTGAGTTTAAGGGACTTACTGGCGGGTTGGAGAAGATATCTTAGGGTGATTTCTTGGAGCCCTTCAAATCGCTACCTAGTGGTACCGCTGGTGGAATCTATCTGCTGGGCTTTTGGATATTGCGCATAAAACTCTGGACTATTACGTGATTGGTATATCCAATCACAGAGCCTCTCCCTCACTCACTCTATATACAGGAATAACCATCTCAGAACTGAACAGGCCCATTGTTGCTTAACTTTGATGATCTTATTTACTAAGCTTTGTTTAGTCTGGAACATGATCCTCAGATTGCTTGCAGTACCTGTTATTCCTAAGTGGTCACCCATCTCAGAACTGAACAGGCCCATTGTTGATTAACTTTGGTGATCTTATTTACTAAGCTTGCAAAATATAAGTGATCAGAACAAAAGCAATGATTGTGATTTCTGTACAGAAATGCTAGATAAGCTTGGTAAAGTTTATAAATGCCATCCTTGGCCAGTTGAAAAGGGCTTAAAGAAAGTCCTGTGTTATGGAATCCTTTGGTGAGCGTATAAGTCCTATCCTGCGAATTGGTAAAGGTGTATTTAATCCTATGTCCGTCGTCAAAGAATGCCAACGTAATTATGACCAGTATGGTCGGTTAAGTATTGTATCAATCTTAGAGTACTGCCAGTGATTGGCCAAGAGTTAGATCATATGATTCCGGCCTAGTCTATAAGTAGGAGCGATCATCTAGCACACACCTTATATCACAAAACTCAACACAACCCCTATTTTGGTATATAAGGTGGGTTGTTCGACTGGTCAAGGATAGCATTTAAAAACTTTACACTATATACACATGCTCACACACACACACGCACACACACACACATATAAGCATCTCAAATTATGGAGCCGCGTAGTTTAATGGTTAGAGTTGTAGGAAATGGACTCGTCGACTCGAGTTCAATTCTGGATGAAGCTGTTTGCCTTTCACATGGTGCTAACACCCTTGGGAAAGGTATAAATCCAATTCTCCCTTCAGCTATGGGTAAATAGCAGGGCATAATGGGCTCTTTAATCATAGCTAGTTAATCAGTCTAGAAGAAGGCAAACTCTGAATTCACTATGCTTAAGAAATTGACCTTGTGTTACATCCTGCTCATCTGGAGAGGTTGGTAATATATATATATATATATATATATATATATATTTAAGAAATGGATATAAAGTAACCTACTCGAGTTTCATCATCTGAATTGTCAGGGTTACATCCGCTGAATTAATCGAGTTTTCAATTAATATCAGTTGATACCACGTATGTCTGTTGAAACGGGTCTTATCGTTCTTAAATAAATGTTGCTCTACATTGTATTGAGCACTTTGTATTTGTTTTTTCACGGTCTTAACCCCTGGATCCTGTGTGCTCCCAACAATCGTACCCATACCCACCGGTAAGCCACTAAAAAATACTAAAAATCAAGGAATTAACCGAATTTAATGAAATTTTCACTGTTGATATATTAACTGTTATAGGTGATACACCCTATAAGACTAATGTAATGCACCGACGGGTTACTATAAGTAACAGGGACAATTGTGGCTTGACAGTAAGCCAATGCGAGTAAGCCAATAACTCTATTTGTCGGACATAATTTCCACTTCTCTGTATTGTATTTGTCTACTTTCTGTTAATACATTTTCTACATTTGTTACCCGTCGTTTTGTTCTTATTTGACCCCTTAAAATCTCACAACATTAACGAATAAACAATATAATGCACCAATTATTTTATATGAAAACTCTTACATTTTTTCAAGTCAGTTAACTTTGAACCACATATATTTGAGGCGTAACACAGATTTACAAACATACGTGGTTCAAAGTTAATTGACCTGGAAAAATGTAAAATTTTTTAAATAAAATAACTGGTGCATTATATCTTTATTCATTAATATATCAACACTGAAAATTTCATTAAATTCGGTTAATTCCTTGATTTTTAGTATTTTCTTTTTTCTTTCGGCAGGGTGGCATACGATGGTTGTGTTTATGTCCGTTAAGTTCGATTTAACCTAAAAATGTTATTTATTTATTGGACTACACCCATTACCAAAAACAATATGCGAAGATCAGAATGGTCATTTTATTTCAAACTAAACAATTATAGACACGTATTATCAAATTTTTGGGTCACAGTAAACTAATACGTATAGAACAATAAAGTAAAGTCATCGAGGTAGCCTAATATCGGTATCAGCCAGACAGCGAGGGAGTCTATCCCCTTCTCACTAGTGTTAGACCAAGGAAATTGATTTTTTCTGAGGTGGAGCGCCACACCAACCATCAGTTCCTCACTTTACTGCACAGATCCCTGTGCTACTCATACGCTAAGTTGGCAAGGGTCGGTATCGAACCAGGAACCTTACTATTCCTAGGCAAGTGCTCTACAGACTGAGCTAAACTGTCGCTATACTCAGCTCAACTGATCACGATTTTAACATAGATCCTAAATTCACCATAATAAAAAGAATTGAAAAAGATATAAACATAAAATCAGTAATTGAAAGACGAGAAGACAAATGGATAAAATGTCTATCTATCTATCTATCTATCTAAGCCCATATCTATATATCTAAGTCCATATCTGTGTGTTTTTTTAATTTTTCACTATATTACATACGGTCGGATTCACTTCCTTTTTTCTCTTCACATATATATGTGTATATATATATATATATATATATATATAAAAGTAAAGTAAGTAAAGTTTGTGGAGTGGCCTATTGTCGGTATCAGCTGGACATTGAGGGAGTATATCTAATTCATTATCTATCTATCTATCTATCTATCTATCTATCTATCTGTCTGTCTGTCCATATATAAGAAACAACAGTAATAGAAAGAATTGAAAAAAAATATAAACATAAAATTAGTAATTGAAAATATCTATCAATATATCTCTAGCTCAGTCTATAGAGCACCCCCACCCCTTGAAATCGTTAGATTCTAAGTAAAATACGCGTCTCAGCTAACTCAGCATATGAGCAGCACAGATTTGGTAATCTTATTTGTGCGGTAAAGTGAAGACCTGACGATAGGTGTGGCGCTCCATCTCAGCAAAAAACAATCTCCCTGGTCTAGCGCTAGCAAAAAGGGGATATACTCCCTCGATGTCCAGCTGATACCGACAATAGGCCACTCCACAAACTTTACTTACTTTACTTTTATATATATATATATATATATATATATATATATATATATATATATATATATACACATATATATGTGAAGAGAAAAAAGGAAGTTAATCTGACCATATGTAATATAGTGAAAAATTTAAAAAAAACACAGGTTCAAATAAAATGAGTGATATTTATTCAGCCAACGCTGCAGTGTTTCAATCTGTTTAGTAGATCTTCTTCAGGGCTTTTGTTGATATAAGGAAAAGTAAAATTTATCACAAAATAATAAGGAGACTGTGATTGGTTTGTTTACAATGTTTTGAATGGAAAGTTAGCGTTCTTAGAAATAGATTCGAAATTTATGAAACACTTAGTATATATATATGTATATATATATAGTCAGCAGAGTGGCCTATTGTTGGCATCAACCAGACACCAAGGGATTCCATCCTCTTTTCACCACAGTGCTAGACCAGGAAGATTGTTTTTGCATAGAAGGTGGAGCACCACACATACCATCAGCTCCCCACTTTACCTCTCGGTAACTCAGTGCTTGAATAGCACATTCATGCGCTGATTTGATGAGAGCTCCTATCAAATCCTTAACCCTGTGGTTCCTATTCGGATGCTTTACTCAGCTATATATATCATTATCATTCATTCATTGGCAATTCAGTCTCAAAAGACTATGATAAAGTTTTTGTGTGCCCCTGAAGTTGCAGCGCCTCCTGTGACTGTGAAGTCCGATGTTTGAAAAACATTCTCGACCACAGATTTCGCATTTGAAGGCTGTCCCTGAAGATGTTGATGTGCCGGTGCTTTGTTGCCACTGCTTTCTTCTGGACCTCTTAGCTTCATGGTGTTGCGTCAGGGTGACTTCAGACATGAACAGTCCTCTACGGAGATTCTTCCGCCACCGAGGGCAGTCCTGAGCCAAATTTTCCCAGCTGGAAGAGACAATGCCAAAGCACCTGAGATCATTTTTGCAGACATCCTTGAATTGCAGCTGGGGGCGACTAATCTGTCTTTTACCAGACGTAAGCTCTCCATAGAGGATGTCTTTCAGGATTCATCTATCATCCATCCGACGTACATGTTATGGATGGTTATATATATATCACACAACAGTATATAAGAGAAAACAAAAATAAACAATGCCACTTGGTTTGAAAATCATATAGACAAGAGACAGTCGGTTACCAAGCAACATTGAACAGTCGGTTACCAAGCAACGTTGACTTAATGTCCACTCTATCATATATTGTTTTATATCAGAAGCACAGTGGTGTACTGGTTAGAGTCGTTGGAAATGGACTGGTCAGAAAATTTTTATTCATAAAAGATCAATTTTCTCCTCAAGTAAAGAAACCAGGATTTTATTATTTCTATAAGAACTAGAGGGCATTAGTTCAAAACCAACAATAAATCCTTATAAGGAAATGCTTAGATACCCTAACACTGAACATTCAGTAAGAAATGACAGACAATTAACTCACATTAACAATGTACATAAGAATGTTTAATTAACATAATATGTTATAACAGATACAGAATCGTAGGAAATGGACTCATCAACCTGACTTTAATTACTGGACAAAGCCACAGTTCACATAGTGCTAATACCCTTGGGAAAGGTATGAATCCAACTATTCTCCCTCCAGCTATGGGTAAATAGTAAATAGTACTAATTATCAAGCCTGATCTCAAAAATTCAGAGAAATAATGTAGATAACAATAAAGATGAGGACAATAGTGCAAATAGTCCAAATAATATTTTTATATATCATTTATATCTTTATATTTTTATATATCTTTTATATAATCGGTAAATGGGTGGGGGAGGGAGAGAAAAGGGGAGGGGTTATTTTCACTATAAAAACAGAATGTACAAGCACTTTAATCAATAAACTCTGAGAAAGCTTCAATGAGGTGAAATATCAATTGAATATAGGCCTTTGTGTTGTTATATCCACATATTCCTCTACTCTCAACCACATTTTGTTGGATTTATTCAATCTTTCACTACTCATATAGCTTTATATATAATCTTGGGGCCTTAGACTGCAGCCCATAATAGGAAGTGTGTGGTGCGATGGTTAAAGTCATGGGAAATGGACTCGTCGCCCCGAGTTCAAATCCTGGATGTGATAATTGCATTTCACTTAACGCTAATACCCTTGGGAAAGGTATGAATCCTACTCTCCCTCCAGCTATGGATAAATAGTAGGGCAGACTGGACTCTTTAACCATGGTTAGGCAACCGGTCTAGGAGAAGGAAAACTCTGAATTCAAACCTGTTGAACTCCGCTTAAGAAATTGACCTTGTGTCACATCCTGCTCGTGCGGAGGGGTTGGTAAATATATAGACTGCAGCCCATACTAAATCATATGTATATCTGTCACTGTAGATAAGCCACAAGTATAGAATCCTTTTCTATTTCTAATTCGATATTTGTAATGTATAATATTCACAGGTGCTATAAATATCACAAGTTATCTTGACAAATATCTGAAATTTCTTATTTATCCTCCCCACCCACCCAACGCCACCTTCTCTCTCCCCAGTCGACGGCAAATTTTGATTTATTTAAAATCAATCTTTCACCTGATATTATTCAGACGCCAAATCCATCTGAAAAAAAATCACTAGGAAGTTATATTTTCAAACTACCATTAGCAAGATAGCACCTTTTTTTTTTTCTTTTTACTTGAAAATTCCTTAACCTGGAATGCAAATTTTGAACAGTCCTAACCAAATCACGAGAAGATAAAATGAGATTTTCTCAGGGGAAAATATCAAAAGGGACAAAAGGGTAATTATTATAATAAGAACCAGTTTTTAGACTCCATTATTTTGCTTTTCTATCTATCTATCTATCTATCTATCTAGTCTGTTCATATCTATCTATCTATCTCTCTATCTATCTCAGTCTGTTCATATCTATCTATCTATCTCTCTATCTATCTCAGTCTGTTCATATCTATCTATCTATCTATCTATCTATCTATCTATCTCAGTCTGTTCATATCTATCTATCTATCTATATCAGTCTGTTCATATCTATCTATCTATCTATCTATCTATCTATTTGTCTATTTATCTATCTATCAATCTATCTATATATCTACCTCAGTCTGTTCATATCTATCTATCTATCTATCTATCTCATTCTATTCATATCTCTATATATATATATATCTCAATCTGTTCATGTCTATCTATCTATCTATCTATCTATTTATTTATCTATCTATATATCTATCTCATTCTGTTCATATCTATCAATCTATCTCATTCTGTTCATATCTATCTATCTATCTATCTATCTATCAATCTCAGTCTGTTCATATCTATCTATCTATCTATGAATCTCAGTCTGTTCATATCTATCTATCTATTGATCTGTCTATCTCATTCTGTTCATCTCTCTCTCTCTCTCTCTATCTATATATATATATATATATATATATATATATATATATATATTCATAACTATCTATAAAAAGGGACTTTGATAATTATTAATATTTTCAAAACCAGTTTTTAGATACAATTATTTTGTTTTTAATAATTTGTAACTTTTTATCATATATCCATAAATTAGTTTTAATGAAAGAAAATTTTAACATTCCAGAAATTTTTATGTATGATAGTAGAACAAAAGACCATATTAATATACAAAATGGCCAAAAGAATATTTTGTAAAAATCAAGATATATATACCACCAATATACGGATATATATACATATATAAACAGACACACACACACACACACACACACACACACACATATATATATATACATATATATATATGCTGTATTTGATGACATATAGGACACATTTTTTTTCCAAAATTTTAGCTAAAAAAATTGCCCTGGGTCTTATACATCGTAGGTGAAGTTTGACACCTCCCGTAGGCCTAGGCTAATCTTCTCTATGATGCTCACTAACCCCAGCTTACGTTCAGTACTTCTACCTACCCTAAACTCCTTGTATCCTTATTTTATTGCTGGTATTGTTATTATAATACACAGCTACTGTTTTCAACAATATTTCTTTGAATTTTTTGATTTTGTATTATTTGGATTATTTGAACTATTGTCCTCATCTTTATTGTTATCTACACTATTTCTCTGAATTTTTTTACATGAGGCTGGATTATTCGAACTATTGTATCTTTATTGTGGATTTGGATTATTCGAACTATTGTCCTCATCTTTATTGTTATCTACACTATTTCTCTGAATTCTTTTACATGAGGCTTGATAATTTGTATTATTTGGATTATTTGAACTATTGTCCTCATCTTTATTGTTATCTACACTATTTCTCTGAATTTTTTTACATGAGGCTTAATAATTTGTATTATTTGGATTATTCGAACTCCTCATCTTTATGTTATCTACACTATTTCTCTGAATTCTTTTACATGAGGCTTGATAATTTGTTTATTTGGATTATTCGAACTATTGTCCTCATCTTTATTGTTATCTACACTATTTCTCTGAATTCTTTACATGAGGCTTGATTATTTTGGATTATTCGAACTATTGTCCTCATCTTTATTGTTATCTACACTATTTCTCTGAATTTTTACATGAGGCTTAATAATTTGGATTATTTGGATTATTCGAACTATTGTCCTCATCTTTATTGTTATCTACACTATTTCTCTGAATTTTTTACATGAGGCTTGATAATTTGTATTATTCGGACTATTGTCTTCATCTTTATTGTTATCTGTACAACATTTCGGCCGATGTGCCCTCCAGCTTCCTCCAGGTATTTTTTGTCCATGGATTGAATAAAGGGTTGGGTTCAAAGTTCTGTGATGGCTCTCGAGTTCGAAAAGAAGGTTCCCAAGTCTGACAAGAAATACCTGAAGAAGGCCGGAGGGCACATCGGCTGAAATGTACAGATAACAATAAAGATGAGGACAATAGTCCGAATAATCCAAATAATACTAAGGCTGTTTAAGTTTCATTTGGGAAATACACTAAAAACTTTTTTTCTTGAATCTGACATGCTGAAATGCGTGCAGCTTATATTCCTGTGTGTCTTATATGCCGTCAAATACGATATATATATATATATACATATATATATATATATGTATATATATATATATATCTATATATATATATCTATCTGTATATATATATATATATATATATATATATATATATATATATATATAATATATGTATATATATATCTATATATATATATATATATATATATGTGAAAATAAAATGGAAATTAATCCGACAGTGTGAATATGATATATTGAAAAAACAAAGGATGTTTACAACTGCATGGGCTCATCAGGAGAGAATGTGCAAACCGTTTCGGGGCCTTCCTCTCGACGGTTTAAAAAGCAACACCGGCCCTACCTCACTGATATGAGGACCCTCGCAATATAATGCATCGACCGCACGTGGGTCGGTCATCAACAAAAATAAGACGGGAAAAATGACCGTTAACAAAAACAGAACGCTGCTAGTCAAACATATATATATAATATATATATATACATATATATATATAAGTAAGTAAAGTAAAGTCGTCGGGGTGGCCTAATGTCAGTATCAGCCATGCAGTGAAGGAGTCTATCACCTTTTCACTAGCGCTAGACCAAGGAGATTATTTAGTGTCTGAGGTGGAGCGCCACACCTACCATCTGCTTCTTTACTTTACCACACAGATCCCTGTGCTACTCATACGCTGAGTTGGCGAGGGCGGGCATCGAACTAGGAACCTTGTGGTTTCTAGCTGAACGCTCTACCGACTGAGCTAACCTGGCCCTTACTAACCCGGCTCTTACTAACCCGGCCCTTACTATTACTCGAGTTACCGATTAATTGCAGCTGATCACACGTATATTCATTGAATAAGATTTTACGTAAAATCTTATTCAATCATACATACGTGTGATCAGCTGCAATTAATCGGTAACTCGATTAATTTAATGGATTTAACCCTGATGATTCTAACGATGAAACTCGAGTAGGTTTCTATTGTATCCATTTCCTCAATAAATTTGCTCTACTTTGTATTGAGCACTTTGTATTTGTTTTATCACGGACTTAACCCCTGGATCCTGTGCACCTCCAACGATCGTGCCCATATTCACCGGTAAGCCAACCTTTATATATAAATATATATATATATATATATATATATATATATATATATGTATATATAAATACAGTATCCAATTGCCATTTTAATGTTTCCATTGCAGTGGTATCAGTAAATAATCCAAAAGTGCTCAATATATTAAAAACATAGAGCAGTAATAATAATATTAGTAGAGGAAGAAAGTTAAGGGTCTACCATGGTTTCAACTTTGTTTGTACTTTTTATTATTACAAACATATTAAAGTGTATGCTCGATTTTAATGCTCGATTTTAATGCTCATGCTCAATGACATACTTTTCCTGATAAGTTGACACGTACATACAAAAACAGACGCACCTCCTTTTATATATATAAATGTATGCCAACATGTATGCAATTATACAATTGTTTGTCTCTGTACATGATTTGCATGTATATGATTTGCATGTATATGTTCAAAGGAATAAAATATTGGAAAACAAAAGAAAAACGGGCAGAAAAAAAAATCTGTCCAATGTACTTTATGGGAAAATTTTCTGAGATATAAAAATTGTCTCAACCTGAACGTATATGTTCCCAAGACATTGAGAACATAATATTTTTTTATGAGTCAGTTATGTGAAAGAAAGAAAGAAAGAAAGAAAGATGAAGGTGAAGAATAATGATAAGAGAAGGAGAAAAAGGAAGCAATTCAGAAAGGAATGAAGTGCTACATTTTAAAGTTATTATATATATATATTTACCAACCCCTCCACACGAGCAGGATGCGACACAAGGTCAATTTCTTAAGCAGAGTTTAACAGGTTTGACATTCAGAGTTTTCCTTCTCCTAGACTGGTTACCTAGTCATGGTTAAAGAGCCCATTCTGCCCTGCTATTTATCCATAGCTGGAGGGAGAGTAGGATCCATACCTTTCACAAGGGTATTAGCACTAAGTGAAAATGCAGTTACCGCGTCCAGGATTTGAACTCGTGGCGATGAGTCCATTTCCCATGAACTTTAACCATTACACCACACACTGGGTAACGTATAAATACAAGTATATTCCGACAAAGGAGTTGTGATGTGTAACAAACAGACTTTAATACATAGAACTACATTCAACAAGGAATCATATACACATTAAAGGTATACAGACATAACCTACTCGAGTTTCACCATTCGGATCTTCAGGCTTAATTCCACTGAATTAATCAGAAGGTATTGATTTTACAGTTAATTGCGTAGTTAATATTAAGTCAATCTTAATACTATTTCAATGTTTTACATTTATGCTAAAACAGATGTAATATGGAAAAAAAAACAGAGCATTGTTTGATGATGATGTTGGAATGAGAAATAATGGTGGATTTAAAAAGATAGCAAAGATGAAGGCCATTACATTGCTTCTGATCTTTCTTTCATTGATATCTTCAAGGAAAAAAAAAAAATTTTATTAAAATTTTTTAATTGTATTTTTAATTGTATTGTTTTAAAATTTTAACATTTTTTAATTGTATTTTCATTTAACTGTATTTTAATTTAATTAGAGTCGGTAGAGTGTTCGGATGACTAGAAACCGAGAACGGTTTCCTAGTTGTTGATACCCCAGTCCTCACAAACTCAGACATATGAGTAGCACAGGGTCTGTTGCGTTAAAGTAAGGGAGACTGAATGTAGGTGTGGTGGCGCTCACCACTATTGCGGTTGTTGTCCAGCCTAGCTGTGGTGGGGAGCATGGTGGGTAGATTGGAGCAGGCTCCATGGTGTCTCTGTGACAGACATACACTGATATGTCTATGTGGTATGACTGATTTTTGCGTGACTTAGAGTAGTGTCGTCGTGGTAGGAATGCGGTCAGTACAACTTCTGTCTAAGAGTTGGATTATGCGGTCTTCAACGTGTAGCCCACAAGGACAGTCTCCCTACGGTGGAGCGGACTATAGTTTCTCTCGTTCCGAGCCGAGTCGTTAATGGAGTAAGCTTTACGGATCTGCAGAGTCATTCGTCCGAAGCGTGAATAACCTGGGCTCATGGTTCTCTCTGGCCTACTTGGACGCCGTCCGTAGGTTATAAACAGTGCACAGCCGTCGCAGTTGGGCAGATGTGCATATTCAGTATTGAATACTGCTTCAATAGCCCGTGTACTTGCCAAAGGCGGCATGTACAGGTAGCATTGGACATGGGCACACGTTATCAATAGGTGGGATTGTTCGTTTGCGATCCGCGTACTCTGCTACGGGGTACAGAGACAGTGTTGGTACGTCGGATTAGTTGTGAGACGCGTTGGACTCGGACGCTAGTATCTCCGCGAATTGCAACAGGGGGGGTCAAGACAGAGTGAGTGTTTTGTTTGAGTTGAGTGGTAGGCAGTGGCTCTTGCTGGCTGTCATATGTGGCCCATCTAGGAGCCGTGGGGGTGTCCGAGTGCTGTCCCATTGAGCTAGCCGGGATGTGGATGACATAGTGCACGGAGAAATGTGAGGGAGTGACTCATTCCATGCTGGTGATATTCTAGGTCAAACCCTAGTATCTCTTGGTCTGCGGGCTAAGTGGAAAGGCGGGGATAGACTCCCTCGCTGATTGGCTGATACCGACATTAGGCCGCCCCGACACTTTACTTTTTATTACATTTAATATAATTATTATATTAATTACTAAAGTAATTAATATATATTTATATAATTATTATATTAATTATTATATTTAATTACTTTATATTTATATTATATTATAGTTACTATATATACTATGCGTAACAAACTATGGTAACAAATGTGCATTACCTTTACATTATACTAATATAATGTTACTATTCATATAATATACTATTATTATTCATATATATCAATGAATTTACATTTCTAATAATGGAGATTCGCTTTCGTTTTTGTCTGTAACAAAAAATACGTTGCAAGTCATTACCCAAAATAGTCATAAACAGAAGAAATAAACTCAAAATTTGAACATCAACATTAGACAGTCCTCATTGTTTTTTAAAACAAGTTTTAATAAATACATGACTGGTATTTATATCTATATATAGTTTGTTTTATTTTAATACATATTTAAAGTTTACATTTCAAATTGTTTTATTTTTTAATCCTTTAATGAATTTGATGATTTTACTTACTTAGGGTACAAACTCACTGACATTGATTTTTTTACTCCACCCTCAGGCAATATGTTTCAAAAATCTATTTTTACATCACCCGAGTCGTTTTTTATTTTGTACTAGTATCATTAATCATATATATCAATGAATTTACACTTATATATACATTTATATATACTTTATATTATATTTAATATAATTATTATATTAATTACTAATATGGTTATATTTATATTACTTTATATTATTTAATTACTATTATACTATACTAATATAATGTTACTATATTATAATAATATACTATTATTAATCTATGGAATAAACTGCTCGTTGTTGTAGGCTGCCAAAGCACTGAATCTTTCAAAGCCTCCATGCTTCCTGTAGTCCACCGACACTATACCTGATGCTCCTCTCAACACATATGCACACATACATGATATTACTACTGTAAACTGTTCATGTTCCTGAACACTATATTCTATGTACTAGACATGAGACTTTGATGATTTGTGGTGCACCTGAGCACTGTCACATACATGTATATTATTCTGTATGCTATTCATGTTCCTGACACTAATACATTTCTATGTACTAGACATGAGACTTTGATGATTTGTGGTGCACCTGAGCACTGTACACATACATGTATATTATTACTGTATGTATTCATGTTCCTGACACTAATACATTATTCTGTGTACTAGACATGAGACTTTGATGAGTTGTGGTGCACCTGAGCACTGTACACATACATGTATATTATTACTGTATGCTATTCATGTTCCTGCACTAATACATTATTCTATGTGCTAGACATGAGACTTGATGAGTTGTGGTGCACCTGAGCACTGTACACATACATGTATATTATTACTGTATGCTATTCATGTTCCTGACACTAATACATTTATCTGTGTACTAGATATGAGACTTTGATGAGTTGTGGTGCACCTGAGCACTGTACACATACATGTATATTATTACTGTATGCTATTCATGTTCCTGACACTAATACATTATTCTGTGTACTAGATATGAGACTTTGATGAGTTGTGGGCACTGAGCAGTACACATACATGTATATTATTACTGTATGCTATTCATGTTCCTGACACTAATACATTATTCTATGTACTAGACATGAGACTTTGATGAGTTGTGGTGCACCTGAGCACTGTACACATACATGTATATATTACTGTATGCTATTCATGTTCCTGACACTAATACATTATTCTGTGTACTAGACATGAGACTTTGATGAGTTGTGTTGCACCTGAGCACTGTACACATACATGTATATTATTACTGTATGCTATTCATGTTCCTGACACTAATACATTATTCTGTGTACTAGACATGAGACTTTGATGAGTTTGTGTTGCACCTGAGCACTGTACGCAATAAATTTCATTATTATTTTATTATTATATATATCAATGAATTTACATTTATATAAAGTATTTACTGATAGAGTTGTTTTATTTCTTGCAGTGGATTATCTCCAATCTGAAAAGGGGAAAATTGTTGTCTACATGACGAGTATGAGGATTGTAAGAAGAACACATGAACGTTGTAGAACAGTACAAAAGATTCTACAAGCCCCATTTGGTAAGATATGAAGAAAAGGACCTTTTTATGAGCAAAGATAATCAAAAGAACTAACAGAAAGACTTGACAAAAAGATGTTATAATACCTCAAATATTTGCAGA
Organism: Doryteuthis pealeii; assembly: GCA_023376005.1. NCBI lineage: Eukaryota > Metazoa > Mollusca > Cephalopoda > Myopsida > Loliginidae > Doryteuthis > Doryteuthis pealeii. The sequence continues at coordinate 27,107,572 of CM042179.1, read as the reverse complement.
TGGATTAAATATTGGTGTAAGTACACTTTAAAATATTCAATAATTCCTTCATTATGTCTTTAATATTATATATATATTATATATTATATATATATATATTATATAAAGTAATTGGTAATTTGCTTGAAGCATTGTTAAGTATGTTATAAAATAATAAAATTCGAAGGCATACAATGCGTATAAAAAATAAAGACAAAAGATGTTTTATATGTCTTATCGATTTCGAAGCTAGAGCTTCATCATCAGAGTTTTTTTTCAGAAATGACGTGCTTATGTTTTTTTTATTTGTGTAGTTATATTATTTATATTATTATAACCACACAAATAAAAAAAACATAAGCACGTCATTTCTGAAAATAAACTCTGATGATGAAGCTCTTGCTTCGAAATCGATAAGACATAAAAAACATCGTTTTGTCTTTATTTTTTACGCATTGTATTGCCTTCGAATTTTATTATTTTTATATATATATATATATATATATATATATATATATATATATTTACCAACCCCTCTGCACGAGCAGGATGTGACACAAGGTCAATTTCTTAAACGGAGTTCAACAGGTTTGACATTCAGAGTTTTCCTTCTCCTAGACCGGTCATATATATATATAATATATATAATATATATATATATATATAATTATGTATGTTATGTTCTTGTGAATGTTGTTTGTTTGATCTTTTGGAGCATTGGAAAAAAGAACAAAAACAAGAAAAACAGAATTTTTATATATTCAACCGTTGCTCTGTTCCTGGTTTAATCTATTCTGATATTTCGGGTGAACCTTTACCCTTTTTCAAGGTATGTCAGACGGTCTGGAGAGAAAAAAAATGAAATGTTGTATATGAGGGCAAAAAAATAATTAAATGAAGTGAATGGATTTGGTGTTTTTTAGCCGTTAATTAATTACCTTAAATTTATATATATATAAGGTAATCCAAATGACTGGTTGTAAGGGATGATTCTATTTGGGATCTTCAAAATCTCACTGTATAACCATACTGTATGCTCCTGTAGGTGCAAACATATATTCATACAAGGATTTTTATAAATCCTAAAGAGAGCTCAATGTATAATAATCAATAAATTAGATTATATACAGAGCAATATTTAACTTGCAAAGAAAGAAAAACTTAACAAACCGTCATCCCATAATAATGTTTTAAATCTTAAAATTAAAATTAAAAAATTTTTTTACAATTTTAAAACTTTTTACAATTTTTAAACTTTTTAAAATTTTAAATTTAAAAATTTTTTTAAAATCTATAACATTCTTTTTTTTTTAGTTTCTGGTTGAAATAAATTATTACAGGATGATGGTTTGTTAAGTTTTTCTTTCTTTGAAAGTTATATATACTAGCAAATATATGCACCCTCCGGGTGCAAGTATTTAAGTTTTAATGTAATGAAATATCGTATTAAATTAGAAAGTCTAATAAGAATGCAGATAAAAAGATTTGAAACAGAGTGGGGGTATAATAGAAAAATAGAAATGAAACTTACTCTTCCATCACTGCCGTCTTTCATTGCTGAATTTTACTTATTTAACTATTTAGTTAAATTAGGAAATAAAGAATAAAATTACACTTATTTTTTCTTGTTAATGGATTTCATTTAAGATTCATTGAAGAGATGTTTGCTTATATTCATTAAAATAAAACCAAACAGTTAGAAATCAATAATACTAAGCACATATTTAATAAAATCACATTTTTAATGTCAATATGCAAATTAGCCTTCCCGTTCACACTGCAAACCGCTATTTTTTGTATATATAAATACAATAGCATGTTATTAGTATGTAGATATGGACAACACTAATAAAAAGGTGAAGCAATTTTATTAATAATTGAGGTTTAAATATAAATAAAATAATGAAGAATGTGATGAAAATAACTGTTGATTGTGACTCGATTAGTAATATAGTTTCGGTTACAGACAGAAAAACACACAATCACAGTTATAATAAGATATATATTGCTGGATTTCACTTTTCCACACACAGTCATCATACCTTGATAGAGGGTGAAGGTTCAACCAAAATATCGAAATAAAATGAACCATGCACAGAACAACAGTTGGATATTGAAACTCTGTTTTTGTTTGTGTTGACTTGTTCATTTCCATGCTTCAGAATTCCAAAAAATAACGTTCACAAGAACAAAGTTTATACACAATCAATTTATATATATATATATATATATATATATATATATTATAAAATGGGTACAAGAGATAACCTACTCGAGTTTCACCATAAGGATCTTCAGGGTTAAATCCACTGAATTAATCGAGACACCGATTAATATCAGACGATTTCACGTGTGTGTTCATGCTGGGATAAGGTGATCCGTTTTTATTTCAAAGTCCCAGAGAATTTTATGCATTTCGTTCTCAAGAACAGATTCTGGTTTATGCATATACCATTTTGTTGTATGGTCAAAATTTAATTTTTTGCATAATTCCCAGTGGATCACCTTCCCAACCCAGTTGTGTCTAGTTTTTACTCTCTTTGTGCTAGTTTGCTACATTCACATAGTGCATGGTTTACAGTCTCATCTCTATTACCGCATAGTCTACATTTACTATTTTGTTGGGTCTTATCAATTTTTGCTTTGATATAGTTTGTCCTTATGGCATTATTCTGTGCAGCAATTATTAGTGATTCAGTTTCTCTTTTAAGGTTTCCTTTTCTTAACCACGTCCAAGTCTTTTCATGTGCAACCTCTCCAATTTGTCGTTTGAAGTGTTCATATGATTGTTTTTCTTCCCATTTTTGAACTGAAAAATTATGGAATATGAAAGTGAAATGATACCAATTGTAGTTGGTGCACTTGGAACGATCCCAAAGGGATTGGAAAAGGGTTTTGAAAGTTTGGAAATCAGAGGAAGTATTGATACCATTCAGAACACTGCACTACTGCAATCTGCCAGAATACTCAGAAGAGTCCTGGAGACCTGAGGAGACTTGCTGTCACTCAGACTCCAGTGAAAACTCAAAATGTGAAAACTCAAAAGGAGTAAATAATAATAATAATAATAATAGACAAATACTTGGATCTGGCCAAAGAACTGACACCCTCCCCCACACACACACATAAAAAAAACACAAAAAAACAGAGAACATGAAGGTAAAGTTTGTACCAATTGTAATTGGTGCTCTTGGAATGGTCCAAGAGCATGGATGAATTGGAAATCAGAGGAAGAATTGAGACCATCCAAATAACAACATTGTTAAGATCAGCTAGAATACTCAGAAGAGTCCTGGAGACCTGAGAGAGTTAGTCATTCAGACTCCATTGAAAGACCACTAGTTAATGCTGATGTAAAAAGCTCAAAAGGAATGAAATAATAATAATAATAATAATAATAATGTTAATCTCATAATACACAAATATAGCTAACTGGCATAAAAGAAGTACAAGACTAGGTGTGGGTGAACTCTAAATATCTGGAGACCTCTAGCTGTTCCCTCAACCAAAACCGTTAAAAGACCACACCTTCATCCAGCACTGCTCTGGGGTACCTTTCAATGATCAGAAGCACGGTGGTGTACTGGTTAGAGTCGTAGAAAATGAACTCCTCGACCCGAGTTCAATTCCTGGACGAAGCTGTTGGCATTTCACATGGTGCTAATACCCTTGTGAAAAGTATGAATCCAACTATTCTCCCTCCAGCTATGGGTAAATTGTAGGGCAAACTGGATTCTTTAACCTTGGTTAGGCAAGCAGTCTATAAGGAGGAAAACTCTGTATTCAAACCTCTTAAATCTCCGCTTGGGGTGATCACTACTAGAATAGACTCAGGCCTATTTAGTGATCTATTTCACTGGGCTCTTTAACCTTGGTTAGGCAACCAGTATAGGAGAAGGAAAACACTGAATTCAAACCTGGTCACTACTAGAATAGACTCAGGCCTACTTAGTGATCTATTTCACTGGGCTCTTTAACCTTGGTTAGGCAACCAGTATAGGAGAAGGAAAATCTGAATTCAAACCTGGTCACTACTAGAATAGGCTCAGGCCTACTTAGTGATCTATTTCACTGGGCTCTTTAACCTTGGTTAGGCAACCAGTCTAGGAGAAGGAAAACTCTGAATTCAAACCTGGTCACTACTAGAATAGGCTCAGGCCTACTTACTTAGTGATCTATTTCAATTTTTTTTTAAAGAAATTCGAAAAAGAAAGAAAGAAAGATTGCTACTTTTTCATTCTTAAGAAAAAAAAATCTGGATTTCATACTTGTCTTACAACTTGCTAAAGAATCTGTAACTGTTTATATTTTTTTTTGGGGGGGTGGAGGGCTTCAATAATATCAAAATATTAAACAAATTATTTAAATAATGAAATTAGATAACATTAATATAATTCATTGTTGTTTTTCAGTCTGCAGAAACATTGGAAATGATGAATGAAACAGGAGAATTGAAAGAAATTTTAAAGAAATTTGAAGTAAGTCTTTCTATGTCTATATAAGATCATCAGTGGGTTGTTTAAACTTTATGCATAAAGCTCCAAGAATGTTTTTGTTTTTTTAATATCATTGTCTGCATGATGTATTTTTGTATTATAAACTAAAATATTGTATTATATTTTTGTATTATAAACTAAAATATTGTATTATATTTTTGTATTATAAACTAAAATATATATATTTTTGTATTATAAACTAAATATTATATTATATTTTGTATTATAAACTAAAATATTATATTATATTTTTGTATTATAAACTAAAATATTATATTATATTTTTGTATTATAAACTAAAATATTATATTATATTTTTGTATTATAAACTAAAATATTGTATTATATTTTTGTATTATAAACTAAAATATTGTATTATATTTTTGTATTATAAACTAAAATATTGTATTATTTTTTGTATTATAAACTAAAATATTGTATTATATTTTTGATGGATGTTTTATAGATGACAGGAGATAAAAAATCTTTATAAAATTTTTTGTTGTGTAATTGTGTTTTATCAAAATATACCAACAAATTTTATAAAGATTTTTTTATCTCTTGTCATCTATAAAACATCCATCAATTTCTCCACCCTTTAATACATCCGGATGAAGGTTTAAAGAAACCGAAACGTTTAAGCGTTGATGAACAAATTGATCTAATTTTTGGAACATTTGTTTTTTCAAATTTCTTAATATTGTCGGATTTATTTCCATATTTACTCCCATATATATATATATATATATATATATATATATATATATATATATATATATATATATATATATATATATATATGTATGTGAAGAAAGGAAGTGAATCCGACGGTATGTAGTATATTAAGAAAAATGAAAAAACACAGGTTTAAATGGGTTAAGTGGTGAGTTAATATATATATATATATATATATATATATATATATATCAATAAAGGAAGGAAAAACTCAATACAGTAATTCCATAATAAATTTATTTCGACGAAAATTGGGGCCTATATAAATCTAAGTTGATTTAAACCGGCTCCCCAAATTTTTCGTCTCATCAGATGGGTCTCAATTCACTTATATATATAAGAATATATATATATGAAGAAGATCTAATTAATAGATCTAAACACTGCAGCGTCGGCTAATAAACTCACCACTAAATTTATTTAAACCTGTGTTTTTTCAGTTTTCTTAATATACTACATATATTTCTGCTGTTGTCCTTCGCAAAAAAAAAATTTATACACACACACACACAACCACACACCTAAAAATGCACAATGTTTCCTTTCGATACACACACATACACCATCCCATACCAACGCCGTAAAATAGAATATTTGACGTCACATTTCAAAACCGTTCTTCTTTCAAACTTCAAAAATTTTTAAACTGAATAACACATAACTACCACTCACTTTTCTCGTTATTCTGTGATAAATAATTTATTATCACCTTCCATATATCAACAAATGCCCTGAAGATGATCTAATTAATAGATTGAAACACTGCAGCGTTGGATAATAAACTCGCCACTTAACCCATTTAAACCTGTGTTTTTTATTTTTCCTAATATACTACATATATATATATATATATATATATATATATATATATTTCTTGTTTATGAACAAGGGAATGTAATTTGTATTGAAAAAAAAAACATAATCTAAAGAGAACTATACTCCACATGAGAAAATGTTTAACAATGTAGAGTGTTTGACACTATATATATATATATATATATATATATATATATATATATTTCCTCCTGTTTGAGTATAAAGTATTGTGTAAGTCTCATGTGACCAATGCACAATCAGTATATAGTGACTTGTTCCTTTCTGGACTTTCTGAAACCAGGTTTCCATTCTCATAGAATGGGTTTTATCTGAAATAGTCTATTGTGTATGTTGGCATTCCAGCAATGTTATCATTTTGTATGGAAGGACTTGTGGGTTGCTATTTTCTTAATAATTAATTCATGTGATTAGGCTAAGGATAGTATATATCTATACATATATAAAGGGCAGTTGTGTGTATGTATGTCCGGTTGAAATCTATACATATATAAAGGGCAGTTGTGTGTATGTATGTCCGGTTGAAATCTATACATATACAAAGGACAGTTGTGTGTATGTATGTCCGGATGACATCTATACATATATAAAGGGCAGTTGGTGTGTATGTATGTCCAGATGAAATCTATACATATATAAAGGGCAGTTGTGTGTATGTATGTCCAGATGAAATCTATACGTATATAAAGGGCAGTTGTGTATATGTGTATATTCGGAGGAAACTTCAAAAATAAAACAATCAATGACAAAGTAAATATATATACACATTCACTATCACCAGGGCTTGGTTTTTGAGCAAAAATAATGAAGATTTTATTTATATTTGGGAAGATATCTAAAAATTAGAATTTGTATAGTAACAGAAGGTAATTGAAATATGATGTTGATTGATTGAATTAATTGCTTCATTTATATTTTTTTCTTTTTTTCAATTGTAAATCATTGAATGGAAATTTCTAACTATATTATTATATATTTCCGTGGCGATTTTTATGGGGCAACTAGTGAGGATCTCACTCGCGATAAGTAATAATGGATAGGCGAGACTAACTTTTTAAAAATCCCTCCCTCTACCCAGGTGAAGCCGGATAGTGACTTCTAGTATATAATAAGGGGAAAAATCATATAAGTAACAGTATTAGCCCTGCCTTTTGTCTTAACCTCTTACAGACCAAGTTAACAGAATTTATAATTATAAATTTTGATAAAAATTAGTTTTATTCTAACCTTTTCTAAATCCAATACACACATACACACACAGACAAACGCATATGGGCAAGGCACACAGATACACACAAACAAAACACACACACACATATATCCAACAAACACACACACACCTGGCAAACAAGTAATGGCAATATATATATATATATATATATATATATATATATATATATATATATATATATATATAATACTTTTTAAAAAATCTTGCAGAATCTATAATTATAGTTTCTGATAAAAATTAGTTTTATTCTAATGTTTTCTAAATACAACACACACATGTACACACACACAAATGCATATGGGCAAGGCACACATGCACACATCCCAACAAACACACACACATGGCAAACAAATAAAGGGAATATATATATATATATATATATATATATATATATATATATATATCTTAGAAAGGAAGGAAAAACTCAACACCGTAATTCCATAATAAATTTATTTCGACCAAAATTGGGGCCTATATAAATCTAAGTTGATTTTGGTCAAAATAAATTTATTATGGAATAATGGTGTTGAGTTTTTCCTACCTTTCAAAGATATATATATATATATATATATATATATATATATATATATATATATATATATTATATATATATATATATTCACATGACCTTTTTTAAATAAATTCCACATCCTGTATTGTTTATGAAATATTACACTACTTCCCACTTTAATTCTGCTCTGATTTTTGTTAGTTTCATTTCGTATTTTTGTGTCTTAAAAAAAAATGATATAAATAAAAATTGAAATATAAACAATATTTATTTTTCTAAACTTACAATATTATTTTTCATACTTTCTATATGTAAACAATGTTCTTAGAATTAAAATAAAATAATGGTTATTGTTTTAATTTTATAAACAACTCTAAATAAATAAATAGTTAACAAGAAACATATTTTTGTTACCACGTCTACAAAGAAATATTCAGATCAAGGGAGGTAATAAAAATGGTTATTGTGAATTCTGGCTATAGTGCTATTTTCAATATTGTAAACAATGAAAATCTTGTTTACAATATTGAAAATTGCACTATGGCCAGAGTGTTACTTTTGATCAAGCTGCTTTTAGGTAGGAAGAAAATTCAAAGCTACAGAATAAGTTAAATATTTCTTTATCTTGAATATCCAGCAAAAGAAATATCATACTTCTATCTATGTTCTATAATATATACCTTAGGTTTTTGCACATACTTTAAAATATCTTTTTCACAGTTACTTTCATCCTTTCTATATGGATAGATAATATTGTGAGAATTGTTAATCAAATATTCATTAGCTACAAGGATGTTTTTCACAGTTACTTTCATCTTTCTATATGTAGATAATATTGTGAGGATGATGGCAATAAACATGGAAATATTAACAAAATCAAGGAGACTTGATTGTTGATCAAATATTCAGTAGCTACAAGGATGTTTTTCACAGTTACTTTCATCCTTTCTAATATGTAGATAATATTGTGAGGATGATGGCAATAAACATGGAAATATTAACAAAAAAGGAGACTTGATTGTTAATCAAATATTCATTAGCTACAAGGATGTTTTCACAGTTACTTTCATCCTTTCTATATGTAGATAATATTGTGAGGATGATGGCAATAAACATGGAAATATAACAAAATCAAGGAGACTTGATTGTTAATCAAATATTCATTAGCTACAAGGATGTTTTTCACAGTTACTTTCATCCTTTCTATATGTAGATAATATTGTGAGGATGATGGCAATAAACATGGAAATATTAACAAAATCAAGGAGACTTGATTGTTAATCAAATATTCATTAGCTACAAGGATGTTTTTCACAGTTACTTTCATCCTTTCTATATGTAGATAATATTGTGAGGATGATGGCAATAAACATGGAAATATTAACAAAATCAAGGAGACTTGATTGTTAATCAAATATTCATTAGCTACAAGGATGTTTTTCACAGTTACTTTCATCCGTTCTATATGTAGATAATATTGTGAGGATGATGGCAATAAACATGGAAATATTAACAAAATCAAGGAGACTTGATTGTTAATCAAATATTCATTAGCTACAAGGATGTTTTTTCACAGTTACTTTCATCCTTTCTATATGTAGATAATATTGTGAGGATGATGGCAATAAACATGGAAATATTAACAAAATCAAGGAGACTTGATTGTTAATCAAATATTCATTAGCTACAAGGATGTTTTTCACAGTTACTTTCATCCTTTCTATATGTAGATAATATTGTGAGGATGATGGCAATAAACATGGAAATATTAACAAAATCAAGGAGACTTGATTGTTAATCAAATATTCATTTGCTACACGGATGTTTTTCACAGTTACTTTCTTTCTAAAAGCCAATCTCAAGTATATAAGTAGAGTGATATCCCCCTGTGTGTTGTCTGAATGGACTGGAATCCTGCCGATTAGTTGTACTGGGTTGCCCTGATTTGCTGGTGAAGGTGGATCACCAACCACTAACGAAGAATCAAGCCCTCGAAAACATAAAGAACCCCATCTGTTTAATTTCAAGGAACGTGCATTAACGTATAAATTCAGGATTAAACTCCGCCCTGGGAAACTTAATGCAGCACCTGATTGCGTTTCTCAATACCCAGCAGGTACCCCATCAGAGAACTCATGGGAACGTCGTCAGTGCACCAACAACACAGGTACAACAAGAATGGATGCAAATGTCCCTAGAGTGTGGTATGGGTTACTCAGCTAACATGATTGACAATGGGGTCAAAGCAGCGTTTTTGTCAATGTATGAGAGCGACCCTAAGCTGAAGGCTATTACTTGGAGAGGATCGTCGCTGCGGCAGCCACAGATGAAGAATGTCAGGTCTTAGCAGATCTAGTGCAAAATGGCTTCCCAAAGTCACGTTATGAGCTCCCATCCATAGCTCATGTTTTCTGGCCCATGCGCGAGGAAATGTACTGCCTGGAAGGAGTAATAATCAAAGGCAACAAGATCCTCATACCCCGGCAACTTCAGGCTGAGGTACTAGAGTCACTCCATTCTGCACATCAAGGTGTTAACGGCATGCTGGCAAATGCAAGACAATGAATGTTCTGGCCCAGACTGGGTGCTAGCGTCAGGCAGACCAGAGCCCAGTGCCATACCTGCAACAGGATTGTACCTAGGGAGCCCCTGATGTCACCAGCAGACCCAGAATTTCCTTTCCAGCAAGACATACATGGCAAAAACTACCTTGTATATGCGGATCGATATACTGGATGGGTGGAGGTGACACTAATGTCATCAGGAAAAGCCAAAATGGTATGCGACACATTAAGAACTTGCTTCTGTACGTATGGTGTGCCAGAAGAACTCTCCTTGGACAGAGGACCACCATTTGAATCACAGGAATACAAATCATTTTTGATGAACTGGGGTATACAAAAGCGGACGTCATCAGCCTATTACCCTCAAAGCAATGGTCATGCAGAGTTAGCTGTAAAAACAGCAAAGCGTATACTCACTGACAATACAGACAACTGTGGTCGCCTATGCCATAATCGCACTGCTCAGGCATTGATGACCCATCACAACACCCCCGTTCAAGACCTAAACATGTCCCCAGCTATAATGCTGTTTGGACGAATTATTAAGGACCACCTTCCAGTCCTACGGGACAAGTACCAAACACGGAAGCAGTGGAAAGAAATAGGGGAGTTATGGGAGGTTGCGATGGCTAAGAGGCACATGCGGAACAAACAGTTCTGCCATACAATTCTGGAACTACGGATCGGTGACTTGGTCCAAATCCAAAACCAGGATGGTCACTATCCACGTCAATGGACAAAAACGGGGAGGATCGTAGAGACGTGCGGTAACCGACAGTACCAAGTACGGGTAGATGGGAGCAATTGAATAACACTGCGCAACCACCATAAAATATATGGTTGACAGCCCACATTGTTCCACACCAGAAACTTTACACCCACCTTTGGATTCTGAGCTCCCACAGCAACGTCAACCTGATGAGGCCATGGACACCGATGAGAACATCAATGTCACATCGCCTGGCGTGCAGCATGAGCTTGAGGAGGGAGTGGAGGTTGACGATGTCCCAAGTGTGGCAGAGGGTGATGTAGGAGAGTGTCTACACCCATGCGGACTTCCACTGTGGAGACAACGCTCGTGTCGCAGGATACGGGCACCAAGAACCTTGTCCCCACAAATGTGTGGACAATCACATGAATACTCAGACGCATACAAACCATGATGACCACGTCAGTTCATCCTGTGGTCACGGGGGGGAGGGCATATATAAGTAGAGTGATATCCCCCTGTGTGTTGTCTGAATGGACTGGTCTGCCCTTGGAAGAATGGGCATAAATAAAGAGCCGAGTGGTGGCCATTGGCAATCGGTTGACCGACGTTTAAACTACTGACAAAGTCTTACGTACTTTATATCAAGAAGATATACAAAAATACACACAAACACTCATACTCACACACACACACCTCCATGCATATACTCACATATACCCACATTCTAATAGCAACACACACACACACATATATATATATATACATATTTATATCTATATAGGAGGAGTTTCATAGTCTGAATTATTTTTGAACATTATTATTCTTTGATTATACAATTGATCTCATTTTCATTGTATATATATATATATATATATATATATATATATATATATATATATATATATATATATATATATATATATATATATACATATATATATATATTAATTAGGCAGCATTTCTTCTCTAATGCATAGTTCGTTGAACACACAGCCATATTTTGTCTAGGAAGGACACAGAACAAGATTTGCAGACAAAAAATGGCTGCGTTGTTCAATGAAATATATATTATATATATATATATATATAAATGTAAGGTATCCAAATGACTAGTAGTAAGGGATGATTCCACATGGGATCCTCAAAATCTCACTGTATAACCATACTGCATGCTCCTGTAGCTGCAAACATATATTCATACAAGGATTTTATAAATCCTTAAAGAAATTATTGAAAATTATATATATATATATATATATATATATATATATTATATATATATATATATATAATGCCCATTGATCAAATGACTATTCAGCCCCTTGAACCTGTAGGTGCAAACATATATTTATACAAGGATTTTTATAAATCCTTAAAGAAATTATTGAAAATTATATATATATATATATATATATATATATATATATATATATATATGAACCTTTCTCTTTAATCTCCCTTTTTTTGAAGGGATGAGACCTATCCGATTTTCAATCCTTAGTCATTAAACAGATTGGATATTTCATATCAGTCCTGTTCTTAGAACACAGGGGAAATTATTATTCAACTTTGACATAGCATTTATTGCACCCTATAGAATAACCATGGTAGTAAGTCTTTATTTGCCCATGTGGCAAATAACAAGATTGAAGAGAATAATTTTAGGCGATTTAGGTTTAGGTTTAACTCAAAGAACACATGCAGTGTGAACAAAGATGGTAGTTAACTTACCAAACAAGGGGGATAATCCCTTAGAGAAGGGCAGATAATTCTAGAATAATATCATTTTTACCACATTCCTTTATTTATTTCACTCTGTTGTTCCTGGAATATATTGTGCATTTTACTTGTTTGGAATGCATTTACCTGATATCTTTTTTTTTTAATTGATCACTAAGTAGGCCTGAGTCTATTCTATTAGAGACCAGGTTTGCATTCAGAGTTTTTCTTCTCCTAGACTGGTTGCCTAACCAAGGTTAAAGAGCCCAGTGAAATAGATCACTAAGTAGGCCTGAGTCTATTCTAGTAGTGACCAGGTTTGAATTCAGAGTTTTTCTTCTCCTAGACTGGTTTGCCTAACCAAGGTTAAAGAGCCCAGTGAAACAGATCACTAAGTAGGCCTGAGTCTATTCTAGTAGTGACCAGGTTTGAATTCAGAGTTTTTCTTCTCCTAGACTGGTTGCCTAACCAAGGTTAAAGAACCCAGTGAAATAGATCACTAAGTAGGCCTGAGTCTATTCTAGTAGTGACCAGGTTTGAATAAAAGTAAAAATAGTAATAGTAAAAAATAATATATTAAAAATAATAAAAGTGAAATAATAAAAGTGAAAAATAATAAATAGTAAAAATAATAAAAGTAAAAATATAATAGTAAAAAAAATATTAGAAATAATAAAAATAAACCATATATAATAAAAGTGCAAGAAAAATAAAACATTTTATGCAAAAACCAGACATAAAGAAGGTCAGTTATTTCATGGTGAGAATTTATGAGGAACAAGTAAGGATTACCTTTATTTAATATAGGCATAAAAATACCAAAACATTTGTGGGGGATTAAGATAAAAATTAATATAAATAAATGAATAAATAAATAAATAAAATAAATTCCAATGAGCCTTACCGGAAGAAACCCTTGCCACATGTGCAAGAAAAAGGACCAAACTTCCGAGCCCCAAAGATAATCCTTGGTCATTTGAGCTTAGTGCTTATTGTGTAGTATAATATTCAATTCTAAGACTAACAACAACAAGAATGGAATTAATAATTCCTTTAATTCAAACAATATATTTGCTAGGCATAAAACACAAACAACAATATAAAGTCCTTCCTGTATATAAAGTGAGTTAAGGACTTACAGCGCGCGTCGACGTGCGAGAAGGATTATTAGCGGTATGCTGTTGTCCTGGAGCCCCTGAATTCGTTGCCTCGTGGGCACCACCGCGCGGATTCTGTCTGACTACTTTTGGATATTGCGCCCAAAACTCTGGGCTATCACATGATTGGTAAATCCAATCACAGAGCCTCTCCTCATTCACTCGTATATACCAGGTATAACCATTTACTGACCCAAACAGCCTTAACTGTGTGTATCACTACCATGGCCAGAGGGATATCCCTCGCATGGACAACAAATGGCCGGTGAATAAAGCCTAAGTCATTAAAACTAACTTCTGCCTTTGGGTCTATCTTTTTCGTTCCTTGAATTCATTCCTTTTCAGTCTGACCACCAAATGAGATGGAGTTAATGCCCAAAGGCCTAAGAATACGCACTAAAGATATATTTCACTCTAAACTTTAAAAGACTTTGGCATCCTGGCAACTGACCTGCGTAACGCTCATAAGGTCACTAATCTATCTTTAACAACAGCAAAACTGTTGAGCACCTTTTGATCCTCCATCTTTCATAACACACGTAGGCATTGCCTACAAAGTCAGAAAACCAGCACATGCCTCACATGACCTTTCGGATAAACACTTTTTCACACTCAGAGTTATGGAGACATGGAATAAACTTGCACCGCTCGTTGTAGATCTGCCCGAAGCACTGAGTCTTTCAAAGCCTCCATGCTTCCTTAGTCCGCTGACACTATACCTGATGCCACTCATCTCACATACATATGCACACACACGCACCACATGACATGCCATATACCCACTGTAAACTTTCATCTTTCCTGACACTGCATACATTATTCTGTGCTACTGACATGAGATTTTGATGAGTTGTGGTACACCTGAGCACACTGTACACAATAAATGTTCATTATTATTTTTTATAAAACCTCTTGCTACCCCATACATTTCAAATAAAAAATAAAAAATAGTCTATGGCTTCCCTGCTGTTCAATTTTTCCCTGGGTTTTGCAATATGTACCCTTTCCTGCACTAAACAATCCTGATAAAACTATAGAATTACAAAACAGAACAACAAAAAAATAAATTAAGAACTGACTGAACCAATTAGATCAAACATTCCTATTCACTCACAAGCAAGTATGGTTTCTCCCTTGTTAGTAAGATCTATTGTTTGATAATGAATTAGCATTTTGATAAATATCTTTTGTCAGCTAGTATGTTTAGGTCTGAGACCTGTCAGCTGTCCTTATAAACATTCATCTCAATCCACAGAATATTTATAATCTTTCCACAGATTATACTAACATTGCCTTAAAGAGTTAGAGATGGGGCATTCACTATTGATGATGGTAGTTTATTCCATGTATTACCACTCTCTTACCTAAAATAATTTTGTCTAGTATTTGCTTTAACAAAAATTCTTTTTAAAGGAGTTTTGATTTATGACCCTGGTATTATTATTTGAGTAATGTTTAGTCGAATCAAAGTTCCGTTGAATAAAAATCCCCTATGGTATATTTGTAGGCTTCGATCATATCCCTCTTGTACATCGATAAACCAAGTTTGGTAAGTCAATGTTCCTAAGTCTTTCTTTATACGAAAGTTTTTTAAATCATTCACTAACTGATAAGTTTATGTTCTAAGCTAAACATGTCAATCAAATTTTATCATTAGGTTGTTCTTTTCTCATATCTATAAAAAAAGAAATTCTATTTTAATACGGAAAGAAAAATAAACACCAGTTGTAGTAAATATCATTAGAAAAGAAACTTAATAAATTTTGTTTTTAAATAGATATTTTGTGATATTTTAATATGTTTTATCATTTTACCATCATTTTACATTTGTTTACTATTAGTTTATTTATTTAAATTTTATTTATTTTACTAATATATTTTACTATCATTTACATTTATTTTACTATTATTCTTACTATTAATTATTTTACTTTATTATTTTTACTATTATTATTAATATTATCATTTTTTTACATACTATCATTTTACTATTATCATTTTTTACTATTATTATTTTTACTTTTATTATTTTTACTATTATTATTTTTACTATATATTATTTTACTTTATTATTTTACATATATTATTAATATTATCATTTTAATATTATTATTTTTCTATTAATTCATTTTTACTATTATTATTTTTACTTTATATTATTTTCACTTTTATTATTTTTTACTAATATTATTTTTACTTTATTATTTTACTATTATTATTTTAATATTATCATTTTAAATTATCATTTTTACTATTATTATTTTACTTTATTATTTTTACTATTATATTTTAACATTATTATTTACTTTTATTATTTTCACTTTTATTTTTTACTATTATTATTTTTACTATTATTATTTTTACTTTATTATTTTCACTGTTTATTATTTTACTATTATATCTTTACTATTATTTATTTTTACNTCCCTAACAATGTGTGGACAATCACATGAAATACTGCAGGGAACGCATACAAACCATTGAATTGACCACGTCAGTGGTCATACTGATGGTCACGGGGGGGATGGGCATATATAAGTTAGAGTGATATCCCCCTGGTGTGGTTGTCTGAATGGGGACTCATCGGTCTGTCCCTATGGAAGAATGGGCATAAATAAAGAGCCGAGTGGTGGCCATTGGCAATCTCGCCATAGCGTTTTAAATACTGACCAAGTCTTACATACTTTTGAGTATCAAGAAAGATAGTAGCATAAATGACACCACGAAACACTTATACTACAACACAGCCACAGAAGTGGCGCTCCTTGCATATACTCAACATATACGACTACATTCTCGTGTCATAGTGAACACAAGAGTGCACAGAATGCGCACACACCACTACACGCCACGACACAGCCTATATATGACCACTGTATTGGGTATATCTATATAATGAGGAGGTTTCATTAGTCTGGAATTATTTTTTAACATTAAGTTATGTCTTTGAATTGATAACAATTGATCTCATTTTCATTGTATATATATGATATATATATATATCTATACTATATACTAATATAGTATATAATATAGTGTTATAATCAGGGGTACAGCAATTTCTTCTGCTAATGCATATGATTGCAGTTGAGACGAATGCAGGCCATAGTTTGGTCTTAGAGAAGGACAACAGAACAAGTTTGCAAGACAAGAAATGGCTGCGTTTTTCATGAACATGATGATGATAAATATTAATATGTAGTAATATATATGAATACAATGTAAGGTAGTTCCAAGATGACTGGGTAGTAAGATGATTTCCACCATGGGATCCTCAAAATCTCACTGTTATACCATACTGAGCATGCTCCTGTAGGTGCAAACATATATTCAAACATAGGATATTTATAAATCCTTAAAGAAAATTATTGAAAAATTATATATATATATTATATATATATATATATATAGTATATTATATTTGGGAGAATATGTGTTTTTAATGAAGTCGACCTAATTTAATGAAAGTTAATTAATTAATAAATTAATTAATTAAGGCGGATTACCCTATTAAAATTATAAGCCGCTAAACAAATCGAGAAAAATCAATCTCTGTATGTACATTCGGCCTATTAGGCCTCATTCAGCAGAGCTATAGAAGTACAAAGACCGCCCCGTGTGGCCGATTCACACTGAATTTGTCAAGTCGTGACTATGTCCAAGCGTCTTACTCGCACCGAGTGTCATTTCTCACCCTGCATGGTCGTCTTCCCTCGTCTCGTTATCGCTTGTCGCATCTCTTGTTCTGTGACACACGACCACTACCGTTAGCACACCAAACGGAACTTAGCAAGATTTCTTCGTTTCTGTAAGGAGTAGGTATTTATATTCCTCTTAAGTACCTCTACACAACTTACGAGAAGTAAACACAGACGAATGCAGATAGGTCTCAATCCCTTCAAAGAAAGGGAGATGAAAGAGAAAGGTTTCAAGGGGCTGAATAATCATTTGATCAGAGTGGGCATTATATATATATATATATAAATATATATATATATATATATATTAGTTTATATATATATATAATGACCATTGATCAATGATTATTCAGCCCTTGAACTTTCTCTTTCATCTCCCTTTCTTTGAAGGGATGAGACCTTATCTGATTTTTCAATCTTAGTCATTAAACAGATTGATATTTCATAATCAGTCCTGTTCTAAAGAAGCACAGGGGAAATTTATTCTGTCACTTTGACATAGCATTTATTTGCACCCTAATAGAATAACGCAATGGTAAAAGTAAGTCTTTATTCGCGCCATGTGCCAATAACAAGATTGAAGAGAAAATTTTAGGTGATTTAGGTTTAGGTTTTAACTCAAAGAACACATGCAGTGTGAACAAAGATTGGTAGTTAAAACTTACAAACCAAGGGGGATAATCCATGAGAAGGGCAGATAATTCTAGAATATATCATTTTTAACCAACATTCCTTTATTCCCATTTCACTCTTTTGTTCCTGGAATATATTGTGCCAATTTTACTCGTTTTGGAATGCATTTATCCTGATATCACAGACCTAACGCAAGGTTAAAAGCCCAGTGAAATAGATTCACTAAGTAGGGCGCTGAGTCTATTCTATTAGTGACCCAAAGGTTTGAAGTCAAGAGTTTTCTTCTCCTAGACGGTTACTAACCAAGGTTAAAGAAGGCCAAGTGAATAAGATCCACTAAGTAGGCCTGATCTATTCTTTAGTAGTGACCAGGTTTGAATTCAGAGTGTTCCCTTCTCCTAGACCTGGTTGCCTAACCAAGGTTAAAGAGTCCAGTGAAATGATCAACTTAATGTAGGCTGAGTCTATTCCTAGTAGTGACCAGGTTTGAATTCAGAGTTTTTTCTGTCTCCTAGACTGGTTGGTCCAAAACCCAAGGTTTTTTTAACCAGTGAAATAGATCAACTAAGTAGGCTGAGTCCTATTCTAGTAGTGACGCAGTTTGAATTCAGAAGTTTTTCTTCTCTAGACAGGTTGCCTTAGCCGAAGGTTAAAGAGATCAGTGAAATAGATCACTAAATGTAGGCCTGAGTTCTATTCTAGTAGTGACCAGGTTTTGAATTCAGGTTTTTCTTCTCTAGACTGGTTGCCTAACCAAGGTTAAAGAGACCAGTAAATAGATCACTAAGTAACGGCCTGAGTCTATTCTAGTAGTGACAAGGTTTGAAAATTCAGAGTTTTTTCTTCTCTCTAGCTGTTTGCCTAATCAAGGTTAAAGAGACAGGTTGAAATAGTCACTAAGTAGGGCCTGAGTCCTAATTCTAGTAGTGACCAAGTTTGAAGTCAGAGTTTTCCCTTCTCCTAGACTGGTTTTGCCAAGACCAAAGTTTAAAAGCGCCAGTGAAAAATAGATCATTCTAAGTAGGCCTGATCCTAATTCTAGTAAGTGACCGGTTTGAATAAAAAGTAAAATAAATATAATTTTTAATAATAATATTATAAATAATAAAAGTGAAAAAATAATAATAGTAAATAATAAAAGTAAAAATATAATAGTAAAATAATATTAAAAAATAATTATTATTAAAATAATAAAAGTGAAAATAATTAAAAGTAAAAATGACATAAAAGTGAAAATAATAAAGTAAATAATAAGTAAGAATAATAACAATGTAAATATAACAGTAAATAATAAAGTAAAAATAATAATGAGTAAAAATAATATAGTAATATAAAAGTTGAAAAATAAATAAAAGTAAAAATAATAATAGTAAATAATAAAATAATAGTAATAAATAATAATATTAAAAATGATAATATTAAAATAATAATAGTAAAAATAATAATAGTAAAAATAATAATAAGTAAAATAATATAGAAAGAATAATAGTAAAAATAAATGTAAAATGAAGTAAAATAAAGTATTAGTAAATAAATAAAATATTAAAATAAATAAACTAAATAGTAAAAACAAATGTAATGATGGTAAAATAAATAAAAATATTAAATAATAAAAATTCTATTTAAAACAAAATTATTAAGTTTCTAATTATATTTACTACAACTGGTGTTTATTTATTCTTTCCTAATTAAAAATAGAATTTTTTTTTATAGATATTAGAAAGAAAAACCTAATGATAAAAATTTGATTGACATGTTTAGTTAGAACATAAAGATTATCAGTTAGTGAATGATTTAAAAAATCTTTCGTATAAAGAAAGACTTAGGAACATTGACTTACCAAACTTGGTTTATCGATGTACAAGAGGGGATATGATCGAAGCCTACAAATATACACATGGATTTTATTCAACGAACTTTGATCGACTAAACATTACTCAAAATATCAATACCAGGGGTCATAAATCAAAACTCTTTAAAAGAATTTTTGTAAAGCAAATACTAAGACAAAATTATTTTAGTAAGAGAGTGGTGAATACATGGAATAAACTAACCATCATCAATAATAATGCCCATCCTAAACTCCCTTTAAAGGCAATGTTAGATTAATCTGTGGAAGAATTATAAATATTCTGTGGAATTGAGATGAATGTTTATAAGGAACAGCTGACAGGTCTCAGACCTAAAATACTAGCTGACAAAAGATATTATTATCAAAATGCTAATTCATTATCAAACAAATAGATCTACATAACAAGGGAGATAACCATAATTGCTTGTGTAGTGAATAGGAATGTTTGATTAATTGTATCAGTCAGTTTTATTTATTTTTTTGTTGTTCATGTTTTTAGTATTCTATATTCTATCAGAATTGATTTAGTGAGGAAAGGGGACATATTGCAAAAACCCAGGCATAAATTGACAGCAGGGAACCCATAGATTATTTTATTTTTTATTTGAAATGTATGGGGTAGCAAGAGGTTTTATAAAAATAATAATGAAATTTATTGTGTACAGTGCTCAGGTGTACCACAACTCATCAAAATCTCATGTCAAGTACACAGAATAATGTATCAGTGTCAGGAACATGAACAGTTTACAGTGGTAATATGCATGTATGTGTGCGTGTGTGTGCATATGTATGTGGAGAGTGGCATCAGGTATAGTGTCAGCGGACTACAGGAAGCATGGAGGCTTTGAAAGACTCAGTGCTTCGGCAGCCTACAACAGACGCGGGCAGTTTATTCCATGTCTCCACAACTCTGAGTGTGAAAAAATGTTTCCGAAAGTCATGTGAGCAGTGCTGTTTTCTGACTTTGTAGGCATGCCTACGTGTGTTAGAAAGATGGAGATCAAAAAGGTGCTCAACAGTTGCTGTTGTTAAGATGATTAGTGACCTTATGAGCGTTTACCAGGTCAGTTGCCAGATGCCAAAGTCTTTTAAAGTTTAAAGGTAGTTGAATATTCTTTGTGCGTATTCTTAGGCCTTTGCATTTAACTCCATCTCATTTGGTGGTCACACTGAAAAGGAATGAATTCAAGGAACGAAAAAGATAGACACAAAGGCAGAAGTTAGTTTTATGACTTAGGCTTTATTCACCGGCCATTGTTGTCCATGGCAAGGGGATATCCCTCTGGCCATGGTAGTGACTACACACAGTTAAGGCTGTTGGGTCAGTAAAATGGTTATTCCTGTATATAGAGTGAATGAGGGAGAGGCTCTGTGATTGGATTTACCAATCATGTGATAGCCCAGAGTTTTGGCGCAATATCCAAAAAGTAGTCAGACAGAATCCGCCAGCGGTGCCACGAGGCAACGAATTCAGGGGCTCCAGGAAACCACCCTAATAACTCTTCTCCAACGCGCCGGTAAGTCCCTTAAACTCAACTTTATATACAGGAAGGACTTTATATTGTTGTTTGTGTTTTATGCCTAGCAAATATATTGTTTGAATTAAAGGAAATATTAATTCCATTCTTGTTGTTGTTAGTCTTAGAATTGAATATTATACTAACACAATAAGGCCTAAGCTCAAATGACCAAGGGATTATCTTTGGGGCTCGGAAGTTGGTCCTTTTTCTTGCACATGTGCAGAGGGTTCTTCCGGTAAAGGCTCATGGGAATTTATTTTATTTATTTATTTATTCATTTATTTATATTAATTTTATCTTAATCCCCCACAAATGTTTTGGTATTTTATGCCTATTATAAAATAAAGGTAATCCTTAACTTGTTCCTCATAAATTCCTACCATAAAATAAACTGAACCCTCATTTTATGTCTGTGTTTTTGCAATAAATGTTTTATTTTTCTTGCACCCGTTATTTTACAATACTAAATATATTTTCTTTATTCTTTATTCTCTAACAAATAAAGAAAATATATTTAGTATTGTAAAATAACGGGTGCAAGAAAAATAAAACATTTATTGCAAAAACACAGACATAAAATGAGGGTTCAGTTTATTTTATGGTAGGAATTTATGAGGAACAAGTTAAGGATTACCAAAATAAATACAGAGAATAAAAAAATTTTTTTTTTTAAATCTAAGCTTTTCAAAGAAAGCAATCAAAATAATTAATTTCCTTTAGAATAAAAACTTTTGCTAAAGTTTGAACAAAGCTTTCTCATTGACAAATGTTCATGCAAAATGGTGAATACACTGCCTTCTGATATCTTCAACTCCTCTTCTATCTCACGCAACTTCAATTAAAGATGAGTTTGTGGAGTTTTTGGGTCTTTTCCAGGTCAACTGCCGAATATAGGTGACCTGAGCATTCAGCATCATTTGTGTATGTATGGCCGCGTTTAAAGTCAGCATACCACCTCTTAAATGTTGTTTCTGATGGAGCAGAGTCCGAATAACACTTATCAAACCATTAGTTTGTTTAAATGTTATTTTTCCCATCAGAAAGCAATGTTTTATCAACACACAAAATTCAGATTTTTGCATTGTTTTGAAAATTTACAACAGTAGTTATCGGGGCGGCCTAATGTCGGTATGAGCCATACAGCGAGGGAGTCTATCCCCTTTTCACTAGCACTAGACCAAGGAGATTGTTTTCACGTCTGAGGTGGAGCGCCATACCTACCATCAGCTCCATACTTTACCGCACAGATCCCTGTGCTACTCATATGCTGAGTTGGCGAGGGCCGGTATCGAACTAGGGACCTTGTGGTCTCTAGCCGAACGCTCTACCGACTGAGCTAAACCGGCCCTTTACAACAGTAGCTTCACTCAAATAACTGTAATTTGTAAACTAATAATCCGATTGGGCTCAAATTTTGACACATGCCATTTGAAGGTTAGTACTTTATAAAATTTATTTTTTATTAGTGACTCCATGTATGAGTCAGGCCCGGGACTTATTGAGTGATGCATTATGTATCAAAAGGTATACTTAGGGCCATAAGGTTGTTTTTTGGTTTGGTTTGGTTTTGTTTTACGACATATCAACCTCAGTGGGTCATTTAATGCCGATAAAGTTTTGAAATAAATAAATTCTTAATGGATATTACAATTTTTATGAATACATTTTTCTATTTAACCCATAGATGGGACCCTAACAGGTACTACCACTCCGAGTCAAAGTGGACCAGGGAGCAATGGTGATGAAGGGGTGCTCCACATTCCCCAAACCTCCAGAACTGGAACCTCACCATCAGATAGAGTTTAACGTCATTCCCAGGACATGTAGACCCTCAGTCACCGCCTTCTAGCACCCATATGATAAAAAGGGGTTGGGGCTTGCCATAAGGGCAATAGGGTTGGGAAAATCATATAGGTGCTACGGCTTAAGGTTGTTTTTCCGCTTGCCCCTGTATGTATTAACCAAACCACTCCCCCATGAGCAGCATGTGACACAAGGTCAATCTTTATGTAGAATTTAACAGGTTTGAATTCAGAGTTTTCCATCTCTTAGAATGGTTGCCATACCTAGGTTAAAAAAAAACAATCTTCTCTACTAATTAACCCATAGCTGGAGAGAGAATTATTGGATTTGTACCTTTCCCAAAGGTATTAGCACTATATGAAATGTAAACAGCCTGGATTTGAACTCGATTTGAACTCGGGTCAACAAGTCCATTTCCAACGACTCTAGCCATCACACTCTGCGTTTTTTTATCACATATATATATATATATATAAGCAACGCTCTCTGATAAAAAGGGATGGAGCACTCTCTGGTGGCCCTTACATACATACAGATGTGTGTATGTATCAGTTAAAATCCCCCTTCCAGTTTGTAGGTGATGATGGCCGAGTGGTTAAGCAACCTGTCTGATGAGGAATCGATTGGGTTTCCATTCCGGCTGGAGGTAGCCTGCAAATGTCTAGCCACACTGAAGACACTTGATACATCAAAACAAGGTGTCTGTGGATGACTATATATATATATATGTATGTGTGTGTGTGTGTGTGTGTATATTAAAGGACCATATAAGTAGTTTAAAACCTATAACTGTAAATTGAAATTAAAATTCTCAGTCACACACATACACACACACATTGACACATTCTCCCACATGAACAGAGAGAGAGAGGGGGG
>CM042179.1:27040752-27075752 GCA_023376005.1 Doryteuthis pealeii | reverse complement strand
GGTAAAAAAAACAGGTAGTATTTAATAATGTTGATGATAATATGAACTTTAATTACAAAAGAATTTCATTATATGTTATTTCTATTTTTATTTTATTTCTTATTTTTCTCCTTTCAGAAAATAAACATTAATTCCTCCTGTAAGAAATGCGGTGGCTACCAGTACGTACCGTGTAGCGTCTGTCATGGAAGTAAGCGTTCTATACATCGGAATAATTTTACAGAAGAATTTGCTGAACTCCGATGTGTTTACTGTGATGAGAACGGACTTTTGAAATGTGATAACTGCAATGAACAACAAGAATAAGGGATAAATCTTTAGCGTTTCTATGTGTTACACCCTATCATAATATTACAAAATAAAATAATTATATTACTTGTAAAATATTTTTGTTATATGTATTTCCTCAACCCAATACATGATCTGAATTCAGTGTCTTCCTTCTCCTAGACTGGTTGCCAACTGAGGTTAAAGAGCCTAGTCTGTCCTATTGTTTTGTTGTTGTTTTTTTGTTTTTGTTTTTGTTTTTGCCAACTATGAAGTGAAATTCAAACAGCTTCGTCCAGGATTTGAACTTGGCTTGACCGAATCCATCTCCTTCTATAAAAATTGCTATGCTTGTGTCTTCATTTTGTTTTTATTTCTTGTTCTAAAAAAAAAAAAAAAAAAAAAAAAAAAAACATTGATAATAACTTGAAAATCTAATGTTTCTTTTTTTTCTGTTGTTCAATATTTCCTAAGTTTTTTTTTTTTTTTAATAAATTTTAGAAACTGTCTTAATAAAGATTGTGCATTTACTTTAATCTGGATCTTGTTTCATATTTTTAAATATTATGATTATTTACAGTATTGTATTATTATTATTTGAAATATCATATTATTATTTTAAAAAAATTTTATTATTGTAAGATTCAAAGTGATAATACTTGAAGATAAAACTCCGACAAAGGTTGATAGACAAAACATTTTATATACAGCACAGAATAAACAGGGTACATAATACATAGAGGTGTACATAAACATACATACGTTTGTATCAAGGAGATACCTAAATGTACATAAAAACGTAGTCACGGATACATGACTAATGACTAAAGAATAGTCATATATCGTACAAGAGACTTACTAGCAGTGAGTGGCCAGTGTTAAGGGCCGAAGCCCCAACGAGAAGGGGGTAGACAGAGTCTAACCCATAGTGGTGTCTCGTAGGTCGGCAGGCAAAGAGAGAGTGAGAGACGTTCAAACCAGCCGCTTAAATATCAAAGGCCCCTAGCGGGAACCAGCGAAACTAAACGGGCTGACAACTCCCCAGGCAAATCCGAAAATAACGCCACCTTATCATTTAAAATATATGATTATCGACAATATTATGTTATTATTCACAATATAACATTATCATTTATAATATTGTATCCTTATTTACAATATTATATTATCATTTATATATAGGTGTTAAATGATGTTTATTTACCTAAATATTTTCGAGAAAATTTCTCATCACCAGAGGTAGAAGTACTTGTGTTTTTTTAGTACCCATCCCACGGCGCCGGCGTAATCGTTTGTTGTTATTAAGTTGGAGGAACGCCAGATAGGTGTTAAATGATGTTTATTTACCTAAAATGTAAATAAACATCATTTAACACCTATTACATTGCATTGTAAATTGCCTTCAAATTTATATTTTACACATACATATAATGCTTCTAAAAATTATATTATTATGATTTAAAATGAAATCCTTTTCTGTTTGATATCAAATTTATAAATAAAAATGTATATATTTTGTTGCCTGTTTAGCACAGTGACCGGTAAATTACACCATGGAAAATTTCACCTGGTTGAATTCCACCATGGTAAATTCCACCAGAGTAAATAAAAATGAATAAGAATAGATAAGAATAAAAAACATTTATTTACAGTTTAAGTTTTTTTTCTTTTTTTTCTTGGGTCAAGAAACGGATTGATTCACTTTCTGTTAGTTGTTGTGACCTCATAAATAAAACTGAATCACTACCAGTCATCAATATACGCAAATACTTGACATGTGCACACACACATACACCGACAGGCACCAAATTTCCGAAATAAAATTAAGTTGTTATCTTGTTATCAGAGAAGACTTAACCATAAAATTGGTTAGAATGGTTGTGTAAGTGAAGAGAGATATATAAGATTCAAAGGTTATGACAAAGTCATAACTCGTTGGAACGCAAACAAACTCCAGCAAAGGTTGTTAGACAAAATATTTAATAGGTATACAGCACATGGATATGACGAGATACATAAATTAGATAAAGTGTACATAAACATACATACAAAAGTAGAGATAATGACACATTCATGAATGGTAAAATACAAGTTATTAGGTATCAAAGAGATACCTAAATGTACATAAAAACGTAGTCACAGATACATGACTAAAGGATAGTCATATATCGTATAAGAGACTTACTAGCAGTGAGTGGCCAGTGCTAAGGGCCGAAGCTCCAACGAGCAAGGGTAGACCGTGTCTAACCCATGTGGTCTCGTAGGTCGAGCAGCAGGCAAAGAGAGGTAGAGAAGTTCAAATCAGCCGCTTAAATACATGAGGCCCCTAGCGGGAACCAGCGAACTAAACGGGCAGACAACTCCCCAGGGAAATACGAAAATAACTCCCACAGATAAAAGCCAAGGCAGTTTCTCTCGAGAAGAGTTGCCTTTTTTTTTTTCCTGGAGAACCTTTGCCATTCTACTACACTACACCATTTTTGAGAAATATGGGTTAACTTCCCCTTAATCTGGACCGGAAGGGGGGGGGGGAGACCCTAGAAAACTCAGAACAGTTTAAGCACCCAGACAGATATTTTAGGTAAATAACTTAAGCATCAAATCCAACATTGATTCTTCAATTTTCCCATGGCGCTCGTGTGTAATGGTTATCGTCATAGAAAATGGACACGGCGACACGAGTTCAAATCCTGGACGAGGCTGGTTGTATTTCACGTAATGCTAATACCCTTGGAAAAGGTATGAATCCAAATATTCTCCCTCTCAGCTAGACGTTCCGACCAGAACAGTTCAGTCACTGAGGGAGAATATTTGGATTCATTCCTTTTCCAAGGGTATTAGCATTACGTGAAATACAACCAGCCTCGTCCAGGATTTGAACTCGTGTCGCCGTGTCCATTTTCTATGACGATAACCATTACACGCGAGCGCTATGGGAAAATTGAAGAATTAATGTTAGATTTGATGCTTAAGTTATTGTAACGTGGCGGGGTTCACCATGTCTTCATAACACACGGCTCTATCAGGCTTTCTATCAGGAGTCGATACGTTGGATTGTTGATCACACACAGGATCTAGTAGTCAGCCAAAGTCCACGAAAGAATCCTTTCCCCTTTCTTTCGTTTATGGTCAGGGAAGGGTATCACCTTACAGGCCGCGTGCTCTTAGTTACGGTCAATTTGACTTGTTGACAAGTATCTGCGGACGTCTTACTTACGCTTCAGTACGTTCATTCATAAATCTCTTTAAGGACGTTCATTCATAAATCTCTTTAAGGAATTCGCCGTAGTAAGAGTGAAGATAATTAACAAAACTTCTTGCTTCTCAAATATGACTTAAATATTCAACTTATTGTTCTTGAGAGAGAGAGAGAGAGAGAGAGAGAGAGAGAGAGAGAGAGAGAGAGAGAGAGAGAGAGAGAGAGAGAGAGAGTTTTGTAATAAACAGGGTTATTTGACGTAAGAAGTAAGAAGTGTATGGTGGCAAGGAAAAGACAAACACAGATTTTTGTTTAAGAATGTATTAGCAAAACACAAAAGTTACACGGTTGAAATGGGTTAAGAAGAATGTCCGATATTCGGTGATAGTCGTTTGTGAGTGTAAGTAGTAGGGTCTACAGCGCTTGGTATGTTCAGTGGTCAGTCAGTAGTAGTAGTAGTGATGTATGCAGATGTCCCAGTGGTAGTAGTAGTGAAAACCTAAGAGCAGAGTCCAATGTAAGTTGGTAATGTTGTATGTTGAAGGCAAGTTCTAGTTGATGTGGGCAGAATATCCGACGTTAGTATTTCGTGGCCGAAGTGAGTGGTAGTCGGGATTTCAGATGATTGTCGCCGGTTAAGAAGATGATATCAGATTTCGTACTTCGTCTGGCCCTTTAAGAGTGCCTGGTAGGTCGTTCGAGATTATGAGGTAGGGGAGAGATATCTGTTGGCGGTTTTGAGGTATAAAGTTCGTGTTGCCAGCTCCCCTTGTGATGTGAATTGGTCGGCTGTTCGGATATCTCTGGGTTTGCGTGACGCCGTATTGTCAGGCGCTGCGGGTGTTCCCTTGATTTGGGTTGGGACGAGCCGATCTTCCTTGTACGACCGCCCTGTGATCTACCGTCTTATCGACGTTCAGTCTGCTTTATTTAAAGCAAAAGGGTAGGCTCCAGAAAGCCCTTTCCACGAATTTTGGGGGAACGTTTCTATTGGTCGAAAATCCAAATTCTGTTTCTAAGTTGTTTTGTTTTTTTTCTGGTCTGCGCGATCCTCGGTGCGCAAAGACGAAAATTCGTCACTTGATTTAGTGCCTCGTCCCGTTCACATCCGGTTGGCACCCCGTTCATTGTGGTGCGTGGGTGACATGAATTTGGTGACTTAGTGAATCGGGGAGATATCTATATTTCTGTATATAACAGTTTCATCAACAAATATGTTTCTAAGGTTAGCCATGCTAAATTTTTCGGTAATATTTTAACTTCGTTCCAACGGTAAGTATCAATTATCAGGTTTCACACCAGCGACACCAATCTCGATTCATGACCCCAGTCGCTCACCTCCGACTAACCTCGGTCCAACTGCGTCAAAATCTAAGGCCACTGACCCCGGCAAAAACTGCCAACCCCAACTACTCTCGGCAAATTCCGTAGCCCAGACTGCCTCAGAATCTAAGGCTCCCTCGTTATATAGAGATCATTGTGGAATGTTCTAGAAAATCGTCGAACCTTCGATTGTTCTCAATGTTCCACAAAATTCCACCAGTTTAGATCTTATTCCGCGTGTCACTTTAGAGGTCAACGGGTCAGCTCTTCCTTCATCTGACAAATCGATCAAAATAAACTTTAACAGCCAAGAAGTCTCAAAATCTTCTGTATCGCCAGATTTTCTGACTATTGAACTGAGTCACAGATGATAATGAGAATTCCATTATCCTCTGCTCACCCCCTCCCACGTTACATTATATTCGAGATCATAGATTTTATTATACTAATCATCTGTCTGTCTGTCTGTCTGTCTGTCTCTGTCTCTCTGTGTCTTTGTCTTTCTCTCTGTCCGTCTGTGTGTGTGTGTCTTATTTTGTCTCTATCTGTCTGTCTGTGTATGTGTGTGTGTGTGTGTGTGTGTGTTTCTCTGTCTGTCTGTCTCTTTCCTTTTCATATGACAGCAAAAAAATATATCTAGATATGGCAACTCTCTCTCTCTCTCTCTCTCTCTTTCATTCTCGTATATGAACTTTAAACTTTTAAATGTCGACAATTTGACTGCATAGAAAGAACCTCTGAATCTGCAATTATATATATATATATATATATATATATATAATATATATATATATATGTCATTGAGCAACACTTTATTTCTTCTTTTTCTTTCTGTGGTTCCCAGTGTAGCGACATGTTGATCATGTGGAAAGAAAAAAAAACTTAATGCCTTATGATGTTGTTATCAATTTCATTTAATAAACACCGTGAAAATTGTAGAAAGGAAGAAATAGATAACATTCACTAAAAGATAACAAAATACATTTCAATTGAAATGGAAACACAAGAAAGAAATGGACACACAGTGTGTGTCTTATACGAACGTTCTTCAAAAAAGGGAACAGCATAATTACCGTGTTGCCTCTTTGACCAGCGCTATGGGATCTTTGGTTCCATACCCATTAAATAACCCACAAGAGTTGAAATGTTATTAAACAAAAAATGAATGTAAACGTTTTAAGACCAGTTCAATTTCTGACTCACAGTTTAAGTGGTTAATTTTTTGTGTGAGGTCACTTTGAATCTTACAGTCCACAGTAAATTTAGGGGTCAGTAAAAACTGATAAAGATGAGATTTATGAAAACCAACGAAATTATTCTATGGGATAGATCTTATGGTAACAGTTAAATTGGTAAATAGAAAATACCTATATAGAAATAAAGTATTGCTAAGAAAGAAATGGACACACAGTGTGTGTCTTATACGGGCGTTCTTAAAAAAAAAGGGAACAGCATAATTACCGTGTTGCCTCTTTGACCAATAGTAGGGACCATATGACCTTTAGGCACCCCTTTTGCTTTGCTGATTCATAAGTACATTCTTTTTCATTTACATCGTCAACATCCGGTTGTTTGTTAACATACGATTTTTAGAGGGTTTTTTTTTAATTATAAAACTAATCCCTAACCTAACCCCTAACAAAGAACCGGATGTTGACGGTGTAAATGAAAAAAATGTACTTATGAATCAGCAAAGCAAAAGGGGTGCCTAAAGGTCATATGGTCCGTAGTAGTAAACTAGGAGTAGGGATAGTTGTTGGCACCTTTCCGTCCACTAATAAGTGACATCTTCCTGTAGAAGCCAACACATGGACATGCTAATGTGGGCCGACCAGCAAGGACCTACATTGAGCAACTCTGAGAGGATACTGGATGCTGCACAGAGGACCTCCATGGGGAAATGAATGATAGAGAAGGTTGGCGAGAGATTGGCATGGATGTCCATGCTAATTGCACGACATGATGATGATTACACACAAATACATATCATACACAACTAACTATAGTACAACACTTCCACAACAAATGCTTATAAAAATGTGTATATCTGTTGTATACAAAATAATGCATTACTATTCATATAGATATCGAATTAAAACCAAAGATATTCAAGTCTTATATTTTGTCTATAGACCAGTGAGATTGTTTTTGCTGGGGTGGGGCGCCACACCTACCGACAGCTCCCCACTTTACCACACATATCAGGTTACCCACGCTGTACTACTCTTGTGCTGAGTTGGCGGGGACTGGACCCGGAATCTTATGATTTCTTGCCAGGTGCTCTATTGACAGAGCTAAACTGGTCCATGTTTTTAAACTGGTCCATGTTTTTTTTGTTTGTTTTTTTATTACTTTGCACAAACTTCCTTTTTAATTTATTTGTATTTTCTTGCTTAAGTCATTGGGGTGGCCTAACGTCGGTATCAGCCAATCAGTGAGGGAGTCTACCCCCTTTTCCCTAGTGCTAGACCACCAAGGAGATTGTTTTGGCGTCTGAGGTGGAGCGCCACACTTACCATCAGCTCCTCACTTTACCGCACAGATTTCTGTGCTGCTCATACGTTGAGGGCCAGTATCGAACCAAGAACCTTGTGATTCCTAGCCCAACACTCTACCGACTGAGCTAAACTGACCCTACCTTGAATA
This sequence comes from Doryteuthis pealeii, assembly GCA_023376005.1. NCBI lineage: Eukaryota > Metazoa > Mollusca > Cephalopoda > Myopsida > Loliginidae > Doryteuthis > Doryteuthis pealeii. Next base: position 27,068,317 of record CM042179.1, on the reverse strand, counting down.
TAATAAGTAAAGTAAAGTTGTCGGGTCGGCCTAATGTCAGTATCAGCCAATCGGCGAGGGAGTCTATCCCCTTTTCACTAGGGCTAGACCAAGGAGATTGTTTTGGCGTTTGAGGTGGGACGCCACACCTACCATCAGCTCCTCGCTTTAACACACAGATTTCTGTGCTACTCATACGCTGAGTTGGTGAGGGCTGGTATCAAACCAAGAACCTTGTGATTCCTAGCCCAACACTCTACCGACTGAGCTAAACTGACCCTACCTTGAGTATAATAAGTAAAGTAAAGTTGTCGGGTCGGCCTAATGTCAGTATCAGCCAATCAGCGAGGGAGTCTATCCCCTTTTCACTAGGGCTAGACCAAGGAGATTGTTTTGGCGTCTGAGGTGGGACGCCACACCTACCATCAGCTCCTCGCTTTAACGCACAGATTTCTGTGCTACTCATACGCTGTGTTGGTGAGGGCTGGTATTGAACCTGGAACCTTGTGGTTCTTAGTCTGACGCTCTACCGACTGAGCTAAATTGCTATTATTAAAATAACTATTTCACAACTAAACACACAGACTGATTTCCTATAGACAGTCCGGTTTTGCAACTATCTTTAAATTTAGAAGAAAAATAGATGAAAAAAAAAAAACCCTGGTTAAACCTGTTTAAATTATGCTTAATTACTTAATATATATCCAGGTGTGACATTCACTGTATTAAATTTACTTATATTTATAACACCTATGAGTACTGTACATACTAAGTGTAGTGGCGTACTGGGTAGAGTCGCAGAAAATGGACGAAGCCACAGTTCACAAAGCGCTAATACCCTTGAGAATGGTATGAATCCAACTATTCTCCCTCCAGCTATGGGTAAATAGTAGGGCAGACTGGGTTCTTTAACCTTGGTTAGAGGCAACCAGTCTAGGAGAAGGAAAACTCTGAATTCAAACTGGGTCACTACTAGAATAGACTCAGGCCTACTTAGTGATCTATTTCACTGGGTTCTTTAACCTTGGTTAGGTTCTGTGATACTTTTTAGCGATCTATCTCACTAGCTATCTATCAGCTTTCTCTACCGGCGACCTTCACACCTCAACGGCCCAGGTTCTAACTGACTAAGGGCTGGAGCTTAGCTGAATTTTTGTAAAATTCTCCCCCACCACCCATCTGCTGCTGGACCACACAGATGGCCGACACTTAAATTCAACGCCGACTTTTAGACGACATTATCCCTTAAAACTAAAGCAGTTATTCTTCTTACTGGACTCAACCTCTCCAATACTTCGACCATTAATTTTTTCAAAAGAGATTTCTTCATAAAATAGCCTTTTTGCCTTTAACACCTAATGCCTAAAGATTATCACTAAGTGGCTTACTTCATGGTGGCCGTACCGGTCTCTTTGGGTCCTCAAAAGGACAACCACCCATCCATTGGGTTTTAACATATTCTATTTTTATTCATTTATTTATTTATTATGACCATGTTCTCCTTCCATCATAGTATCACAGGCTTGACAATTTGTATTGTTTAGAATTTTTTGACTGTTGTCCTCATCTTTGTTATTATATACATAACATTTTGGCTGATTTGCTCTCGGGTCTCCTTCAGGTTTATTTTTTTTGTCAAACTCTGGAGCCTTCATGTCATAATCGAATTTGTTCGAATCAATGGAACTGCATGTTTTAACATGAAAATATCATAAAATGTGTTCTTAATAACAATTCAAATAATGGGCAAGCACAATTAAGAACACATTTTATGATATTTTCGTGTTAAAATATGCATTTATATTGATTCAAACAAATTTGTATTTTCAGTGTAGATTTATGGTGAAATGAAAATGACCGACCAAAACATACGGCTTTCTTAAAGTGAAACAAGGGGAGGTTACTTTCTTTCATGTAACTAATGTTCAGATTACCAAAGTATTCTATGTTATCACACGTAGTTAGTCAGTCTCCGACCACCAACAACACGGAGTAACTGGCTCTGATGATGATTTTTGTAAAATCGAAATATTGATCAGTATCAGCTATGAATATGTTATAAATTGTTTTCTTTTTAACAGCATTGTGTGTTGTTTTCATTCCATCTTGCTCATACTCATACTGTCGGATTCATTTCCTTTCTTTTAACTTATATGTATATATATATATATATATATATATATAAGAGATTTATCCAAAACTTGGTAGTAAGGGATGATTCTATATGTGATTTCTAAGATCCACTGTACTAATATTGATGATCCAGTATGTATAAATACAGTGAATCTTTAAATCACTAAAGAGAGCTCAATGTAAAATAACCTTTTAGATTATATACAGAGCAATATTTATCAATAAAGGAAGGAAGAACTCAATACAGTAATCCCATAATAAATTTATTTCGACGAAAATTGGGGCCCATATAAATCTAAGTTGATTTAAACCAGCTCCCCAAATTTTCGTCTCATCAGATGGGTCTCAATATTGATGAGACGAAAATTTGGGGAGCCGGTTTAAATCAACTTAGATTTATATGGGCCCCAGTTTTCGTCGAAATAAATTTATTATGGGATTACTGTATTGAGTTCTTCCTTCCTTTATTGATATATATATATATATATATATATATATATATATATAGAGAGAGAGAGAGAGAGAGAGAGAGAGAGAGAGAAAGAATGTAGTAAAATAATCTATATTTCTTTTTTAGATAAAGACACAGGCCAACCAATAAAGATTGAAAGAGGTAAATAAGAGAATAAGAAAGAGGTGAGAGAAGATCAGAAAAAAAAATGAGATAATGAATAATCTTAGTGGTCAACACCTGTGGAATTTCCAGGGGTTCAGATAGTTAGACAATTATTTTGCTTATTTGTATGTGTAAAATTTTTTTTTTTAATTGAACCTTCAAAACGTGTATATAACAATAAAGATGAGGACAACAGTCCGAAAAATCCAAATAATACAAATTATCCAGCCTCATCTCAAAAATAACAAGAAACCTCTGAAAAAGACCAGGGGGCACATCAGTTAAAACATTGTGTATATAACAATAAAGATGAGGACAACAGTCCCAAAATCTAAATAATACAAATAATCAAGAGCTTCATAAATAAAGAAATCCTGTAGTTTGGAATTAAAATAAATTGTTTGTAACACCAGTCCTGTTAAATTATTACTTTTAAGGTTAAAGAGCCCAGTGAAATAGATCACTAAGTAGGCCTGAGTCTATTCTAGTAGTGACCAGGTTTGAATTCAGAGTTTTCCTTCTCCTAGACTGGTTGCCTAACCAAGGTTAAAGAGCCCAGTGAAATAGATCACTAAGTAGGCCTGAGTCTATTCTAGTAGTGACCAGGTTTGAATTCAGAGTTTTCCTTCTCCTAGACTGGTTGCCTAACCAAGGTTAAAGAATCCAGTCTGCCCTACTATTTTACACATAGCTGGAGGGAGAATAGTTGGATTCATACCTTTCCCAAGAGTATTAGTGCTATGTGAACTGTGGCTTCGTCCAAGAATTGAACTCAGTTCGATGAATCCATATGTGTAACTATGTTGTTTTAAATGCTGAAGGTCAGTTAATATTCTCTAGTAGAGAAACGAAACAAGACACAGATTAGATAGGGGATGAATGTACAACACGTACATGGAAGTGCGTGGTGTAATGGTTAAAATCATGGGAAATGGACTCATCACCTTGAGTTCAAATCCTGGATGTGGTAATTGCATTTCACTTTCCGCTAACACCCTTGGGAAAGGTATGAATCCAACTGAGTAAATAGTAGGGCAGACTGGGCTCTTTAACCTTGGTTAGGCAACTGGTCTAGAAGGAAAACTCTGAATTCAAACCTGTTAAGCTCCGCTTAAGAAATTGACCTTGTGTCACATCCTGCTCGTGCGGAGGGGTTGGTAAATATATATGTACAACATGTTGGTAGCACTACAATTTATCTTCGGCCTTTATCAGGGATCCAGTGGGCTTTCGCTGCTGGACTGATAAGGTAATTAACAGCAGCGATCCCAGGGGATCATCCCCTCAGGCAACACTTGCCCCCTTGGTTTTAAGGGGCAGGGCTGGGTTTACTGTCCGGTGCCTGAGGCTTGACGGGATCAACTTATTTTTTGCACCCACCTCCCATGAGCTTTGGTTTGTGGGTGATCTCACATTAATAGGGCCTTGTACCTAACCCGTACACGTGGGGTATGTAGTAAATACCCCCCCCCCATTTAACTTCTGGAATTAAAAAAGATACAAGAAAGGGATGACCGCCAGACAAACTGGAGCCATGAAGTGCCAATCAGAGTTCATATAGGAGGAGGGCAATAGCCTTTCTTTAATATATAAAATATTCTAAAATATAATAGTTAAAAATTGATGGTAAAATGAATGAATGGATGAAATAAAAATGAATGAAATGAGGGGGATAAATGAAAAATCCTTTCCAAGGGACCCTTCTCAAAAGTATTAAAACACTTTTTGAGAGTGGGGTCCCTGATAGAACATTTTCCTCATCTATTATTAGACTCTTTTGAAGCATCAAGTTAATATAATTATTCTATAATTTATTAGAGAAGATAAAATTTGTCTCTTATTTTTGTAATATCTGTTGAGAATGGGTTTGAATTTATATATATATATATATATATATATATATATATATATATATATATAATCTTGTCTGGTTAACTTCCGGTGAATATTGCTACATTGTAACTATATTGAATTCAAAATAAAAACGGTCAAATAGAGGAATTTATTTACTTAGCTTTTTTTTCTGTTGTAAAATAAAATAAGATATATTAAATTAATTAGATAGTAAATAAATAAATAAATAAAAAGATTATCTTTAATTATATATATATATATATATATATATATATATATATATATATATATAATAAAATATAATATATATTTATTTATGATTATATATATTTCACCGTATGAGTAGTATGTGATACAAGGTCAATTTCTTGAGTGGATTTTAACAAGTTTGAATTCAGAGTTTTCCTTCTCTTAGACAGGTTACCTAGCCAAGGTTAAAGAACCCAGTCTGCCTTACTATTTACCTATAGCTAGAGGGAGAGTAGTTTATGCATACATTTCTTGAGGGTTTTAGACCAAAGCTCAAGTACAAAGACAACATCAAGAGAAACCTGAAGGACTTTAACATCCCCATAGGCAGTTGGCAAGATGCAACCCAAGACCGAATAAATTGGAGGAAAAGTGTTACATAATTATTGGATCCCTAATACTTTTTTAAGGTAGTGTAGAAACATAATGGCGATTAGTGCAGCCCACGGCCTTGAAGGATGAGTGACAATGCTTGACCTCACTCTCACCTTGCCTTTCGGGGATAAATTGTGAGAACCGGAAGGCATAGATGACCCTGTCTTCCGGTTTAAGGATATAGTAAGTTTAAGTCAGTTAGAAGGTAGCAGCGAGCTCGAAGGTGTAAGTCGTGTTATACACGCGGTCCCTGGGTTGGGGATTTGGAAATAAAGTAACATCAACGTAAATCGAAGTCTTGTGTTTATTACCTAAAAACTAACAATGACACAGGGCTTCTGATAACGAGAAATCCCCATAGAAGACCAGACCGAATCCCCAAGACAACTCCAGACACAAGATGTTAGAAGATAGAACCAAAGCCGGCCAGAGGAGAAGACGACTAGGGTAAGAAGTAAGAAAGGGTATACAACATTATAATGTTTTGGTACGGTGAAAACGTCAGTACGTAACAAAAGGATTCGCGTGGTGTCATCATTGGATATGATGGACAGCAAGTCTCAAGAGTTTTAGCACTATGGGAAAATGCCAACAGCCTCATGCAAGATTTGAACTCGGATTGATGACTCCATTTCCTATGACTATATCCATTACAACACGTACCTCCATAAAATAGAATATAGTAGTCACACTACTCACTGAAAAAGTTTGGTTTGGTTTGTTTTGTTTTACGGCATATCAACCTCAGTGGGTCATTTAATGCCAATAAAGTTTTGAAATAAATTCATTCTTAATGGATACTCAATTAAAAAAAAAAAACATTTTTCTATTTAATTCATAGATGGGACCCTAACAGGTACTACCACTCCGGGTCAGAGTGGACCAGGGAGTAATGGTGATGAAGGGGCGCCTCACATTCCCCAGACCTCCAGAACTGGAACCTCACCATCAGATAGAGTTTAATGTCATTCCCAGGATATATAGACCCTCAGCCATTGCCTTCTAGCACTCATATGATAAAAAGGGTACGGGCTTGACATAAGGGCAATAGGATTGGGACAACCATATCGGTGCTAGGGCTTGACGTGACCAGCCGAAGAAATTTTAATTTCAGTTTAATCCAATAAACTGTTACACCCTGCAAATAGAACATGTCAACTGTTGTTTAACTGACACCACAAAAAAATGTCTCAATAATTTTATATCATAATAGAAATGAGCATTAAGGATAAGGAAAAAGGTTTACCAAGTAAAGATACAAGGTGAACAGAGCAATTAGCAATAGTGCAAGTAAAAGATTTAATTTTTGGTATCAGTATTCAGTATACTAACACACAACTTTTGCATAGATGGACAATTTGATATTTTTTAAAGTGAAAAATTGACCTACCCTAATGCACAACTTTCGCATAGATGGACAATTTGATATTTTTAAAAAGTGAAAAATTGACCTACCCTAATGCACAACTTTCACATAGATGGACAATTTCATATTTTTAAAAAGTGAAAAATTGACCTACCCTACTGTAAAATATACTGACTACACCTTTCTAGAGGGGTAAGACCCTCCCAATGTGGTGATTTGTGATTCCTAAGGACAGAATCCTAGTGGCTGAGCAGTCCATGACATGAAACACTCCACTTTGGCCCTTATTTAGGCTAGACGAGTGGTCAGCGAGGCCCCCACTGATCAATCAGCTGGTCACATCACGCCCTTTTACTTGTATGGTTGTTCTGACTGTAATGCTCTTATGGCAAAACCCTCATCACTTTTTATCATTATATATATATATACCAACCTCTCCGCATGAGCAGGATGCGACACAAGGTCAATTTCTTAAGTGGAGTTTAACAGGTTTGAATTCAGAGTTTTCCTTCTCCTAGACTGGTTACCTAGCCATGGTTAAAGAGCCAAGTCTGCCCTGCTATTTACCCGTAGCTGGAGTTAGAATTGGATTCATACCTTTCCCAAGGGTATTAGCGCTATGTGAAATACAAACAACTTTGTCCAGGAATTGAACTCAGGTCGACGAGTCCATTTCCTACGACTCTAACCATTAGACCAAGCGCTTCCATGATTTTATCATATATATGCTAGAAGGTGAGGGCTGAGGGTTTTAGTGTACAAGGTACGTTAAACTGCATCTAATGGTAAGGTTCCAGCTCTGGAGCTGTGGAGTACCCCTTCATTGCTATTGCTCCCAGGTGAACTCTGACCCGGAGTGGTAGAATTAGGGTACCATCATTTGTTAAATAGATCAAAAAATGAGTTTAAAGGAAAAAAAATGTTTTTGTTTTATTCATTCTTGATGGGTTCTTAGTTCTTTATTTAAACTCATTTTTTCTATTTAACCTATAGATGGGATCCTAACAGGTACTACCACTCCAAGGTCAGAGTGGAACTGGGAGTAATGGTGATGAAGGGGTACTCCACATTCCACAATCAGATAGAGTTTGACGTTTAAAACCTTCAGCCACCAATTTCTAGCACATATATGATAAAAAGGAAGCGCGTGGTGTAATGGTTAAAGTAATGGGAAATGGACTCGTCACCCTGAGTTCAAATCCTGAACGTGGTAATTGCATTTCACTTAGCACTAATACCCTTGGGAAAGGTATGAATTCTACTCTCCATCCAGCTATGGGTAAATAGCAGGGCAGACTGGGTTCTTTAACCATGTCTAGAAGGAAAACTGAATTTAAACCTGTTGAACTCCGCTTAATAAATTGACCTTGTGTCACATCCTGCTCGTGCGGAGGGGTTGGTAAATATATATATGATAAAAAGGGTTAGGGCTTGCCATAAGGGCAATAGGGTTGGGACAATTATATAGGTGTTAAGGCTTGATGTGACCAGCTGATAGATCTCCGACCGACCGCCTAGCCTAAGTAAGGACCAAAGGGGAGTGTTGCATGTCATGGACTGATCATCCACCAAGTTTCTGTACTTAAGCATTTCGGATCGCCAACTATGGCCAACAAAAATTTGAATACCCAACAATAACGAATAAAACAAAAAATGTCTTCGGCATAAAATACCCTCCAAGTTGACTAGTTGTAAAATCCAACCAACCTTTTGTAAACAAAAAAGACATTTATAAAACATTTTGTCAAAAAGATATTTGGAAAACCTTTTGTAAATAAAAAAATGTCTTAAACCTTTATGTAAACAAAATAAAAAAGAAAAAGGTGTCAAGTCTTTTGTAAACAAACAAAAATGTTAAATCTTTTGTAAACAAAAAAAATCTACAAAACCATTCTAATTTAGAACCAGTGTTTTTTGTAAACAAAAACGTTTTTTCAAGCATGTTTTTTTTTATATTAATGTTTTACAATTGTTTGATTATTATTTGATTTTACAATGTTTTACAATTTTTATATTAATATTTCATATTAATTTAATATTAAAGAGCCGGATTAGCTCAGTTGGTAGAGCGTTCGGCTAGGAATCACAAGGTTCCTGGTTCAATACCGGCCTTCGCCAACTCAGCGTATGAGTAGCACAGGGATCTGTGCGGTAAAGTAAGGAGCTGATGGTAGGTGTGGTGCTCCACCTCAGATGCTAAAATAATCTCCTTGGTCTAGTGCTAGTGAAAAGGGGATAGACTCCCTCGCTATCTGGCTGATACTGATATTAGGCCGCCTCGACGACTTTACTTTATATTAATATTTTATATTATGTTTTTTTATATGTTAATTAAAGTATATATATATTAATATGGTAAACATGTTACATATTTTTTATATGTTATATACTTCGTATGTTTTTGTAAACAAAAAAAAGGAAATCTTTTGTAAACAAAAATAAACATTAACTCAATGTAATATAGTACCTAAATAATGAAAATGGAATCATTTGTTTTTCTTATAAATAATGTCTATAAAGAAGTCCTGTGAGATCTTACTATTTGATGTGGGTACACCTCAGTACCCACCTCAAATAATTTTAATTTATTTGAAAATGGGTTACAGAGGTGTACATCTCATCTCAGCATATAGCCGGAAAATGCATTTGAGGAGGGGTGACAAAACTGGTCATACTTCTATACGGTTCTAGCTAGCTAGGTACACCCACCGACCGATCCATCCAAAAATAAATACTCGCATTCGTTTCCTTGCACAGCCTACTTTCACCAAAATACCTTGTTCTCTCTGTGGCTTTATCCTACTTAAAAATGTCCTAATTTCAAATGATTTTTTGGTTTTGAGCACATAATATGTGCTCTGAATCTTGTTATCTATTCAGAGAAAACGAGATCTCACATGATTTGTTAATTCAACCTAGCAATTTACAAATTGCTCTGTTCACCTTGTATCTTTGCTTAGCAAACCTTTTCTCCTATCCTTAAACCTCACATTTTTACCTATTATTTCTCTGTTAACTCTGATACTTGAGTTAAAACACTCAATACTATTTAAGTTTTGCTGGTATATACTGTTCTATAAAATGTCAAGGTTTTGATTTTTAAGTTTATTTATATTTACTTTATAGTAGACAAAAAACATCAGTGCTCCCACTAAATGAATATTTTTACAAATATATATTCATCTTAATATTCAACACTAAATTTCAATTAAAACTTGATTTAAAACTTTCAAACTATGCAACCCACTTGGGGTTGTTTTATGCATATAGGTTAGAGAAAAATATAAATTGTATGTCTTTAGGGGGTATTTTGTAGAGGCCTGCAACTTTTTTGTTTTTCATTTTTTTTAGGACTTCATCACATTCATCCTCCATTAAGTGTCTTAGCTTGATGTTTAGAAATGATTTCTTGGACCAAGTATCCAATAGGCACCCCAAATCATCAATTTAATGAAAGGTTCACATTTTAACTCGACTTCACTGGTGACTTCCGCTTCCAAATTTTTGTAAACAAATGATTTTAATTAGAAGTTTATGGAGATGTTGAACTTACGATAAATTAAATAAATAGATGGTTGGTACACGAAATCAAATTAAAATTCAATAGAAAAATCTTTTTTTAAATACATACTTTTTAATCAAAAGTTTTTTAGTATTTTTCAATACTTACGATAAATTAAAAAAAGATGAAAGACGTTTTTATACTAAAATAGATTTTACTTAATCAGAAGAGAAATGCAATTATGTTTATTCAAATAAAAATAGTTTTTATTTGCAAAATATTCTTTATGTTTATTTAAATAAAAGGATGCTGTTCAGAAATAGTATCACAAAATTTGTAAAATTGGTTTCTGTCATATACAATATAAGTTCAAAAATCATCTGTTTGTTTATTTTCAAATATTTGAAAATCAAAGTTACCGGTGATGAGTTAAAATGTGAACCTTTCATTAAATTGATGATTTGGGGTGCCTATTGGATACTTGGTCTGATTTCTTGGATATGTTTATCTGGAGAAGACAGACAATCTCAATAAGCATGGCACACAGTAAACAAAGTTAGTGGTAGGAAAAGCACCCTGAGACCAAAGCTTAAAAGCTGCCAGCCAAAAAGATAGACTTCTCAAGTGGAAAGAACAATTCAAGACTCCACTTGAAAACCCTACTAAAAGCGTAGATAAACAAGCTCATATAGTGTAATTTATTGTTATTATTATAATTTGATTCTATTCTCATTAAGTGACCATTCAGGTGTCAACCATGTAATTGCAAGTAAAGGCTGCTTGGGTATTACATATAATTATTCACATACAAATGAAACTCAAGTCATTTTCTGTATGTGTTGTACACAGATACAGAAAATAAGGACCAAGTCACCAATAAGCACCCTGGCTGTTTGCTAGATTCAAAATTGTTCTTTTCACCATCAACTTCCGGTTGTTTGTTAACAGATGATTTTTAGACCATTTTTTAAAGTTATTTCATGCTAACCCTAACCCTTAGTCCTATTTTAGAATTTTAGAATTAAAATTTGATAGCAAAATCTTTTTTATTAACTATTTGTAGAGGCACATGGAAAGTAAATAAACATGTCTTGCATTTTAAGTTTTATTTTTTAAAAATAACAATTAGTTTATCTTTAGTGCAAAATTAATTTTTCACATATGTTAACATGAAATAACTAATTTTTTAAATTAAAATCCAAAAACTATTTTAGTATAAAAACCTGTCTTTGGTTTTTATCGGCTGTTGATTTTGTTTACTAACAACCGGTGAAAAGCAAAATTCAGTTCCTTTCAAAACTGATCTGGGCTGGGGTGCCTGTTGGTGACTTGGTCCCAAAATGACTTTAGTTTCATTTGTTTATAATGAAAATAATTCTTTAAGATTTGCACAGTAGAAGTTATTTGCAATCTTTTACACTTTGGAATCACAAGGTTCCTGGTTTGATACCAGCCCTCGCCAACCAGCATATAAGTAGCAAAGGGATCTGTGTGGTAAAGGAGGAGCTGATGGTAGGTGTGGCGCCCCACCTCAGATGCTAAAATAATAATCTTGGTCTAGCGCTAGTGAAAAGGGGATGGACTCCCTTGCTGCTTGGCTGATACCGACATTAGGCCAACCCGACAACTTATATGTTAAATTGTCTAGACATGATTTTGACAAATTCACTGACTTCCTTTTGGGTAGTCCCAGTATTCCAATAACTACTGGTTTTGTTTATAATGACAAGATCTTTTTAAAGATGTGCTGAGTGGAAGTAATAGCAATCTTTTGTACTTTGTGTATGTTAGGTTGTCTACAATATGCTGTTGACAAATTCACTGACTTCCTTTTTGAGTAGTCCCAGTGCTCCAACAACTACTGGTATTGGTTTTGTTTCCAGTTGCTACATTCTACCAATTTCCACTTCCCCATCTTTATACTAGAGTAATTAAAAAAATAAGGGGAATTTAGATGAAGAAGAAAAAAAAAATTTCCAGAGTTGCTACACCTACAGTCAGCTCCTGAAGAAGGTCTAAAAGACCGAAACGTTATAACGTTGACATCACTACCTACAATAAACATCTATTTTGTACAACATCCCGTGTTTGTCTACCTTTCTCCACAAAGTTTATTAGGTAAATTACTAATAGTTTTGAGGGTGGAATGTTACCTAATATTATTTCACTGAATTTTTGAGATGAGGCTTGATAATTTGTATTATTTGGACTATTGTCCTCATCTTTATTGTTATTAACACAATTGAACCAACTTGACTCATGGCATAAGGGCATTGAGTTAATACAGTTCTAAGTGACAGTTACCTCCAGGTTGCAGGTTCAATCCTGGTCAAGGGCAACGGTAACATAGAATAATAATTAACACAGCTTAACACTTGTACCCAGTCACGATTAATGGAATGAGAACAGTATACTCCTGTGAATTGAATAAAGGGTTGGGGTTCAAAGTTTCGTGATGGCTCCTGATTATGACAAGAAGGTTGCCGAGTTCGAAGAGAAGGTTCCCGAGTTTGACAAGAAATACCTGAAGAAGGCCAGAGGGCACATAGGCCGAAACATTGTACAGATAACAATAAAGATGAGGACAATAGTCCGCATAACCCAAATTATCTCATATTGTTTTAGATATAACATTTTTAACAAACTGTCTTTTCAGAACCTGAGGAAACATATATATATAAACATATTTATGAATTTAAAAATAAAAATCAATCTTTAACAATTTTAATAAAAAATTTAGAAATCAACTTATTTTCCGGATGTTTTAAGGGGAGGCATGAAGACTAAATACTGTGGTGAGTTAACATAAAAAAGAAGGTTCCCGAGTCCAACAAGAAATACCTGAAGAAGACCAGAGGGCTCATCGGCCGAAATGTTGTACAGATAACAATAAAGATGAGGACAATAGTCCGCATAATCCAAATTATCTCATATTGTTTTAGATATGATATTTTTATTTTGGTGAGTTAACATAAAAATGCATGAAGAGGGCCTGGTTTAGCTCAGTCGGTAGAGCATCTGGCTGGGAACCACAAGGTTCCGGATTTGATACCAGCCCTCAACAACTCAGTGCACGAGTAGCTCATATTGGATCTGTGCGGTAAAGTGGGGAGTTCATGGTAGGTGTGGCAATCCACCTCAGATGCAAAAATTCAATCTCCCTGGTCTAATGCTAATAAAAAGGAGATAGACTCACTCACTATATAGCTGATACCGACAATAGGCCACTCTGTCAACTTTACTATGCTACTGCATACTATAAATAACTAAATACACAAGGATTACATACTGCAGTATAGAGCCGGCTTAGCTCAGTCGGTAGAGCATCTGACTAAGAACCACAAGGTTCCTTGTTCGATACCAGCCCTCACCAACTCAGTGTATGAGTAGCACAGGGATCTGTGCGGTAAAGTGAGGAGCTGATAGTAGGTGTGGCACTCCACCTCAGACGCTAAAATACTCCTTGGTCTAGCGCTATTGAAAAGGGGATAGATTCCCTCACTGTCTGGCTGATACCGACTTTAGACTGCCTCCTTGACTTTTCTTACTTACGTTCTGCAGTTAGTTAATTAATTTGATTTAGAGTTAGTTTTCAAAGGCATTTTCATTTTAAAATTTATTCAGAGTAAATTTTATAATGTTTCCTACATTTATCTCAGTAAGAATACAAAAAATAAATGTCTGGGTAGGAATAGCAATTTAGTTGGGAACCATGCAAACTTTGGTTCAACAATCTAAACAATCAAATTGTATGTATAAATTTATTCAGAGTAAATTTTATAATGTTTCCTACATTTATCTCAGTAAGAATACAAAAAATAAATGTCTGGGTAGGAATAGCAATTTAGTTGGGAACCATGCAAACTTTGGTTCAACAATCTAAACAATCAAATTGTATGAATACAACAAAGTAAGATGTCCTTGATGAAAGCAAAATTCCTTCTGAATCAGCCTCTTCAAATAAGAGGGTATTTAGCCATTCCAACCAAACACTAGACTAAAACTAAACGATAAACAGAAACAAGACCTTGATTTGCTAAAATTGCAGAATATGAAGGTGAAGGTCATATATATATTTACCAACCCATATATATATATATATATATATATTATTCTCCCAAAAATTATCGGCAAAAAGCCATTCCAAAACAAACCGTGTTTACAACTTATCATATCGTCGTGTAATAAAAGTCACTAGAAGAGGAATATTAACCTACTCTAAACAAATCATAAAATCTAAGAAGTCCGTTTAGTGTAGGGGTTATGGGATCGGCCTGTCAGCTTGGCAGTCTGGTTTCAAATCACGCACAGGGCGGTCTTCCGATCTATAGCTCTGCTGATGAGGCCTAATAGGCTGAAATGTACATACAGAGATTGATTTTTCTCGATTTGTTTAGCCATACATTTAATAGGTATTCCCGCCTAATTCATTATTAATTAATTAATTTTCAAAATTAGGTACGACTCCAATTAAGCACTTATTCTTCCAAAAATTATCGGCAAAAAGCCATTCCAAAACAAACCGTGTTTACATATATATATATATATATATATATATTTTTAAAAATTTTTTTTCGTCATACATGTGATAGCACATGCGATACCCTGCCCTCATCAGCTGCCAACTAGGAGTGATAACACAGTTTCAGTAGCTAAGGCAGGATTAACACTTCCTAGCGCTACCTATATATATATATATAATTTAATATACCAAACTTATTGGTATATCCTTGCTTTGAGAAAAAAAAAAACAGCAAATAGTTTGATTGTAAAAATATACTACCAAACATCAACCAGGAAGAAAAAAATTTTTGGAAAAAATAAAAGACCAAGATATTCGTACCAACAAAAAATAATCAATTAGTACAATTTTGGCCAAAAGAAAAAACAATTTATATGCATATATATATATATATATATATATATATATATATATATATAAGATATATATATTCATACAAAACCGCCAGGAGACTAAAGCTAATAAGTAAAAAGTGCTCAATACCTAAGTAGAGCAAATAAAAGAGTCAGATCTTGGCCCTGAAGAGCATTAAGCGAAACTTTTAGTAGGTTCGTCTAAATCATTATATATATATATATATATATATATATATATATCGCTGACTTTTCACACTAGTGGAAATTTAAAAAAAATGTTTTAAAACGTCAATAAAAATGTAAAATTAACTTTTTAATATTTTCTTTTACGTTTAATATAAAGAACAATTCCAAGCTTATGTGTTAAAAAAACACACAGACATTTCTGCTACATACCTAAATTTTTGCAATTTAAATTAAATTGCCATAAATTCTTAATCTTCATTGACATAGTTATCGCATATTGATGCAAACAATTAGACCAAAGTAATTTTCTATGGAGGATCATACATGAACTATATATATTTACCAACCCCTCTGCATGGGCAATCTAAAGGAAATACAAACAAGAAGATTTTTCTTAATTTACCAAGTTTTTTTATTTTCTATTTTAAAGATTTAATATTTCTTTCTTTTTGAAATTCTCATTGAAATAAAGGCATACTGTCTGATCTTTATATTGCTATCTGTGAAATTTTTTAGTTGTATAAAAATATGATCATTCTTTCCTTTTATTAATCTGTTTTTACGGTTTATTGTGGAGGTTGCTGTAGTGGAAAGAAAATCCCTCCACCAAAAGCAGGATGAGACATAAAAGTCAATTTTTAAGCAGAGTTTAACAGGTTTGAATTCAGAGTTTTCCTTTTACTAGACTGGTTGCTATACAAAGGTTAAAGAGCTCAGTCTGACCTACTATTTACCCATAGCTAGAGGGAGTATAGTTGGATTCATACTTTTCCCAAGGGTATTAGTGCTATGTGAAATGCAAACAGCCTAGTCCTGAATTTGAACTCGGGTCGATGAGTTCATTTCCTACAACTCAAGGTGAAGGTCATATAATGAAATGACACCATTGATAAAGAAAAATTGGAAATGAAAGGAAAGGAAGAACACAATTCAGACCACAGCACTGTTAAAGATGACAGGGATATTGAAGAATAATATATTGGATACTGAAGAAAACTTAGGTTTTATTATTTATTTAGAGTAATGAAGTCAACAAAACAGTTTGATGTGAAGAATAAAATAACTAAAGAAACTTGAAAGACAATTATTATCATTGATCTCCAATGAAAATTAAAAGACTAATAATAGATCTATCTATCTATCTATATAAAAAGGGCAGTTGTGTGTATATGTATGTCCGGAGGAAACTTCGAAAATAAAACAATTAACGACAAAGTAAATATATATATACACATTAAATATCACCAGGGCTTGGTTTTCTATACATATATAAAGGGCAGTTGTGTGTATATGTATGTCCGGAGGAAACTTCGAAAATAAAACAATTAACAACAAAGTAAATATACATACACATTAAATATCACCAGGGCTTGGTTTCTGATCAAAAATAATAGAGATTTGATTTATATTCATGAAGATAATTAAAAAATAAAATTTAAATGATAACAGCATGAACTTTTTTTTCCATTTAATATTTTAGATAGTAGACATTAACATTTCTTTTCAGCGCAGCTGGATCAATGCAAGGTCTATTTTTATACATAGGGATTTAAATGGGGCATCCCACGAGGATTCAACTCACGATTCAGTAATAATGGATATGCAGGACTAACTTTAAAAATTCCACTCTACCCAGGTAGCCGTTGCTAGTACATATATAAAGGACAGTTGGTGTATGTATGTCCGGAGGAAACTTCTAAAATAAAACAATTAACGACAAAGTAAATATATATATACACATTCACTATCACCAGAGCTTACTTTTTGTGCCAAAATAATTAAGATTTTTATCTATATTCATGAAGATATTTAAAAATTAGAATTTGAATAGTAAGAGAAAGAAAAGTCATTTTTTGTGGCGTTTGTGATTAAAACAAGGAAATCAATTATGGAAGACCAATCAATGGATCTGCGAGACTAACTTCCCCCACCTCTACCCAGGCAATGCCGGGTAGCCACTTCTAGTAGATACTAAATGTACCTAACTCCTTTTTGCCTCGGATTAAATTAGATATAAAAAAGTTGCTAAACGTGCAAATCGGTCGGAAAATGAAAACATATTTACAGGGTGACCCAGAAAAAACAGAAGCCAAATTATTTATTTATTTTTCCATTAAACTAACCCTAACCTCCCCCTAGTTAAAATTAACCGTTTTATTACAAAATTTCTGGGTTCTGTTTTTCTGGGTCACCCTAATTTTTCGACCGATTTGCAAGTTTAGCCAAAAAAGTATTCCTTCTCCTCTGTCACAGGAAAGAAATTAACTAATATTTGGTAATGTCATTTCATTTGGATATTCATTCATATTTCTCTCATTAAAAAAAACAAAACAAACAAAAAAAAAAAACAAAAAAAGAAAAATCATTTGAATATATGACAATTGAATATGAATATTTTTTTCAAATAGGAAAATTTTCACAATAGTCTATCTATTGTGAAAATTTTCCTATTTGAAAAAAATATTGTCAATAGAGATATTTTTGACATTAATTAAAAAAACAAAACAAAACAACCTATCAGTCGTAGTTGGGAACCTAGTCACAGTCTCATAAAACAATTAATATTGAGCAGTGAGTTTGATTCTCACCGGGTAGTTCATACTTCTAGTCTTGTGCTGGAAATAAGGCAAGCTTAGTAAAAATCGCAACAAAGACGTAATTTCAGAAAGGGCACTTGCTAGAGGTAAAGAAGAACAATTTCCTTGTAAATTCCTACCATAAAATAAACTGAACCCTCATTTTATGTCCGTGTTTTTGCAATGTTTTATTTTTCTTGTACCCGTTATTTTACAATACTAAATATATTTTCTTTATTTATTAAAGAATAAAGAATAAAGAAAATATATTTAGTATTGTAAAATAAAGGGTGCAAGAAAAATAAAACATTCAATGCAAAAACACGGACATAAAATGAGGGTTCAGTTTATTTTATGGTAGGAATTTACGAGGAAATTGTTCTTTTTTACCTTCCTAGAAGCTCTAAAGATTCACTGAAGTCAATATCGAGTCATAAAATCAGAGGGTAGAACTACTATCTAACTTACTACGACTAAAGTAGAACTAGTATGCCTACTAGCCACAACAAAATGAATAAATTATTTAATAAACATTCATTTAAGAAAGAAAGATGCATTTAATAAACTAGCCTCTCTTCAGCCATTTTTTTTCTTCTTTTAAAGAGATTAACAGGGATTATCTATTAATCTCTTTAAAAGAAAAAAAAACTCTTTATATTTCCTTATCTGTCAGATAAAGAACGAACTATAAAGAATTTTTAAAACTCAAAATGAATCATAGTAAACTAATTAGTAATTACTCTTTATAATAGTCACTATTATTAAGAGTAGTTATGTACTATGATTAGTAAAATCATGACTTGAGTACTATGAAAATCATAGTACTATGAGTACTATTATTAATAAAATCATTATTATTAATTATTGTGAAATAGTCATAAGTCGGACCTGAGCATCTGCCCCCCCCCCATTGAAAGAAGAAACAAAACATTTTAGATGGGGGGTTCCAGATGCTCAGGTCTGCCAGTTATAATATTTTGTGTAAATTCAGCTTAGCCTGGCACATGGCCATCATTTTAAAACTTGCTAACTACTACTATTTACCTTACTACTACGCCATATCCTATGTCGGTATTTTACTACCCCCCCCCCCAACCAGGTTATAGAGTGCTAAAGGCAAATCAAGGGGTCAATTCGCATACATATCGGCAATACAAAAAGAAAATAAAAGAAAAAAGAAAAATAAAGAAGCCCAGTCCCACATGACGAGTCCAGACTAGCCTTTCTTTTTTTTACAAAGTAGATAGTGATCATTATCAGATTTGGGCTAAACTTGCAAATGGGTCGGAAAATTAAAAAGGAAAGTTTTTGGAAGTCCCCCATGACAGTTTAACTACAGTGTATGAATGAACTTTTTGTGAATTGGGTTACGGTTTAGGGGTTTGGGGATTAAGGTTGTTTTTAATTACGTATTGCTTAAACCCCCCCCCCAAAAAAAAACCCCAAATTACTATACATTTAATGTTGAAAAATATTTTTTTTAAACCAAGTTTAATTGAAATTATACATTGCAATGCTAACACAAACAACTAAGACTAATGTGTCTACCATTGGATTCAATAATTAATCTCAATGGTTAATTAAATGTATAGTAATTTTGGGTTTTTAAAAATTTTGTTAAGCAATACGTAATTAAAAACAATCTTAATCCCCAAACCCCTAAACCGTAACCCAATTCGCAAAAAGTTTATTCATAGATTGAAATAAAACTGTCATGGGGGACCACCAAAAAACTTTCCGTTTTAATTTTCCGACCAATTTTCAAGTTTAGCCAAAAACACATTTAGTTCAAGAGACACTGATTGTCGTATACTGCTGGCCTTGTGCCAAACTATGCAAAGCTTAAGACTAAACCTTTTCCTTTTATTTCTTCTTCTTTTAACCCAAAAGTCACAATTTTCATAATTTCTTTCAACGAAATTTAAGTATATAAATCCATAATAATTAAAAATAAACAAAAATAAAAGAAACAAAAAAGAAAAGTTTAGAAGACTAGTATGAAAAGGTTGTTTTTTCTTTTTTAAATGGAGGGGGGCCTGTTTCTACGTTCTCTCTCCATTTTTTTAAATGACCTTTTTTTTTTGCTATTGGTTGGATATAAACTATGTAGACAATAAAAAATATGATATCTAAGAATTATATACACTAGTTTCATTAGAAAAACAAAAACAAACGAAAATTAACATTTGTATTAAAAAAAAAAAGAAAGATGATTCATCATCATCGTCATCAACAGTCGCCATTATACGTGACACCTCACCCCCAAGAAATACATACAAACATACATACATACAACGTATACATTGGCTTGAGGGTTTAAAAAAAAAACTTAATTTACACCTGCATATTTATTGACTACCTTAGATTAATTTTTAATGTTTTACAAGTTAATAAACATATTAATTAATTAGTAAGTAACTTAAACTTACTAATTATTATTACTAGAAAAAAATTCTACAAACACGCGGGAGAACTTATTTATCGTCTCCACCCACAACAAGAAGAACACAGCAACGTTGCTATTTACTTAATACTTATTGGTTACTATTGTTATTAGTACATTTGTTTTAATAAATAAATATGCATCAAGAGTTCAAGGGAAAAGATAATAATGTCGCAACGTATTAACGTTAATTTTGATATAGTCCAACTATTTTAATTGTATTATTGACTTTTAAAAGTTTACTAGCTAATTAGTGCTCAGCTATCAAATAATGTCTTAAAATGACAAGAAATAATACAAATTATAAAATTAACTTAAAATAATGAATTTAGAGAGAGAGAGAGAGAGAGAGAGGGGAGAGAGAGAGAGAGGGGGGAGAGAGAGAGAGAGAGGGGTGGTTTTATAGAAATAGGTATATCAGACATTTTTGCTGTTTTTACTAAGTATATTCATATTGTTAACAGCCATTTCTTAGACTATCCCTAATAAATACTCATTGTATTTCTAACAAAATATAGATTATCTGTGATAAAAAAAACTTTTT
This sequence comes from Doryteuthis pealeii, assembly GCA_023376005.1. Taxonomy (NCBI): domain Eukaryota; kingdom Metazoa; phylum Mollusca; class Cephalopoda; order Myopsida; family Loliginidae; genus Doryteuthis; species Doryteuthis pealeii. Next base: position 27,047,616 of record CM042179.1, on the reverse strand, counting down.
TTTAAGAGTCTTCTTCATGGCCAAAAGAGATTAAATCTTCAATAATCACCATTTTGATGAATGTATATTCATTCATTTCTTTTAACATAAATGACCTCAAATATGCAAATCTTTTGAGCTTTGAAAATTAATTTGTAACAACGTTGCAAATATCTTAACCTAAACAATTTATTTCAAAATAAAGAAAAAAAGGAAAGAAGAAAAAAAAATGACCATTTTATTTTTTGTCTATTGTTGAACTCAATTAAAAATCTCTTCGTTTGTCTTGTCTCTTTTTCAAGGGTCATAATAAAACAAAATAATGACAATTCACTTTTTTTTTTAATATACAAATCAAATATATTTATATAAAAGAGAAAAACTATGAATACTAAACTAGATAATAAATAAGTATTAAATATTTATACTTTTAATTCCTTATTTGCTTCTTAAGCCTTAAAATGTCCATTTATTCATAGAATACTGAATTATTTTGGATTTTCATATTTACTTTCCTGTTATTAGAAAGAAGATTCAGTTATCAAGTCATATATATATTATATATATATATATATATATATTATATATATATATATATATAAACCTTAATTTACAAATTCATTAAATGGAGTTCAAAGGTTTGACAAATTTGTTGAAATAAACGACTTATCATTTAAAATGTTTAAAGCTATTTCCACTAATATAGATATGAATATGATATGAGACAGAGAGAGGGGGGAAGAAAGATAGATAGACAGACACAGACAGAGGGGGAAGAGAGATAGATAGATAGACAGACAAAGGGGGAAGAGAGATAGATAGATAGACAGACAAAGGGGGAAGAGAGATAGATAGAGATAGATAGAGAGAGACAGACAGAGGGGAAGAGATAGAAATAACAAAGATACTATGATTGTTTTTCTGATCATTTTCCTTCCTTTACAAAATGACATTGCGTCATTTCTTGAATTGGGTTTTACTAAATTTGATGTCTAAATTTTTTTGGTGGGGTGGGGGGATAAAAGAAAAATACAATTTGTAGAAACAAATAAATAGAAAAAATACTACAAACAAGAAAAAAAAATGAACAAAAAATTATCGACGTTTTTAATAAAATTCTACAAAATTGGCTCAAGAGGCGAAATTATGCCATCTTCAATTTTTTTTTTCTTGGAAATCATGAAAGACAACTTGAAGCATATTTAATTTATAAAGTTTCATGCAATAAATATGCAGAGTTTAAGTAAAATAATTTTTTTGAAAAAAAGATTTCAAGTCAAGCGACGCCATATGTGAAAAATAAGGAAAAAAGCTGAAGAAGAGACACAAAGCGATTTTTCATGGATTAATGGCGAAAATAAGGATTTTTCAAATCCTTATTTTCGGTAAAGAAATTGATGCAAGATGCAAAAGTGATTCAGGTCAATAAAATTATATTTGGAAATTCAAACAAATTATGAAAAAATACATTCGTTGTCAAATCAAACACAGACATTGTCATTCAGCTTCATTTTGAGAAAAGAAAAATGTACAAAGAAAGATTACGTAATTCTGAATATCACATAAACCATTCATATATTTCTTTGATACAAACATTAAACTTTATGTTAAAAATGTTCAAGAACACAAATGAGATATAAAAATCAACAGCCCTTAGAAACCAAAATTATTGTTGCTTGATAAAAAATTTCAAAGTCCGCCAAGAAATTTCTCGAAATTAAAGTGAAGAAGAACTATTTACAAACTTCCGTTATTAGAAAATGTTTCTCCAGAACTATTTTCTTTGTCTCAAAAACAAAATGACTATTTTGTAGTGAACTTTCAATAAAACTAAAATCCAAGATTAGGAATAAAAAATACTTGGAACTTTTATGTTTTTCTCATCGTAAATCCAAAACTTATATCAAAATAATTTAGATTCTATAAGTGAATTCTGCCCTCATTTTGGCGCAGTAATATACATAAACTGACTAGAGTATATAAGCTGAGTTCTGGGTCGTCAGTGTCTCACTGCAGGTTCACCTACAACCGTAGGTTTCCTACAAAGCATCAACTCTCTCTCACCCCATCCCGCGTATATATTGCCTTTTAGGTGGTATATACTTAATATTTGGGTGGGAATTTTTATAAATTCCACACCCAAAAGGAAAAATAATGAATAGCAGTTTCTTTAATTGCTTATTTATTATTTCTTTCTTTATCCCAACTTAAAAAATATGTGTGAGGGGGAGAATTGATGCTGCACCTCTGGTTTGTTTCCAAGGTAAGTGGACTGGCTTTTTTTAAAACTCATAAGTGATTTGATTCAATATTCTAATGAAATCATGTATTTGCTATATATATATATATATATATGTATATGTCTATGTGCATTGTATATGTTTTATCTATGTATTTGTATAATGTATATTATATAGAAAGATCATTTGTATGCTATAATATCACTTCCTTTTTTTTTTCACTACAAAGCTTTTTAGAACTACTATAAATCTCATTATTTTTTTCATAAATCATTTTGGAAAAAAAAATTAAAATTAATTAAATACGTTAATTATAATTAACTTAGTACAGTAATTAGTTAGAGTTATTGAATGTTAAGAATCTAAAGTAATCATTTTATCTTATTATTTTGAAATCCATTTCTTACCCTACTAATACTACTATTGCAATAACTACTACTACCATTACAACTACCATCACCACGACTACCACTACTGGGACTACTACTGCCACCACCACCATCATCATTATCATCATCGTCACATCATCATAGTGTTTTTTGTTGTTTTTTTTTTTACGTAGTTGGAGTAATAAAAACAAATAACGGTTTCTCTTAAATTTGATTTTTATCTTGAATAATTCTAGGGTTTCGGTTTTTTTTAGCAGTATTAAATTTCATTATTAATCCCAGAATTTTAAAATTGAAAATTGTTTTTATTTTTTTCTATTTCAAATTTTATCTCTACTTAAATAAAGTTAAAAAAAAAATTTTTTTAACCTAAATATTTTAAAAACTTTCGTGATTTTTTCCTGGAATTTATATCAAGCAATTAATTTTACGATAATATCTATCGCCATGTTACTTTTAAAATAATCAAAAGTTCTTTATTTAAATAATTGAGATAAAAAAGGGGACCAAACTTATTTTAAGAAAATAAAAACGTTTGACATTAACTTTATTATTACTCAAATGACAATGAATGATCCTTCATTTAGTATCATTGAATTAGAAAAAGAAAAAAAAGACTTTAAAAAAATATTTGTAGCTGTTACAAAACTAACTTAACTTGAATTTTTCAATAAAATTAACTTTTTGAGGCCCTAATATCTTTCTAAAAAGAAAACAATGACCTACTATACAAAACCAGTTTTAAATTCTGATCCAAGGGATCAAGATTGACCGAATTAAATTCACAACAGAAACTCATATAAAAAAAAGATCCCAAGATGGCCGACATTTGATTTTTTCGCTATTAATTGTTGACATTAGTTTTTCTGTTTGTTTTTTGCTTATTTAAACATAAAACATTTTATTTCTATATTCCCAATAGATAAACGATTGCATATCTGATTAGACGACGATGAAAGTTAACATTAAATTAATGTTACAAAAACTTAGTAACTCAAATTCTAAAAAAAAAACTTTGGTAATTTGATTATGAACTGGAATTTTAATTTTAAGGAAAGAAAAAAAAAAGCGTAAAAATTAATGATTAATAATACAAATAAAATAAAATAAGATATTGCCATTTATACTTTGAAAAAGTTTTATCTGATCGAAAAAGTTTTATTTATCAGGTCAATCTGAATGAATGGATCACAAAAATATTGATCAATTATCCCATTCAGATCCTATTTGGTCTACTGAATTGCAGGATCCAATCCTTATTTATAGTTTGTAAAGACACGAGGAGTAATGGGCCTTACTCTGCCACGCTAACTCATGACGTGTTGGCAAGGGGGAGTTGTCCTTTCCCTCTAGATCGTTTGCTATTTACTCAACTATGTGAAGAAAAGAATGGATTCATGCCTTTCGTAAGGGAATTAGTGAGAAAAGTGATTGCAAACTGTATCGATTGGAATTTGGATTTGTCTTACCGATTCCGTTTTCTTCAACGGTAACCGTAACGCCAATCGATGTCCATTAAATTTTGGACTTAAAATAAATATGAATAATATTACTATTCAGAATAACTTGAATCTGGAACATTATTGGAGGAAAAAAAAATCTTGGAACTTTTTCTTTCATTAATTACATGAATGGATGTTTTTTTTGTTTTTTTTTTTAAATTCTTTTTATTTGTTAAAAAAAAACTTAATATATGTAAATCCCAATTTATGTTTATAATTTTGATTTAATAAAGTCTAGTGTTAAAATTGGATCAATTGTCTGTTAGTATTTAATATTTTGTTCTTCAATAATCCATAATAATTTGGTGACCTAAAGTCACAATTTTTGCTCTTGGTTTGGAAAAAAGGTCACGCTTAATTTGCGCGCGTGTGTGTGTGTGTGTGATTCCTGTAGACGTCAATGATAGTTTTGCGGTTTCTTTTGTGAATAAATTTTATAGCGGGGGAGTTACAAACTTGGTATGCCCACACCTCTGGTTTTGAACTATTTCCTCCCCCAAAACCGGTTTCCCTACCCACAAGTCTAGAGAACCCAGTCTGTCCTACTAATTTAATCCGAGGTGGAGAGATGGGAGGTGTGGGTCGGAGAAAGAGATAAATGTCTTTTTCAAGGGAGAGCATCGCTAGCGCTAAGTGTAACGCAATCAATTTCGTGCGTTATTTTGAACTTGGTTCGTAATGACCATTTATCTCTGATGATAACCATTACGTCATCTGTCCCGCTATAATTTATAAAACATAATATTTGGTACAATGGTACTTTTGCGGTCCAATTCGACGTCATCGATTTTTGTGTACTACCCCCACCACCACCTTCACTGCTAAAGTTCTGTCCCTCCCACTCCTGTTATTCTGAAAGTAAATAAAATAAAAAAATAGGTAGTAGGAGGGAGATTATTACATTAAAAAAATTGATTAAGACCACAACAGTACCAATGTATTGGAGTTTTTTGGTAGATTTTTAAAATATTGGTGTAAAGAGGAGATTCGCCTAAGACTTTCTCCAAATGGCACAAAATAATGATAAAAAATAACTTGATTTCTGGATGACGTTCCATCACTTATCGTTTTTTCGTCAAAAGGGCGCCAATTTTTTTTAATTATTCTTTTTTAGAATAATGTTGCAATTGTGGTCGATTCTCAAAATTCAAAAGATTTATACGTTTGAATGTTAAATTTGTGTATCTTTCAATGCTCTGACGTTGTGATTGTTATTTTATTTACCGGCTCTAAGTAGCACTCCTTGTCAATTTGGACCACGTACTACTCTTGACGTGGTCCAAATAATTTAACTGGGGAACACCCACTTCACATCAAGTACGCATTGATTATTGTAATGGCTGCAAATCAAAATATTTGTGATCTCAAATAAATATAAATAAATTTTTTTTAAATAAAAAAATGACCAGAAATAAATGAGAAACAATTTCGGATAATTAATTCTAATTTCGTCAGAGAATAGTTTGTTTTTTTTTTTCCTTGTGTATTTAAGTTTACTGTCTTTGAAACTGGCTTTCACTTTAAAAAAAAAAAAAAATGTAGGGTCGAGTGTAGTGCCCATTAAGTAGTGGTCCATTTTGCAATATGCGTTTAAGGTACAATTGAACACTGACATTCAATTTACAATGGACCCTGACTTTATGTCCGTTTACAAAACTGATTATCAATTCATTCTGGAGTAATATCTGACATGTTTGCTACAACAAACGATTGTTTTCAATATATAACTTTATTTCATGACATAAAAAAGAAAGAAAAAAATGTTTAAATCCAATTATGTTTTTCATAATTTTCAATTGTTTTTCCTGTAATTTCCTCCATTGGTACACCATTAAATAGACATGTACTAAAGATTGTACTTTTTATCAAGCAATGTTATGATTTATTGCTGACAAATCACATCCCTTTACTTTTTAAAGTATGGGGATCAAAAGTGTAATAATCCGTGTTTTTTATGCAAATGAATTCTTGGAAAAGGTTTCACCTTTTAAATGATGTTTTTAAATTGATTTTCTCATAGAAAAAATATCGTCCAAGGAAAAACCTCGTTCAATAAACAAAGCGAAAAAAAAGTGTTTTTCACATAAGATACATTTTTTTTATCTAATCAGTCAAATTTATTTATTCAATATTTTTACATTAATAAAATCCCAGTCACCTTCAGTAAGTAGAAGAGTTTAATTTACAAATTTTAACTTCTCAAAGAAAAGAAAAGAAAAAGACCCCTCCCCCCCAAAAAAAAAGGTTTAACACAATTTTTTTATCAAGATTAAGCTACAAAAATGAATAAAGTAAAAAAAAAAAAAAAAAAGGATCCCTGAAAGAGCAACATTCTACCTTAAAATAAGGTATTATTTAGATTATTTGGGCTAGTCTTCATCTTTATTTTCATTTTGGCTGATGTGCCCTCCGGCCTTCTTCAGGTGTTTCTTGTCGAACTCTGTAACCTTTGTATCATAATTGACAGCTTTAATGGAACTTTGAACCGAACCCTTTATTTAATCCATGGGAGTAGACTGTTCTCATTCCATTAACTATACTTGGGTACAAGTGTTAAGTTTTGTTATTCTTAAAGATTGAACCTGCAACCTAGAGATGATTGTCACTTACAATTCTATCAACTCAACCTTTATATCTGTTACGCCATGTGTCCAACTGGACAATTCAGAGTTAATTTTTGAAACTTATAAACCTAATGTTCTATTTACCTAGAATTTTTTTTTTTTAATACTTATGTATAATTTTTTAATTTAT